>OZ014512.1:11303254-12012700 GCA_963966075.1 Aphodius sticticus
CACTAATTAAAAATTATATAGGCAGCATATAGATATTATACCGTGTCCGGTAGAAAGTTTGACAACACTAATGAGACAAAACTATTAATATTACCTTTTCAGAAAATTATGTTCTTCGTAAAAGCTTCTGATTTAATTCTTCTTTTGTCTTAAACCTAAAATGCAAATATTAGAATCTAATTCTCTGCTTGCAAGTACCGGGTATTACCAAAACTATAACAAACTCTTGGGAGTAAAGGTTTATGTTCAAAGTTATGCAAAGTTATGATATTTGAAAAAAAAGTACTTAGAAATATTATAGGTATTATAGGCTGTTTTTATTTTACCAAAAAGATACAAATGACATTAGCTAAAGTACGTTTATCTTAAAAGCTACGCCAAAATATTATTTGAAAGAGTATTTCAAAATATTAGGAGGCAGTAAATAAGAAATTATAATCACCTTTGAAGTTCCATATACCGCGTGTTCATGCAACGACGCTAACATTTCTAAACACTTTTTTTCACCGGAGACGGTATACAATTTTTTCAAATAACATTTTGCATGGCTTTTAAAAGAAAGGTACTTTACTCTTAAGAGTTGGTCATAGTTTTGGTAACACCCAGTATATGGAAGCAGATAATTACATTGTAATATTTGCATTTTAGGTTTAAGACAATTTAGAAACTTTTATGAATGAAATTTTCTGAAAAGTTAGTGCCGGACACGGTATGTACAATATGTACATAAAATTTAGTAGAGCTTTTTTTAAGTTGGAAATTTGAAATTCTTGAAGGTAAAGTATGTATTACTACTACTACTACTACTGTATTAATATTATTACTACTACTTCTTATGGTTTTTTGCTTTACAATTATAATAAATACTTTAATTTTAATAAACAAAGGCTTAATAATTACAGCTTACTTATTTTTTTATAAAGTGCAGTTTTCGAAAAAGGAAAAGACAATCATTGCATTTCATTTGTGAGGGTACTGCATCATGCAAAGGAAAAATTAAATTTTACTGATACTTGCAAAATATGTTTAAACAAATTTACAAATGGTTGTCAAAATTTTCTTTTACACTTATTAACTAAAAATAATAATAGTCTATATTGAAACAAAAGCTAATTCAAATAATTACAGCAAAACATATATTAATTAATTTTGTCTTACACAATAATACGACATATACAGGCTGTCCCCCACTTTTTTGCTGACAAAATTATTTTTTGCGAGCAAATATTGTGAGAGAAAAATTTTATTACCATGGCCTAGCTCCCCTACCACGTATCATCATGGTTAAAGCATAGGTTACACATGGTACTGCAGCTAGGCCATCGATATGAACTTAATTGTTTGGACCCCCGCAAAGGTCACCACCTGCATTACCTTACGTGACTTATCTTGATCACACACCAGTCCTGAAGAAGCCGAAGATTACAATGGCGAAACGTAGGCAAATGTGAAAGTTCCAAGAATTACACTCTCAAAGACTGATAACCGTTTCTATTCTCTCCTCCCGAACACATATCACAGTCGAAAGTCCCCCAACAACAATAAATTAATTTTGTCTTACACAATAATATGACATATACAGCCTGTCCCCCTTTGTAGAGAGCAAATGTTATTGTGAGTTAAATATTGTATATCGATGGCCTAGCTGCAATACCATGTATCATCATGGTTAAAGCATAGGTTATACATCGCACTACACCATAGGTTAGGTACTACAGCTAGGCCATCGATATATACTCAATTCCTCATTTGTTTAAACAATAATATACAATGTTAGTGCGTATTTCTTGACAAAAATTATTATAGGATTTCTGTTCTTTTTTGTAATATTGGAGGGTTTACGATATCGGTCAAACAAGTATTGTGGTTGCAACACTAATTATTATTATAGGTTACAATTGAAAATTAGTTAACAAATGGTTCAAACAAATGGTATTTGTTTAAACAATTGCAAATTAGTTAATAAATGACCAAAAATGCTCCTAATAATACCTTCCTTTAAAAAATAGAAAATATGTTCGCTACATTGTATATATATATATTTGTTTAAACAAATGGTATTTGTTTAAACAATTGCTAATTAGTTAATAAATGAAAAAAAAAACTATAATTTAATACCTTCTGCAAAAACATGTTCGTATCATCGTATATTTTTGTTTAAACAAATGCTAATGGCTTAAACCATTTCAAATTAGTTAATAAATGACAAAAAATATGTCAATAATCCAATAATAATCACTTCTGCCAAAAGCAATAATAAAACACGTAACATTGTAAAATTGTAAATTTGGGGAAACTTTTGTCTCATATTTAGGGTACTATGGGGAGGGTACGGGGTGGTGAACAAAAAAATAGTGGTGGTGGATTTGTTCTCCTAGGGGAGTTCTGAACAATTTCTGATAATCTCCCGCAACTTTTTTTCTAAATCCGAAACGTGAAAAAATAAGGAAAAAAGATGCCTTTTTGCAATGTATTTTAAATGGGAAATTTGAGGTACTCGGGGGCACGTGTTATCGTTAACCGATTTTTCTCAAATTTGGGGGGAATTTTTTTTTCTGGAAAAGGAACAGATTGCGGGGAATCGTTGCCCTCTAGCGAAAAGTCTGTTTTTTTGGACCACCCTAATAAACACGTTTTTCTATTTCTATTCTCAACATGGTGACGTCAAGAGGTCTAAATTATTAAAAATTTTGTGCAATTTTGCCTTCAAAGCCTCCATTTTAAATTTTGATCTATTGGCTAAGGAGCAATTTCTTTTGTGCATCAACTTTATATCTAGGATCGTAACACCCCACTGCCACTGACTTCGATATCCAATCCAATTTTAAGCCATTGGCTTTATACTAACTGTGATGTAACGTTGGTAGAAGTTTTCGTCTTCTCAACAAACCTGTTAAAATTAAAGGCTTTTGACTTTGATAAGTACTGAGATTTTACAAAATAGAGATTGACAGCTATGATACAATTGACAATAATATAATGATCATATGCAATCTGTCAGAACATACAACCGGACCGAGGACTGATTTTGAAACCGAGGAGTGAATTTAGTAATCACTAAACAATGCACCTGTAAGGCAAATACCTGATGGGGAGTCATATGGAATAGCGGCCTGTGGCGCGCTCTGATACGGATTGTGGTTTTGATAACAACTTAATTGTCAAATAAATAATTCATATATTTTGTACAATCAACTGAATTCTACAGTTTTGAGCAGTCTATCGATTTCAGCGGCCCATCGACTTCGTTCTTCTGCTCATGTTTGCGGTCTATTGGCTTCGCTGGACTACCGAATTATGCGGTCTACCGAATTATACGGTCTACCGAATTATGCGGTCTACCGAATTATGCGGTCTACCGAATTAGGCGGTCTACCGACTTCGCTGGTCTACCTATCTATTCGGTCCAAACGTCAACTAGTCATACTTTATAATTGCGAAACGGCGTAGCCCGCCTAAACTTATTGGCGTATCTCCTCTGAACTGGCGAAACGTACGGCGAAGCGAGAGCCACCAAAATGAGCGTCGTTCTTTTTCGAATCACATGAATGTATTTTGGCAACGGTCATCCAAGCGCGTGTGCCCCAAAAACGCCCCCGAATGGGGTAGTGCAGATCCCCCGAGCAAATATGGCGGCGTGTGACGTCAGAGTCTCTGAGAGTCTCGCGCTCCGAGAAACGTCAGATTAATTTGTCAAAACTAACAATTGCATGTTTGCGTTTACATGTGTAATGTGTATGTACTGTGTATGTATAGGTTAACTGACGCCGCAATCGGCATAATTATGACCGGAACACTGCGAAAACCGAGGAAAATTGCCATGTTTCATGTAAGCGCGATAACATTGCTCCATATGTGTGCCGAGATCGTCAAATTCCCATGGTGTTCGCGATGCGACGTAACGCAGGTAATAGGTGTTCAAGTTGCCATGTTTAGTGAAGTTTGCATCGATTCAACGCAAGCAAATCAGGTGCCATGCAATTTTCATTAGAAAAAGCGACACGGACAGACAATTTTCTAGATTTTAATCATTAGAGGTTAGGAGACAGGTCATATACGTGAAATTCAAAACATTTTGCCAAGTGGTGCCGTGGCCGAGAGGTGTAAGACGTTGACGTTTCAATTTTTCCAGTGGATAACTGCGGTTCAAATCCAGATGGGAGTTTTTTTTTAATTTTTTTAACGCTTCATATGATTTGTTTAAGGTACATATTATGTTTTTAATGCTTTGTTTATTTTTTTATCATAATATACAGGAGATAATATAAATTACAACGACGTAACGCGAATTTATATAAAAAAAGCTGCTTACTAATTTAGAATAACAGTATAAATCGATCTTGAAATTAACGACAATTATTATTTATCACTAATTAAAAATTATATGGGCAGCATATAGATATTTTACCGTGTCCGGTAGAAAGTTTGACAACACTAACGGGACAAAATTATTAATATAACCTTTTCAGAAAATTGTACTCTTCATAAATGCTTCTGATTTAATTCTTCTTTCGTCTTAAACCTAAAATGCAAATATTAGAATGTAATTATCTGCGACGAAAGAAATGATAATTTCGTATTTAATGCCCGCTAATATTTCTAAACACTTTTTGCACCGGACACGGTATATAGCAACATTATTTGTTTAAGCAACCTGAAAAAGCTTTTCTAACCAAAGAAAGCTTATCCAAAAGTTAATTCAGAGCAGAGCAATCAATATTTTTCAAGTTATTGGCATTTAAACATTAGAATTGAAGCTAACCAGGCGCGGGGGATTTTTTTCCAGCATCTAGAAACAAGCCTTCTTGCTTACAGACAAGCTTTTACGTAATGTAGACAATGAACAGAGATTTCATTTGTCAATCTTCTTTGCGGTCATACACAATCTAAAGAAAATCCCATATATGGGCATATTTTAAACTACGAACGTTATAATAACTGTTAAAAATGTTAAAAGTTCCCGATTTCTGAAAAACTACTTTCAGTGGTGGCAAAAATTTTAAAATCTGGTCTGTTCGGAGCTTTCAGTAATTTCAACCAATCAAAGTAGTGTTTCATTTGATTTTCTTTTGTATTTTAAAATTTAGAGTATGATCGATGGAAATTTAACCGATGTGGCCGTCATTCTGCTCGGTCAAGATGTTCTACAATGACCTCTGGTAACTCCAGAACGTTATAATAATTTCGGCTGCTGAAGGGGTGTAAAGCCATTGCTTTTTTTTTGAAAAATTACCGGTAATATCACGTCTTCGAAAAATGTGGGTTATATATTACGGTTCAATGCAGAAACACTAGGGTGGTCCAAATTTATACCTTGCAAAATCTTTTTTTTTTGCTGGAGGGCAACGACCCGCCCCCCCCCCCCCCAATCGGCTCATTTTCGGAAAAAGAGATTCCCCAAAATTTGAGAAAAATCGGTTAACGTTAACACGTGCCACCGAACACCTCAAACTTCCAATTTAAAATACATTGGAAAAATGCATATTTTCCATATTAATGGCCAAAAATGCTCCTAATAATAACTTTAAAAAAATAGAAAATATGTCCGCAACATTGTATATATATTTATTTAAACAAATGGTATTTGTTTAAACAATTGCTAATTAGTTAATAAATGAAAAAAAAAAAACAATAATTTAATACCTTCTGCAAAAAATGGAAAAATATGTTCGTATCATCGTATATTTTTGTTTAAACAAATGCTAATGGTTTAAACAATTTCAAATTAGTTAATAAATGACAAAAAATATGTCTATAATCCAATAATAATCACTTCTGCCAAAAACAATAATAAAGTACCTACGTAACATTGTAAAATTGTAAATTTGGGGAAACTTTTGTCTCATATTTAGAGTACTATGGGGAGGGTACGGGGTGGTGAACAAAATAATAGTGGTGGTGGATTTGTTCCTAGGGGAGTTCTGAACAATTACTGATAATCTCCCGCAACTTTTTTTCTAAATCCGAAAGTAGAAAAAAATAAGGAAAAAAGATGCATTTTTGCAATGTAATTTAAATGGGAAATTTGAGGTGCTCAGGGGCACGTTTTACCGTTAACCGATTTTTCTCAAATTTGGGGGGAATTTTTTTTTCTGGAAAAGGAACATATTGCGGGAGATCGTTGCCCTCTAGCGAAATGTCTGTTTTTTGGACCACTCTAATAAACACGTTTTTCTATTTCAATTCTCAACTTGGTGACAAGTCAAGAGATCTAAATTTTTAAAAATGTTGTGCATTTGTATTTGCCTTGAAAACCTCCATTTTAAATTTTGATCTATTGGCTAAGGAGCAATTTCTTTTGTGCATCAACTTTAT
Source organism: Aphodius sticticus (assembly GCA_963966075.1). Classification (NCBI taxonomy): domain Eukaryota; kingdom Metazoa; phylum Arthropoda; class Insecta; order Coleoptera; family Scarabaeidae; genus Aphodius; species Aphodius sticticus. Next base: position 11,309,570 of record OZ014512.1, read on the forward strand.
ATCTAGGATCTTAACACCCCACTGCCACTGACATCGATATCCAATCCAATTTTAAGCCATGAGCTTTATACTAACTGTGATGTAACGTTGGTAGAAGTTTTCGACTTCTCAACAAACCTGTTAAAATTAAAAGCTTTTGACTTTGATAAGTACTGCGATTTTACAAAATAGAGATTGAAAGCTATGATACAATTGACAATAATATAATGATCATATTATGCAATCTGTCAGAACATACAACCGGACCGAGGACTGATTTTGAAACCGAGGAGTGAATTTAGTAATCACTAAACAATGCACCTGTAAGGCAAATACCTGATGGGGAGTCATATGGAATAGCGGCCTGTATAATTCATATATTTTGTCCAATCAACTGAATTCTTCAGTTTTAAGCAGTCTATCGATTTCAGCGGCCCATCGACTTTGTTCTTCTGTTATCAACACCTGTTATTTCAGAGGTACAAGTGGAATTGAAAAAAACTTTCTTGCAGTATTACCGTCATTGTGTAGCATTGTATAGGTAGATAAAAAAAAAACATCCCTGACGGGGAGTCATATGGAATAGCGGCCTGTATAATTCATATATTTTGTCCAATCAACTGAATTCTTCAGTTTTGAGCAGTCTATCGATTTCAGCGGCCCATCGACTTTGTTCTTCTGCTCATGTTTGCGGTCTATTGGCTTCGCTGGACTACCGAATTATGCGGTCTACCGAATTATATGATCTACCGAATTATGCGGTCTACCGAATTAGGCGGTCTACCGAATTAGGCGGTCTACCTATCTATTTGGTCCAAACGTCAACTAGTGTTTTGTAAATGCTTTTGTGTCCTGTTCGTTTCACTGTCAATCAATTTATATTGTAGCAGTTTATAAGTTTCTATTTAATTTGATTTCACAATTTAATTTAATGTGTTTTGTAGATTGGACTGGCGGATGATGACGCAGTGCGTTGACACCGGTAGCAGGAATTAATAAATAAAACAGCAAAAGAATAGTGGTTGTTTGATTTATCGATATAAATATATGTATGTGTAATGTGTATCGCTAAAGCAGGTGTATGATATTCTTCAAAAGGAAAACAATGTTCTTCTCAACTTAAAGTTATTTAAGCAAATAAATAACTTTAAGCAGAGAAGAGCTTTGTAAAAAATACAAAGACCATTTTATTCCCCATCATCTTATATTACAAAACGGATTACCTGAAAATGATGCGCAAATACACCAAACTGAGATAAAGAAGGAAATTAAAAATTTATAGGTTGTGATTTATAATATGAAGGAAAATCATATACCTATACAGTAAAGTGTAAAGTGTAGGTAAGTAAAATACAAGACATTCCTTTTTAAATATTATACACGTGTGATAGAAAAAATAATTATTATTTCCATTAAAGCAAAAGTTGGAAATACCCTATTCAAAATATGCTCGACAAAATAAAATAATAAAACAGATAATATTAGTTAAACGTAATTTTGCATTTTTTACCTGTAGATTTGACAAACTAATTTATTTATAAATAATAACTAAACTAAGTAATTATATTAATATTAATTTAATTTTAAATATGTTGCTATATCTATCTTGTATTAGAGTTCGTACAATTGGTCATTTTCCGTAATAGTATGATAATAATGATAAAACCAGAACCCCTATTCCACATGTTTCTTAAAAACATCCACAACTACGCCACGATTTCGGACTCCCGCACACTATGGGGGGTCATATTATGGAGGGTCCGATAGGGCTTGTATAATAATGAACGACGAAAGATACTTGGTGGAATGAAGCAAAGTTAGGAAAAAAATCTTCCAAATAAAAGGGAACAAATGCAAATAGCTACAAGAGAATACTAAAGCAAGGTATAAACACCGAAAGAAAAGTAATTGCAAAGACTGTTGATTATTACAGCAAAACCTCTGGTCTAGAAAAGTCGATGAAAACAGTTTCTTTTATATTTCCGCGCACAAATTTGAAGTTCTCAGGGAGTTCAAGAGTGAAAATAGTAGACGCCAGCGCCAGCAAGGCAGCGAGCAGACAGAAGAAGGAAGATAATTAAAGCAAAAGCGTTTGTACGTCGGGAAACAGTTATCGCGCTAAAAGCGACTTCTTTTCACGGTTCATTTCCCAAGCATTTCCTCCGCTTTTTCAACGTTTCGATTCCATTATCCTGAGAGGAGTGCGGAGGGCGGGACGAGGGAGCGATTGGGATTTTCCATCGCATTATGGTATGCGTGATTTTGCTTCCAAAATCTCAACTTCTCCCTCGGATTCCGTGCAGGGTCGTGTGTGTAAAATATTTCATGGCGGGTAACTTAACGACTTTAGGGAAATAATTAACCCTTAGGTTTTGAGAGATATACTTCACTTTTTAATGGCATATTGAACAAGGTTCATACGCATACAAGCACGTTTTTTTTTGCAAATAAATACAGAATTATGTACCTAAATTTAAATACGAGTGGTCTTAAAAATAGAAAATAGGTTCAACTATCTCTTGATCACGAAATAGAAAACGTATGTGGAATAAGTTTTGAAAAATAAGAGTAAAATAGTATAAAATACTGAAACAAAACGAATATTGAAAAATATCTGTTTACGGGCTCTCACGACCAGAATTAATTTAAAAAGAAATAAATAGTTTCAAAGTTACGGCATCAGTCAAAGTTTGTCGTTTCTGACATTAGTAATAATTGTGTTAGTTGTCAGTATTCAAAAATTAAAACCAGTTGTGGAAAACCCACGCAACAACCCGAAAATTATATAAAATTATTTTGTTTTTAATTAATATTTACGTTACCACAAACGTTTGACGTATTCCCCAAGAAGTTCTAATAAAAATTAAATAGAACAATTAACAATTAATTCTATGAGTGAGTTTTTTCTTATTTATCAAACATTTATTGACACATTCATGCGAAATTACCTTAAAAAGTACTGTAATTTTACAGTAGAATCGATTTTTTTACAATTGAACTGAGTTTCTCTACAGACATTAGACGGTCCAAAAATCAGTATGCAATTTCAGTAGTAAAGAAGTACGGGATTTTACTGGTAGTAGGTACATTAAAACGCCATATGATGTCGTCACAAGCAATAATTTCCAAATATGTATGACAATTTGTGCTTCTGTAATGAATTTTTTGGTAAAAGTTTTTAAAAATTTAGAATTTACATTTTTTAATAAATATTCTTTAGCTTTTGTTAACTGACATCTAAGTTGTTCACAAAATAAATGTAAGACAATAACATATCTAATTGTATATAAAAATTAATACTTGAATTCGACAGTCATATTCAAATTATGTACGTACATAATTTAAAACAAACAGCATGATTTTCCTCTGGTACTGTAGTTATAGAATAGAATAGAATAGAGTAAAGCGAGTTGCTATCGCAACATGTAAGGTAGATAATTTTAAATTTATAAGTGATTCTTGCAATCAATTTTGAGGTCAACTTTGGTGATGGACAATCACATGGCATTAATTATTATATCAACTGCATAATGTCATTTCAGAATACGTATTCATAAAGGTAAGACATTTTTACACAAAGTTAATTCATTTTAAATGCCAATAGTTTAAGGTTGAATTTGTTTTATTGTATTTTACAACTTGAAACCTCGTTGCAATCTCGTTCCTTTCATATTTTGTTTCTAGGCAATAACAATAACAATAACAGTTATCTTACTGACAACTGTAAAGTCATCTGATTAGCGCTTTGTATTGTTTTTTCTTCGACATAATAAAACAGTTCAAACATCCAACAAAAGTAGTTTATCTACTAGGTACTCACATATAATAAGTTCGATGACTATATAATGCGTACCATGATACACACCGATGATTAGGGTGACAGTAGCTTTGTATAATAATGACAGTTCGTTTGAATAATTACTTCATTATTCAAACGAAGCGTCATCTTATACGAATGTACTGTCAAAGTCTGTCAAAACCGACGTGGATCACAGTTATTTGACAGATCGTCTCGCCACCATTGACAAATACATTTAAAATATTTGATATAAAATGGAATTTATAAGTCCACTTAATACAATGTTTTCATAATAGAAAGATCATCATTCCACCACTATAATAACACCTTGTAGCAAAACGTACGGGTCCAAAAAAAAAACATGTGCCCTACAAAAGAAAACATTGCTAAGGCACGGACAATCCGACAACGGGTAGGGCACTAGGTTTTAAATTCGCTCTCTGCACTAAGTACTATCTCCACTAATAATAATATAACCTCATTTATCTATACCTATTCAATGTGGTGCTGTGAGTTTAACACAAATATACTTCCAGTGGCGGCTCGTAGCTAATATTAGTGGGGGTGCTGTTGCAGAAATGTTTTTGTCATTGTTTTAAAAAATATTGTGTTAAAGGAAAAATAAGGCCTAAAAAGAAAATTTATTCAGAAACTTGAAGAAATCGTAAAAGAATTTAGGGAATAAAAACTGATAAATACTTTACATAAATTGTTACAGTTACATTCATTAATAAATTTATGTAAAAAATACATTTCCTAAAAATTAAAAATGTTTCATGCATTGTCACCAGAAATCGTCTACATGCAAGAATTGCACTCGATTGGACAATGGGAAGTAGGTAAAATATCGATTACTAGATTTATACATAACAAACAAACAAGTGAATTTAAGGTAAGCGTAGTGATAAATTTATGTAAAAAATACATTTTTTTAAAAACAACGCTTAATGAAAAAAAAAAACGCATTAACAGTTAAATTTTGAAAATTGAGGCAAAATTTACAAAAATTTTTCAATTTTTTTATTCCTTTATGCATTGTCACCGGCAATCTGTCCACGTTCAAAATTTCGGCTCGATTGGATATTGTAGGTAAAATATCGATTACAAAATTGTAGCAAACAAACAAGTGAAGTTAAGATAAGCGTAATTCTTCTTCTTTTAATGCGCAAAAATATCATTATCCTTGGTCTCTGGATGAAAACTGAGGAATTTTTTCTCTATTGAAAGCACTGCAATATTGTTGTAAAATACGTATTGCCTTTTGATATGTCATCCGCAGTTTGTAAAACTACCTTCCACCAGCCGAGGGTCGGCACGGTCGGCACTGCGGGGACAACAGTGCTGTCTAGTCTCTGAATCCATCTGTATCTGTATCCAACAGACCGCTGCCTCGCTTGCTGCTGTTGAGTGCGCATGCGCAGAACAACCAAACAGCTCGCCTACTGGAACTGTGCAGATCACAGTTCCATACAACGATTTTTGCATCTTCTTCTTAAACTTGGGGATGGCTACTGACATTAAGGATTAACGATTATACTTTGTGCAAGTATAAAGAAAGAATTAAAGGAAAAAAGACTCATTATATTAAATGCTATCCATAATATTAAGTGGAAATAATAGGGGGTGCTGCAGTTCCACAGTGCCTATACGCGAGCCGCCACTGATCCTAATATTCAAATATTAGAATGTATGTCTGCTTGCATGTACCGGGTGTTTTTTGGTATGCCTTAAAATAATTTTATTTTCTGTTAATTCGTATACTATCGCTAAGTTTTCCGCATTTTGCAAAAAATTACTGTTGAATTTTCTATTTTGCATTTTGTGACCTGTTTCAGATTTTGTTTTCGACACCATGCGGCTTATCTAAAAGGTGATTCTTACTATTATTATAATGCAATAGTTAAAACAAGCACGTCAAACATTTGTCACACGGTCAAATATAAGTATAACTTGCAAGGTGTCAACGCAATGGACTCGGTACTGAACTGGTTTCAGAATATTAAAACGACAAGATGGGGGAACAGGGACACAAACATACTTTCAAATAAAATATTCGAACAGATATTGATAGTTAAAATCTGTAACTTAATTCATTAAGTTGGAATTACCTATTAGGTGTGTTTTTCTTTTTTTAATTTCAAACATTACTTAATAGTCTATGTTTGCAGATTTATTCAAGTTGTGTAAAAGTGAGATGTTTTCTATTTTTTTTTTGTGTTGATGTTCAATGAAATGCTTGTTAAACGTGGATGACTTTATGGTGTTGTATCTGCATTAAAGCTTATTAGCCAGGATTTTAGCCAGACATTCGTTAGCCATATATTCTGATTATATTGACTAAATTGCAAAACATCAGCGTTTGACACAGTTTGACACTACTGTATAGTATGATAAAGTCATGTTGGTGGCCACATCAGATTTTTTATTGTTGTTTTTGACATTTAATATTTTTATAGCAATATTTCTTGTCCCACGTCTATTATTACTAAAAGCGTCAAAGTAATCGGAGACAATTTTCGCCGAATATTGCGGCGGCAAAGGATATTATTTGACGTTTGATTTATAATTCCCGACAGGCTACCGTCGATGCCTATCCGCTCTTTTAACCATTACAGACATGATAATGCAAAAATGTGGTTTGAGAGGCGAGAAATTTTTTTCGATTTTCGCTGGGGTCAGTTCAAATTTTGAGTGTACGTCGAAACACGTCAGAAAATTTGTCAAATACGTAGGTTGCTAAGCGACAGTTGTTGACAGTGGCGACAGAGCCAGTAACCCTCACCACATTAAATGTGGGGGGTATAAAAATCTACTTACCGCTATCCATCCAGTCCGAAGCCTGTCTTCAAATCGTTCCAGGTATCCGAAAAATCTTAAAATAGAAAAACACAGTCTAAACATTCAATAAAACTAAGGAAAACATACTCATATTTAGCAATCATTATTCAAAACAGAGTATATATTTTACAACTAATTTGTTGTAGTTGTGCATTATTTCCAATAATACAAGCAAATTAATAAACGAAACTGAATAATCAATTTTTCGTTTACAATTTTCACTTTTACTATAACACCACATAAAAAATTAATCAATTACCTTAACTTCATCTTAGTAACTTCGTGGTTCCAATATCTCCACGGCGCCGGCGCGGCGTTAACACATAGCATGTCAAAATATTTCCATAGTTAGGCTTTCAAATTGGAAGAAATGATTTATGAATCGCCTTGAATAGAAGGCATCGCGGGGTCATAGGCGACTCTTCGATAACCGCACTAGGTGACAATTTCTGCAATTTCTGTTCTGCCCAACGAAGGCAAGACGGCTAGTACTCCTTCGTAGTATCCTTTCGTAGTACACAATCGCCGAGGTTGTAAGTCGGTCTTAGGTATGCCAGGACGAAGCATATCCGTGTAGGAAATAGTCGACGCCCGTTTTATACTAGCCGGCTAGCCGGGACCAATAAAAAAAAATGTAACTATTTGACAGCGCAAACAGTGAAAATACCATGATCAAGCCAGTGAATTACGACATCTCCACGGTGAAATTTGGACACGAATGCCGGCACTAGAACAAAAGAATTTCTATAGAAATTTATTTTCAACATATTATCAAATAGTCCAGGCAATGGGCAATCTTATTTATTTATTTATATTTATTAATTTATTTATTTACAAATGCCGAAGTACAATATAATGTGATACTTGAAATTTAAAGTCGTAAGTCCAGATAAGTCAGTTTTCTTAAAGAGAATGTTTAAACCGAATATGCAGATACGAAAATGTACATACGTTCAAATTCAACAAATCAATGTTACAACTCTTAGTTACTTGTAAGTTACACTTAAAAATGTAAATTAAGAACGCAAAACGAAATGGAAAATATGTCAAGTATGCTTTGAATTCACCTATGAAAGCCTACTAAAGATGACAACTGAATTCAGTTTTTTTTTTCGTCATTAGAAGTAAAATGAGGCATCTTAGTGAAGTGCAAGTTGCTCGTGCTGTTGCCCTTTTTCAGCATGGCGAATGCTAACAGCATTCGACATGTTAGCAGGGACCTTCAAGTTTCCCCTCCTGTTATTCAGCGTTTATAGAACCGGCTTCGGGAAACTGGCCAATATGTTAGAAGAGCTGGACAAGGCCGAAATCGAAAAACTACTCAAAATCAAGACCGATGTCTTGTCCTTTCCTCTCTACGTCAGCGTACTGCCACAGCACGAGACCTCCTAAGCGACCTAAGACCTAAGCCCTAAGCACATGGACTAGAAATTTCTGATCAAACTGTTAAAACAGATTAAAAGAAGCGAATTTGAAACCAAGAATACCTGCCCGCGCACCACGCCTTACGCAGCATTACAAAGCAGCGCGAATGAGGTCTGTTCTGGATCACAGAGATTGGCGACTTCGTCACTGGACGCCTGTACTGTTTACAGACGAGTCCAGATTTCGTTAATTCATTGCAACGATCAAGTACGTGTATATAGACGTCCTGGTGAACGCTACGCAGCCGCAACTATACAGGAAGTGGATATATTTGGTCGTGGGTCTGTGATGGTTTGGGCTAGAATCAGTATAGACAACGGAAATGATCTTGTTGTGGTTCCTGGTAGACTTAATGCCATGAATTACATCGATGTGATATGATTATGTTTGGTATATTGATTAGAAATGTGATCTGATCGTTCGTAGTAAATTATTATTGTCCACTATATGCTGTTCTTGCAGTTATTACCAAGGTTATGTATCGTTTTTGAAACTTTATTTTTATGCCCATCGTTCTATTTATTCGTTACTGGCTGTTATCACAAATTAATTAATTACAGCCCTCAAAAACAACAGTCACCGATTTGTACACATAAATAATCCATACAAATACATAAAAACCAAAAACTCACCTTTATACAACACGGCATTCACACATGTCGATATTCTCCGTAATAGCGCAAAAAATCACTTAAAACGACGCGAAAGCATTACCAATCGCGTTCTACACACTTTTATACACATTTCGCACGATAATTCACCGTTTATGTCCCGTGAAGATCCGGTACAAATGTTTACTGTGCGTTTTGTTAAAATGACTTAGAGAAAATATTCGTATTGTTGACATTGCCAGGCAACGCGCACCGGCTACTCTGTCACAAGATGGTCACAGGTACTATGATTTCTACGTTATACTCGTATAGTTGTAAAGCGCCTTAGCTTCTTGCGACTACTTGATTTTACGTTTATTGATTTATAATGAGCGAGTATTGAGACTTTTAGTTGTGTTTTATGTGTGTATTCGTTGAATTATGATTCAGATGACGGATGTATAGCTAAAGATAGATGATTTTTTTGGTAGGTATTTCTCATGTATAATTTGTATAAAGTTACGGTATTAAGATTATATAAAACAGAAGAGTGATGTCATTCGTTGAGTGTTATGCTTCATTCAGATACGCGCAAGTTGTGCTACGGCACGGTACGGTGGCGCTACAATGACGATAGTGGACGCTAGGATCGCCGGTATCTCTGCGCTCGTCCTCGCTCACATAGTTTTACCCGCGGTCAACTAAACGCTGGAGCGCTCGGTGCGCTAGCCACGGTAGTATTTGTGTCTAATGTCACGTATTCGGTTTACGTCGGTTTTGAGGTTATCGTATAAATTATAGTTATGCAACTTGCTATAAAGAATTCAATAAAACGTACTTTCTATTGCACTGATGTGGACTATAATCATAACTATAATTTATTTAATTTATATGATATTTCATTTATATGACTGAAGTAACTTCAGTCATATAAAACACTCGGAAAATGAGTTTTTTATAGATGGTTCTTATCATTAATACACCAATCAATAGAAATACCATTCAAACGATAACTTAATTTACAAGAAAACCAGAAAACTAACCTATTTGTCACACCGCTTCCAACAATTCTTCACAAAACGCAGGAATTCTCTTGAACCACCACGAAAAACACTAACGATAATATCTCTTGAACCACCACGAAAAACACTAACGATAATATCGTGTACACTTTGAATCAAGTTTTGCAAGTTATTTTGCCGCTATCCCGTCAAAATCGCGTTAAAAATAGTGAAATGGGAGCGAACTTGGAAAACCCGCTGCTCAAACAGCTGACTGGACTCCGCATACTGGATATAGCGTAGCCGCGACCGCGATTAGCCGGTTACCCCCTAAGCGGCAATTGAAAAAATCTACTGATTGGCTATAGCAGTCTGCTAGTTTCAGGATTTTATGGGAGCGGTTTACTGTGATATTATAGAATCTTGTTATGCGATTCGTATATTTTAATTTTTATTATACTAGGTCATTATAAATGATTGTAGTCGAACCAGGCGCCAGGCGTTTGCCGCTCAAATAAATACCGCTGTTCAATACACAGTTTGTTAAATTGGTTGCATAACCTACTGTATATTCGATACTTGTTTCTGTAAAGCGGTACAAATGTAGTAACATGGGCATGGCATTCTTCGACTACAATCGTTTATAATAACCCTATACATAGATTTTTTATGCCATAATACAGTCTGCAACAGATAAATTTTTATTTTAAATTTAAATTATTTATGCAGTAAGTATTTGCGTAGTTTACATTATTTTATTCTTTAATGTTCTTGATGTAGGAATGCAAGTTGTGCTGCCGATGCTATGACGGTTCTTCACATACAGGGTCAAAATAAAAATGCACGAAATTGTTTTAGGTACATAATAAATCTACCAAGCACATTAACATGTACTTTAAAAGCCAGTTGTGCTTATTTTATGAGAAAATGTAATTTAATAAATTATCGTCGAGTATGCAACTCAAATACCAGTATCTCGAAATCTTAATACAGGGTGAGGTATTTATTGTTAAGTTGAGTACGAGCTTATTGGGAATTAATAGAGGAGTTGTTTATGCAACCGACAAGTAAGTTGAAGATAATCATAAGCAATCTAAAATTATGTCTTCAACTTACTTGTCGGTCTGGCAACCAAAACCACATATCAGCCTATTAATTATTTATTTTTATTTTTAGTTTTTGTGACACACTTTTTGACGTATTCTACACATTTTCTATGTCTATTGAATAAACAGTTTATTTATTTATTTATTGAGTTTGTATATTACTGGACTCTGTGTGATGTGTAGTTACTGAACTCGGTAATAAAGCAGTGTTTTTTTTTGCAATGGATATAAGAAACTATTTTAGTAAGTATTATTATTTGGAAACCAGTGTTATATCGTTGTATGATTGGGTGATTAGGATTACTGGTCCTAAGGAGTATTTTAGTTATTGGATTACTGGATTACAGTGTTATAGGCAAAACCGGGTGAGGTGAAGTTGACTCATCGCTTAAAATCGTACGAACCAAGATATGTACGTACCGCGTGGATTGGTTATATTGCTGTGTATATTTGGTTGCCTACTAGGTAGTTCGTTAAAGATTAATATTCAATTACTAAAAATACTATCATTGGTCATTTAATTGTGATATCCTATCTAATTTATATATCCATCATTCCCATGTTTAACAGAAGCAAAGTGAAAACATACCAACTAGCCCACTTAAGACAGTGTATTTGTGCGGTTGGAATTGGCTCAGCAATAATCATTTTGTGACTGAGTGCTTAAACTTGGAGTTTCTTTTACTGTTTGTGTAGACACTATTAAATATGTTTTGAAATTCATTTCTGAATATTTCACGATAGGTATTTCACAAAACGGTGATAGTTTGTTGTAAATGTGAGGTTATGTTTTTAATACGTGTTTTGATAATGGATTAAAAGAAATATCAACTGAAAATTACTTTATTTTGATAAAATATATAACATATATACATAAATAATAATATATATTATATTGAAAAAAAAAACATGGTCTTCTCACATTTAATTCACACGTTCGTGCTGTGTTATTATAATAATTGGAGGTTAGGTTGCAGTACCGCTGTCATATATTCTAAGAACAGACGTACTTTTTTGTCTTGCCCATTTAAATTATACAGCAGACGTATGAAAAGAATGCTATTTCGCTTTAACACACGTCAATATTTAGAAATAATCTGTAACGTATGTCGAAAATAACAGCTGAAATCTATGAGTAATCTTCACCTCTCCCGGTTTTTCCTATATCACTGTATCCGTAACACTGTAATCACGTAATTATTGCGGTTTAAGTGCATATAGCTAAACATTACTGTAGATTAGTCTAATTTTGTTGAGTTTCGAGTTTGGTTTCGTTTGGCAAATGTCAACCTGTTTGCCTATAGTTTGTCTTTTAATCAATAGATGGCGCTATGGCGGTACTTGCATTAATTCGCTGTTCGCAAATATCTTGGAAATTATGATATATGGTTGTTCTAGTTGTTCTTGTACACTGTATATTTTGATACATTTGATACATGCCCTCCAAGAATATTTGTTTCGGTAGCATGCGCAGCGTTCATCGCAACATTGCAAATGAAGACCAAGAGCAATTGAAAGAATCTGTCCTGCAGAACTTTTCCGAAAACAAGTGAAAGCTTAACATTACGTAATGTTTTATTTGCATATTTCATATTATGTACATACCTCATACATATATTTTTATAAACATAAAGATATGCGATAAGAAATATTTACTTACTTAAATTTTGGTATTTCTCTGATTCCTTGCCCCCCCCCCTCCCCCTGTAAAAACTTCTGGCTACGCCCTTGCTGAGACTGTAATTTTTGTAAAAGATTTCTTTTTACTTTCTAACATTAACAAACCATAAAAATAGGCTGCCGCTGACGCTTAAGCCGGTATTTAATTAAGCGGGTAATTTTGAAGAGTTTGCAACCCTAGGATAAGGTAAAAAGGTAAACGTGACCATCTAGCGATCTAAACTAAAAATGTACGTAAATTCTGTAAATAATTCTTAATATTTTTTTTTGTATTTAATGCTTTAGTTTTAGATCTTTTAAATCTTTTGTAGCAAAAATAAATAAAATATTATTCTGTATGTTGCAAACTCAATTACTTAACATATTCAATTATAAACAACCACTTAGATGTATGAATCCAAAAATACACTAATTTAGAAAGAGAATAGTAATAACTTAACGAAAGTGACAAAATAATACATTACAAATTTTCAAAATTACATAACCTTCCACAATCGAGTTGGAAATTCGTACACAAAGTAAACCAAGGGAATATGGAGAGCTAAATGCCAAATATTGACGGAGCTAGCTAAAAGAACTGCCCTTGTACTCCTCTTGATTCCCCGGAGACATGATTACAAGTTTAGGTGTATAAAAGGTTAAATTTTAATGCATTCTGAAAACAAAATTATGTTAAAGCAATTATTTTCATATCATTGTTTTTCAAATCTTTGTAAGGATTTGTAAAAATAATAAGTTTGTCAATCTTGCACTCAAGTCATAAGCATCACCGCACTGATTCACCATAGAAAATCTCAACTTCCCCTCGCCTAAATTCTTTCGCGTACGGTCGTACGTGTAAAATATTTCATGGTGGGTAACATAACGACTTTAGGGAAATAATTAACCCCAGGTTGTTAGGGATGTACTTCACTTGGGGTGTAGGTAGGTGGGAAATTAATAACAGGAGTCACGTCTCGAAAACTTGCCGGGAAACATAACGTGTGATGTGGTTGCTTCTCCGTGAATATGAGCCGAGCGTCTCGTCCTGATGACAGCGAAAAGCCCCCCTGTGCACCACCCTTACCCTCCCACATCCCCCTGATCCCGGTTTAATCAAGCCTCACGCACGCACCTGACGCACACCTTCGCTTCCTTGGCACAACTATTTAACGCCAAATCGTAACCTACACCGAAATTACGAACTTTGAGGGATCTTGTGATGTGCCAAGGGGCGTACACACTGGAGCGACGAGTTGTATGAAATGTTAAAATCTATATAGGGTGAATGTATATTGTAGGTATATGTCTTGTATATGTGTGGATGATAACATTGTTGAAGTTTTTGGTTTGGCGCCTTATTTTCAGTTCTAACGCTGCGAATATCGTAAGTAAAAAAATATTCGGTTTTAGGGATTCAAAATATTCTCCATCGTAGAGCGTTTTTCTGCAGTTTTTTTCGCGTTTGGAGAGTTACATAGACGCCTTTTGCATTCTGTTTAATAAACTTTTCTACTTATATCAGTGCGATATTGTTCTTCGAACAATTTTTATTATTGAGTGAAGGTTAGAGCTGCGCCTACCTTTATTTTTTGCTTAGAACTTTTCCTATTTTTCAATAGCTCACTACTTTTAGCTTCCATACCAGCCGTTGTTGGTTTTATCATTGCTGCTAATGCTGATGCTGGTTATCTCCAAATCTAGCGACGGAAACATTGACATGAAGAACATTCTCAGGGGACCTTCATTAACATTAAGAAAGCCTTTGACACCGTATCAAAAACGAGACTGGTGGAAAATCTGGAAACCATAGGCATACGAAGTAAAGGTCCTAATTAAATTAAATTAAATAGTACAGACATATCTTAATGACAGACCACACATGACAAAGATAAAAAAATAGTAGTAGTAATGGGAGAATGTGGAATCCCACAAGGTGGAAATCTCCCAACCCTATAGTACGTTCTTTACACTAATGACGTTAAACCCACGAAATCAAACAAATATAAATGAGGGAAGATGTGCTGAGGCTTACAAAATTGTGTTGAATGAAGTTGCTTACAATAACTGAACAAAAGACGCACTACATTATATTCAACAACAAATACAAAAATTAATGAAGATATATATGTACAGGTTAGTCAAAATTACCAAATAATTCTCTAACGTTAAAAAAAATTCAAACAATTTCAAGCATTACTTTGTTTTATGCAAACGATCGTATGAATATATTTTTATCATTTAATTTTTTATTTTCTATTATGGAAACTTGGTAACTTAAAAGCAAATAATCTAAACTCTTGAAAATAACAAATCAATTAAATAGATTTAAATTAAATGTTCAAATTGCCAAATGTATTTATGTTGAAAATATTCTTAATTTGTAGTCCAGGAGTTAATGCGTCTTAGAAAAAACAATTTCTTACAAAAAATGCTTAGACTTAATCTTAGAATTAAGAAAAAATCAAAAGTATACAGGGTTTTCTATTAGAAAAAGGAACGGTCATCAAATTTCCATAATAAAATGAATACCCTCTGTATTAAACATATATTTAAATGAGAGCTTGTTTAAACAGAAAAAAGTTGTTTGAATAATTTTTTAAATATTTTTCAGTTAGAGAATTATTTAGGTGTTCCGGTAATTTTGACTAACCCTATATAAACAGTCAAGAGATAGCTAAAAATAAGACAAGAACACACTTGGGATTACAACTACAGAATAATATAAAGTGGAAAGAACAAGTCTATAATAGTAGTACAAAAATTACACAGTTATCGCATCGATATACAACACAATAGCATGCATCGACACGCAATGGAAAATAAATCTATACAATTTACTTCTTATTTTGAACAAAAACTATTTAATTCAAATATGAGTCAACACGGAACATAAATAAATACAAATAGACAAATTACAGAGATAACAAAATAATATATTGAAGATTACTTATTTACATTTCATTGTTCTGAAAAAATATTTGCTAGGCCTCATTTTCTTTGTATGGTCAGTTCTACAATCTCCAAAATTTAACTATTTCCAGCAAACGGTGTTGTTACCCACCAGACTTCTTTGTTGTTGATCTAGGCTGCAAACTAGTGCAGTTTAACATACCATAACCACTGAGCTTTCCAAAGATTCTTTATTAATAAATACATAATTAGAGTTCGGCGGAATTAAAAATATTTGAGCAGCTGGTGGAAATGTTTTCAAATCTGACATGTCAGAGAAACGTCATCATTAGTGATCTATTATTTACATTTCATTGTTCTGAAAAAATATTTGCTAGGCCTCATTTTCTTTGTATGGTCAGTTCTACAATCTCCAAAATTTAACTATTTCCAGCAAACGGTGTTGTTACCCACCAGACTTCTTTGTTGTTGATCTAGGCTGCAAACTAGTGCAGTTTAACATACCATAACCACTGAGCTTTCCAAAGATTCTTTAATAATAAATACATAATTAGAGTTCGGCGGAATTAAAAATATTTGAGCAGCTGGTGGAAATGTTTTCAAATCTGACATGTCAGAGAAACATCATCATTAGTGATCTATTTCTTATCAATACTTACATTAGCACTAAGCCTTAATAGCGGTGTTTACTACCTACCTCCAAAGGTGGGCAAAGTTAATCAGAAAGTTAACTTCGTTAATAGTTAGTCCGTTAACGAAAATGTTAACTTCGTTAACAGATAGTCCGATAATTTCTTACAAATTTAACGGAAGTTATAGTTAACGGTCAGCGCCACAGGGAAGCTTACCACATACGACGCAGAAATCTTGCTCGCAACTGAAACGTATACAAGACATTTGATACAGAGGATTAATTGAATATCTGAATTTGCAAGATTATAAATAGAGATCTCAGTTTAATTGTCTCTATAAATTTATTATTTGTTATGCTCAAATGGCCGCAATAAGAACATTTAACGGAGATAAAATAGAGATAAAAATCACCATGTTCTTCTGAACCGAATGGTATATACAACCATAATAAAATAAATTGTAATTTAGTCGTCTTGTACTTTATTCAAAAAAACTGAACGTGTAAAATAAATCGACACATTGATTGGTCTGTAGTTCAAGCGTTTGATACGAGATGTCGCTCTTGTTTAACCCCTTGATGTAGGCAACCCAAACGAATATATGTATTGATTTTTGCCTGCATTCATACGGATTCAATTTAATTCATTAATAGTGTCAAAAGTGCAATGGCATTATTGTGGTTATGTTTCTGAAAATTATTCTTGAAACTGTACTGTTTGCTTTGTTTATAAGCTGCGAAATCATGTGTAATCAAACTATGTTTATTTGAATAAGTGAATAATGGTTATACAATTAATGAAATGTGAAGTATTTATCGTAAAGGTTAAAACCAATCTATAACGGATTATTGGTAGCGTAACAAGTGTAACAAGTGGAAATAAAAAATAAACTAAATACCTATGCGCACATACTAAATGTACCTTTTTGCTCACTTCATTTTATTACTCACGATATGTAATTACACTTTGTGCAAAATGGTTCAAAACAAACGTGTGGCCGGCGCTCGGCAAGAAAAAAACATCCCTGGACGGATATCAGGATATTCAACAGATGGCAACAATGTTGTAGTTTTCGTGGTAGAAATGTGTCTGCTTTCCATCCCACTTTCTGTCATTCGTCTTTGTCTAGTCACGTGATCCAACGTTCACGCTATGTACGGCGTACGGCTTCCATTCTTTACCACAAAATTCTGATATTACTGCATCGTGTATGCAACCCAAATAGCACTTCTTTTACCGGTTTAGGAAATTTTTTTCGTTTGGTGCCGACCCTTAACAGTTAATCGTTAACTTTTTACACAAAATAATACATATATTATAGGTTTTGTTGTGTCGATCTGCCGCTGAGTATGCAACCCAAATAACTGCGCCACTGTGGACCTTTCGGTTGCATAAGTTAAAATTACCTTTGGAATTTTTCACACTAGGTATAGTGGTAGTGATACCGGTAAACTTGGCTGGCGTTTGTCATAGTTGTAACACAATAATAACAACCAAAATACACTCAATGGTTGACAGATCAACAAATTCTGAACAATACAATCAAATTTCTAACAATGGCCACAGCAGCCCAAGGTAACTAAAATACCTACATTGCGAAACGCAAGATTTACAAAAGATTTTGAAAAGATAAACTAAGGTGGTTGGAGTTCGAAGTTAGTTAAAAATAAATATTTGTTAAAAAGTAACCATATTAAAAAAAGGAAAACAATTATTATTACATAATAAATGGGTTCTTTATCTTCACTAGGCGAAGTCTTCTTTGTTCTGTTTTCGTGCGACCGGGAACCACTGGGAACCGTACTAGGAACTGGGAAGTAACCACGAAGTAACTAAAGATATCCTAAAAACAAAAAAATTCGCGCGCATGCTTCTATCGACGCCGCGTCGCCAATAGTCACACGGATGTAAACAAAATCAAGTCCGAACTTGCGCAGAATACCTATAGCAATTTGAAATATTTACTTATGATATTTTCGATTTAACGGACTTGAATTAACGGGATGGTGAATGTAGCGGAAGTTAATGTGTCCGTTAATGGCTTTGAATGTTAACTCTAAAGTTAATTGTTAACGAAAAAGCTGGGCTTTTGGGCCCAGCTTTGCCTACCACACTATCTCGAATCTATTATCCGCTGGACCTTTCTGTTCCTAAATTTCCGTTAACAATCGTCCCTTACGGGTCTTTAATGTTACAATTAACACTCCTGTAATCTCAATTTGGAAAGAGCTACAAAAGAGTCGTGTTTGTGTAAGCATTGCGGGTAGTACAAGTTGTCGCCGAGCTCATTTCCTGGGACGTTATTATTATTTTTAAGTTCCACGAAACGTTGTTAGCGGTGAATTCTTCTCGGCCATTATAGCTACCCGTGTACGAGTCGCGGGATTTTAATTTCACACCGCGGTACATATAAACGGAAGCATAGGGGTCTATTTATGTCGACCTGCTCTCTCAACCTACCTTGTCCTGGTACAGCGTTGCTGGCGAAACTATATAATCCAAGAGTAAGAGATTTTGCCGTTAACACTCAGTAGATTACACAGTATGGAATTAAGTATATTGAAGAAAGAGAAATTTGTTTAGTTTGCTAGTGTTGTAATAGAACGCGGAGTTATGAGGTATTTTTTTTTTCAGACAATTTTCAAGAAGCGGTGATTTCTTTAATAAAGGCATTTGTTCTTTTCATTTATATAGAAGCCGTGCCGGATCCAGTGATCCGCGCCACAGCCCCCTATTCCATATTACTGCTCATCGTGTGCGGAGTCCTACCCCGGTAGAACTTAATTGTTTAGCAGTTCTTGTTTCCTTTTAAGGCTTTTTTCCTAGTCGCCCACTTGAAACGACTAAAAGCAGCTGACAAAAGCTAATAAAGCGGGGGGCAGGCATACTTCAGTAAGGCTTGTACATAGAGGTGTTACGTTTTTACTTACTATCTCATGCCTTGCATGAATTTAGAAATTGCATTTTTAAAATTGCAGCTCAAGCAACAATAATCACGAGACCAACAATAATAAGAATAACCAATAAAAAGAAATAAACAAGTAACAATAAATATACCCAATAAATGCCTAGCAATAAACTCAATTAATAAGAAACCATCAAAGGTATAAACAATACAGAGCTTGGGTTTGTCAACATTAAATTTGCTATAAAAAAGCACAACCAGAAGAAAGAAATGACGAACAAATTTAATAACTTAACGGGATGTTGGGTTTTGTGGGTACAATTTTTATTAAAAGACATAGGAAGTCGGCTAATATGGCCAGTTAGTACACATTATTTCACAGTTTCTAACTGATACTAATTTTCAGTAAATCAAATTACTAAGAAACAAATGCTAAAAAATCCAGCGAATTTCTTTGTCAAAAAAAAATATTAATATGAAAAATCTAATTTTAAATAAGGAAGTATATACCTCTAATATGTCGGACCATATTTGGGTTATAGTTATGACCATATTTAAATTCAACTGTTTTTTTTCTTAGAGAGCGCATAAAATGTCCATTTTACCGATTTTCTATCTCTAATAATATAAAAAAATCTCGTACATTGTTACTACCTAAATTACTCAAAATGCAGTTCATTCTACTAAAAACAAAATTTGGTTTATTAGTTGTGAAGAAGCAAATAGCCCCAACCAAAATCCTCCTTTAAGGATGCCTTGAAATCATTTCTTGGCCAATTTCTCTACTTCATTAGTCATTTAACCTCTTGTTCAAATTTCCTATCTAATTTAATTTCTGCCGGATCACGTTGTTCATTTGTTAATCGTCTTCGCTTGAGTTTGGAAAGTTGTGTCTAAGTATGTGTCAAAGTATCACGACTAGAGCGTTGAGTTTGAATTGTTTAAAATTGGAAATACCCTATATACGATACGCACCAAGCCGCCCACAATAATCATTTGATTTGAATAATCACTCACCCATGAATTGTGTGTTTTGTTTGTTGTGATTATATTTACGTATGTAGATACTTCTAAAAGACCTCTAAATATGTTTAGTTCCATTTGTTTACTATCTACTGAAGCCTCCAAAATGTTCCTGAACTCTGACTCCGCCTCCGACTCCAGAGGCACCAGAGCTCTGATACACAGAACTGTCAACTGCGGAGGTGAGCAAAATTCAACAATAGGTCACTACGCTTATTAACGCTGTCTTTCGGTTTTCCTTTAAACGACTTCCGCACGACGATTTTCAGCAAATTGTTAAGATTTCAGTATTATTGTAATCGGAAAACGCTTTCTGTAGAATAATCCGTGGGCAACTGTGAACAAACATGACTTCTTTGCCAAAATCCAATTAATTCACGCATTTTTTCTTTGCCCCAGGTGACAAAAATTGACGTGTTTACGTGCCATTTAAAATTAAAGTCATGCTAACCTAAAAAATATTCCAAAAAATGGCATTTGTTTATTAGTACTTACTAATTTCATTTGGCCAGCGTCACAAATATAATGAATAAACCGGCATATCTATAACTTGGTTCACCGGTATATGACATGTATATGTTTAGGCCAACCGGCTACAAATGTTCAGAAATAAAAAAATGCCCATAAGGTGTGCACTAGGGTGGTTCAAATTGGCTGTTTTTATTTAGAAAGCAACGATCCCCCCAAATCATTTCCAAATCCAAAAAGAACGGACACGTATTTTTTCTTTTTTCGAAATTTTGATTCTTAATGGTGCCTGTCGAGGCCTCAAATTTACATAAGAAAATGCATAGGAAAAAGACATTTTTTGGTATTTTTCGAATAATTATTCGGAGTTTGGGAAACCTTAACACTAAAGTTATAGGACTTGTAGAGGACTTTCCAAGGAAGAATTTAACCTATCATACATATGGATTTGAGGCCCCCAACCCGCCCCCACAGTGCCCTGAAAACTACGCTTAAACAAAAAATGTAGATTCTTCAGAAAATTGACCCTTCTAATTATTTCATTCCCTTTTTTTCTCATAGAAATCATTATTATAAGTCTAGTGGGATGTTTATAAACATTTGTCAGTTAATTTCCATTTGTTTAAACAAATTTTATTTGTTTAAATAATCCGTTTTTCTCGAAAATCCGTCTGAATTCTGTTTTCTGAGTTCGAAATGGCAGTTTATTATTTTAGAGTGACATTATTCTTAAAAAAGCTCTTCCTATTATTTAAAAAATAAATTATTATTTATTTTCAACTTTTTTCTAATTATGGTAGAAAATTCAGCTTTTTTGAGAAATTAACTTATAAATTTCACCATTAATGTATTTGATATTAATATCACCATTATGCATTTGAATAATATTTTATTATTTAAACAATGGAAATTATCCCAAAATATAAATGATGTCACTTGACAATAACAGTTGACCAGACCAATCTAAAAAAATGAATGTTAGGAGAATTGCAAAAAAATTGTTTATACAAATGGAATTTGTTTAAGCAAATTTGGGGTTATTAGCTAATAACATAGGCAAGATACCTCGAATATGAAATTTATAAGTTAATTTCACAAAAAAAGCTGACTTCTACCATAATTAGAACAGTTGAAAAATAATAATAATTGATTGTTTAAACAATAGGAAGAATTTGTTTAATGAATAATGTCACTCTAAGATAATAAACTGCCATTTCGAACTCAGAAAACAGATGTCAGACGGAGTTTCGAGAAAAGCGAATTATTTAAACAAATGGAATTTGTTTAAACAAATGGAAATTACCTGACAAATGTTTATAAACATTCAACTAGACTTATAGTAAAGATTTCTATGCGAAAAAAGTGATTAGAAGGGTAAATTTTCTGAAGAATGTACATTTTTCATTTAATGGTAGTTTTCAGGGCACTGTGGGGGTGGGTTGGAGGCGTCAAAGCCATATGTATAATACCTCAAAATCTTCTTTGTAAAGTCCTCTACAAATCCTATAACTTTAATCTAAAGTTTTCCCAAACCCCGAACAATTATTCGAAAAATACCAAAAAATTTCTTTTTCCCATGCATTTTCTTATGTAAATTTGAGGCCTCGACAGGCACCATTAAGAGTCAAAATTTCGAAGAAAAAAAAATACGTGTCCGCTTTTTTTTTTTGATTTGGAAACGATTTGGGGGGATCGTTGCTTTCTATCATCACAAAAATTTTTGCAATGCATTTTTGAACCACCCTAGTGTGCACTTCTCTTCGCCGTCACTTTTATTCGATTTTAGTCTACTAGACAATTTTACAGGATGGCGCTTTTTCGGGGGGTTTCAAATGTCGTAAGAAATCTAATTTTATTTATTGGCCTGAAGCGCAAGTTTAAACATTAATACATAATTAAGGCAATCGATAAATAACCAGATAAAATACAAACGAGATTTCTGATATAATATATCACTAGTCCTTTATAATTTATGAACAGCCGTTGGGGATGCAAATCGTAAAGAAAACACATATTAAAGTTACTAGTTTCCATGAATAAAAGTGCGAAGCATTTGGCAACAGGGGCTCTTCACATGGTACGTGCGCGCGATATTTGAGGTTTGCGATGTCCCGGGGACCGTTAGAGGGCCCGACTTCGGGTCGTTGATGCGTGTAGATACGGAAATTAATTGCTCACCCCTGTAACTTTATGCCCCGGCGGCCGCAACGCGACCGCAGTATCCGTAGGGCAAAACTCAACGTTACTACTCGTCCTACCTCTCTCCCACGAACATCCACCCCACCGGCGGCAAAACCCAAAACCAACACACATGAGTGAATCGATTTGTAATAATGGACCGAGTTTCCGCAGGTGAATCGATGTCTGCACGGTGTGTACTCAGCGAGATTAATTGAACGGCTAATGAAAACGTCCAATAAACGGGCCTTTATGTTCACCCGATCAAAGTGAAAACTTGATGGCGCTACAGAAGAAGGTAATTTGACGTCGGAGCGACTTTAAAGGCACGCTATTAAAAGTGTAATTGGCGATATTACGTCCTGCGGAGGACTTATTTACTTTACGACAGGACTGCGTAGCACAATATAAACCTTCCTGCAAATATGGGTTTACAAATGGAAAGAAGGAAATGTATTTTTAAATTGCCTGTGTACTGATGGTGTTTTATATAGGAAGTATTCAAGACTGGGCGCCGTTACAAATTGTTCCAGGAGGCATTGTTTTTATTTATTTTCAAAGGATGTTGTTTAAATTTACAATATATAACGCACTCCTAAGAAATTGTAACAGGTATTAGTAAAGTATCTTCCATTGATTGGAAAGATTTCCATACGAAAACTAGAAATATATATATAGAAATATCTTTTTACCACTGTGGTTAATCCCACAGTGGTAAAAAGATTTTTTTCTCAGGACTCCACTAGAATGTATTCTCCATCTAGGCATTGTGTCTGTCATCTCCATGTGACATCTCCGGCTAAATAAAACATGACGAAAGCTGCTTTACATTCTTGTTAATAATATCTACAGACCAACACATATATTTTGTTGAATTTGTGGAACGGCATACGTATTTTCTGAACTCAATGTTATGCAAATTATTTTACGTTAATACCAGACACACATTGCGTTGAATATGAACGAAATATAAACGCAATTTAGTTTAATAATTTAGTTTAAGCTCAGTTCTCTGAAAACCTTACGTGATTTTTTAATTCGAATTTGTATTCAAGGAAAAAAATTTTATCCAGGATACATTTTTATATTCATTTACAAACGCAATGGTTTGTCAGAGGTTTGCAATTTCATTTGTTTTTCTACAAAATTATATAAAGCCATACAATGTTACCACTACCATTAAAACAAGTAAAAGCTTTATCAAAGTCATTGCGAAGAATATGGGATTCCCATTACAGGTAAATGTGTATTTAGATATTTAAAAATTGACGTATTCAAAGACTTTTTTAAAATAACAAACCTCAGAGAGTTAGTTAGAGTTAGTATAAGGAAATTGCCCACATAATGAAAAAACGTAATATATCTGTAAACATGGAGAACGTGAATTTTGTGAATGCAAACGGCATAGGCAAAGAGGAATCGGTAGGGCTAGTACGTCCTATAAAACAAGTATCCATAGTAAACTTAATTTTGAATCTATTCTCACATGTTATACATCAAATTATAGATAAAAGTATATCACTTGTTGTGGTAACGTAAATGTATTAATTGTTATGGTTAGGGTAAAGTCTTGAGTGAAAAAATCATGTAAGATATTGATATTTTTACATAAGATTTTGTGCACTTATAGAGGAAGGTGTAACTTAGATCTATTATGTGGTACTTTATCAATTTTAACCTGTCTTCTCCGGAAAAAAATCTCAAAGTCCGTTAATTTTATGTCAGATTCAGCAACCGTTTAGTCAAAAACAAACAAAAATATAAAGAAATAACCACTAGACGGATAATTATATACCTTTTATCTTTAATATTGTGCATTGCTTTTACGATTCTGTGAACTAATAGCTGAGAAAAACCCTCAGAACTTTTACGTGCTTTGTGAGTAGAACGTAGGGGGTATGGATTCGCCCTAACCTGTTCGCGTTTGGCACATGCGAGGTCAAATGGCTTCAATTTTTCAATCACAGAAACACGTCTATTGAATCTACATCTATTACCTTAATTATTTTATTTAAAAAATTAATAAACGTCTAATTTGCTTGGTAATATTAAATATATATGACAAAACAACAGCGATATATAAATATGTCAAAACGATTTCGTTACACTCAAATTGCAGTAGCCCTACCACATCCCTCTTGTGGTCGTGACATGTCTTACTCATCTTTTCATGTCACTAGCCACTGTGCGGCGGTGACCCTGTATTCTGGACGCAATTCAAAAATACACTACTGTGTCACCGTATTTTCTCATTTAAACAATCTCTATGGGTAATTGAGTGAATTTTTGTTATGTGCAATTATAATATTTATAACTTACTTTCGAATCAAGACACTAGTTATTATCGGAGATTATACGATTTTGTTAGGCTCCACTAACACTGATATTTTCACTTTTTATAATTCACTCTATAGATCCAAGCCTTTCTATTGTTCATTAATTGTGATATTTTTATTAATGAAATAATTTTATAGAAGTTAAATACACACGATTAATAGATTTTTAAATGACTATTGTATCTTTATTTTCGGTTTTAAACATTCCCTCTGGATAAATCGAGTGTATTCTTCGAATATTGTCGCCTTTCTACTGTTCTATTTATAGAAAATTAATTAAAACCATTAGACAACCGACAATTTATTTGACTTTTCAATATAAAATTCAAATTTGTGTAGTAATTCAGATTACTTACTAATAGTCGTATTGAAAGAAATCTTCTTCCTTACGAGGCAAAGCAACAGCGCGGTTGAAAACCACTACTACTACTAGGCGTACTAGGCGCAAGACTATCAATATGAGTTCATATTTTACATTTTTGTATAATATGTAATCTGAATTACTAGACATATTTTAATTAGGGTGGTCCAACCATAATGCACGATGTTAATTGTAAATAAAACAAAATGTTTTATTAAGTGTGAAACAAAATATCGGCCAAATGCTCGCCACGGCTTCGGTGGCATACCTCCATCCGATGGGCGATATTTTCAATGACTCTGAGACGTAATTGAGGTTCAATGTCGTTAATGTGCCGAATTATCTCATCCTTTAGCTCGTGAATTGTTCTTGGCTTATTGACGTATACTTTTTCTTTTAAATATCCCCAAAGAGAGGGACTTCTTGTGGAAAGAAATTGAGGATATGGACCAGGGCGACATGTGGTTCCAACAGGATGGTGCCACTTGCCACACAGCCAACGAAACAATGGCTCTTTTGCGCGAGAAATTCAATGGCCGTGTTATCTCGTCGTGGCGATGTTAATTGGCCGTTACGATCATGTGATTTGACACCGTTGGACTTCTTTCTTTGAGGATATTTAAGAAAAAAAGTGTACGCCAAAAGGACAAGAACAATTCAAGAGCTAAAGGATGAGATAATTCGGCACATTAACGACATTGAAAAGTCATTGAAAATATCGACCGTCGGATAGAGGTAAGCCATAGAAACCGTGGCGAGCATTTGGCCGATATTTTGCTTCACACTTAATTGTGATAGATCCTTCTATCCTAATAAAAAATATTAAGATAATTCTCTGAAAACTTTTTGCTTTATTTACAATTAACATCGTGCATTATGGTTGGACAACCCTAATTGAAATATGTCTAGTAATTCAGATTACATATTATACAAAAATGTAAAATATGAAAACGTCAAATAAATTGCCATTTTTGCTATATGCCTGTTCAAAGTGGAAGATGAAAAAGAAGAAGTTAATGAAAGCGTTATTAAAAGAGTAGCTGATGAGAAAATATTATCCAGTGCCAAAGGACCTAAAAACTGAAAGATATAACATACATTTTACTCGAATATAGCAATATCCACAGGACAATAATGAACTGCCCCAAGACATTTTATTTTTTCCAGATTTATATTTTCATTCCTAATCACAATTAATATTGGATTTTCTAGAGCCAGTTTATTTGGTAACAATAACCATTTTTATTAGTTCAATTATTGTTATAAAATGAAATGAAATTAAATACATATACCTACAAAAAAGCACCAAATAGAATACTACATATCCACAAGCACATAGGTAACACAACACTGCCGACATAGTACAGTAATAAATAACGCATGTTGAAACCTAACTTATTTATACTATAAATAAATTTTATTAGTGATATATCGTATTATTATGTCTAGTAAACATGCAAATATTAATGAAAAATTCGGGACGACCGATTCCGTGTAGGGCTTCTAAAGAAATCAGGGCAGGAAGTTGGCCGTAAAATGTACGAACAAATCTATAAGTTTCGGTTTGCGTGAGATAAGGGTGTTTTACGAGGGGTTCGCTCTATAGTTATTTTTCGGGAGCATCTGGGCCGAAATAATGGGCGAGCACTTACCAGGGGACTCGGCTTATTCTTTACGATCCTTCACCCCCGCTCAACCCCCCAGCTAGCATCGGACGATGCGTATCTCTCGAGCACAGGTAGAGATTTCACAGTGGCGTGCAGCTCATACACGTAAGGAACGCATACCACGCATTGAATCTTATTTGAAGGATATGAAAGAATATGAGGTAAAATGTAATAATATACTTTTTATTGTGCTTATTGTGCCGCACATAATTTAAGTTATATATTGAAAAAAAAATCACAAAGAAGAACAAAACGACTAATTTATTCAAACCAAATGTTCAAAACCTACATTATAATCGACGACATGGCGTTACTAAAACAAATCCAAACAAAATTAAATAAAATTATTCCAAACAAATCCGTTCTGAGACACATTTCGGCCCAGGCAAAATGGGTGTGGCGTTGCCTTCTATATAACATGTGTATATAATGTTAACCGGCGCGTCCACCATTTGTGCACAGTATGTACTGTGCACAAATAAATAAATAAATTAATTAATACACATATGTTTCATGTAAAACACAAAAGAAATGTAACATAAAACTTCGCGTACAATGCTAGGGTGGCTAACAACGCATGTCATACAATATTCACTGTTTGTTTTTAGGACCTCAATTTTCGCTGTTTCCACCAAAATTATGGCTTTGTTAAATTTGGCACAGATAGCGTTTGAAGTGCATTTGAAAGACACATGTCTGATAAAAGAAACATCAGGGAGTACATGTGAGGAGTACATTTGAATTTAAAGTTCAAACCATCTGCGGAGGCATTGGATGAATATGAAAAGGCAAGAATGTACGTTTACGCCACATTTTTTTAGACAACATAGTGAAAAATATAGAGCATTTCTCCCTATCGACCTGTCTTCCTTAAAGCGCCTTATAGCTTACCCCCACCTTCTTCTACAAGACCGGTTGCATTGTGATGACAATGCCATCGCAAACGGCTTTTGTGGCTGGCTTGCTTTTAGTTTTCTTTTTTGTATTGTTGCGTAACGGTTTTACGACTCTCTGGTTGTTTCTCATTTATCACTCAAGAGAGTATGGTGCAACGACAGAAAAGAAAAGCAAGCATCATTCAGAAAACAAATTGTTGCCGGGTAATGCGTGCTTCAAAATTAGTCATCTGTTTTCCAAACCATGTTGCTCGCCTCTTCAGACTTCACTATTATGCAGCAATAAAGAAAAACAGTGTGAGTGCAGGAATTATCAGCGTCAGTGAAAAGAAGCACTTTGAAGAATGACAACAACCCAGCGACTGCAATCATTTTATGATGGTTGTAGGACTCTAGGGGACCACATTGGAACCAGACTTATGGTAGAGGGTGGGGTAAGGTACACGGCATATTAGGGACGAGTATAATTATACAGAAAATGCTCTCTGTTTTGCCACAGGATTGTCTGAAACAATGGTTTAAACGCATAAGTTTGCTTCCCCATCACATTCTATTCTGCAGCTTTTGTGGAGTCGGCCATTTTGATCAAAAAGAAATATGGAAAGCGAGCCACCAGGATAGAACACTGCAACTACACAATAATAGCTTTTCAAATGGTGAAAATTTAATGTAAAGAAAAGTGAATTGTGAAAAAAATGTAAATTGAATAGAAAAAATTAAAGAGATTATTATATACATAGTTTTTAATAGTTTTTAAAATAAGTTGTCAACCGGCGAATCAGCATCATTATCTTAATTATCATTATTATTATCATGATTATTAGTTACACTATCCCATGATCATTATTAGTAAGACCATCCCTCAAGTCAAGTCAAGTCAACCTGACAAGGTATCCTAACTTAGACAGGGCATACAAAGCTTCACATTAGGGAATCTTGCAAATTATTACAATTCCGTGCAACTCCAAACTGTTTGGCGAATCAGTTAGATTTTAATTTTATACCTAAAAATGTCATTGACGAATCCATAATAAGAAATTATTTGACAATTTATTGTATTTTTTTCTTTATCTTGTGGTGTTATTTATCATTTTTTTGTTTATGAATCATATTTTTGATAAATAGTTAATAGTAATAATTATAGGGTTGTTGTTTCTGGAACCGACCGAGTCCTGATTCGTAAAACAAATTGTGAGCTAAATACTAAAATCTACTATATATTCCAGAATTACTGAATCGCATATGCCGCCTGTACAAAAGTAATGCTTAGCAATGAAAAAATTATCCGTTTGCACTGTTGAATACATCACTGCCAGAGATGTGTAATCGGTTTTCGAATAATGGATAAAAAACGAAAACTCATAATGAAAGTTTTTCAAAACTTTCAAAAACTAAACCATTATGATTCAGTATTAGGCGTGTTTTGTTCTTCTTTCTAACTTTTTATTTATACAATATAGATACTTACTACAAATAAATATTGACCACATATTACTAGCAACAAACTTCTGTCAATCTTCCAAATTTCACATTCCATAGCAAATAGAAAACAAATTAGATGCAACACCTTTGCTAGAAAATGCCTGAACAAGTACTTAAACTTTTGCATTCCAATAAGAAATACTCTCCAAGGCACCAACATAAACCTTTATAGCTTGTCACACTTTAAACGTACGGAAATGTCTCTATAAAGACATTCTCAAATACACTTTAAGGGATAAATCCACACAGCACGCCTCTGATTTTCCCACACCTCTCGCCTTTGCATTTTTCCGCACGCTCCAAATCGATCTCCGCTCACACTTCGAAGGGAGGTGTGCCGCACGGTAATGGCTTAATACCACTGTATTCAGATTAAATGTAGCGTTTCTTAAGTGCTCGAAAGTGTGGTCGTCGCCGAAACGGCGTTCGTTCTATAGAATCGCTAGAAACTACGATGCGTCATAATGGCGGGCGGTAGATGGCGGTTCGAGCACCACCGTCGTCCTCTCTATTCGGTGCGACAATGATAAAGGTGAGATACGGCCTCCGTTGCATAAGTTTTAACAATATCCATTCAACTGACGGCATTATCTACGGTTAGATTACGGAAACTTTGCTCGCACGGGCCGCTACTGAGTCACTCGACCGCTGTAAATATGTATGATAAAATGTGGGTTATTCTCGTGCATACTAATAGATGTTAGTGGTTAATGGTATACACAAACTATAGGTATATTCTACATATATCGGATTATCAGTTGCATTTGTGTATAAGGAATATGCAGACATTGCGGTAAATTTGTATCAGCGAGGGTGACCAAATAAAATGGAATAATAACGTTGTCGTATAATCTTTAACGACTACTTATTAACGAATACTTATTTATTAATTTATTACTTCGCTTCCTCATTTAAAACTGATATACTATAATAAGAAAAAAATTGCAATATTAAATAAGGGGTCTACCGGCTGTCAAAGTTTGCAACTGTGTATAATCAATCAACAATGCTGAATTGTGTTTATTGTTTATGAACATCGTACCAAAATCGGCTGTATTTTTACATTTTTGGACTCACGGGACTGAATTATATTGGTACGTGGAATTCGATGTGGTATCAACGATATTTTGAAAACAAGAAAAAAAAATGATATTTCTTAAATATGGTCATAAAAATTTTATTTTTCGTCCAATCAGGATGCCCTTTCGACATTTTACAGGCACTTTTTATTTACTTTTTTATTCACTTTAAATTTTCTTCCGTCAATGAATTCGCTAGGAACTAATAATAACCCATCATAGTTACATACAATATAAAGTGAATTACAACGACAAAAAATGATACCAACAATGGCAGGTTCAGTTGGTTGAGGTTGCACCTCAACCAACTGAACCTGCCTACAGTAAACATTCCATGTTGACCTAAATTATCTACTTAATAACAATAACCCCCAAAATTAAAAAAAAAAAAATGAGCGCTTAAACTTTGAGTGCGAATGTCGCGGGCTGGTGAAGATCTTACGACCGATATTGAGGTTGTGTACCTACTATTCGTCCTAAATATAACTTTTATTGTAGAGATAGAGATAGAAGCGATAGAAAACTACTTTGTGGATAGAACGCACAGAATAAAAGCGTCTGCGTTCAGACATGGTCAGCCCTATAATGAAGAGGAAAGTTTTGCTTATGGCCTCCACAATGGTTTTATGAATATTTAGAGTTAGCATTATTTTCTAAGTAAATTGATATTGCACAAGGTCATACGTTCAATATAATCAGATGGGTGGGCGAGCGGGGTATGAATCCGCACACGATGGGGAGTCATACGGTATAAGAGTCTCGGGACTGCAACCAACACACATCGCTAGAGAATCTAAACCGAAAGACAGCCAGATAGACAGACAGACCATGTTAGCGCTTTATTATAAGGTATGATGTCGAAAGAACGTCAAAAAGTGTGAAAATGACATAGAACATTACTCATTGACATATTTTTTTTATTTAACTTTTTTCAGCTAGTAATATCCTACTGAGTAAAAAGTTTCATATGGACTTTGTTTTTCCAATTTCTTGGAAAGTTACTTCGTCAGAATAAAAACTCAAAGTTTCATATGGAGTTATTTGTTCATTGATTTTATTTTTATAATGTTTCTTTAATATTTTCAATTTTTCATGTTCTACAAAACTTATTTTATTTAGTTTTTATTGTAAAAGTTTTCGCATGGTTTTTCGTGTATCTTCTTATTTTCCGATATTTCAAACGACTGTAATTTTTTAATGAGATGAAAGTCGATATGAAGGTCCAAATGAAGGTTTATATGAAATGTGTAACTCAGAATGACATTTACTGGGATACCCGTAAACCTATTCACATTAATTTCGATACAAGAAATGTATAATGTACAAATGTACCATATTCTACCTGTTCAAACAAAAAATAATAATTTTTACTGAAATACCTTATAATTTTCACTTATTAATTGTAATTATAAACCAGTACCTAAAACAGTTTCTGTTTTAAATATGAAACCGGTTTGCGATTGTCACAAAAAAAAGTTATAAAAGCGGTGTTAATGCTTAAAAAGTCAGCTATTTCATTCAAGTTGTTTCTCAGTTCTCTGACATAATAAATGTGGTTATTATGTTTACCTTCTTAGTTTTTTATAAAACAAGTTTATCTGTATAGATAGACGAGAGATAGCTGCACCAGATAGGCTCGTAAACTGACATAAGTAGATACTTATATCAGCTTATTAGCAGCTAACACCTGTAACAATGCATAACAATGCACTTAGACACGTTGTGTAAATATCAATTTTCAAAGAAAATATAATAATTGTGTCGTTTTAAATCATATTTACTTCATGGCACCCTAAGACTAGCAGAGATTAGTGCAAACAATACATAGCTACAAATTTTATCGTTTAACTTTATTTGATATCTGGCATGTGTGTGGCATATCAAATTACTCTAAAAAAAGTTTCTAAAATGGCCATTATAATAAAATTGTTAGATTAATGTTCAGTGCATTGAATCAAAAAAGTACTCAAAACGCCGTAGTTCCGAGAACATGTATTCATGTGGTCATTTATTTTTCATAATCACCTGACTTTAAAAAATAGCTGATTTAATCCAACAAAAAGTTGGTACTTTTTCGTAGGTTTTTCGAGGATTTTGCAATACGACTACAAACAATAGAATACTGAAAAATTACTTGACACATAGGTAGATGCACAATGTTTTCAAAATTTGTTCGTCACAATTTGTATTTCCCAAGACACTGTGCGATTTACAGAGCTACTCAAAAAATAATAACTTTCAGTAAATTTAGCATTCCAATAATATTAAACATATATGGCTTCTGCCATACCAAATTACTGGGAAAACAAAATGTAGAAGATATCAGCCACTTTCTGTCGTTATCTTTTTTCAAATAACTCTGAAAGCATTTAGACTTCAACTCTTATCTAAACGGATTATTAGAAAGCACATAAAACTGCACTACTTCCAGTACATTTAACCAAATTTCTATATCTAATAATAACCAAAATTTCCCCAACAATCCAACTTGCCGTGAGACATACTATATATGTTTCTGGGAGTTCCTCAACTCACGGATCAGTTTTTGTGACTATATTATTGTTTTGTACGAAAATCTACACGTAGATAGGATAACCTAATCACCTGTAGGGACCCTCAAATGCGATCGGAGAAATCATCTCATGCGGCGAGTTTATTGCAGTACCATAAATTCGGGGTAGCGTCTGGGATGCAAAGTCGACGCGAGTTGCCGTCGCACGGTTAGATTTGACCTGTCAAAGTGTAAGTTAACGTCCCCACGGGTCGCGTTTACATAAAGAATGCGGATAGCCGGCGCGCCGGCCCGACGGACCCTCCTGAAGTTATACCTGGCGCCGTTTCAGTTTTACTGCTGCCAAAAACGACGTTCTTTTACTGTTTTTTCTCCTTACTACGGTCCGCCATACGTTGGAATAACACTTGATCTACGATGGATATTAGCTATGTCGATACATAGGCACACAGGCATTGGGTAATAACATTTTGAAGAGGTCTTCGCTTCCTAAAATGTTTTTTCACGGCGTGGACATGAAAGTAGTTATTATTTATGTAAATTGTTCGACAATATAAGATGGGACGCCGTAATAAAATAAATAAATCTTAAATATAACATAACGTTTTTTTTTTAGTTTTGAACTTATTCGCAACTAACTCATATTGGAAAATGTCAATTCTAATTTTCGCTCAAATCTAGCAATCGAAGCAATGGTTTGAAATCGTTTCTGAGACATATTCTGCTTTACTTACACGTACGCTCCTACTTTTAAATGAAGAGTACCGAAATAATAGTTCATAGAAATTTATTATGCATATGTGTGTCCTCTACAGGAGCGTCTATAAAAGAATTCTTACCTCCACTTGAAACACGTGAGTTTTGTATTGGATTATTGGATACGCAGTTTTACCAGCCGACGGTTGTTGCCAGCTATTAGCAGCCATCCAGTCAGGTCAATCTTTACCTTTGAAATGATGCGGACCAAACCGGTTAGCTTTCTTCATAGACGCTACATTTTGATGACCACTGAAGTCTTCAGGGAGATGCCAAATCATCACTTTTGGATGTTTACAACTCGTCATCAGTAGATCAAACACTTGAATGTTATCAAATATCATGTACGTCATACTGTATTGGTAGTTTTCGATGGATATG
Source organism: Aphodius sticticus (assembly GCA_963966075.1). NCBI lineage: Eukaryota > Metazoa > Arthropoda > Insecta > Coleoptera > Scarabaeidae > Aphodius > Aphodius sticticus. The sequence continues at coordinate 11,343,556 of OZ014512.1, forward strand.
GACGAGTGTTCCAAAGCCCAAAAGCATAGACATCGAGTTTGGCGTCAATCATCTACAGATATGATATGTGATACCAATATTACCAATTCTGTTACACAGGCGGATTTCCTGGAAAATGGTCACAACGAATCTAGACTGATTGCTGTTTTGATTGACAGTTTTTAAGCTGAAAGATTGGAAGTAAGGGAGGCAGAAGCCGATTCTGACACCCTGGCCCTGAAATCCCTGGGGAAGGTCAATGCTGGACTGTAAGTGTCTCTAGTAGCGACAGACACTGATATCATGGTGATGTCGCTAAACCGGACCGACTAATATCCAGGTGCTCAGTCCTGACCCCAAGAGTATCTTTTCTTCATATTCAAGAGTGGATAGGAAATCCGCTCTCACCTGACGGGGAGACATGGAGATGGAAGAAATGTGGGGAGCATTGGTTCCAGAGGGGAAATATTAATTATGAAATATATTGGTGCTATTCATGTATTATTATTACTATATCATTATATTAAAAGTATTATTCATATTATTATTATTTATAGGTTCCCCACGAAGGACGCTTTTCCTAATATTTTCATTTGTTTATCCGTCATTTTTTCTCTGCCATTTCAATTTAAATACCAAATCCGATTCGGCGTTCTTTAAACCCCTTTAAAAATTTTGTTAACCAAACTTTTGCGAAAGATCTTTTAATTATCATATTTTGATACACCATTTTCAATTTTGCAATGCTGATATCACATTCTGATTCAGCGTCCTTCACAGCCCAGAAATGACATTTTTTGTTTTGAGCCAACCAATGCTATTCCCACTCGATCTGCTGATATCAGGCTAGGTATGGTGCTTAACTCCAAATAGGCGCAGATACAGGGTATTTTAGGACTTTAGTATGTCGTTCAGGATACTAGATAGAAGGTATCTACCAATTGCACATGTACATTATTTTTCCCAGTTAAAACCTAAAATACCCGAGCTATCACAGCTTTTTTAAATATTTCGTTGTGTATCATTAAAATTACCACCGTCTTCTTTCGCTAAAGTTTGCAAATAATTTAATTTCTATATTTACAGGTTACAAATACTATAAATTATATCGAAACTATCGTCGACTGACCCATAAACAATTACCTTTTACACTATAAGCTCATTAGCTCGGCAAATTGGAACGTCAGGGCTATTTTTAATCACATGATTAACCATTACTACTGTATAGCGTTTGGATTTGTTTATTTTTGATCCCGGTAATGGAAATTAATCGGATTTGAAATTGTTTGTGGCCATCAGTTTGGAAGTTCGTTAAATTATGCACGCTGTTAATTGGATATGTAATATTCACGGTAACCATTGCGGATTTCCATTATTTAATGAGCGGTTACTCCTATATACGTACATGCATGTTTAATGATAACATGGTAGATCAGATTTTGAATATTTTAATTTGCATCGTATTGTGTACCAATATGTAACAATGTTAATGTTGACTATAAATGCAGATTAATTTGTACGAATATCAAATATGTAATGGATTATTTTATGTATAATGAATTCAATTATTGGAATAGTATGTAATTAATCTAATGGGTGTGTATGGTAAACGCTACATATAAGATATAGCACAATAGTAAGAATTAAAATTGAGCAAAAACTATCCTAATACAAATATTTTCTGAAACATTTTCAATTTATTTAACACTATACAATAAAATAATAAAAATTAGACAAGTCAATTTGTTATTTGAATAAGAAGTGTGCGATTTAAGAACAACAAATTTGAAAATGAAACCAAATAAACGACTCTTGTTATTAAAATGACAAATTTTTATCTTATTTTTATTAATTTATTGTAAACCGCTAAGAAATAAAATATGCAATATTTTAGCAAACCTTTGTACTTTAATTCCGATTTGAAACAGCTTTTTTAAATACCTGTTTTCTGTATCTCATTTCCTTATGACTTTATTTGAAACACTAGTCTTTATTTTAATCATACTTTAACAGACTTTGACTTTAAGCATTATTCTTAAACAAGAATGTGCATCATCACAATGACCTATATAATTAATAAAAAATTAAAATTGATTGCTTTTGAAATAATAGAGTTATTTCGATATATTACCTTCAAATGTAACACACTGGTTGTAAAATTTAAAAAGATATTGGCATCTGAGTGCAGTCATGCTATAGGTAATTAGGCGTAGCTAAAGTTTTAAAATAAAGTAGATTCTATAATTGTACTTATTTTTAAAGGCATTATAGATCTAAATGGAGGCAATTTAAATGAGAATTTGCTGACGACAGATTACGACATCATTCATACGCTTATATCTTTGAAACGGTTACTAGTTAAATATTATGTTTTAATTATAATCTACCTAAATTATTTGTTTTTACTAGGATTGACGGAAACCTCAGAGATAATGTTTAAAATGGCAACATAAATTCAACGAACGATGTTAGAAGCTGAAGTTTAATTCAACCGGAAGCGGATGGTCAAATTATTGCTTTTGCAATTAAGAAAAATGTGTTGGCGGAAAATTTTCCCTTTATGGATGTTAAGTTACAAACTGGAGGGCAACCGCCACTGATAATTTTTACATGACTGTTAAACGCTATATAACAAAACCACTAATGGAAATAATGGAAAATACAAAAACAAATATAGCTTGGTAAACACATTACTTTCAAATGTACAGAAAGCGTGTATACTGTAAATATTGGCTTTATCTGAATAATTCTAGTTAAAAAATATAGTCCGTGACCTGCTGAATCCATCATGAATTACTCCTTAAGAACTTTCACAACACTTAGAAAACAAAACAAAATAAACGCTGGCAAATATTTGCTAAAATGTATGCTAAGGTCAACAAACTCACATTACGCAAAAAATATTACTACAGCATAGCGGGAAAACTCTTCAGCTCCAAGAAACAAGTTTTAAATCTATTCTCAGTTAAAATTGGTGAATTCGACATTTGGCCAGCTTTTGAAATCAAATACCACAATATGCATAAACAAATCACTTATGGAATGTTGAAAAGATATGCAATTTGCTTAAGTTGAGCAGACTGAGCCATTTCCATGTGCAATTTAAAACAATCTCGTCTATTCACCAACAACGTAGGAAGTTTGCTGTATTCTAGAAATACATAACGCCATACCGCATTTAGCATATACATTATACACCGCTTTCCTTATAACCTCATATTATTCTGCAGCTTGATATGCCAGGCAAAGTGAAATAAACGTGTCTCGCTTTACTGTCCAGCAGGTATTATCGTCTATACCAGAGTATAAGAAATGTGAAGCGGTGTTATCGTCCATGCAAAACCATCGGACACAATAAAAATGGCTTTACGTCTCGAAGAAAGACTCCAAGGATGTACGATTCCTGTGTAGTCCGCGTCCCTCGAACGGGTTACAAGGCGACCTAAAGGCGGAAAACTCTCCCGTGAATAGAGGATGGTAATAGGACTACATTGTGTCCATGTTTTCTGGATACTTGAATACTTTGCCTATGCTCCGGGCAAAGCATTCACGTTACCTTCCAGATTCGATAAAGACCTCTCTAAGAGGGGATTCTGTCCATTTTAGAAAGGGATTATGCGAAGGGAGTATCTTCTCTGCTTCCACCGCATTTGGAATGGGTTTTTAAAGTTAAGTCGTGTTTAGCTACAAAAGGATTTTTACGCGGGTGGTATTAAAGGAAGGCTGTAATGTTAAAGTTGTTTAGTGACAGTATTTTGACAAAATTGCTGTTTCCGGTATAACACAGTTTCCGGAGACAACTTTAAGATCCTATATGCTATGTCTACTAATGCCCATTGCTTACGAAAAAACGTTGCTATCTTTTTATACATATCGGTGCACCAAACTTTCGACACCAGACTTTCGACTGGGTTTTGTTCGCAATGTGTGTAGAAACTCAATTTTTGGCTAATTTGAGATTTTAACAGATTTTTGTGTCTAACATTTGAACACACAGCAGACTTTAAGAAAAAGTATCACATTTTATGTATTTCAGTGTTGAAAATTTGGATTTAAATATAGATTCACAGATAGCAAGACTCCAAAAACCTCAATGTTATGAGTTTTACTTGAACTGGATTTTTTTTTTACTTTTAGCCACCGATTTTGAAACTTTAACACTCTCCCCGCAACGGCGAGTATGGTAAATAAGTTAACTAAAGTAATAGTAAATTATTGTGTACCAAGCCGAGAAAGTGATGATTTTCCGGGCCGACAGAAGAGATGCACAGGTGAGCGTGTCACTTTCCAGGAGTGGAGCACACATAATTTTTTATCCTACACAACTACAGATCCAAAAAATCTGATGTGGCCAGGCACATGACTTTATCATACTATATATAAAATTAATAGTTTAGCTGCGTGAGACTCTATTTGATCGAGATCGGCAATGTCTGCATTGAAATAAAACTACTAGAACTAGACAGATATGTCGACTAAAGCTGCGTTCGGATATTGTACTCCGTTGACACCGGGTACACCGTCCAAATGACACTTACGTGTTATTGGGTGTAAAAAGTGTAATGCAATATGCGAACGCAGCTTATATTGACAGAAGTTATTGTCAAAACATTAGCGTTTGACACCAAGACTACCTACTGTCATTAGAATCAAAAAATCTGACAAATCCTGGCTACTAGTTTTCATGCAGTACGACCGATCTCATAGAAATAGAATCTGCTCATGCAGCTAAACTATTGATTGTACCAAAAAATGTCATAGTGATAAATTATTCAGAATTTCCTCATCTTTAATTTATTATTTAACTATTTCGACGAAATTCCAGAAATGGCGGCTTATTTGCAAAATCTTTCAAAAATGCTAAGACTACCTCTAGTTCCTTTGGATCCTCTTCAACAGAAAGCTTTTCAGCTCTGAGTTTGGTTATGAAACTTCTAAATATGAAGTTTCGTCCCGATACCTTTAGTAGTTTCTCCGGAATCGTCGCCACAAAAACGGGTGCACACACCCACATCCACACACACACACACACAGACATTTTTTTGTACCTTGATCAAAAATGTTCAGGGGACCCAAAAAGACATATTTCCGCTAAAATCTCAAAAATACTTTACATTCTGCGTATGATAAAGTAAAAAAGTTACGCACTTTATTTTTGAACTAACTTTAATGTCATATATTTTTTAAACCAGCTGGCCAATTTTTATTTCTTGTTTATTTGTTGGAAGGCAATTCCTTTAACTTTAAAAAAACTTAAAGTGGTGGGTTTTTTCAATGTATCCTCGATTGTAGTGGAAAACTAACACCGTGAGTCTTTTCTCATTTTTGACTCACCCTGTGTGTTAATCAAGTTATGGCATAGAAACTGCTTACACTCTAAATGAAAGACGCGTGTTTTACGGGCATTTTGTTTTTACTTTATCATACGTAGTATGGAAAGTATTGTAATGGTGCCAAAACAAATTTTTGAGATTTTAGCGGAAATATGTCTTTTTGGGTCCCCTGAACATTTTTGACCAAGGTACAAAAAAATGTCTGTGTGTGTGTGTGTGTGTGTGTGTACCCGTTTTTTGTGGCGACGATTCCGGAGAAACTACTAAAGGTATCTGGACGAAACTTCATATTTAGAAGTTTCATAACCAAACTTAGAGCTGACAAGCTTTCTGTTGAAAAGGGTCCAAAGGAACTGGAGGTTTAGTCTTAGCATTTTTAAAAGATTTTGCAAATAAGCCGCCATTTCTGGAATTTTGTGGAAATAGTTAAATAATAAATTAAAGTAGAGGAAATTCTGAATAATAGACATTTTTTGGTAAAATTAATAGTTTAGCTGCATAAGCAAATTCTATTTCATCGCGATCGCTCGTACTGCATTAAAACTAGTAGCCAGGATTTGTCAGATATTGTGATTCTAATGACAGTAGGTAGTATAAAGCGCTGAAGTTTTGACAATACCTACTGTCGATATAATCAAAATATCTGTTAGTTTTAGTAGTTTTATTTTAATGCAGACATAGGCGATCTCTATCAAATAGAATCTCATGCAGCTAAACTACTAATATGTTTGGTATGATAAAGTCATGTGCCTGGCCATATCAGTTTTTTTCTTATTCATTGATTTATCTCTAAAATTGTCCGAATTTATTCCATATTAGTAACTTTCTGAATTTATCGAGAAACAGTTTTCTAGTGAAATAAACTAATATAAATTTTTAAAAACGTTTAAAGCCAAATTCGTGTTGTTGACGTTAGTAAGCAGGCGGTATATAGTCGTCTAAAATATGTTAATTTAAAAGCTAGGAGACCTACTAAAATTCCTAAATTATTGCCTGTACCTACATCGCCGTGCTGTTCGAAGAGATTTTGTTAAAAATTATTGAGAATGGACTATGCCTGAATTGTCGAATTTCTTGTTTACGGATGAATCAAGGTTTTGCCTTAACATGGTGTATGAAAGAAAAATAGTGTGGAGAAGGACTGGTGAAAGGTTTAATTAGAATTTGAAATCCCTCCCTACACCATAACCAACCCACCATTATAACCGTTCAGTTACAAGCGAATGGAAAGACAACGCTCTTCATGTTTTGCCGGTGAGGGGTCGACAGCCCAAATCTCCATTGACATTTTACAGCAGTATGAGGACTTAGTGGGCAATAATTTTATATTTATGCAGGATAATGCCCGACCACACACCAAATCAATAGCGCGAAACTTCTTTGAAGCTACGGCTATCACTACATTATAGTGGCTTGCGAGAATTCCCGACATGAATCCTATAGAACATTTGTGGGATGACTTAGGGAGAAGTTCTCGCGAGAGGCATCAAGAAAGTCTTACAGAAATGGCTATACATTAGTGGAAGAATGGGATCGTATACTAATAGAAACGATATAGATAGATAGAATGGAAAGAATATGGGTAGATTAGAAACTCAAAGTTACTAGGGAAGGAAATACTCGGTATTAAGCAGTTTTACCAGTTTATAATTTGATGTTTAATAAAAACATTTTTGAAAATGTGTATCAGTTTATTTCACTAGAAAGCTGTTTATCGACAAAGTCAAAAAGTTGGTTATATGCAAGGTTTAAAAAAAAACTGTACTTAGGACAATTTTGGGTGTTAGATTGAGTGTCTATAAGAGTGTCTTGATTAACGCACAGGGTGAGTCAAAAATAAGGAAAAAAAGCATGGTGCCAGTTTCTCCACTACTATCCAGAAAACATTGCACAAACTTCCTCCTCTTTAATTGTCTGTTAAAGACAAAGCAATTGCATACCATTTTTGGAACCTTTTTTTGAGTGTTATGGTAATAAATCACTGGCGAATTATTTTTCTGTCAAATAAACAACGTTGAAGTTTTATGCGCAAACGTAAAACCGAATGGAAAGCTGTGTTTTAAAAGGACAGACCATTCGGTCGCAATCTGGTGGGGATATTGTGTACAGTTATTTTCGCGGCTAGCCGTGAAAATTGTTAATTTCGCATAGTGTAGGAGAAAAAAATCATTAATTCATTGCATACGTATCTATGACTATAAATCCCCATCATGATACGCGCCAATGATTATAATGACACTAGCGTTGTATAATAATGACAGTTCGTTCAAATAATGACTTCATTATTTGAAGGAACTGTCATCATTATACGAATGTACTGTCAAAGTCAGTCTAAACCTACGTGGATGACAGTTATTTGACATTTCGCCTCGCCACCATTGACAAATACATTTAATAGATTTGATATAAAATGGAACTTATGAGTCGTAGATAAAACGTCGTATTCGACTCGCACACAACTGATATAAATCGCTCGCATGTTTATATCCTTAGTTATGTGCTCGTCAAATAATATACTAATGTCGTTTGTTCGTAAAGTCGTCACATAAATAATATTGTGGCATAGCTTTGAAGATAAAGGTATTTTACTCATCATTTTCATCTCTTTGGCACACGCGGTATATGCAACGGAGTTGGTGATTATAATTTCGTATTTAAATACCTTTAATATTTCCAAAAACCTTTTTCAAATAACATTTTGGCATAGCTTTCAACATAAAGGTACTTTCCTCTTCAGTGTTTTTTATAGTTTTGGTAACGCCCGGTACACGCAAGCACATTCTAATATTTGCATTTTAGGTTTAAGGCAATCATGACCTTTTAATGAAGAACTAAATTTGCGGAGAAATTGATAATAAAAACATTAATAATTGTTTAAAAAAATATGTGGTATATGCACTGGAGAAGTTAATAATAATTTTGTATTTGTGAACCTCTAATATTTCTAAATGCTTTTCTCAAATAACATTTTTGCATTGCATTAAACATAAAGCTACTTAAATCTTTTATAATTTTTGTAACACTCGGTACACGCAAACAGAGAATTACATTCCATACTAGTTTTGCGTTTTAGGTTTAAGATCTATTTTTGTGTTTGTTTTTACCTTTTATCAATCTATTTTTGTTTTTTTTTTTTTTTAGGTTCACCTTTTTAAGACACTATTTTAGCAAGATTATGGTTCAAATGGACATTCACAACAATATATACCAACAAACGGCATTACATTAAATCAAATCAATGGCGGAAATAGTGAACCAGCTTATTCTCTGGCATACTTTAACTATAGCAAACTCGTCTCGTTTTGTTTTTTATTTGTATATACTTTTTAGATAGAATTTTGTATGTACCTACTTCAAACAACACTTTAATTTTTTCTGAAAACTTGCTGAATGGTTTAAACAGGAGCGCGAGAGAAGTATAAAACCTCAGCTATTTTTTGCAGTTTTTCAAAATTTCGAATTTCGATCCTATAACGTTTAGAATCTCGTCTATATATTGGAGTGTTATGTTATGTTTTTATTATTATATACATATAGTAAAAGTTGTAAAAGAGAATTATATGGATGCAGATATCACTGTAACGAATGATATAAGGACAACGCAGTTTGCATGTAAGCAATCCCTATTACCTGTAAAACACGTCCATTGATGTATAATGACATAAAAGTTATTTTTTTAGGAGGGAAATGACATTGATCGATCGTGTGCGCAGGTTGCTTCCCTTCGGAGAAGGGGACACGTTGTTTACAGCTCTTTGCTGTACACTTACAATCCATTTTTAGATAAAAACCCTGTGAGCCTGTAGGCTAGGCTCCGATTGATGATCAACTTAAATGTCAGTATTTAATTAATAGTCGCATTAATTACAAAAAAATATTGTTTTGTCCCTTTCGCGTTGTCGTACTAATATTCGTTACCGATTTCAGTTTGTTACGTTGTTTCAGAGTTACGAGCATTCAAATACTAGACGCAATACTATTGCAACAGATTAGTAGATTAGTGTGACCTCCGAATAGCGCTCATAAATTAACAAAAATCGAATTTTTGCAATATGATTTTATAATTTTGATTTTTAATCTTAGTCGACATAACACGCGATTAAAAATCACCCAGACTTTCCCATTCTCTATTCTGGCGCCCTTCGCTGATATTGCGGTCGATTTTTACATCCTCGTTTTGGGAGGTGGTATCTTCAAATAGGAATTCACGTGGCACTAGGAGAATTATGAGCAGGGGGTCCGAGCGTTAAATTAAGTAGATGTAATTGATTGGTCTGCACATTCGCTTCATTTTGGTTCGCAGCTATTAACTGCACCGGATGTGGTGCCGGCCGTGAATTATTCAACGGGCCATGGTCCGGCTCCAGTCGAATCTGCCACATGTATCTATCGTTGAGTACTCAGGTAATTTGCTCTGCCGGAAATGCAACCGCATGCTAATCATAATAGATCATTGGCAATCCCCGATAATCTGCAATACAGTTTACGATTACGATGGTATCAGAAAATGGGTGATACTGGGTGATGCATGCTTATCTTCTTATCTTATTATTAGAAACAAATGAGATATTATCAGAAAAAAATCGGTTTAGATTAAAAGTCGGTAATCTTATAGCTGGGTGACAGTACAAATTTGTTATTATGTAATAAGTATTCTTTTAATATCTATGGCCACGACTTCGGTCACGTGTCATTTTGGATTTGTATGATCGGTCTAGTCAATTGAACGTCATAACTTTAGAACCAACAGTATGCCAAGATACAGGACAGCAGTTAGACCGTTTTTTTTTTTGATCAAGCACAATCAAGAATAATTTTCGGGGTAATGTATAGAGAAACGATCCCAAACACGGATCTACACATCTACTTGTCTCGGATTCAAATCCCGGCCAGAAATGTTCAAATACGAAAAATTGTCTGCCCCAACTCGTCCACGAACTCCAACTGATGAAAAAAGTTGAAAAAATCCAGATAAGTGACTGTATTGAAATTGTAGTATATTTCGACGTCTGTTATCACAAGTTTTCGACCTCGTAGCTCACTATCGCGCTCCGTCAGAGTGGCAAAATATCGCTCCAATTCAGGTTTTTTAAAAAAATCTTCTTTTCTGATAAGATTATAGTTAGAAAAGTAAAATTAGTTAGGAAGGGTTAAAATGCCAACAAAAATTCATGATTATTGCAAGTTAACCAAATATACTATAAACTTCAAAAGGATCCCAAAGTAAACCTTGGGTTGTACAATGTTCCTAAAAGTAAATGTATGTATTCCCATTAGGACTTTTTTCCCTGAAACTTTGAATCGGTAAGTGATAAATAAGGAACGTCTCCATCAATAAAATCAGCTATTAGAAAAACGTTTCAAGGGTAGCTAGAATGCGACAATGTTGAAAGACTTTTAACCTGATTGGCATCTGACGACCTTGAGACGACCTTGACATTTTTGTTATGAATTTAACCCGTCGCAGACAAACGAAGGTCATACAGTTTCCGAGATGCTCATGTACATTATGTTCCGTAACACCCTGCATATTATTGACAAATGTGTAAGCAGTGATATCATTGTAATGTGTCGAATATGCAACTCCTAAACAGTGACCAACCTACGAAATATGGTGACTGTCGTTGACAGCCGACCCTGGAACCATCGTTGTCAGTACCCCAAGGACACTAATGGAGAAACTTTCATGATTTCAGGTAAAAAGCAACAAGCTTAAGGTTTAGTTTACCGCACCCCAAAACTTGGCATATAATGAAGTAAATATATTTATTGAAACAAATTGGTGTTTAGATTATCACCACAGAAATAAAAAAGAATATTCTCAAATAAAATCCAAACCAATTTAAATATTCGAATAATTTCTATTTTCAATATTTACTTATATTATAGATAGATACAGGCTAAGGTATATCAGAGACTGTGGAGGGTGACAGAGGTGATCATGATACTGAAGGATTTATACAAAAAAACGTCTTATAGACCTATCTACTCGCTGCCCATTATGTCAAAAATCTTTGAAAAATTATTACTCAATAGATTGAAGACAATAAGGAGAGCAAAAGGCTTATTCTAGATCATCAGTTCGGATTTCGGAACAAGCGTTTGACTATTGATTAACCAGATACACTGAATAACCAACAAAATCGAAAAAGCTTTAGAGGAAAAAAAGGTTTGTTCTGCAATCTTCCTACATGTGGCTCAGACTTTTGATAGAGTCTGGCATGAAGCATTATACGATAAATTAGGAAGTATCCTCCCCAAACAGTTCGCACAAATATTAAGATTTTACTTTACTGAGTTTTACTAACTTTAAAGTCAAACAATGTGATTCATGCTCTGTCCTTAAGGAAATAAAAGCAGGAGTATCGCAAGGTAGTGTTTTAGGGCCTATCCTTTACCTACTGTTAGCAGAGATAGCAGAGACAGTGCCACGTAGTGCGCAAGAAAAGCATGACCAGTATACCAGTATATAATTTGTGGATTTTCGACTTTTACGCTGACGCTAATATATCGCATTAATTAATATTAATTAGCCCCCCATAAAGTTCATGATTGGCGCCTACACTCACACTTCACATGTGACGTAATAGCAAAACTATTTAGAGAAATATGGTTTTAGAGAAATATGATTTGAAAAAAAAAACACCTTTGATACTTTTGAACGCTGTATTGTCTGGCCTGTTCATTTTTATTTACTATTTAAGGTAAACGTCCCAAACTCAGACACTGTCCAAAATTCCGACATAGTTCTGTTTAGTTGGACTTACACTTATCAACCGACAATCGTTTCTTATTCTACAAATGTTCCAACGGTCAGAATATAACTTAGAAGTTTGACTGATCTTGATAATTGAGTGACTTCTTCCTAAATCGCTACAGGTTAACAGTAATTTAGAAAATTCTAATAATATCTATGTAGGCTGCTTTACGTTTTCATAATAATACGGTGTACTGCTCTTTTAACCACTCTTAATTTCAAATTTAGGAGTGTCGGAATTAGGTACATGTAAATATAGCACGTACGTAAATCAGACATGTGTGTCGGATATGTGTACATGGTTAGAAGTAATACATATGGCTCTATTGCTGGCTTTACACAAGTAAATAACATATTTTACATCGTTTGCCATATTACAATTAATTGTAGGCATTTTGTCCAAATTCCGACACGAGGGTCGGAATTACGGACATCAATAATCCCTAATTATTACAGGGTGTCGGAATTACGATCATCAATAGTCCCTAATTCGGTCGTAAATATCGAATATATTCTCGTCACAGGAGGTTATGAAATAAGACAGAATGATGCAACGCAGCAGAAAGTAGCGATTTTGGCATTAATACACGTTATTATTAATACACTGGAGATAACAGTTGAGCACATGCCATCTCCATTAAAAAATCATTATTCTGGTCTGAATCACCGAAATAAACTAAAAAGTACCTATTCTTCTGAAACACTATCTCTAATGCTTGGAGAGAATATTTGTTAATAAAAAAGAAGGAAGCACAAAGGAAAATCATTCTAGAGAAATAAGAAAGGAAGCGAAAAATGAACAGAATAATAAGCTGCGCCACGAAAAAGAGAAAATTCCAGATGCAAGAAACAATAAAATAGAGATGAGGGAGGGCAGACACACCTTTCTTAGTAATAAATCTTATTTAACAATATTTACCACGCTTACTATTTATTTGAATATTTATATTTATCGGAATTATGTACAACAAGTGTCTGATTTAGGACCACTGTCGGAATTAGGTTCACTGTGTCGGACTTCGGATCAAAATATACCGTTAAATATACTTTATTAGCAAAATAGCATCCGCATTTTTACAACTTGGCCATTTTTGAACGTTCTATTGCCTGGCCTATTGGTTAATTTCATTGTAAATACTTTTCAGATGGTCTGCACAATAATTTATGTACAACTTTGTTATACACTTGAGTGTTACTAAAGGAAAATGCAAGCCAATTAGGCCATCACATACCCCAAATTGCAATACCCCGATTTACAAGCGTCGAAACAATAAGCTTTCAATTTCTGTTCCAGCCCTACTCAATCTAAGCAATCCAAGTCCCGGATCGGATTACTTGACATTAGGTAGGTGAGAGCTGGATTTATCATGAGTGAAACAGGAGAGCGTAGCGCCCCCGTTACGCGCTGCAGTCGTCAGGAATTCGGCGTCGGTGGTGGGTAAGGTAATCTCCTACGAGGCGTCAGCAACGAAGGCAAGCCCTCGTGAGAATTGCATGGTCACTTGATCTGCAGAGCGCTTGTTGCACTGGCAGAGCTTATTGATCGAAGTGGCGTCGGCCGCCTCGTGCCGACGCTGCATAGCGTCGGTCCGCTTCAAGAGTTCTTATGGCACCATCAGACCACTATACATATTGCTCATGCATACTGCTCGCATACATGCGCTAACTAGAAATTGGTTCGTAAAGTTATCCAGTATATCTGCCCGGATACACTTCATTGCAGGACAGCAAACACTATGGCGCACACATACAAACATACTTGATATTAAATGCAAAACCGGAGATCACTGCGCCGAAGTTATGACACTGGTAGGAGTGAAGTAATTTGGTCGTGCGGTGACGTCGCGTCGTGTCAGACACGACTGCTGAGAATAGTTTAATGGATTTTATACGTTGGGCGAGATAGGTTATAGAATTATATGAAAAGTTCTGATTTAATTAAGAATATGACTAATAACAGTGTATGCTGTTTTATTACAGTTTTCAATATGACAATATTACAAATTGTCATGTAAATTTTCAGTTCTGTGGCAGAAATAGCAATCCTGGCAACAATTTGATGATCACTTGAAATTTACATACATAGGAAAAGGTTACATGGGCTGGTAAAATTGATGTAAACGACTAGTGAGAAAACAGAAAGCATGATTGAGGAGCAAACATGCAAAACCCTTACGCGCTTTTTTTTTTTAGTCTGAAAATAATTAAGTAAGTACGTAGGCTTTCACGGCCAGAATCATTTAGAAAATAAACTGCTTCCGGGTTATGCCGTGTGTCAAGATTTGTAAATGCTGACGTTTCGCGAACCATGTTGCTCGCGTTTTCAAAGCTAGTTGAATACTGTATTCGGTATTCAGTATTCAATTAGCTTTGGAGAAGCGAGCAACATGGTTCGCGAAACGTCAGCATTTGCAAATCTCGACACACGGCATAACCAGGAAGCAGTTTATTTTCTGAAAATAATGTTACAGCGATTTTACTGAGAGAATCAAAATGATACGCTTGGTCCAAGTTTTACTTGAAATTGTGTATCTTATAATCTGTGTATCTATAAAAATTCAAATATCGCGATAAACCAACAAAAAATTTAGTCAGTGACTTTTTAACAATTTGATTCAAAACTTGCCCAAGTTCCTTAGTTATTCTTAGTTATTTTTGAAATTTATAATTGTATGTGACAATTTTGATGAATTTATGTCCGCCTTATTTAATGTCCGCAAAAATCAAACATAATCGGACACAGATTACAAAAGTAATTGAAAGTTCGCCAAAATAGGTACTCCGTTTCTTTAATTGTGCCGGTTGGTCATGTCATATTCAAATGGTTATTTTTGTCAAATTGATGTGGAATCTTCATTGATATTTTTAATGCTATTTGCCTTTGCAAATGTATTTACCAAGGCAAATGTATTTGCCAAAACCGATGTTAGACAAATAGCATTTTCGTTTTCAATCGCGTTTGTAATAAACTTATGTGAGGTTATTTACAATCCGTGCATGTTTATTTTCAAATACGTCTCAATTAAAATTTAATCAAAGATTTATAGGTAAGTAATGTTTTCCTTTTACAAGGAAACAAAGTCGTGCTCGACTAAAAAGTATTAAATTTCTGAAATCTTATGTACTTCGCGATTTGACTTATTGAAACAGATGAAACACAGTAAACATTTGGTGTATTGAAACATTTTCTTATCAAACTCCTACACAATTGTTCACTTATTTTGCTATAAACCGATGTTAGACAAATAGTATTTTCGTTTTCAATCGCGTTTGTAATAAAATTATGCGAGGTTATGTACAATCCGTGCATGTTTATTTTCAAATACGTCTTAATTAAAATTTAATTAAAGATTTTATAGTTAGGAATGTTTTCCTTTTACAAGGAAACAAAGTCATGCCCGTCTAAAAAGCAGTAAATTTCTGAAATCTTATCTACTTCGCGATTTGACTTATTGAAACAGATGAAACACAGTAAACATTTGCTGTATAGAAACGTTTTCTTCTCATACGCCTACATATTCACTTATTTTGCTATAGAGGTCAGTGTAATGTTTGAAACACTGTAGCCGAACCACATACCTATAGTTGTGATAAAGAACGGTGATGAAAGTGATATCATCTGCAGCGAAACGTCAAATCGCCCAGTTGCCATGAATTCAGAAAATTACCGTTTTCCAGTCTAGCATGACTTTGTCTCCTTGTAAGAAGGAAACTAAGCATTCCTAACCTATAAATCGTTTTTTACGTTGTCATATCTGTGCACTCATGAGTATTGACGCTTGTCACATAAAATCCGGCATAACTTCATTAGAACCATTATGATTAGAATATGTTATTACCCAGTAATCAGCAACTAATCAGCAACTTGTTTTTAATTAAGACGTATTAGAAAACAAACATGCAGGTGTGCATTATACTACAAATATGCATTACAAACGCGATTGAAAACAAAATGCTATTTGCCTAACATCGATTTTGGCAAATACATTTGCTAAGGCAAATAGCTTTAAAAATATCAATAACGACTTTTTATCTATTTGACCATGCAAATAGCTTTTGCGTAGGCAAAAGATATTATTTTTAGAATATATACATATTCTAAAACTGTAACAACATACAAGGTTTTCCGATAAGAGAATCATCGAAAAGAAAGTTTTTAATCGATGCTGTCCAACATTATGATCACGCAGTATGCGAATTAGTTGTGGCTTAATGTCTTAAATTTGTAAAATTAATGGAACCATCTGGATATCTAAATAGAATTTGGTCATGAATCAATTTAAAAAATTTCTAGTCGTTAGATATAATTTGATTCTTAACAGACGTTCTATGCAAATATGGCAATACCTAAAATACTGTTAGGATTAGGGCAGGAGTACGTCAATTTTTAGTGCTTTGTGCACTAAAGGATTGCAAAAAAATAAAAAATATATAAAAAATATAAGCAATTCCATTACAAACAATAATAACTTGACTTTGTGTTGTCTCTTCAAATAATCAGATATTAGAATAATAATAATAGATCAAAACAACCAATTCATTTTATTTATTTAATCTAGCTATTTAGTCTGTGTTTATTAAGTGAAACGTAACTACAAAAAGTAGGTAAAAAATCAAATCTGTTATTGATTGTATAATAAATTTTAAAGTGTTCAATGTGCAAAAGGAATTGCAAAAAATTGTCATTTTCACCCAACAGTGCTAAGGATACTAAACACCGCAAGACAGCAACTGTGTCTAAAGACCAATAACCCAAGCAACGAATCACCAACCTGATAACCTAGTATGTAGCTTCAAAATGGGAACCAAAGTAAATATATTTGATCACTTGCAAAGGTTTTCTGCAGATGCACTTTATTTGTTGACATTTATTGTCATCGTTGACAATAATGAGAAAAAAACACAAAACCTCGGCTTATGTGGAATGTTTAATGACACACAACTAATTTTTGTTGGATTAAATTCAAATCCTGACTAATAGTTAGAGGTCCGTGTTTTTTGCGTTTGATCTTCGTTTTTTGTCTGCACACCAGTGCAGGTGGTTGTACAAAATGTTCTGTGTTTTGATTTATAGGTTGTTTCGTGGTTCTAATGACCCTGTCATTTATACATTTATAATCTTATATTTATAATAAGAAACAGAAAAAGGTATATAAAAATCATAAAATCAGAAGTAGAGGTTTTGCTATTCGTAGGTCTTATGGCACTTCACCATATTATCTATATCACGTACTACTAAAATCAATAAAATTATCGTGACACACAGTTACGAAACAATTCCCATTCAATTTACACACACTCAAAATCAAATACATTGTAATATTCGAAATATCCCGATTGTTTGCTAAATCGAAATGTATTCACAATAACATTTAGGTTCAAACGGTCAAATAGATACGTCAAATGGGCGTAATTTCAAATGCAAAATGTTTGCTGTATCAACAGTGCAGCGGGCAGGGCTCGCGTTTCAATAAACGAAAACATAAATCAGCGTGTTCAGGCCGTAATGTCGTTTTAATATTCGTCAAACGTCAGCGGGCCTGACAGGTCCGGAACGTTGTCGAATATCGCAAAAAAGCAGCGGAGAGAAGGACTACGACGGTAAGTATAAATCTAGCTCTGTGTTGACGTTTTCAACCGTATACATTTTAGTATACCTTCCGACGAGATATTGGAGATTTTTGACGATGTGCTTTCTCTGAATGTTATACCAAGAAATAAAATATACGTAAACTTTATCTGAGTTTTATTGGTTACCTGTTTTAGAGCGAATGCATTTTACTTTGCAGAACAGACTGCCACTTAAATGATAGTTTAGTTTAATGGTACCTACACAGTCTCACGTGAAACAGAAAAAAATGTATACAAATTTCTTTATTTTTTGCTTTGATTTAAATATACATTTAGTTCCGGCTAAGAAATCTGGTTTTGATCCAAATAAATACACAGTGACTCCGGATAATGCTACAAAAAGGAAAAAAAATACCGTATGGTCGGGTTTAACCGAAAACCTATTTCTTATTGGTGAATTCGGACGTAAATTGCGTATATTTTGTTCTAAGCGATGTTAGTTAATTAATAATTCCAGTTTTATGTAAAAATTGGACTTAAAACAATCATTGCTATTGCACTACGTTGCACTATGGAGTTTATTACTATGGAGTTTATTACTATCAATGTAACCCATTACTTGTGTCAGTAACATTAATATGTAGATTGCTTCTTATTTTAGACAAACATTTAGAACACTATTACACGTGTCGTATGAAATAAAACTAAAGTGTTGAAATCTTACAATACGATAACAATACTCTGACTATTGTCATTTATCAGCTTATTTACTTGATCGTAATAGCTAATTACCTTATTACTTTGAAACTTAAACTTACAGCAAAAATGTTCTAATCTGCAATTAAAATGTTCACTCAACACATTATGCATAAATGCATTTAACTCATTCGGCCAAACACAGACGCTAACGTCGGTGTTTGGCCGAACGGTGATGCCGGACGCTAAGGAGAGGCTTCACACACCAAGGAAGGTTGTCGAACTAAGGGAATTCCAATCCTCAGTAAGTTTATAATGTGCACGTTTGTGTCACGTTTGATTCCTGCAAAAAATAATATCACTGCGCTATGGTTTTCACAAGCAAAAAAACTTAATGATATATCTACACAGTGAGCAAGTAAAATATGGAAACATAACAAATTCTGTGAGACTGTTTGTAATTTTAAAGAATGATCAATCACGTTGATTTGTGGTGATTAAAATGTACAATTTTCGAAAAATTCTATTTTTGACAGTTTGTTATTACTTACTATTTTTTGTAGCAACCGTACGTTTCCTTACTTATTTTGGAGGATCTTTTAATTGTCTAATATTAGCGGAAACATTTTATGGTCTTACATAACAAAATTTTCGAGAAGAGGACAATTGAAAATTAAAAACTCTGGGGAACATGCATTTTGTGATTATGAAATTGCGTTTAGGGTGGAATTATTTGCCCTGAAGACGAATCCTGACTCAAAAATGTTCTATCACGCAAGGTTTTTGAAAAATATAGCGTCAAAATCTAAAAAAAAACACAATTTTAATAACTAGCAAATTTATACAAACTGAAGCAATTGTCCTGGAAGCCTCAGAATCATGTAATTTAGCCTGAATATATTACCAGAAATCGTGAAAGTATGTTCACATATGATTTTAAAGCATTTACAGCAGTTCTTTAAGTGGAGGCGGGTGACTCCACAACTAACGTGATATATAACTTTCAGGCTCAGATTCCTATTCAGCGCATAGAAATCATTTGAAACCGCACGTTTGCTTTCCATCAACAAACAAAATTAATATTACCCTAATTTTCAACATGTTTTTTCTCGAAAATTTCTTCGGAAATTGTTTTCCGGACAAGATGACTGTTATCAAAATTGTTGTTCGTCAGATTTGTTATACCAACCAACCCTTTCAGGCGTCTGAATGTAACTTCATTCTTGTTTTGAATAATATGTCAAAAAAGTCCCTATCAATGTATCCACAAATAAAATTTAACAGGTGAATTATCAGTGTCTCTGAAAAAAAACCGATGAAAATGTCTGTTTTCTCGTAAAAAAATGTTATTATGAAATCTCCTAAAAATTGCTATGGAATAGTTATCATGTGCTTTGTTCGTGCAACAAATCGTTTCAATAGATGTTCGATTGTATGCTACACTCAAGTTTCTAAGTAATACATCCACGAATCAAGATTCAACAAGAAAATAAAGCAATCAATAGTTTATCCATTTTAGACCTAATTCCCCTGAACTAAATGCGTACAAACTATGACTAACTATCGACAGTGAGATTCGGTTATGATGCCAACAAAACTTCCCATGATTACTTGATAAAAAATGTTTTAAACGGTTCTTTGAACGGAGGATGAATACCACTGAATAATTTTCCATAGTTTAAACTATCCACCCACAAACAATTTACAGAAATATTGTAACCTAAAATAACACAACAGATTTCCTTGCGTTAATTGTACATTTATTTCAGTGGAATTTCATATAGGTATGTGTACTCCACATGCTTTCATGACTAGTAAACAGGAATACTGATTTCTACCTTTGCCCCGCATGCTACACATTCCTTTCTTGGAACATAATTTCGAAATAAGCATCTGCGGTGTTAGTTGACGACGAGATCGTCATTTACCTTCAGTTTGGGAACGTTCTTCAAATAGTTTAAGCCACGTCCTGTCTTAAGAAATGCAATTTGGACCATATTTCAGATGTTCTATCCATGGATAGTCCATGGGCTCCCACTTGTTGCAACACAATCCACAGTGAGCGCACAATAGTTTGTCACCTTCCCCGGTATAATAAAAACCAGCCTGAGCTAATTCCTTCGGTTCAGGAAGCATTTCCTGTGGCCACCTTTCTTCAAATGTCTAACGTTTCTTTTTCAGTCCATGGAGTCTTACTGGGACCACATTTTTTCCGGAGCCCCGTATGGTGCAATCCTGTATTGCTGCAATGCTAAGACAAATGGGCAAAATTGACTCCTGGTTTGGTGTTCTTCCAGTGTATTGTCATCCTCAGGCCATTCCTCTAACCACAAGGGTTTCTAGAAAATAGCAGTCAAAATGGAAACAAATTGTGGTATTTTTTGCAAATTTATACTAACTGAAGGAATTGTCGTAGAAACCTCAGAAGAGTCTCATAGTAAACCGTTGCACATTTACCTGAAATTATGAAAGATTGTTCACAAATGGTTTTGAAGAATTTACAGCGATTCTTTAAGTGCGTTCGAGCGCATCTACAACTGACGTGATTCAAGTTTCAAGCTTGGATTCCTATTCAGCGCAATGAGCATAATTGCTTTCCATAAACAAACAAAAAGATTTTTTCTCAAAAATTTTCTCGGAAATTTTCAGTATTTCGGACAAGATGACAGTTATTAGAAGTGTTATTCGTCAAATTTACCATACTAACTAACCCTTCTAGACGTGTGAATGCAGTATTGAAAAATAATCACCATCAACAATACGTCTTCATTCTTATGTTCTAAATAATATGCCCAAAGTCCACATCAATATATCTACAACAACAACAATTATGAGGTGGATTATCAGTGTGATTACCTTTGAAAAATTTCGTAAAAAAGATTATTGTGAAAATTATATCTATTTAAAAATTGCTATCGAAAAGTTATCATGTGTTTTGTTCGTCCAACCAATCGTTTCAGAGCTATTGACGTCTGATTGTATGCTATAGTCAAGTTTCTAAATAATACATCTACGAATCATGATTCAACAAGAAAATAAAGCAATCAAAATATTGTTAACAACTATGACTAACTATTGACAGTAAGATTAGGTTATGTTGTCAACTCATAGTTGTCAACTGGCCAAAACTTCCTGTGTTTCCTTGATAACAAATTTCCTAAACGGTTCTTTGAACGGAGAATGAATTTCCCCCAATAGTTTTCCATAGTTTAAGCTGTCCATCCCCAAACAAACTTTACAGAAATATTGTAACCTAAAATAAAACAACAGATTTCCTTCAGTTAATGCCACATTTATTTTAGCCAAACAGAGTTTCATTTTGGTATGTGTACGCCACATGCTTTCATGACAAGTAAACAGGAATACTGATTTCAGCCTTTGCACCGCATGCTACACATTCCTTTCCTGGAACGTAATTTCGACTTAAGCATCTGCACGGATAGTTGACAACATCGTCATTGGCCTTCGGTTTGGGAATGTTCTTCAAATAGTTCAAGCTAGGTCCGGTCTTTAGAAACATGCAATTTGGAGAATATTTCAGATGTTCTATCCATGGATTATCCATGGGCTCCCACTCATTGCAACCCAATCCGCAGTGAGCGCACAGTACTTTGTCACTTTCTCCAGTATAATAGAAACCAGCCTGAGCTAGTTCCTTCGGTTTAGGAAGCATTTCCTTTGGCCACCTTTCTTCAAATGTCTCTAACCTTTCTTTTTCAGTCCATGGAGTCTTACTAGGACCACTTTTTTCCGGCGCTCCGTATGGTGCAATCCTGTACCGCTGCAATGCTAAGACAAATGGACAAAATGGACTCCTGGTTCGGTGTTCCTCCAGTGGGTTGTCATCTGCAGTCCATTCCTCTAACCACAACTCACAATACTTGCACTTTACTCTGTCGGATGTATTTGTATATATAAAACCGCCATTTGCTAAATCTTCCTTATTGACTTCTTGCAAATTATATTCACCATATGTTCTGAAGGCCTCACGTCGATAGCTATCTACATCCATTGTTATACCGTACTTTGTGGTGACGTAGTGATCTGTACGGCAAACAACGGTTGTTGTTCGCTACAAATGTACTGATAACTGTCAGGTCGATATATCGGTACTTATACGTATTTCTAGATAAGAATCTGGGTGAATAATGAAATCGTGGAATCTAGTCTATCGATTTTGTGCTATAGTACAAACGTAAGTAGACATAAATCTGCCTCCTAGAAACATGATTACGCGGCGCGGCGCCAGAATCCAGAACCTGTATTCTAGATTCATCTACATTGTGCAATAAATTGCAACTTTTTGTTTTTCTTACTTATAATGGTATATATTTAGTTATATTTAGTCCATGGCCACTGATCATCACAAAACAAAGCATAATTTCTACAACGTCTGGTTTAAAATAATTAAAATAGATAAGTTTAAGGCTTTTTATTAATTTAAATAATGTTTATTTTAATTTATAGCATAATTGTTTATAAATTGTTTTTTATTGACAACTGTTTAATTATCTTATCACAACTGTCTTAAAAAATTATAGAATAAACTGAATTAAATTTAAAGTGGTGAAATGTGAAAAGTTAAGAAAATTTAAAAAACACATCGATTTGTAAGTATTTAAATGCACATTGTTGGCTAAAATAAGTAGTAAATAGGTAAGTAAATAGGTACGTAAAGTAGTGTAGGTAGCGAATAGGTCAATTGAAAGATCTTGATGATTGGTCATGAGGAGCGCAAAGATTACAAAAGGATGCAGTAGTAAGTTTATTATTTTATTTCGAAGCGCTCCACCAATGTTGATGATTCTTTTATTTCATTGTTGTTTGATTTCTCTCTTACAATAGTCGGATAGAATTTTTATCAAAACTCCAGTTTTGACACTATATAGAGTGCATGAATGAGAAAAAGCTTTTGGTCAAAATTTGTGACACTCCGTGGTTTGTAACGGGTGATTCATTTAGAGGTGCTTTTTTCAGTAGGGGTTTTATGACAGATAACGCATGAGTTGTGTGAAGTTGTGGTGGTAGTTTTGATCAGTATTGTTTGATATTTCATCATGGAAAGACAGCCCGGAACAGCGTCTACAGCGTCTACGGCAGCAAGTAGTCTATTATCATGGCGCCCGTTATCGCGCCATGATACCAGAGTACTTGTTGCCTGAAATTGAAGCCGGTGATCTCCACGACATTTGGTTTCAACAAGACGAAGCTACTTGCCACACACACGTGAAACAATTGCTTTATTGCCAGAACAATTCGGTGAACGGTTAATTTCACGTCCTGGATCGGTGAATTAATCGCTTAGATAATATGTCACCCCTCTAGACTTTTTCCTTTGGGGCTACGTAAAGTCCAAAGTCTACGTTGATAAGCCGGCTACGACTGAAGAATTGGAAGCCAACATTACTCTGGTCATTCGCCAGATACCACTCAAAATGCTCGGACCATGTTAGCCGCAGTTACGGCCAACATTTGAAAGAACTAATCTTTAAAGAATAAATGTAAAGAATGGCTGTTTTGTATGATAAGAAGGATTAACCGATAAAATTGACATTTTTTTTGTTGAAAAAGTACTTCCAAATGAATCGCCTGTTATCAGCTAGGAATCAAGGGGAGTCAAACAGTTCCTCAAACTTTTCTGAACATTTTGTTTTTGAGTCACTTCATTGCCTTTCTAAATAACTAACCTACAGCAATAACAGCAAGGCAAACCCGGTTTAAGAAGTCCAACTATGCAAGAAATCGTTTCAAACCGACTTTCGGTTTTGTGAACAAAATCAATACAATTATGCAGTGAAAAGCATCGTCAGGTTCAAAGTAATAGTCTAACATTTTGTTGCATTTTATTAAAAAACGGGTCAATTGTAGCAAAATGCTTATAATTCCGTAGTATCTCACAAGTGCTTTATTAGTATATTATTTGACAAGCTCGTAATTAAGGGTAGAAATCGCAACCATGAAGTTTACACACAAGCCGTGGGGAGTGTTTAAATATACGAGCAATTTATATCAGTTATGTGAGTCAAATACGACGTTTTATCTACGAGTCATAAATTCCATTTTATATAAAATATTTGCAATGTATTTGTTGCGATGCGAACTGACCTTCAACTGTCAATCACGTAGATACTGACAGTAGCTTTAAATAATAATGATAGCTCCTTTGAAGAAAATAAAAAATAAAATAATTGTCATTATTGTTCAAAGCTATTATCGGCTAGTATCATGATAGGGATTATATGTATAGTCAGATACATATACAATGAACTTTATTATAATATGTGAGTCGTAGATAAATTCCATTAATTCTTTGGCAATTATAATGGAGATATTATTATTAGATATTGTTAGACCTTGAGGAGCACACAAATTACAAAAAATGCTTATTATCAAATCAATCTATTATTGGTTGCAACTCTACAATTACATTATTTTCTCATTTCGTATCCGGAGACTTTGCGAAAATAAGCAATAAACATTAATCTGAAAACCAATATTTTACGCTAATTATTTTACAATTATAATAGTAATACTAGCAACATTTATTCACAATATTATAGTTTAACAATAATTGATTGGATACTCCAAACATTACAATGATACTAAACCTCGAAGGTATTTACTGTATTTTAAATGTTTTGTGTTTCATCAAACATTATTGAGAATTGATACTACCAGAATTTATTGCTTGTTGTTATTATTGGGAAGTATTTTGTACATTTGTATTGTTTTATAATTGCGGATCACCGTTAATAAAAAAAAGTTCTACATACAATATTTACAATTTAATTGAAACGTGAGTTCGTTTCGTGACTACACGTGCACTGTATTTATAACAAACCTACATTATCGTTTATTTCGAATATTACAAACAAACTTTTGTGTGTCATATAAATGATATAACATGTGATAATGTTGTTTGTACAACTCCATGTGAAATTAATATACACTATACATACAAACACACAAAAAATTAAACCACACATCTAAGCAGATAGCGAGCTTAATCCGCTCGCTACGTTACCAGTAATAATGAAAAATAAATGTTGAAAATATCGCTGAAATGCAGATCTCACGGTCTGGCGCATGGAGTACGTCGCACAGTGGGACTCCACTGGGACTCCACTACGAGGGAGACAAAAATGGTTTTCACCAACCAATTCTTATGAAGTAGAAATTATTTTTATAATAAAGAAGACAGATTGAAGTTTGATTTGCCCAAACATTTTATTATTTGAAGCTCTTGTTGTTATTCTACGCGACGTATTATACATCACTGGAAAGAGCATTACTTGAACATTTAAAAAATGCTTTGTTTAATTTCTAGTACGTATAATTTTTGCAAAAAAAAAATATTTTCCGTGACCATGTTAAAATTAATTAAAAAGAACGTTGACTAAGCTTTTGTTATTTACCTCCATCTGCCTCTGCCGTCTAACATACTACGTTCGATAGCTTTTTTATCTAGCTATACGATGCTATAAGCTTTATGCACCCAAATTTAATCCCAGAAGCAATTTATTTTCTAGAAGACATCATTATTTTCCGTTTTTTATGATCAATCCTAACATTTCAAAAACTTGATATTTCGACATTTGGCCCAACATTGGGTGTCCCGGCTTATACTTGTTAGATATTATGTTTAAATGACACACATTACACGTCACTATGATAGATTGTAAAGTAGTTCCAGTCTTAACAAATATACCATCAAGTTCCACATGTAATGTATACATAGCTAATCCAACAGTAATGAGCGATTTGACACGCGTAATGCAAAAACCAGAAAGAGAGGAAACCTTCAGATTTGGACTTTCAACATTACACGATTGGATCAGATTTATGGAGTAAGTTATACACATATCCTAGAATCATTCCAAAAGAGGTCTGCAATTACAGAACAACATAAGGACAAAGCAGCTAAGAAAAGCTAGTGCAGGAAAGTTTTCGTCAAGGTTTGGGTGTGATAACCGGCAAACCTCTTAAAATTACCGGAAATAGCAATGACGGTAATACTGCAAGAACGTTTTTTTCCCCAATTGCACTTGTTCCTCTGAAATAACAGGGGTTGATAACGAATTGATAAGAAGTTTCTATATCATACTTCAAAGTATGTCCTGCGATAAGACATTGATGCAACAAAATTTCGGATTTACACACGCAATACACCTGAACTTAACGTAACCAAATATAGTTCGCATTACATGCCCTCTTCAGTTCAGAAATAACGATTATAAACAAGTTAGACTTCATCATTCTAGGAAAATGTTCATAGATCAGATGTTTTTAGATGTTTTTTATCATTTGCAGTGCACATCAGATCAATTTATAACGAGCATTAGAAACCATCTTCACAAAACATATATACCGGGTGACCCACGTCATAGGTACTCCCGTTTATTTATTTTTTGTTTATATAGCGGGACGAATGAAATTTGGGAAAGTGTTAATAGACAAAAAATGCCATTCTTTGGGATACATTTGAGGTTAATATGACTTCCGGTTTTTCCGGAAATGACGTCATCATTGAAATTTTAAATGGCACCCTATATTCTTTGTTTGATATTTTCAATCAGGATGACATTCTGAACACAAAAACATATCGATTGTCGATTTTTATCACCAAGGCAACGCAAAAATAACTTTTTTGTGTATTAATCTAGGTGGCTATTGATTGGTGAAAATAGTCGAATTGTCAACACTAACTAAATCGATTTTGGCCGACATTGCATTACTGGCGCACTCTAGCGTGATTTAATTGGTTTTTGGCCAGTGAGTCATTTTTTTCTCGGGTACTTAATGGCCACACTCTGATTATTCGATAGAAAACAACTTTTCGATTACAATGATACAAATACTTGATATTTTGTTGAAATTCTTAGCGTACAAATGTTGTTAGAAGCAAGGAAATCGAAAAAAATATTGACCTAATGATCAGTGAGCGTACAAGTCAAAGACACTTAATGGACTACTCGAAGGGAGTACCCTGATTATTTGAGGAAAAAATAAACGGGAGTACCTATGCCGTGGGTCACCCGGTATATGTCGATTAAGTTCTATATTTACTAGAGGATTTAAATTATTTATTCCTAAAATGTTTTGCAGTACTTTTAATTATTGCTTTTGTTTTGCTTTAACGTCACGGGTAGATTTATATTTTGGGTTTTGAGTCCGACATTTTGAGCTTTTTAAATCTGGAATCGTATTTATGATTAGCGACACAAAAACGCCTTAAATACATAAATAAATTTCTAACATTTTAATGTTTTTTTTTACTCAGATTAAATCTTAGTCCTTTCTTCTTATGCACACCAAATTGTATAAGAATTCATCTAAAAATGACACAGTGACAGAATGTTTTCGCTGCAAGATGATTTTTGTCCCACTGTGCTCGTGTTCGCGCTGCAGAGTCTATTTTGAATCGATTTTAAAGAGGAGGGGAGAGCACGTTACAGGAGCACCCTTGCCGGCTGGGTGATTATCGAAATTGATGGGATATCAATACCAAATACATTACAAACTGTTCATTTGTTTGCAGAGATTCGCGACGGATCAGAACGAGGGCCTCCACCAGAGCGTGCGTTTAAATACCATCCATGGTAATCCATGCTTGAAAATGGATATGGCCGTACACACACACACACACACAGACGCACACGTATAGATATCATATTGGATGCGCGAGGGAGATGGTGGCATACATACTCCCACTTTCGATAACGTGACGCAAAATTATTAAACTAATGTCAGACACAGGCAACCTGGCCATCCTCTCGCAACCTGCATTATCGACAGGTTCATCGTGATTCGCGGATATCTGAACACCGGATGCGTGGTTAAAAACGACGGGATCGTATGCCGTAGCGTAATTGGAATTCTTGTAATTTGTTATTGATATTCTGTCTGTTAAAGGTTCTGTAGTCTGTTGAAGTTTAATTATTATATTCTGAAATAAAATTACTAAAAATAATAATCTAATAATTTGTATTAATAATTTATTTACCTTGGATTGCTTTAAAGCATGCCTCACAGCCACAATGGTGACAAAATGGCACAGAATTTGTAATGAATTAATAGTTATTTTAAGCAAATATTCTTTTACCTGGGCAAATAGCTTTTTAACTTCATGCGTATTTTAAAACCTATATGCTTAAGGCGCCTAATCAAATGAATTTGTCGAAACCGCTTAAGCAAATAGTATTTTTTTATTTTTTGTTTTCACTTATTTAAGCTTATGTGCAATAAGTGCAACAGTTCGATATAGTAAGATTGGACTATGTGCCGAGTGATTCATCATAGCATGATAACATTCAATTTCAGCATTTACTTCAGTTCATAATTCCAAAAATGTGGTTTATTGTTGCACCAGAATAGTTGAGAGACGTGTTTTCAATTTATTGAGTTGACTAATGCAAGCGCTTTGCCAAACCTCATAGGGAATAATCAAAATCCTATATTAATGGTTTGCAGTTTAATTTCACTATTATTTTGAATTAAAAATTGGTTGTTATAAGTTTTAATATCAGTATGGTGTTTGTAATATTTATCAGTTACAGCTAAAAATACACAACCCAGATCTATCATGAAGAGTAAAAAATACTCAGACAATAGTATGTATTATGATAAGTCGAGCATTGACAGAAATCTGATGAGCTATGTATTTTGTAACGATAACGTCCATATAACTTCAATATGATTAATAATTTGAAAATACTATTTGCCCAACAAAGGCTCTGGAAAATACATTTGCCTAGGCAAATAGCCTTGAGAATATAAATAAAGACTCAAAAGTCATTGGCTTGGGTAAATAGTTCCTCTTCGTGTTGTTTCGATTAATAGGTTTATTGTTCTCAAACGTCGGAAAAGGTTCGGAAATCAAAATTCAGATATATTTTCGTGAGAAGTAACTTTAGACAAAATCACACGCAACTGTTTGTAAACTGTTTACCAATCAAGATGCAAGTGTGGTCTCACGGAAGTACAGAGCCATTTCCCTACCATACATCGTGCGTACCATACCCAGTCGAGATATTTGAAGTATCCACTTTTATGAATTATTATACCTTTTCAAAATTACAACAATATTTCCTTATTTTTTTTTAATTAAAAAAACATTTTCTTACAAAGGTTTTTTTTTTTAGAAAATCCAGTGATTGTTTGTAGGTATGTACATCTAAATATAGGTAGTGGAAGTGGAAGGACTGACAAGAATTGTGTAAATTTGTCAAAAACCAGCAATTTAAAAATAAATAAAATGCTTTGCTGAAAAAATTAATATACCTTATTAAGCAGTAAAATATATGTAGGTATACATATTTTAATACTTTAGTACTTTTGGAACAACGAAAAACAAATTATGATTATGTTTACTCTAAAGCCTAGTTTAGATCAAGGCAACAGACGGCGACAGCAAACGGCAACAACATCGAACTAGATTCGATTGTGTTGTTGACAATTCAAATAAAAATGCCGTTGACCAGATCAGGTGCATCTCAAAAACCCATGTCGCATGCTACATGTTGCCCATTGTTTGGCAGGTATAAATGAGACTTAAGAGTAATGCCGCGACTGGTAACATTCAAATTGCATTTTGGAAACAAAAATATCAGCACCGTTGGTAAATTGATATTGGAAGCTATAAAAATCACACATGTGCAATGAAAAATAATTGTTTCTATACACAGCTTTTAACATAGCTACACATCAAAATTGCAAAATCATCAATTTGCACTAATCATCACATACGAAGGCTGATATACACTTGCGAGCAAGTAAATCGACTCACGCACTAAGAGTACATAAAGCTATGATTGTTTTCAAAAGATGATTGACCAGTGTATTGAAAACATGGTGTTTAAAAGCCTGAAACTTTAGCTTTAAGGTAAGACCATTATCATAAAAATCAAGTGGATACTTTTTGAAATAATGTCATTTAAATCACAGTGTTGGGAAAACGGGCATTTAGGAAAGGGAATTATGGACGCATATTTTTCACATGAAACAAGAAAATGTAAAATGAAGTAAACATTTATTTTATCAATACACGGTGTTACCCCCTCTGGCCCTCATGACAGCTTGTAATCGATTTGTCATCGATGATATTAATCTGGCAACGTAATCTTGAGGAATTGCGTTCCACTCATCTAACAGAGCCGTTTTCAGCTCATTAGTATTCGCAGGAACATTATTTCTAGCCCGGACCCTCGCTTAAGATGGTCCCATAAATGTGCAATGGACACTCCATCGTCCGTATACCGACATCGTTTAGGAACTGCTTACTGGCACGTGCAGTGTGACAACGAGCATTATCGTGCATCAACTCAAAGTTATCGCCTATAAATCCAGCGTACAGAACAACATGTTCCAGGAGAATTCCTGTAATGTACCGATCAGCTGTCAGTCGTCCTCCTCGGCCTCCTCCAGGTATGAAAGCAAGTTCAGTTTTTCCTTCTAAGGAGATGCCAGCCCATATCATACAAGAGCCACCGCCATATGCAACTCTTTCAGTGACACAACAAGGTGCAAATCGCTCACCCGGACGCCTGTAGACTCGAAGTCTCCTGTCCCTGCCATGTAGACACATTCTCCACTCATCAGTGAACAGGGCCGATCGCCGTTGCTCTATTCCCCAATTTAGTTAGGTGCTCTCGAGAAAATTGGAGGCGCGCTTGCCGGTGCCTTGGTGTCAATTTCGGTCGTGTGGCACGTGTGGCAGGCCGTTTTGGAGTGAGGTTCGCTTCCTTCAATTGTCTTCTGACAGTCCACTCGCTGACAACGACTCCACGAACACGTTGCAGCTCCTGTTGTACAGCAACACCGGTCAAATGACGATTGCGCAATGAGATTGAAACAATAAAACGATCGTCTCTCTCAGAAGTCTTTCGATAATTATTGGCTCTTGGCCTCCGATTAAAGGCACCAGTCTCTACAAATCTTCTGAATACTCTTGATACGGCTGACTGACTTAAATGCAGCTGGGCAGCGACTGTTCGCTGACTGAGCCTCTGTTGTAACAGGGCGACTACTTGAGCGGCCCTTTTTGGCGTGGTATCCATGTTTTGGTGGAATCAATGTACGCAAATCTCGGAGTTGTGTACCTGTCAACGTCTGACAAGTGACTACTCACGACTGCCTGCGACTGCCTAAGGTAACTGATCGGTTATCATCGATTGTATGTGCGATTCGTGGGTACCGCATTCTCAGTTTTTTCGTAATTTCCCACTTAAAACTGCATAATTCAATAAGTATGAGCTTGATTTAAATGGTAATGGTGTTGTCTTAAAGCTGAAGATCAAGGCTATAAAACACTGTATGTATTCAATACATTGGACATGCTTTGTTAAAAAAAAATCACATTTCATGTCCTCTTAGTGCGTGAGTCGATTTGCTTGCTCGCAAGTGTATAATATACCAAAACATTTTTGCATTTGTTTACCTGGTTCACGGTATTAAGCGACTATTTTAGCAAGATGATATTATTGTTTCGAAGGTATATACAGAAAGTTGAATAAAATGCCGATATTTAATCAAATCTAGCGCAAAGTACTAAAGTTTGTTTTGATCTTTTTAAAAAGGACATAAAAAAGAACAAGAAATGTTCACGCTGCAATCCTTTGTCCATTACCCGGTCACGTAAACACTGCCAATGTGGCAATTTGGGGATAGCCGAAGGTAGCCGCTGAAGTTTTAAAACTGATTACTTATACAGCATGCACCATGAGACCAGTTTACAAGGCGTAATTTTCTTTTATCACCGGTACGCCGCACAGGTCCGACGTCGAACTGCGACAAGATCAAAGATGCATTCGCCTCTACGTACCTTGCATCCGTAAGCAAGTAATTTTTGCAAATTCCACCCTTTAAGGTGGATCGTAGATTCCGGATTCGGTTTGAGCGGTCGGAGATATCTCGTCGGGTTGTTTGCGCTTCTAGGCAAGGCGGGAGGGTTGGTTGGCAGCCAAACCCCCCAAGCCGAAAACCACCACCACCGGTGGGTGACCTAGGCTCTGCAAATAGAACAATCACGTCTTACCAGCGGGGCTGAATGTCCGCTCGTGAGATGGTATGTGGAAGGGGGTAAAATCCACTGAGCTTACCGCATCCCTAAAGCTTCTCCGAAGCTCAGATCTCGAAACAGACGTTCACTTTAGGAAAACGCCCTAGGATATCAACCGACGCCGCTGCCGCGTCCGCTCTGTATCATATGCACCGTTTTGATTAATTGAACTTTACGTTCGCATTATTCTGCTGTTCGTTGTGGAATGGTTTCACTCATTCGCCCTGAGAAGCCCCTAGCGAGAATGTTGCAGTGGTGGGTAAAGTTCTTCGGACGTGAATTAAGTTTGCTAGAGTTGCACCTGGAATTGTGTGACTACGTTTACGTACCCTCAAAAGTTGATATGACTAGCCTTTCACCGAGAACAATGGCACAGTTGCGTTTCGTAGTTAATAGTTGTCTGACGCCATTTACAAGTGCTACAGGTTACTGTCGCGTCATGGAATGTACATCTGATTTAAGATGCCTTGGTGTAGCGATTGGAAACTGAAGAAATGAAGTTATATGTTATGAATTTAAAGTGGGTAATAGTCGGGTCAATAAAGCTAACAAATCATTGGAAACTTTGAAACTGAAAGTAAAAAAAATCAGGACAGAGGAGAAGGAGATGAAGGAGAAGAAGAAGTAGAAGAAAAGAGGTAGAAGAAAGGAAATAAGGTAGAGAACACCAGGAAGTAAATATAAGAAAAGAAGGATAAAAGCACAAAAAGGAGAGAGAAGTAAGAGAAGTAAAAGAGGGAAAAGACGAAAAAGAATGAAAAGAAGAAAAAGTAGCAAAAGAAGGAAAAGGCGTAAAATAAGCGAAATCCGTGAAAGAAAGAATAGACGGAAAATGAACAAAAGAAGGAAACGAACGAAAAGGAGGAAAAAATTAAAAGATGAAAAGAATTAAAATAATGGAAATAACTTTAAGAAGGAAAAGATGTAAAAGGCGAAAAGAAAGGATGGAGGGAGATGAGGAAATGAACGAAAATAAGGAAAGGAATTACGAGCGGGAAAAGAAGGGTAAAAATAAGCCCACGGAGTAACAAAACTTTTTCAGGAGGGAGCAGATCGAGAGGAAGAAGACGGAGAAGAAAAGGGAGAAGAAGGGAAAGAAGGAAAAGAACAATAAGAATTAAATGAATGAAAAGAAGGGAAATAAGGAAAATAAGTACAAGAAGTGAAAAGAGAAGGAAAAGAAGAAAATGTAGGAAAAGAAAGAAAATACAGAAGAGAAAGAAAGGAAGTAAAATGAGGAATCGAATGAAAAGAAGGAAAATGGGGAAAATAAGGAAAAGAAGAATAGGATGGAAAAGAAGGAAAATACTGAACAGCAGGAAAAGACGAAAATTGACAAAAAGAAGGAAACGAAGGAAATGAAGAGAAGGAAAAGCATGAAAATAAGGAAAATAAGGAAAATAAGGAAAAATTGAAAAGAACGGAAAGAGGTATAAATGGAAAGATTATAAAAAGAAAATTTAATGTACGTTTATAAAATTATCTGAACATGTCCAGAGTTAACGATGTAGTCTACCGGAGGTGTACCGTAGATTCGGAATCCTAGCGTCAATACGCGTTGTATAGATATGAAATTTTTACAGTGGTTTTCTAATGTAGTATAGGACACTGGGAAGTATATAAAAGTAATACAATATTAATTAACTATACTTGCTGCTTAAATAAAATGCAGTGTATACAGTGGGCCCCACTTCGGAATGCAACATACATTCAGTCTACTAAAATTCTAGTCTATTGCTAAGTTTTAAGATTTCGCAGTACGCAAATGCAACAAACTAACTTCCAAAGTTGATAAAACATTTAAAGTTCACAAATTATTTCAAATACTACTTTTGATTTTCTAATCTGAAACCCCCATTCAAATTACAATATAATTTAACAATTAAAAAAGGATAATTTTGTTATTTGTGAATTTTCATCAACTTCTACTAATAAAAGTACAGATAAAAATTCCCTTATAAAATTTCTTGAATTTTGCCATATATTTCGTTATCTCAATGTGCTTTGCATTTGACGAGAGTAAATGTCTTTTTTTGTTAATAAGTAGATCATTTTTAAAGACAGAAAAAAAATTGTAATGTTACCAATATCATATGCGGGGAATTTTGTGAAAATAATGAAAACAAACAATATAATAATTTTAAAACTGCAAAATTTATGGTTAACTTCAACTTCCATATGTTTAGTCTCAAATTAACTAAAGATTATATCTTAATATCCACAATTAGCCATCGTAAATCATTAGTACATAGTAAACTTGACTTTGTGTGGTAATAGGTATGCACATCTAAGCATAACACTAGCTGATATTACGTTGTACTAATTACATGTGAACCTAGTGACTAACTAAACTTTGTGCAAATACAGAATGTAGTTGTGGGTCGTCGGATAGTGGTGTAATTTGTATTGTTAAACTGCATTGTTATGGAAACATCTACTATATATACACAACAAATTTTATAATAAAATTAGTTTTCATCGAATGCTCTTTTCCTTTTCCTTCTTTCAAGTCTTCTCTACCTTATCCCTCCCTTATCAAACGTTTATGTCTGGCCTGTCTGGACTTTGTGCACTAAAGGTTATTTTTCCTTTAATTAGTAGTTAGCTAACAAAACGATGATTTGTTTTAACAAAAGCTAAATCTTGATGCAGTGTTGCAATCCTCTGCATTATGCATTTAATATACATAAATGCTTCTTCTTTTTAAAAAAATCTGATGTGGCCAGGCACATGACTTTATCACACTATATATAAAATTAATAGTTTAGCTGCATGAGATTCTATTTGATCGAGATCGGCCATGTCTGCATTAAAATAAAACTAGTAGAACTAGACAGATACTTGTGTCGATTAAAGCTGCGTTCGGATATTGTACTCCGTTGACACCGGGTACACCGTCCAAATGACACTTACGTGTTATTGGGTGTAAAAAGTGTAATACAATATCCGAACGCAGCTTATATTGACAGAAGTTATTGTCAAAAGTCAAAACATTAGCGCTTGACACTCCTACTGTCATTAGAATCAAAAAGTCTGACAAATCCTGGCTACTTGTTTTAATGCAGTACGACCGATCTCGATGAAATAGAATTTGCTCATGCAGCTAAACTATTGATTGTACAAAAAAAGGCCATAGTCATAAATTATTCAGAATTTCCTCATCTTTAATTTATTATTTAACTATTTCGACGAAATTCCAGAAATGGCGGCTTATTTGCAAAATCTTTCAAAAATGCTAAGACTAAACCTCCAGTTCCTTTGGACCCTTTTTAACAGAAAGCTTTTCAGCTCTAAGTTTGGTTATGAAACTTCTAAATATGACGTTTCGTCCCGATACCTTTAGTAGTTTCTCGGGAATCGTCGCCACAAAAAACGGGTACACACATACACACACACACACACACACACACACACACACACACACACACACACACACACACACACACACACACACACACACACACACACACACACACACACACACACACACACACACACACACACACACACACACACACACACACACACACACACACACACACACACACAGACATTTTTTGTACCTTGGTCAAAAATGTTCAGGTGACCCAAAAAGACATATTCCCGCTAAAATCTCAAAATTTTTTTTGGCACGATTACAATACTTTACATACTGCGTATGATAAAGTAAAAAAGATATTTAGCACTAGAAATACGCAGTACTTAAATACTCCAATTCTATTCCAACGTCAGATCAATCTTATTCGCGTAGAAATGCAAACAAATATACGTATTATACGTATAAATAAAACAAACCATGCATTTGTCGCAAGAACACAGCTCTAGTAATCATTGCTCCACGTTGATTCTGACTTAAAATGACGTATATGTCGTTCGTTTTCTTTGTGGATATTACGAAATTGACAATTAAAAGCTTTTGGTTAAAGTTTTTATTTAATTCTACTTCCAAAACTCTCTTAAGATAAATCGAGTTTTGTATGGCAGAAACTTTTAGTAATTATTCCTCTAAGTTATATCTACAAATTTAAACAAAATTAATTTTTTGACAATTATTTTAATGTACTATTTTTTTCGTGTGAATTTCCATTATATAATTTAAAATCATTTCGTTCGTTTGTAAATATGCTTAAGATTAGAAAAATGGTAATTTAAGGAAGTATCGCGAATTTTTGTGTTAGAATCATCCAATTCTATATGGGTAACTGCCAGCGTATTGGGAACATTTGTGAAATAAACTTCGAAAATAAGAATATTAAAAAAAAAGGAAAAACGAAGTTACTTGTTGTACTTATGTACATATTGTATGCATATGTATTTGTTAGCAGCGATCAAAATTGAAAAGCTTCAAATATTTCTATAATTATATAAATCATTTCGGTAATGCATACTTCTAATTCGTCATTAAAACAGTTGACTAAAGATTGTAAAATAATGCCCTTGTAAAATAAAGCGATTTGCGTTCCTGTTCAGTGCTCCACCAACTCCGTCCATAGACCCTTTCCCATGCCCACTTGAGCTATAATTCCGAGATGACTCGAAATTTAGAGAAGAAGGAAGTAAATGTTACTGCGATTTCCATACTGCGCAGTCATCAGAGAAATAGTAAAAATGTCATTGCGGTAATACGGAACTATTACCGAAGTGACCATTACCGAAATGACAACCTATATAAAAGTGAACGACACAGGCTTTATTGCATGGTTTATCAATACACTAGTTTTTCTCTATTTGACAAGAGCTAATCACATCGAGCATTACCGATATACACATATTAAAGATACGGTATCAAAATGTAACATTAACTACGATATTGATGTCAGAAAACATACAAATTCAAGAATTTGCCAATCAATAATATAATGCTAACTACTACGCTCTACATTGCCGCATCAAAAGTTGTCGTGTGTAAGGTAACCACATGCCAGTTTGGCACTACCGAGATGACACAAAAGTAGAGGACAAAGACTAGCATTTAATTGAAGCAATTGTACAATTAATCATTGCCATGTGTACACATATTTTATTAGTAGAACTATCCTACTCTAGAACAATTAAGGTAGTTAATGTTTACGTGTAGCATAAAATAAACAATATTACATAATAAATAAAGTTTGTTACCATTGCCGAAATGCCATAATGGCCATTTAATCTTGTGACACTAACCCATAACTATATTCGATTGAGATAGATTTTATTACTGTGAAACATATCCGATGACAGAATGCGAAGAAGAAGTTAGCTGTATACGAAGTACTTCGCAAATAAGTTGCACTTCTCTAGTGCGCGGTGTGAAATACACCGTCTAGAATTTGTGTACTGAATCTAAAATGTTCACATACTATCAGTAAGTATCATCTCGGTCAATACCAGTAAAGTTTCTTAGAGTTTTCTTAGAACGAAATTCCCCTATCATGTCAAGTGAGCGATAAACATCAACAGTCTGGTTGTGTTTAACTTCCGGATACGTAGTTAACTAAAAGCCGCTCGCTGGGAAAGTTCGACGGTTCGAAATCTAATTAGCATCCATCCGGATGCGGCATAACTACTTGAGAAAACCTATCCGCGACGTTGGATAATTTGGAGCAGTTGGCGTATCATCCGCTATACCATTTTTGTGCTGTAACTTCGCAGTAAACTGTCTCTTTAATTAAATCGAGGGCTTTTGGCTACGATGCGGCAATGGACAGGACAGTAAGCAAAATCCACAAGGCGCTTTGTCCTCTACGGCAAAGGATAATGGCGGAAGTTGAACTTTACAAAGCTTTCCGTCGTGGCGACAAAGGATTTTTCTCCGTTGGTTTACTTTGAGAGGGTGTCTCAGCAAAGGCGTTTTCTTTAGAGGATTTTTTACTGTCGTAGTTAATTATATCTAAGCTAAACAAACAGTTTGATATTGTTCAAATTGCTTCGTTTGGTATTTTTTTGGGGGATTATAAAAATTCAATTTAAAGATGAGATTGGATTTTGTTCTGTAGTGTGATGTTTTTGTAGAAATTTTATTATTATTAAATAGTTATTATAAAAATTATAACTGGTATATTTAAATAAAAAGGGTTATTTTTGTATAACTAGCCGTTTCGAAGTTATCGTTCTGGTCTGGTTCAGTAGCGATTTACTGACCTTGAATGTGACATTCCGAACCTCTGCCCCATAGAATTTAGGTACGCAGTTTGGTGCCTAATAAAATAAATGCTTTAATAAAACTGTTGACATACGTCAAAAGTCACACCAAATTCCCTGCTTTTAAATAAGAAGAAATGTCAAAATAACCTAATTGTTTGTTTTGTACTATTAGTAAAACATGCTAGGTTATGTTCAAATTACCTAACTTATAAATTCAGGAAATCGCTATTGAAAGCAACTTTTTTTGATCGAGCCAAAATCATGATGGAACATGCAGGTTAAAGAACTGTTACTTGGGACTGGAATATTCTTAGTTCGACAAAATTCCTGCGTGCGTGTAGCCTGTCCTCAGCGTAGGTGATTAGCATAATTAGCGGAAATAGGCCGACATCAAATAAATCAGTTAAGAAAGTGACATTTATCAGGCCATGATTCATATTAGTAAGTTGGTGAGCCTGCTGTTTGATGTTTATCTAAAATTCTCTCTCAGTTATTAAAAAATGACGTTATGGCTTTTGCAGACTTTTAAAACGTCAGTTGCTGTTTGTTCATAATACTTTAAGAGCCAGTGGCCGGGAGACTTAATAATACCAATAGTTAACTATTTTAAAATATCTAAGTGGCAGCTTTGTTGCTATGACGTTGGCAGGTATAAGAGAGTAAACTATAAAAATATAGTGTTTTGGATCCATATCGCAAAGTTTTCGTAAATTTCGGTGTAGTAAAAGACTCTTATCTTTGCAAATTTTAATTTTAATTACTTAGGACACGTTTCGGTTTTATAAAAACCATCATCGGTCTCAAATAGTCATTTGTAAACCTGCATTGATCTCAATGTCGAAGCACCATCACGACGACCATTACATTGCTCGATCTCTAATGGTATATCTTATCAGGGCAACTATCCAGAAATTAATGTTTGTTAGCAGGTTTACAAATGACTATTTTGGATCGATGATGGTTTTTATAAAACCGTACATGGCTCCTAAGTAAATAAAATTAAAATTTGCAAAGATAAGAGGCCTTTATTACACCGAAAAATAAAAATATAGGGTTTAATAAAATACCGTAAGTGTGCCGGTCAGTGGCTATTAGACTATAAACTCAAAGATTAAAATATCAGAATTTATTGATTGAATATTAAAACGGTAAGATAATCGAAAAAAATCATAAAACTCTTTTTATACAAAGCTTTATTAATTTCCAATTACCTGTAATAATTACCGAGATAGTAAAAAAATTATTTATTTTCTTTCCAACAACGTTTTTTGAGGTGGTCCTAAATGTCATTTTTCTGGACAGTTCAATTAACAATTTCACCAAGGCACAATAATTTTTGAGTACCAGACTTAAATTTGAAGGACAGTTCTCGGGAGACAAGAAAATCTTTTCGAATTTAACTTTTAAACTTACGGAGAGACGCTAAGTTGTAGACTAACTAAGGCTCAATAGTGAAGATATACAACCCAGTTTGAACATTTTCCGATTTTCAAGCATAATTAATGTAAGAGCGAACATATGTCTTATGAGACGTTCAAGTTGAGACGTAAAATTCGGTCTCACTTTGTGAAAATAAACACACTCCTCTTCGACGTTTTTAGATTTTCAACCCTTGTATGAATGAATAGAAAGTCGTTAAAACTAGAGACGCCAATTTAGGACATGTGCTTTTCTCTTTTTCACCTCACATTTATATACATTTAATTGATCCAACTAGTTTGGGCAGAACAAATGTTCCAATGATACATCCGATATGGCTTGTACATTAATAATACAGAACATGGAACATGGAAAATGCAAACATGATTGAATATATACTACCTTAGTTTTATACTTGATGTTTCACAAAATAGATTTTAAGCCAATTGTTGTGAGACTTAATACTGAGGAAATGCAATACTGAAAACTTATATTATGTGATACTGAAGCTTGAAATTTTGTAGGTTTTCATTGCTGAGACAAGCCCGAGAATTTGGTATATATTCTTGAAACATTTCTACAACACACAATTTCCAAGTTAGCACGTCCAGAACAATGTTACAAAACGTTACTATCAAATTCATTATTATCATCATTTTCTTCATTATCTTCGTCATTATCACTCTCACTTTCATCAATAACTACATCGGCTGGGATGAAGCCGACTGCTTGACTCCTTGCCACATTCACGCAATGCTCAAAGTCTGCCACAATATCCGCACATCTCATCGGTTCTCTAGGGTGATTTCTGTAGCAGTGGACAATCTTTCTCCTAACGTCCCCACACGGCACCACCTTAGGTGTTTCATTATCACTCCCACTTAATTCACAATAGGCCCTCCAGTATTCGTGTTCCATTACTTCCTCCACCATCTCATGGCTTTTCTCTAATTGCTTTAGTCGGTTCTCCCAATATCCTTTCCTCTTTAAGGCTTCGCGTTCACACTGGCATTCCTGCTTTTCTTCTATGAGCAACAGCATCTCCTTGGAGATCTTCGGGGTCTTCGTGCTAGCGGTCTCGTTTAGGATGACCAGTCTTCGGGACGTACTTTGCGATATACCCATATTCCTTATTCACTATGTTAAATTTAAGCCGTCTTTACAAAAAGGGAAAGCGTCGTGTCAGTCAATGTTGTCAACGTTGTCATAACAACGTTGACAGTAGCTATACAAATGACATGACAGGAAATATTATTATGGCAAACATGAACATTTTTTACATTATCATGTTTTTGTGTTGGTACAGATAATTTGAAATTGATTTGGAATACCTCCAGTCGTCAAAGATCATCTTATCCTCATTTATACGGGTTCAAATTTTGCACAAATATAGCTTGTATCTGTGCAAACTACATACCGATAACCGGCCGGGGCTGCGCCAGTTATAAACACTCTAAAAGCCACCCCAAACGTGCACGATCGCATTTTTTTCTTTGCGATTTACCTCAATACGGTCATGATTTAGAAATTTTAGCACCTATACAAAATCAATCCTCATAAAATTCTGAACAAAAAAGGTGTATTCCACTGTTTCTTGAAGAAAGTGGTTGTCTCACAGACACTACGAACGCGAGATGACACACAGAGGTTGTATGAGACTGACGTGGGGTTATATGCTCTTAGTCTAATTGTCATTAATGTGGTTATTAAATAATGTTTAACAAAAAGCGTTATAAATTATGGACCAATACGAAAATATATGTGGTTTCTTAAAAAACGTTAAAGAAACCGTTACGACATAGAGGGTATTGTCTTACTGAGAACGGTCCTAAATGTTGTCAGCAGATATCAGGATCATCTAGTTCCAGGGATGTTAAATTACGGTAATTAATTTTTTCGTAAATTACCGTTGAAATTAAAATTATTAATTTCAAATATTAAATTACCACGTAATTAAAAATTTAAAATGGTAAATTACGATGGCATAAATTACCGGGTAATTAAAAATTCAAAATGGTAAATTACCCTGGTTTAAATTACCTGGTAATTAAAAATTCAAAATGGTAAATTATGCCTGTTTAAATTATCGGGTAATTAAAAATTCAAAATGGTAAATTACGCTGGTTTAAATTACCGGGTAATTCAAAATTCAAAATGGTAAATTATGCTTGTCTAAATTACCGGGTAATTAAAAATTCAAAATGTTAAATTACGCTGATTTAAGTTACCGGGTAATTAAAAGTTCATAATGTTAAATTAAACAGATCACTGTAAGTTATGATTACTATTAATGTTAATAAAAATGTTTGGTAAAACCTTAAATCATTATTTTGTGGATAACTAGCTATCGCTGATCTTTTCCCTGATTTGATAGTACTAAAACCAAAGCAAAGACTACGTAGAAATACTATTTATAGCACTACTACAAAAACAGGAAAATCAAGCAGAATAATAATAGTAGAAAATAAACAATTTAATTCTGTCCACATTCACAAAATAACTCTCCGGTTCAC
Source organism: Aphodius sticticus (assembly GCA_963966075.1). Lineage (NCBI taxonomy): Eukaryota > Metazoa > Arthropoda > Insecta > Coleoptera > Scarabaeidae > Aphodius > Aphodius sticticus. Next base: position 11,386,003 of record OZ014512.1, read on the forward strand.
AGAGGGTTTTTTGTCATTTGTCATTTTTCTAACACTGGCATATTTATTAAAAAGTGAATTCTGATAATAAATGGCTTTTGATTTCAGAGCTGCAATATCGGATTTGTTGGATTGGTCGCCATTGGCGAACGGGCTTTCCACTTCTCTATTGATTAAATACGAAATGTTAAGTAAGTACGTAGGCTTTCACGGCCAGAATCATTTAGAAAATAAACTGCTTCCGGGTTATGCCGTGTGTCAAGATTTGTTAATGCTGACGTTTCGCGAACCATGTTGCTCGCTTCTTCAAAGCTAATTGAATACTGAAATACTAGTTCTGTATTTTCTCAAGTAATGTCGGATGATTTGGAATAGTAAAAATATAACGTTTACGGGCAATGGGACTGTCATTGGATGTGTTAACTTTACCCATAGACCAATTTCCATTGGCTAAATGACACCTTGTAACATTGTCACGCACGAGTTCGACGATGCACCACGCGGATTGTTAGGTACTTCCCAGGCAAACGCAAACAACACTGCACTTGTTGACTGCTTAGGAGGGGTGGGCGCATTCATGCGTCTACTGATGGAAGGTCTTTGAAATTAATTTATAAATTCCGATAAATTACCAACGGTAATTAAAATTGGCGGTAAATTACCAACGGTATTTTAAATTGACGGTAAATTACCAACGGTAATTAAAAAATCGGTAAATTACCATTAATTACGGTAATTAATTCGGTAATTTACGCGGTAAATTACGCTTTTACATCCCTGTCTAGTTCTCATCCTCCTCTACAAATCTACGTGTGGCCATCGTATATTCCCAAATCGAATAGAATAGAATAGAATAGCCACGTGTTCAGTAATGAATCATAAACTTTTGCTGGTTGTGTCCTGAAAATAAATCTAAATTATGAATCCGTCTAATCAACATTTTCTTTTAAAATTTATTCCCGGTTGTTTCTGTATATTTTTATCAACAGATATCTAAAGAAATCAAGAAGACTAAAGTACGAAATTACGAAAAAACTTGAAACATGAACTTTCCATTCAATGGCAGACGAATATTCACCGCGATCATCGACGAGATGGTCCCGAAAGATGGAAACAGCACTTGAAGATACGGAGGAAGTAACATAAGGAAATGTGGGGACTATGTTACCATTATGTGACCCGCTCGGAAGAAAGGGATCTTACTGCTAAACTCAAGTTTTTGAGAAAAAGGCGTCTAGAGCACAGCGCTGCCCGGCGCTAAATAAGAGTATGGTGACATGTGTGTGACTCATTACTCTAAAACTACCTGTCAAAAGCAGATGAAATAAAGTGTAATATACTCGCTGATCGATTCCATATCTACTGTATCACTATCAAAATTTTCTGTGCTTTAGTTTAAACATGAGCGCAAGAGAAGTGTAAAGAGGTACCCAATTACAGCAGCTTTTTTCAGTTTTTTCCCACTAAACTTCTTACTAAAAATATGACAGCTCTTAATCGATTAAAATTTTGAATCTTGTCTAGTGATTGTAATTTATGTTTTCTAATGTTTTATGTAATAAATTAATAAATGTTTCAGGAGTATTACGCAGTTTATTTGATTTTTTTCCATTAAGTTATTTCAGAGTAACGGGGATTTTTCATGTGATGTTTGAGTATGTTTTAGTGCACAATTCATGTTGCTAATTAAGTCAAGTGCTCTGCCTACACATGTCCCGCTGCAGGTTATGCACTACAAAATTATAACATTTCTGCATACTGAAACTATCGAAACATGTTAATTTAGTATTGAGCCCACTCATGAGGGCAAAAATTATTTTCAAAACGTTGTTTTTTGAAAACGTATTTTCAAAAAATTACTACTCGCCACTCTGTGGTAATTTTACTATTTATATTTCTGTTTTTTTAATGCATTTGCATAATATAATATCGATGGTATTAAACTAAGAAAACTGAAGAAACACGAAAAAGGCGATTTCTTAAAATTTTATAAATGTTCACAATTTCATTTTAGTTTTGGCTATTTCAAAAAAATCATTGTAATAATGAGTCTTATGATTTTTGAGTAACTAGAGAATCTATAAACATCGATAACAAATATTTAAAAAATATGCAGTATTTAGTAATTACAAGTAGAAATTGTTTTTTAAAATAGTTAAAATTAGATTCGAAGCGTATTTTATTTTATTTTAAAGTAATTTTGGTCAAAGCTCCATAACTTCACCAAATATTGTCCGTTTGATTGTGGATGAATGAATTACAAGTTAAAAAATAAGATTCCAAAATTCCGAATCCGCCAAAACCCCAAAATCGATAATTTAGCCCCTTTAATTTATTAACACCCCTTTCTTCGGAACTGGTTACATACCGGGTGACCCACGCCATAGGTACTGCCGTTTATTTTTCTTGTTTATAAAGCTGGACGAATGAAATTTGGGAAAGTGTTAATAGACAAAAAATGTCATTCTTTGGAATACTCTTGAGGTTAGTATGACTTCCGGTTTTTCCGGAAATGACGTCATCATTGAAATTTTAAATGGCACCCTATATCTTTTGTGTGGTATTTCCAATCAGGATGTCATTCTGAACACAAAAACATATCGATCGTCAATTTTTATCACCAAGGCAACGCAAAAATAAATTTTGTGTGTATTAATCTAGGTGGCTATGAATTGGTGAAAAAATTCGAAAATTGTCAAATAAACACTAACTAACTCGATTTTGGCCGACATTGCATTACTGGCGCCCTCTAGCGTGATTTCAATGGTTTTTGGCCAGTGAGTCATTTTTTTCACGGGTACCCAATGGCAACACCCTGATTATTCGATAGATAACATCTTTCCGATTACAATGATACCAAACACTTGATATGTTGTTGAAATTGGTAGCGTACAAATGTTGTTAGAAGAAAGGAAATCGAAAAAAATATTGACCTAATGATCAAAGTCAGCGTACAAGTCAAAGTCACTCAATGGACTACTCGAAGGAATTACCCTGATTATTCGAGGAATACCTTCTTTCCGACACAATGATACCAAATGCTAGATATTTTGCTTATAATTGTAGCGTGAAAATGACCATTGAGCGACTTGTACGTATTGATCCTTAGGTCAATATTTTTTTTTCGATTTCCTTCTAACAACATTTGTACGCTACAATTTTAACAAAATATCAAGTGTTTGGTATCATTGTAATCGGAAAGATGTTTTCTATCGAATAATCATGGTGTGGTCATTGGGTACCCGTGAAAAAAACGACTCACTGGCCAAAAACCAATTAAATCACGCTAGAGGGCGCCAGTAATGCAATGTCGGCCAAAAACGATTTAGTTAGTGTTTATTTGACAATTTTCGTCTTTTTTCACCAATTCATAGCCACCTAGATAATACACAAAAAAGTTATTTGTGCGTTGCCTTGGTGATAAAAAGTGACGATCGATATGTTTTTGAGTTCAGAATGACATCCCGATTGAAAATATCACACAAAAAACATAGGGTGCCATTTAAAATTTCAATGATGACGTCATTTCCGGAAAAACCGGAAGTCATATTAACCTCAGGAGTATTCCAAAGAATGGCATTTTTTGTCTATTAACACTTTCCCATATTGCATTCGTCCAGCTTTATAAACAAAAAAAATAAACTGGAGTACCTATGGCGTGGGTCACCCGGTATAGTCAAGTCATTGTAGACGCAAAATTCAAAAAAATGTCCTGTACAGCAAATCAAAATGTTTGCTGAATTTTTGATAATGTTATTATTCAAATTAATTAAAAACTATCGGTGATTAAAAAATTCGCCATGGAACGCTTGCATCAATAGCCACGAAAGTATTAAGCTTACCAGAACAAATTATACAACATAGTTCAGACGAAAGATGTGGGTACATGATAAACTATGAATTACTTAAAAATATTGAAACATGTAGGTTTGGGAGAAGTTAAAAAAATGGTTTATCAGAACCGAGATATTATGTCAATATCTATTCTGCAAATAAAAAAAAATACAGAAGTTTGCTGATTGTTGACAGTACACATCAGTAAATTGTTCTTGTAAGCTTAATACTTTCGGAGATATTGATTCAAATATAGGTGGATAATATTTCATGACGAATTATTTATTCACTGATAGTTTCTAATTAATTTCAATTATAATATCATCATTCAGTAACCATTTTGATATGATGATCGGGGAGTCATCTTTTTGAAGCGAATGCGAGACTTATCGAATGGTTAGGTGAGAGTGGGGATATCGGCGGTTGACCTGTGTTGGAATGTATGGGCGTGGCGCGTGCGTTATTGTTCTTAGCGACTGGCAAACTTGCTCATAGATACGGGTTCGTAGGGGGGTGGCGCGTCCGTTATTGTACTTAGCATGGAGTACTTAGCGACAAGTAAACTTGCTTATAGATACGTTGATACGTTCCGAGTGGGAAATCGCTGATATCCCTACTCCGTCCACCTAACCTTTCGAGAAGTTCGCATTCGTTTCAAAAAGATGACGAGGATAGACTTCCTGGACATTTTTCTGAATCTATTGGTATCATTTTCATAGGGGGGCTAATTATTTACGACGTCAAACTTAAAATGACTAGCCTAATATGGAATATGTCAAAATAAAGTTTCCTGTCACGTAGGTCGTGTAATGTCAACCATGCTGTCAACACGGTGCTGACCCTTCTTCTATGTTGCTGACTGACGAGACGTTCCATTTGTAGGGGGGTTTAAGTTTACCATAGTCAAAACTGAATATGGGTATATCGGAAAGTACGTCGCGAAGAATGGTCATACAAAACGAGACCGCTCTTCCTAACACCCCGCAGATCTCCGAGGAGATGATGTCGATTATAGACGCAAAGGAAGATTGCGAGTGTGAACACGAAGCTTTACAGAAGAAAGGATATTGGGAAAACCGACTCAAGCGAGTAGAGAGAAGCCATGGTATGATGCAGGAAGTAATGGAACACGAATACTGGAGGGCCTATTGTAAATACAGTGGAGATGATAATGAAAGGCCTAAAGTGGTTCCGTGTGGGGACGTTAGCAGAAGAATTGTTTCCTGCTACATGAATCACCCTACAGAACCTATGAGGTGTGCTGATATTGTGGCAGACTTTGAGAAATGCGTGAATGTGGCAAGCAGTGAAGCAGTCGGCTTCATCCCAGCCGATGTTGGTGAAGATGATAATGATAGTGATAATGCCAATGATGATGTGGATAACAATGACAATAATGAATTTGATAGAAATGTTTTGTAACCTTGCTTCGGACGCGCGACTTGGAAACCGTGTGTAGTTCTCGTAGAAATGTTTCAAGAACGAAACAAAGAGGATTACCCCATAGATACAGATGCAGAATTGCCGGAAACAGTCAAAACAGAGATGAAGAATGTCAGTTGTGAACTCCACAACAAAGCACCTAGATTTGACAGCATAATTACAATAAACGAAAATAAAAACAAATAAAACAATTTCCAAACTATTTGAAAAAAGTATTTTTTAGCTGAGATGGTTGGATTCTTTTTATTGTATATGTCAAGTTTACATAATTAACAAGCACAGATATGTTACCATTAAGAGCCGTCTACATGGTTCGTCATGTTTGTCAGGTTTGCACACATAAAAAGTGAAGCAAAAATGCAAGAAACAATTGAGGATTATATCCTTATATTATCGGTGAAAAATGTCAGATATTCAAAATTATAAAAGCGAATAGCGAAGTCATAAATAAGAAATATATCGTGAGCCTTGTTTGTCTAATCAAGAGTAAGAGTACTCATACAGTGATAAGAAAAAACGGTGCTATACAGGCAAAACAAAATCTACAACATATTTCTTGTGCAAAGGGGTCACAGAAAAACAAGGCAATATAATTTCTTTTTAAATGGAGTGGCCTATCAGGTTGTGTATTTTTGAATTCTGAAATTTTAAAACATTTTAGTGCAAAAGGTACTAAGATTGCCTTGTTACATTTTTGTCTACAAAATTTGTCGAAAGAATATCATTTTAAGAAGCAAATTATACTAGAAATTCTATTTAGGTTGCGTACAGCGTGTCCATAATTTTGGCTGCAACTGTCAATCATTTTCTTATTGGAACATCTTGTACATGGTTATATTTTTGGAATATGCAAAAATCTACATTTTTACATGTCCATACAATCGACGTATAAAACCTTAAAAATACAATTATTCACTTCCTAAGCAGTAGATTTGTACACATTCGTATGGAAGTACTTTGTTATGTAAAAAAAAATATTCTAAATATGTAACTATATACAGGATGTTGTCCAATATTATGAATACGCTGAATACAAACTAGTTGTGATATCTGTTGAAACTGGTAGGACCATCCATTTTAAGCAGAGGTTCCAAGATAATCAATTAATAAAAATAAAACTTTTAAAACAACACATTGAGAAGTCCCCGCAAAGGGCGGGGACTTCTCAATGTGTTGTTTGTTTCCATACTTAATTCCTGGAAATTGGAGATCGATAAATTCAGTCATTAGCCCGTGTCCCAATGGGCTCACAATAGAAATTCAATTCAATAATAAAATACTTATAAAAAGGTTTTTGTATTGTTTTTCTACAGTAAATTTACATACAATTACTTGTTGAAGTAATTTATATGTATATTTTTTTTGTTTTATCCAGCTATGTGATAAAATATGTCTGATTGATGTACTCAAAGAAGGATCGGTAATTCACTACTACTTATAAATTGTGTTGTGATTGTTTACAACGGTACTTAAGATATTACGTGTACTTGTAATGTTATTCTTTTTTGCTGTACGATAAAAAATTAATAATAACGTAATAACGTAAATTTAAAAAAAAAATAATTTTTTTGACATATTTGCAACCACTCGAAAGGGGTACAACAAAAAATTATAAATTAAGAATTACCTCAAGATGTACTAAACCTTTCTCTGTAAATTGATTATTTCGGCCTTCAGATGCAGATGCAACGAAAAAAAAGCATTCCAGAAACTGTTTCACTTGTTAGTTCATTGTTGGTCAGGATAATCACGTAGCTCGGATTCTTGTGTTTTTGACAAATTAAGTACTTGAAAACATGTGAAATACTCTGATATCTAGATTACAAATTTAATTGATTATTTTATTGTTAAGATTAGAATTATAATTAAGAAATCGAAATACACATTTCTTCAATATATAAAGGTTGCAGATAAATCATGGGTTCTATAGCCAGTGTTTTTTAAATGGAACAGTATGTATATTATTGCAGTGTTTAATTAAGATTTGTTTCCTAATTGTTTTGACATCAACTTGTATTAGGCTATGATGAACTGTTGCTCCGATATTGTGAGATTAAGGACAAAAACATGCATTTTTCAAAAAAATATTCTGAGGTAACTAACAAGGATAAAGAAGCAAAATAAATCATTTTGTATAGTAAAAGTATAGGCCTTTTCGACAGTTATTATTCATTTGCGATTCTAATGTTTCTTATCCCGAATAACTGGAGATTTGCTAAATGTCAAATAACTTAAGAATTTTTAGTGGAACATCCTATACATCTTGACATCGATCGATAAATTAGCTTTCCTAAAATGTCAACTCGGTAGGTTTATCGTCAACAGCTAAAAAGTTATTAAGCATCTATTTCGCTAAAGCGTTAGACTACTACAACCAACCCAAGGACTCATTAATATTCTTTTCCGTCAATCGTTTATTTATTTTTAATATTTTCGAGTATTTTTACTAAATACAAAATCGTTTATTAAAAAGCTCTATTAATGCACGATTTCTATTAATGCATGATTTGTTATACCCAATCAAACGACTTCATTATAGCCAATCGAACGTAGGTAAAATAAAACCATCCAATCAAAACATTCCGTTCTACAGGCACGCAGTTTAGAACTATCAGTGTGAAATTACATAAATGGTCATATAACCTCAAACGACATCGACGAATAAAATCTATGTAGACGCCGCCAGAAGAATACGATCGACGGAAAAATGTTGTAACCAACTCGAATATTAAACGGCGCGGCGATTAATGATCTCGACAATTAACGCACTCGCTAATCGCTCGTGCGTTAAACAGTCTCGATCATTATACGCTGTTTTTAATATACTTGTTGGTTAAACAACTATGAAATAATTTAGAACATTACGTAAAGAAATAATAAAAATATAAATAATTTTCGACATTTACCTCGGAATGATATTTTGAAAATTGGTATTAATTTCACAATATTTCAGAAAGAGTTTCTAATAGCCTAATACAAGTTGGTATCATAATAATTAAGGTCAAAATCTTAACCAAAACTGCAATAATATACATAGTGCCCCATTTAAAAAGCACACCTTTGTGTTGGTACATTGTTCTGGACATCCTGTAAGTATGAAAATATTTTCTGGCTGTAAAGCACCGATTCCCAACCGGTAGGTCGCGACCCCCAAAGAGCGGTGCGGAATTATGAGACGGTCGTGAGTGAAAGAAGGATAGCGAAAGCAGGTTGGGAAACGGTGCTGTAGAGGGAATAATTATCTACAACTTATATATATGCAAGAAACGTGTATTTCCATTTCTTAAGGCAATTAATGTACTTTGTGTTTAGCGTGGGACAGTTCTATATCCATTTATTGAGCTATGCATTTTTCGGTCAAAGTCTCCACTGTATTATGTCTAGTACTAATTTGCGCAAAAGCATCTAATCTTCCACGACCTCCATGCTTTGTTATTTAATTCATTAAATGGCGTTTAAGGTTGCTGCTATCAAAAGTTGCGGTGTACATATTTAAATGGCCCTCGTGGGGCGTTGAGAGAGGCAAGGCAATTTCGAGCATGCCGTGAACGGTATCATTTGGTGGCTGCGCTGGCGGAACGAACGGAGATCGTGGGCGGCCGGGCGGGTTGGCGGGCAGGGCGAGCGTTGCAGCGCATTTTGCGGCAGGTGTTGCAAGACAAATTTATCCGATTTAATTATGTTTGCGTCCGCACACGTCACGGAGCGCCACGTCTGGGCACGCCGCACACTCGGTGGACCCGTTGCAACCCTGCCACCGCCCCTCCGCTTTCATCCCCTAATATGCAATCATAAAACTGGCCAATTACCTACAAGTAGTTTCATCAGCTCGTTTTACGACCCCCTGTTATATAAATATCGCACCCCTGATTAAAACATAAAACTTTATTATTCTGCATTTTTGAGCAGGTTTAATAATTCATTTTGATGCTGCATAGAGGTAATTATGTGTGTATTTGTTTGTGTATGGCTGCATCTTGACCAAAGGAGTTCCTTCTCAAAACGTAAGTAAAACATTGTGTATTTTTGTATTTTAATAAGTTCCCTTGCCTTATTTTTTGTCTGCCTAATGCCTTGAATGAATGAATTTGTCTGAAGATCTTTTTTAAAATTGGTCGTTAAACTATTAACCCAAACTGCGTATCATGTCAGAAGCAGAAGTTTTTACCGTGCGTTTTTTACATAATTCAAGTTTCAGGTATTTTGTACAGAACAAGAATTTACATGATATTCATCAGGTATTAAAATGATAGAACAAAGATTATCTTGTCCCCAAATTTAGTAAATACAGGAAGGAAAAAAGAAAACGAAAGAAAGGAATGTTTGTGCGCAAAGGCTGGTGTCCCTTCCTTTCCTTTCCCTCAGAACTTTGCCTTTCTCGATTAAATTGAAAAGAAAAACCCTGCGCGCCAATAATAAACGCAATGAAAATACGATGCTCTATTTCCCTGTGAGTGTCATTTCTGGTTGTTCGGTGTGTTATGGGTTGTTTTCGAATTAAGGACGGGACCAATTTAACACTTATGTTTAACAGGTAAGGTTTCCACAGGTGTGCACTTGCTAACTGCTAACTAATGTGTAACTAATGTATTGTTCTATGGTACTAAACATCCATTGAGTGATTGGTACTGATGATAAGGTACTGTTACTTTGCTATTTATGTGAAGAAGTGGTACGTGAATTAATAAGATTTAATTAGCTAAACTTTGATTAGATGAATTATGTCACTCACAACCAATAGGCATTTACATGACACTCCTTAGTTGGAACAAAGGATCTAAGACTAATATGAAATACGAAACCTTGAACGTGACATCTGTGCAATTTCAACAGGAAGAGAACGATATAACTATGATATAACTATATGTGATATTCTAATAAGGATGATGCAGAGGTAGCATCATGGGCTAACGCATATCTTGACTTTGGTCTATTTACTTTTATCATAAGAGAATCTTTTCGTTTATGACTCAATTGGGCATGAAATGAGAATTCTTCACAAAGTGTTCCATGAATTTCCCACCGAGTATGGTACCAAAATTAAAAACTTTAAGTTATGTGTGGTTGCTTCTACACTCGACCATTCAAGTGCAAGTTAGAAACATATTTACATGCACCTTATCTTTACTAACTTTTTCTTCCTACGAAATGGCGGAGGTGCGCCTTTTACCATAGTTCGTGAAGATACTATTCATAATAATAATACCAAGTTCAGTATAGTTAAGCTAGTAACACTATCAGCAACTTCCGAAGATACATTCAAATAAAAAGAATCAATAAAAATTAATTTTAAAAAAAATCGTTTTGGTTGATAAATGTAAAGCAAGGTTAAGATTAAGATACATTTTAAGTACACGTTCATTAGTGACATAGACACTCCGCACACATAAATTTAGCAGACTTCATATGTAATAAGAAAAATACGCTTAATTCATACTGCATATTATTACTTTTGAGAATTTTGAGCCCACGTTAAAAAGTCCTTCTAAATTGCTAGCAAAATATTAAACTTTTATTCTGCATTTTGTCGTGATTTCACATACAATGATAGTAGTAGGAAGCGATGAAGTAATTATTTTTGGTAACAAAACGGTCATAAAGGATTTCAGTAATCATCATAACATTACGTTTTATTACTGGCCAATTACCACTACTATTACGTTGATCACCACACCTTACGACCTCGCTTCTGATTAGAACATAAACATTTATTATTGTGTTATTGAGCACATACACAGTGTGGTATGTGCAGTGCAGCAATGTATAAAGTATCTAATAGTTATTTAACCAAGAAGTATATTAAAAAGAGCGATTAGTGATTGAGACTGTTTAACGCACGAGCGATTAGCGAGTGCGTTAATTGTCGAGATGTTTAATCGACGTTTAATATTCTAGTTGGTTACAAAATTTTTTCGTCGATCGTATTCTGGCGGCGCGGCGTCTACATAGATTTTATTCGTCGATGCCGTTTGAGGTTAGCGTGAGCATTTATGTAATTTGACACTGACAGTTCTAGGCTGTGTGCCTGGATAACGGAATGTTTTGATTGGATGGTTTTATTTTACGTATGTTCCATTGGCTATAATGAAGTCGTTTGATTGGCTATAACAAATCATGCATGAACAGAAATCGTGCATTTATAGAGCTTTTTAATAAACGATTTTCTATTCAGTAAACATACTCATAAATAAAGGATCGACAGAAAATGAATTTTATTTTACGGTGTAAGTGGGAGGGTTAACCGGGTAGATATTCTTTGAAATCTTTGTATTCTGGACTAACAAATTATACTTTCTTTTTTCTACTAGTGTACATTTACGTTAAAGGACGATGCACATCTAGTACTCATGCACGGAGTTTGCTAAAGTTAAAAATAATGATGAAAGTTTATGACTAACGCTACTTTTCAAGTAATATTTTAAGAAATTAGTGACATAATAATAAATAAGTGTGCAGTTATTACTTTATTACTTGCCTTTCCGCTTTTCAAGTCTGGGTACTTTTGTTTTTACAGTTAAGAAATCTGCATAAAAACTGTATAAATATGAAATTGTGTTCTTTAATTAAGTATACACAGATAAAAAAGATTTCTTGTTTTTAAGAAATAATTTCTTTTGAATTTATTCTTTTGGTTCAAAACATATTTCTTTGATGCCAACAATATTTACTTCATTGAATACAATAGTTTATTTGCTTGTAGAGATTAATTTATTTGGAATAAAGTAAAATTTTGGTTAAAACAGATTCAAAGAAATATTTTTGCTTTGGCTTAAAAATACGTAAAGAAATCATATTTTGATTCAATTTTTAGTGTGAATACCTCATCCAACTGTATTGTTAGATGGCGCTGTAAGCTCTCCCCTCGCAACTCGGCCTTATCTTGAGTGTAAATAATAGACTGGGTAAAGGCTCAGTTGATGCCATGCGACTGGCTAAATTGCTAAAAAGGCCGTGTAATCAGCAGTATAGAGCACAGTGCATGCAGGTTCGTTCCGATTTCGTTCAGCGCACTCTTTGCTACCCTAACCTTGACTATATGTACTTCTTGGAAAACCAACCACTGGTCGAGGATATGCGACATCCCTAAAGGCGGTTACAAATGGATATTTGATCTCCTGGAGCTTCCGAAAAGTTCTTGTCATAATAGGTCCACATTAATTCCTTCAACAAACAATTTCTTTAATCAAAGAACCATTTATTACAACCTTAAAATTACTCATTTTAACTCAACAAACAATTTCGTTAATTTAAAAAATTATAATTCTTGCACTCAAAACAATTGAAATTATTTGCACTAAATAAATCTGGTTCGTTATATATATATTATATAAATTGTAAATTTTAACTGAAAATATGAACAAGAAATGTACCTTTGCCTCTATTAAAATACAAGATTTGTTTGAGTCAATCCATATGTATTTGAATTAAACAAAAATTTTCTATCAGTGTAGGAGATCCTATGGAATTGATGTCAATCAATGGTAAGGTTGGATGTAGTATATATAAATTAATAACCAAGAGGAATTAAGATCTGAATATCTTTAAATTTTAACAAATTATAATATTATATAGTAATTTGTATAGATAATAGATCATCAGTCTACATTTCGGACTAATATTTACCTAGTTCTGAGCAAACAAACAATAAAGTAGTCGTTTGTGTGGGCATTATCCCTACTTTTAATTACATTTACACTGGACAAACAATTTGTAGACGGTTAAGGGGCGAAATTAATACCTCATGAGTCACACCGTTCCGCTGTTTTTCCACCCGCCCAACAGGCAATCGATTGTCGATAATGTTTGTGCCATTAATCAAGACCTCATCACCATTTGACAGCAACAGCAGAACGCGTGAACAGGCACAAATTAATTTAGACCCCGCCGTTCGATATTTTAGAACAAACAACCTGTACCATGTTTCCCTATAGGCGGATGTTGAACATAATAAGATGCTGAATTTGAACAGAGAGCTTGTATTGTAAGAGTTTTTGATTAAGTGGGTGAAAGATCGCTGTTGTCGGATTATATCGAGGGAAAACAAAAACCGCATTAAGTTTTAAATAAAGAAATAATGAAGACTTTCTGCGCCGGAGTGATTTATTATTCATAACCTGTGTATACACAGCTCTTTCTTTCTCTCTTTCTGTATAACTTTGTTTAATTTGTTTGGACCGGAGAAATTTCCCGTGAACTTTTTCACCATCTCTGTCTAACTCCAGAGCGGTCTTGCCCTTTCCCGAAATTAATTCAACGGGTAAAAGTTATAACAAAAAAAAGGGGGAACGAAGGAGGATAGAAAAAGGAGTAGGGTACGGCGAAAGGGACCTGGACGAAATCGGAATGATTTATACAAATTTTCATTCGGGAATTCGCTGTTTGTTTTCCCGCCCAGTGGGGATGTCAGGTGGGATAAATTCGAGGAACTTTCCTTCGGACGAATATAAATTCCGCACTGATGGGACGAGGCCAACTTTAAAACTAGCATCCCGGTTCTACTCTCCGCTAGGAATTTCCAGGAGGCGTTATCGATTTGATTAATGCGCGGTTGGTAAGGACATATTGCTGTAAGCTATTCTGTATTTATATATGAAATAGTTTATCTTATCTTACATTGTCGTCTTTTTTATTCATTAATAAATAGTAATATGTTGCAAAAGTGCAAGTATCTTATCCTATCCTATATTTAGTTCTTATCTGGTTATTTGATCACGTAATAATAAGTTTTGTTGCTGACGTAAGTAGTTTTGGCCAAATCATGTTAGACAGACCAAGTTATTAAGAAACTATTTATAGGTAAAACCACGAGAGGTGAAAGTGAATCATCGCTTGAAATCGTAAGAACAGACGCATGAAAAAGCACGCTGTTTCCTTCTAACGCAAGGGAATTGTATGTAACGTATCACCTGAAATAGATGACTCACTGGGTTCTCATGGTTTTACCAATAATATTGTATTGTACAATTTGTTGACAAAATTAATCAGATATGTCGTCATGGGTTGATGTGCTCAAGTTTAGTAAATATAATTAGCTTAATTAACCGGTTTCAGCCAGCGATAGCATTAATATAAAGGGCAAGAGAGTACACACAGTACTTATTTGGAAAAAATCCAGCAATGTTCCATAAAGAAATTATAAAGTGGCTGATAAAGTGGTTATTATAATTTTCAAGTAATCTTAGTGCGGTTACTTGAAGTGTGCTTTTAAAATCGTTACTTTTTGCGTAATTCTGGTCTGAAGGTTTGGTTTGGTTGTTCTTGGTTTGTTTAAAGACAGTTAAAACTCGGAATTTACGACGAGAATGTATAATTAATAAAAATAATGCAAATTGCTCAACTGGTATGGTAGAACCACCAAAACGGTGAAGTTTTCTCATCATTTCACGACGTATTTCAAACATCTTTAACAGCACTTATATCGAAAGACGCAGCAAATCAGGTGTGATGGAAGTGCACTGTTTTAGAGGTTTAGCCATTGAGCGTAGTTGTCCTACTGACTAGGATACTGGGATTTATACACATTAATTGTCTGAGCTCTTTGTCCGCAGACCATCGGCAAGAACGTAAAGCTGTTAGTCCTGGCAACTAGTCGATCACCTTTGGTTGCTGTTACAATATTATAGCTGTGAGTCTATTAACCTCAGCGAAAAGCATAGTAAGAGTATGGCAGGTAAACAATACACAACAAATAAAATGTTCTAAACCCGAACAAAAAATAATATTTGAAAATTTCTAACTGCATTCCATAACAAGTTCAAAGTGAAGACAATGTTAATTTTTTCATCTGATTTTTTATCCTACTTATTTTTAGTCTTCAGATTAGATTTTTTAGTTGTTTCTTTTTTATTACACTTTTTATTTCATTTTATTCGTCACTTAATTGTCCTAAATCAGTAACACAGCCAGTTCTCGGTACAAGGCAAAGTAGCTAAAAAAATGAAAATGTAATTTAAATTGATTCATTTTATTTCTGTTTACAAATTATGTACTTTTTTCTAATTTTTCAAAATATTGCTCTCATCGATGTTATCGAGTTGATAGAACCATCGATGTTTCTAATTTAGATATTATTTCCTTGCTGTTGTATTATTGTATCTCATTTTCAAGTAGCTCCAGAATTGACACTGAAAAATGAAATTGACGTAATTGATTTTGAAATATGCAAAAGGTGTGAATTGATGTTACGGTTGTGCTCAGCAGTCTATAGAATATTATTTGAAAAATCTCCCTATTGTTAATTGTAAGCAGAGTAGTTGATAAATAAGACAATTGGAAAAAGACATTTTTAGCAATTATTTGCGCTCTTTGGAAGTAATTTTCTTAAAGTATATCAGTTATGACTTTTGGATTTGTTTAGTTGTGAGCCACGGTGATTATTTAGTTTCAATTATTTTATTTTTGACAATATTAACCTTATAACTGTGGTAAGTGTAGCTAAGTTTAATTGTTATCCCATGTCAAAACCACATTAACTACCTTCATTTTTTTAATACAAAGTTAATTCATTTTTACGACCGTTTGATAGCTATTTGTTTAAGTATGACAATAGTACTGTAATTGTTTTTCATGACATATAACATTTTGAAGGGCTCCTCAACCTCCAAGAGCTTCGAGAAATGTTGTCAAGGGAGTTGGTAGTTTGATGAATTGGTTACCTTCTTTAATTGTTAAATGCCGAATAAATACATCAGCAATAAGTATTCTGCAATATTGCAAACACTTTTCCCGAATATCATCAAATATGCTTGATTATAAGATAAGAACTGCTTCTTTTTGATAAGAGTATTTAGGTGAGAAATTAATAACTAAATAGTCACTTTGCTCTAAGAAAAAAACATATATTATATCATGGAATATAGTATGTAAAGTAGGTACGTAATATGCCACCACCATAAACAAATCCTCGAAAATTGGGGTAGAAAAATCCGATAAAGTCGTAGCAAGCAGTGAAAATGGAAAGGGACGATTTGCATCGAAAATGCGGAATAACGTCGTGATTTCCACACACCAATTGAATTGTATTTCGATTCCCCTAGCTTTATTTACGCGACACAAAATTGGACTGTCAGCGTTTTGTCTCCGGAACAGATTTTGCGTCCAAATATCACTGCTAAAACTGTGTTTACGTGCGTAGATAATTGTGGTTATAATTATATGCCGAGATATAACAGTCCAAACATAATTTTTAGTTTCATATTAGTTATTGGTCGAAAGGACAAAGCTCCAAAACTCTGAAATGACATCAAAACACATTAGCACATTAGCTTAACATCAACTTGTAATTTTAATTACTGTTACTAAATGTTCACACACGAAGGTCAGTACCTACCATTTTAAAAACAAAGAAAGAACAGCTGTGCCTGTAATTTGTATAACACTTTATTTGTACAAATATTGTTTGCAGTGTGCAGCATATTGACTAAGACACTAACGAACGATTTATACCATAAATCAGGTGACTGAAATGAGGTTTTTTGATGTATTCGAAAATAGCGCTACTTTTATAGACGGTATGTAAAATGTTTATAGGAAATAGGGAATATGCTTGTTATTTTGTAGTTTACAACTGATGACGAGAGAAATTCTTGAAATCTGGATATTGTAAGAAATCAATAAAGATTGAAGTTCATCGGACTTTGAAGTTTTACTCGTAGATAGAAATTCGTTAATCAGATGTTTTTCGTATGTACACAATATAGGTCCAATGATGGACCCTTGCAGCTCCTAGTATATTCATTCTAACTTTACCTCACCTAAGTGCATGCTGTTGTATTTCTTGAAGAGACACAGCATTCATTCACACACGTTTCAATTTAGACAGATTCTAGATATTTCAACCTGCTATCACAATCAGAACCTGTATTTCACTTTAGACACCAAATATAATTTCCATGAAAACTACTGAAATATGGCGAAGACCAAATAAATCCTCGTTTGTTCCACTTCCATAATTCTTGTTTCATACTTCACGACCACCACTCCAATACAGATAGTAATAACATCGCAACAATTGAAGCATGAACGAAGACGGGGTAGTTAGAGCTGCTGAGATGCCGGGTAGGAATGTCGGAGTCAATTTTGCTTTGTTTGCCAATGGCGGACGCCATCATAACTGGCCTGGTTTACGCCTCCGGTTGTATACGCAGACGTCGCAGTTTCATTTGCATAAGAACAGTTGCAACAATTCCATTAATTACATACAGCGATGCGATTCATGTCTTGCTCTCTATTAACACTGGAGGCGGGTAGCTCTACTTGGCAGCATTTTAACTTGCCGCGCACTTTGAGAGCTTTCGAGTAAAGCGCCACCTGCCTGTGCACCGCACCGACGAATCTGAAGATGCAAACACTCTATGGAGTATTAATTTGTTGAGAAAAGGTCTTTGTAGCGAACGAGTTTATGTTTATGTATTCATGCAATTAGTCAGATAGCCGTCTTATGTGTACAGTGTCATAATATATGCTGAAGGTTTGCTATTTTCTTGCAGTATTAAGGTAAACGTCCCAAATTCAGACACTGCCTAAATTCCGACATATTTCAGTTTAGTTGGATAAAATAAGAAATCTACAACATTGGACTTAATTTTAGGACACCGGTTTGTTGATTTGACATTTCACTTATCAACCCATAATCGTTTCTTATTCTACCAATGTTCTAACGGTCAGAATATGACCTACAAGTTTCCCTTATCTTGATAATTGAGTGTTAGCTAAAAGTTGATTTTTTCCTTATAAGGTAACAGCAATTCGACTTCTTTTTAAATCGCTACAGGATAACAGAAATTAAGAGAATTCTAATAATTCTAATAATTCTAAATTTAGACTGACTAAAAATGCTTTATATTGTCATAATGTGTTACTCTTTTAACCATTATTATGTACAAATTTAGGGGTGTCGGAATTAGGTACATGTAAATATAGCACGTCCGTAAATCAGACATGTGTGTCGGAATTGTGTACATGGTTAGAAGTAATACATATGGCTCTATTGCTGTCTTTACACAAGAACAACATATTTTACATCGTTTGCTATATTACAATTAATTGTACGCATTTTCACCAAATACCGACACGAGGGTCATAATTACGGACATCAATAATCGCTGATTATTACAGGGTGTCGGAATTACAATCATCAATAGTCCCTAATTCCGACATAAATATGGACAGGCATGGAGATGCTGAAATAAGACAATGATGCAACACTAGCAGCAAATAGTAGCGATTTTGGCAATGATACACCACCTTTGGAGATAAAAGTTGAACTGATGCCATCTCCATTAAAAAAAAAAAAAATGGTAATACATAAATGTTTAATATTTCTTAATAATAAATCTTATTTAACAATATTTAAAACACTTAATATTTACTTGAATGTTTATATTTGTCGGAATAGTGTACCACAAGTGTCTGATTTAGGATCATTGTCTGAATTAGGTTCACTGATGTATTGTTAAACTTATAAAATATAATATAAATTACATAACCATTATTAATTTTCTTTTAAAATGAATAGCCAGATATATTTAGAAGGAAATATTTGTTTAAAAAAATTGACATAGTCATTAGCACCACATCGATAGGTATAAATTCTACAATTACAAATTACAAAGTTACCAATGTTACAAAATTCCTTAACCTGTCTGAATTTGGGGCGTTTACCTTACTTTTTGTAACAAAATGTGAATATACTACTTTACTGCTGAACAAATGCATGGCAGAAATGTGCCCAAATGCATTAGAATGTGTTTGTATTTGTACCTCCATCGAAATTTTGAAAGTTTATGGTATTTAATATTTTTTTAAAACCTTTTAATAGAACAATGAGGAACTTAATTGCCATGGTAAAGCTGCCGTATGGGCAACCAACGCTACTAGCAACAAATGTCAAAATCAACAGTTTAAATTAGTCTCTGAACCAATTAACCACAATAGTCTCTTGTAACTAAGATAACATAGAAGGAGTTATCTTTGCTGAAAAAATAACCAAATTTTATAATACTAAAGGAATCAATTTAAAGTCAACAGCATGTAAAAATTAAAGTATTCACTGGAAAATTAACTTAATAATTAAAGCTAATCAAGCATGTAACAAGAAACATTTATTTAAATTACTTTTTCTTTATAATTTGACATAGGCGGTGTGTGCAGTAACTATTCAAACATTGTTTAAATAATTCAAACGCACACTCGAGAGAAAGCAAAATGTCTGAATTAATGTCTATATTCAAACGTTCCATCGTTACTTCCAAAATGATGAAGCCAAATGAAGCAATAAATAAATCCATTTAGAAACTTTTGACTGTTTTTTAGAAAGGAAATGTCATTCTCAGAGCAGTTTAAAATACGGTTTTGTTAACATTTCAGAAGTTTTATGGAATTCCATATGTGTTAAAAGTCCTTATAAACTTTTTTTACACATTCTACAGCGTTCGTGAATCACTTGATAAAGTTATAGTATTCAATTTGGAAATAATACTTTATGAAACTGAAGTTAGAAATGTTAATATGAAATTTTTGACTAAGAATTAAGAAAGTACTGGTAATGACACCGCTATAAAAAAAAAGTATATTTGAATCCCCACCAGTAGAATTTATTGCTAGTTGGCTGAATACGGAACAAGTTATACATATAATTTCCAATATTTACGTTAACAAACATAAACAAGGAAAGATCAATAAATCCTACACACAACCTGGATGCCAGATTCCGCAAATAACGCATTGATATTTACATTACCGAAAGTCAATATACCTACTCGTACACATCGGGGCAACGGGAACGGTTGACAAGCATGGGAGAAACAATCGAGATCGAAATTCGAACGACGAGAACGACCGGACGAATCTATTTGAACTATTTTCACGCTCGAGAAGTTCGGTCTTGTTTTATTACCAACTGACTACTGCCGTCAGGCTCATGCTAAAGATAAAAAGAAAATTGCTGACTTTTTATTACCAAATTACGATGCTGGTGAGTGCTAAATTGAATATAGATAATGCTAATGATGTAGATAATTGATATTATTTGCTGAAGATCTGAAACGTGGAAATAAATTGAACAAACTAATTCTGCAAAAATTATGATTTTGCTATATTTTTAAGTTGACTGTACCCTTTTCTCTTGTTTACTTGTATAGTTGAAAGTGAACATTTATCGGTGATTAGAGAGAAATACTGAAAGAGTACCAAATTTTTCTCTTAAACTCCTTTTTAAACAACTGAACGAAATGAAGTAAACCGATACAAATCCTTCAAATTGCGAGAAACAATGCCAAGCTGAAAAATTACGGTCTAGAATTGAATTTTTAATTTTTTTTCTCTTAAACTAAAACAAGTTGATAAACAAGCTGGTGTTTGCTACAATCAATAATGGGGTTTTCGGAAGAAGACAAAACGGACATGTTGTCGTTAATAAAAATCATTTAAGGCGATTTTTGGTGCGTAATCCAACAAAATCACAGAGTCTACCACATAAAGGGTAAGAGATAATATCCAAGAAGTTTTGGAGGTCCGAGGCAGAAAAATTGCCGCCCTGCATAAGAAAAATAAAGAGCTTACTGAAGAATTAGGACAACTCCAACAATAGACTAGACGCAACTGTCTCTGGATTCGTGGTAAAGCCGAGGAAGAAACAATCTAGAAACAAGAAAATGAACGTTTCAGGAGAAAATATCTTCAATGATATCAATAATAAAATGAATTTGAGTATTACGCTGGAACATGTTGATGGCATGCGCAGAATGGAGAAAAAGAGAACGTCAAATGTCCACCAGGTTGCTGAAGGTTCTAACAAGGCTATGTGTATGAGTTTGTGTATGTCTCTCTTAAGCCTCCCGTCTGCGACCCCTAAAACTCAAAAATAACACACGTCATAATTATTGCGCTAATCGTGAAATGCTCGCTACCATTCGATTCCGAAGGTCCTTATGCAACTGCCATCGGAAATAAATTTCAATTTTTATGAAAATTATTTATGCAAATTGTGGTGTGGACGTCAAATATAGAAATGCTGTCCGATGGCAGTTGCGTCTGATTATTGTCTGCTGTAATACACTATAAAATATAGTTAAATGTTAACTATAAGAGCACAAGTTATTTTCTTCTGAACTTCTCTAGACTTGCACTCTGGAGTATTGTAGTACGTGTTTGTAGTGAATTGGCAACCATGTTTACAATAGCGACGATTGTGTAAGTACTATATCATCCACTAGAAAACTGAAACACACTCCAGTTTGAATATTTGTACAAATAGAAAGCAATACATTTATTTCTGTAGGTTATAGCATACGTCAAATGTAATAAATACGAACTATAAACAGACATGTTTATAGTAGCGGCATCTACATCTGGTGAATTTTGTATTTCGAAGCTTTGGAGAGTAGTTGCAGTTCGCTATTTGAATTGAGACGGGAGCCTTAAGGACAAACGCTGTCAATTGATTCCATGAGAAGGTATACATAATTTAAGATTTAAGAACGTCCAATTATTTGTGATACGTTTTGTCTTTACAAGTTGTTAGTTTTTTATCTCTTTTATCTCTCGACAGCAATCGCTCAATATTTATGCAAATTATACTTGCAAATTTTAGTGTTAAAAAAAACTAAACTACAAATATAGAATTGCTTTTTGGTCTTACTGGCGTATGATTATTGTGTACTGTAATATATTATAAAAATACATTAAATGTTACTTATAACGATGGGGTGTAGCTTTTAGTGAACGTAACTAGAATACCGTTCTGGGAGAGTTTTAGTCTGTTGGCATTGCAAAATAGTTCAACGGTCTGTGGATAGATGGCGCTGTTTCAAATTGAAAATGTAAATACAACATAAATAATTTATTTAGATATGACCTAAAGTACACTAAAAATCGGTAATACTGAAAACAAGACGTAACATAAAGAATGCCACTTTGGATTTTTTGTGTTCTTGTTAAATAATATAAATCGTAGCTGTCGTCTTATTTGCATTTGAAGGTCGTTTAAAGTTGTTTTTTTTTTTAATATAAGCTGTAGGAATAATAACTTAAAAATCTGTTATTGTAATCAGCGAAAAATGTCACAAAAAAATCTTTAACTTCGAATCAAACTAAATGCAGATAAACGACCTTCAAACTCAGTTAAGTGTCTACGGGTTTTTAAAAATCACAGATGAACTGTAAAATAATTTCCCATCAAAATGTGTTCAAAACAAAAACCTCGTTGATAGTTTAGTCACAAATCCCCTTTCTTCGGAGCAAAGCTGATACTATATAGTTATACCGTCACTGTAAAGTACAGGCTATACGACAGCTAAATAATCATACGTTAAAACAAAAATCAGTCAGCATTTTATTAGTATATTTCTCCATTTCATTTTTGACATTCTTTTTTGCTGCTGAATTTGACGTAAATAGTAAACAACCACAATTTTTATTTATTTCTATATTTATGTATATAATTATTAATCATATCGACCCATGCAACAAAGACTATCGTAACAAACTAAATGTAATTACTATAGTCCTCGTTGCATGAGTCGATATACCTTCCTACCTCAAGGTGGCAGATTTTGTTACATTTAAATTGCACAAAGAATTCTCTTTCCTATATGAAAAGGTTTTACGGTAAGGATCATTTAAAACATAAATTGCCCCTCAAGACTGCGTAATAAAACATTGAAATCTTCCAGTTGTGTCGAGTCAAAAAAACGACGAATGATACGATCTCCATTGTATGGCGTTATTTCGGAATGGGCTGCTGCGTTAAAGGTATGATTAGACGAGTCATTTTACGGAGAGCAAAGGTAACTACGTTATGTAATACAACACAATTTGAGTTACCGTCTAATCGTACTTAAGGATATTTAACACAGACCATCTCTGATCTAAATTTAAATCAGCCGCTAATGACATATCGTGTATTCAGACTAAAGTATACAGAGCTGCTGTCCTTGGATGGTATCGTAAAGTTCTATATGGAAATGGAGCACCTTAAACAATATTTAATTAGAAAATATGAAAACCAGTGAAATTGTGTACGTACCTATCAATAAATCCCTAATAAACGAATAATCGATCAATATACATTTTGAGAGACACACTCATAAATAAATCACTCTCGAGAAAACTGCTTACAATAACGAACAGAACCCTATATTGAGAAGTAGATAACCTCTTATTGGATTGGTATTTTCCGTGGTTTTCCGAGAAATTGTATACGGTTAGATATTTTTCATTGGTCATTTGTGGTGGGGTGGCTTTTTGTCGCAAATTAAAATATACGGGATAATTCCAGATTTGGTAGTTGTGTCGCCATCTACATCTAGTAAAACATTGGTCGGAAGCTCTGGAGAAAAGAGCGGCAACTCAACGTTTTGAGTGGGGGATACGGGAGCCTTAAGGTTGGATTTGAAATGAGTAGGCAACCAAATATACTTCATAATTGTGTAATCAGAAAAAGTATCCGGCTCAATTCTGTCGAGTCTAGATGACGTATTCTGCTTGAGATCAGCTACAAAACACCGATATTCCCAGAATTCGTTCACTTGACAGAATTGAGGATGATTTCTTTTATTATTAGCAAAGGGACAAAGTTCACTCTAACGTATATTTTTAATGCACAAACTGCAAAATGCATATATAATATCCGATTGAAAAATATAATTGCTTTTTCGATTTAAACGACACCTTAAGCTACTAATGTGATCTTGTAGGGGCATGCCAGAAACATGTGCGTCGAGTCTTAGCAAGGGTCATTTCGTTGGTGACGTTATTATGTCTTTTGTACAACTTCAGGCAATGAGATCAACCTCCATTGGTTTCGTGGACGCAACTCTAAAGTGGGGCTGAATATGTATCAGAAATTCCTAGTAGATGGACAGGCAATGACAGGGCAACCCGGTCAAGCAAAGTTAAGAATACAGGAGTGGAAGATGCTTGGGGAGGCCTTCTTCCTAGAAGTATTGACAATTACACATTATAGGAGCTTTGAAAGTTTGGAACTAAGTAATGGCTGTTATTTAAAGGCAGAATAAAAAATGTATGAAAATACCCTGGGTCACATGTCTTATTGAAACGCACCCACTTTCAAACTTCCCACTTGAAATACAATCGAAAGGGAGAAACAAAATTGTGTATTATAAAACCAAATTAAAATCCAATCACAACACAAATAGACAATTTTGACACACCGAAACCCTGTGGGAACGTGTGTACACAGCAATACACGCAACTCTGACAAGCGTGGACGAAACAATCGAAATTGAAGTTGAAATTCAAACGGACGCCGACCGAACGAACAGTGGGATGCGCATATTTGAACTGTTTTCATGCTCGAACAGTTTGAATGTTTTATTACCGCCTCACTACTACTAGTACCGGTCTACCATCACAGAATGTGGGTCAATATGGAAAAGTTAAAGGATAATTGCCACAGTGACTCTGGCCCCATTAAAACTTTTGGACCCGAGCTTCTACTGTTAATTCAAAAGAGAAGAAACATCATTCGCTGGGGCCGGAAGGAATATTAGTGGATATCTAGATAACTAGATATCTTCGTATATATTACAGTGTCCCACGCTACAGGCCTAGAGGCCAAAATACACGTTTCTTCTACATAGAAATGTTGTAGAATTATTCGCTCTGCAGACATAAAATATTTTGACGCAAACAGGGTGTGCCACAACGACGTACCAACACAAGTAAAGTACTATGTATATTATAGCAGCTTTTTTATGGAGATATGTATTCTAATCGTTTTGACAACAACTCCTGATCGAGAACAATGATATAAAAACTAGAAACCTTATTTTAGATAGTAAAAATATCACACTTTTTGATAGTGGATTTGGGATTCTAGTATGTATTATCTCGAATAAGTGGAGATTCGCTAAATGTCAACTTACACGTTAAAAAAAATGCCTAACTCGATAGATCTATCATCAACAGCCAAAAAGTCATTATATATCTAATTTCACAATTACAGCTTACAATAATAATTTATAAATAATGCTCGCACGAATGGAATAATTCTTTTCTTTATGTAGCAGATTTTAGTAATGGCAATCATAAATTACAAAAGCGTGTAGCTACTTTGTTATATGATTTCCTTCAAAATAAAAAAATCTGATGTGGCCAGGCACATGACTTTATCATACTATATATAAAATTAATAGTTCAGCTGCATGAGATTCTATTTGATCGAGATCGGCTATGTCTGCATTAAAATAAAACTAGTAGAACTAGACAGATATCTCGATTAAAGCTGCGTTCGGATATTGTACTCCGTTGACACCGGGTACACCGTCCAAATGACACTTACGTGTTAGTGGGTGTAAAAAGTGTAACGGTGTTCAATATCCGAACGCAGCCTATATTGACAGTAGTATTTTCAAAACATTAGCGTTTGACACTAGCTACTGTCATTAGAATCAAAAAATCTGACATATCCTGGCTACTAGTTTTAAAGCAGTACGACCGATCTCGATGAAATAGAATTTGCTCATGCAGCTAAACTATAAATTCTACCAAAAAATGTCATATACATAAATTATAGAAAATGTCCTCTCCTTTAATTTATTATTTAACTATTATGACGACATTACACAAATAGCAGCTCATTTACAAAATCTTCGAAAAATGCTAAGAGTAAACCACCAGTTCCTTTGGACGATTTTCAACAGAAAGCTTTTCAGCTCTAAGTTTGGTTATGAAACTTCTAAATATGAAGTTTTGTCCCGATACCTTTAGTAGTTTCTCCGGAATCGTCGCCACAAAAACGGGTACACACACACATACACACACACACACACACACACACACCCACACACACACACACACACACACACACACACACACACACACACATACACACACACAGACATTTTTTTGTACCTTGGTCAAAAATGTGACCCAAAAAGACATATTTCCGCTAAAATCTCAAAAAATTTTTTTGTCATGATTGCAATACTTTACATACTGCGTATGATAAAGTAAAAATTAGTGATTTATGTTCCACTCCAAAAATGTTCATAATTATAAAATAATATTTATCAAAGACGTTAAATCGTTTATGTTAGTCCAATGCTTTGGCTATCTAGATCGCCTGGCTTAACCCTGTCTGGTGTCTTCAAATGGAAACATGTTGACTAAGAAATTTATGGGAATATTGCAACTACGATAGCAAACATGAAGAACAGAATAAGGGAGCACTTTCAAAATATTTTTGTAGAAACCATGGAAAATGTAATATTTCCAAATTAATTCGATGGTAGATTTAAATGCCGTTTCCTGAGAGAGCTGACATGTGCACTCGTGAAAGTCGTAGTGAAATAATTATTTTTTATTCATTTTACAATTACTAATTTATTTAGGCCCAAGTGCACCGCTGACACTTAACGTAATGACAACTAAGCTCGGCTTTGGCTAAGGGCAAGATAAGAATTTCGTGTCTCCTGCACTGTTTATTTTTATGGTTAGCTGAGTTAAGCCTTACCAAAGTTATCAACCGTTAGTAATTTTACATGTTGGGAGTTTTAGGTTGGTGGTTTTTGAAATGCCCGCGCATATTCTGACAGCTTTTGGAAGTTTAAAGCATGTTTAATGGTTAATAATTGTTGCATATTTTGATATAGTCGAGCCAATATTAGTAGAGGGGTGACAGAGATAGAGATAGTGACATTTCGTATTTTGCAGCAAGTTACGTCTATAGGGTGCGTGCAACAAGTTTTTGCTGGTGAAAACTAAGTTGCATGGAGTTTAGCAGCTGAAAAGAGCCGCCGTGGTCACGTTCACGTTCTAAATAAGCTATTAATTTAGCAATCAGCTTTTTACTCTGTTTGCTAAGGTCTCGCGACAATTTAATATACTTCTACTAGCGCAATATACAACATTTCTAATCACACCTCCTATAAGGTCTTACCTTGTGTCAAACTGTTCACCTAACAAAGTTATTAAGCATAACAGAATAAAATTTGTGTAAATATGCATGTCTTTTGCAGGAATTATCTGGAAATATAATGATAACATTAAATAGCAATTTAAGACGCATACATGGGCGCATTACTGGTTGCTTATAAACGTCATAATCAACTGGTGATCTGATTTCTACGATTGATAATAACAATTAGGACCAATTTTAACCGATTGAGATATTCTTCAATATGTTAGTTTATTAATGTTATCTTACTGTTACGACAATATTTGAGTTAAATTAATATATACATTCGTGTATTGTTAGTTTACATTATTATCTTATATAATTATAAATTCGAAAATCTGATTTAAGGCTCCGTTATAAAAACATCGCAACTCCGACACTAAATATTTTGTTTCGACGTTTTTTTTTTGCTGGGAGTGGTCAGCCTGTCCCTCACCAACGTAAATCGGTACTCACCGTTTATAGGCGGTGTTTAAAGCTCCTGACGTCTGCTGTTTACACCGGGCAGCAGTAATATGGGCAAAAAAGTACATTTCTGGCAATTTCGCTTTATAAAGATTGTATTTAAATAAAAAATCTATTTTTCTGTCATGAGTTGGGCTAATTGTTTTATATTTGAAAAAACCCAAAGATGTAGAGGTAAAATAAATTTTTATCTTTCCAAAAAGTTATTTTTCATCCAGCCCAACTCGTTATTTATCTAAGAAGTTACACTGAAAATTTTATAAACTTTGAACAATAAATAACGTTTTTAGTTGAAAACGCGTTTTAGGAGAGGTAAAACTGGGTCAACTGGGTCTTAATGATTTGATTTTTGAAATAATAGGACTGTGTGGTTTGTGGAGCCCAATAATTTCAGCATCATATAAAATCATTGTCTACTATTATGATCGATTTGTTGATGGATTTATATTGACTTAAAAATTATAATTTAATTGGATAGCCAAGTTCATTTTCTATTGAATTCATAACAAACTGTACGCTCTTTTTGGTTAACCTGTTTTCTTATAAACGCGCAATCGCCCAGCTTAATTACATCATTGGATCTGCTATAAATTTTTCTAGAAAAACCCGAACACAACTATTTAACCTCCATCCCTTATATTACCATCATTTTTCATCATAATATTACTGACAGTTGGGCCTTAATTATTTATGCTTTGCCTGTATATAATTGTGTTATGTGAACAGATACCAGGGTTTCTACAGAGAAATCCACCAAGAGGCGATTTAGTTCGTTAAAGGCGTTGGACCACTACTACGACCCCAATGACTCATTAATATACTTTATATAGTTAATATAACATATATAGTTAATATAATATATATACATAGTTAATATACTTTATATAGTTGCAGGTTGAAATTGCTAAAAGTCGCTGCTTGCAGACATTTTACATTAATTTAAAATTTATTGTGCACAAGTTACAAATGTGAAATTAGATGCTTAATAATAGATGCTTTGTAGCTGTTGACGATAGAGCTGCATATGTCAATATATACAAAGTGTTAAAGTGTTCCTATTAAAATTCATGTTTTAAAGTCACGTTTTCGCTTTAGATTTATTCTCAAGGATCCGGAGTTTTGCTCAAAAGAACACCAAAAAGAATCCATGAATAATATAAAACTAATAACTCGTGGTCCATAATACCTGCCATATATTTTGCGTTACTTTCCCATACCAGAAACCCTTACTCGGTAAATTTCTGACTTGTCTGACCTTTCTTTGTTTTTCGAACATGCAATGTGATGCTCTATCACCCCTATAAATATTCGTGATGCGACACTACACACCCAGTATAGAATATAGCTTCTATTTTGAAATTTTCTCTTTTGCAGCTAACGCGGCTTTGTGTCAAGGGGATGTCTCGTTAAGCCTCTTATCTGGGAGCGTTTACGTTATTTCACGGGATTCGGGACCGCCACTGTAGATGGAGCGGCCGGCGCTACAGTTGCCTGCTTATTTCCCGGCCGCGCAAAAGAAAAAGGAAATAGCCCGGTTACTCTTTTCTTAAGTGACCTGTAAAATGAAAGCACCTCGCGTATTTATCTGACATAAGCTGTCGAGGAGGGAACTTTTTCGTTCCTTTTTTGAGGGGTGAGGGTGGCTTCAATATAACTGTGTTTTGGAGAAATAAAAAGATGATATCTGGCGGCCTGAGCCGTAAAAAGGACACCTTTAAGGGCTTAGGGATCTTTGAATCTCGGTGTTTGAGCTTAGTTTTAAAATGACGTTTTTAGGAAAGATTCAGTTCGAGTAATAGTTCAGTTCGTCAAGTGTCAAATGCCAAACAGCCAAAAGATTTTTCATCAAAACTACTTGAATAATGACCTAACTACAGAATTGGAGTGAATATAGAACATGGATTACATAGATTATCCAGCCTTCAAACTATTGGATCACGATGGCAGTACAGAATAAAAAGTAGAATAAATAAAGTAGAATAAAAAGGCAGTATAGCTCACGAGCTATACTGCGTTTATATCCATTATATAATATGCTTTTTTAGGATGAAGGGGAAGCAATTTTTTAATTGGAGGATATGAACCAAAGTGATATTTTATTTCGCATTTTAGAAGAAGACGATGGGCATGAAGATGAAGATGTTGTTGAAGAACAATATTAGGATGTACAAGATGAGGATTTTGATGACGAACATGGCCTAAACACCAATTGATGATAAGAATTAGAACACAACTCAACCAAGTTGACATTAAAGAAGACAATGTAGAGCAGTAACGACACGTTGAAAATATTTATGATATCTGAAGTTCTTGGGCTGATATGGGTAAAATCTTATATCCTCAAAAGAAGAAGAACACCGGCAGGAAGACTGGCCCTGCAGATTTTACCGTATATTTAAAAGTATTTTTCTGTTTGTTCGTATATGCGTAAATTTTGTGAAAGCTGGTAATCCTAGACGCATTGTCTTTCAACCTCAGTATATTTCATTCATTTGCCTGAAGGTTCTTCATCCCAATTATAGATATTCATTTACATACTCCTGCTTTTCTGGTTTACTTTGATATTAGGGGACATACTTTTGGTGTTGTTCATATTCATTTGTAAACCTCTTAGTTGTGTTATAACTTGTCAATTAATGTTGACCCCTCTGTTCGGACCATCAAGTTATTTAAATATTCTTTCCAGGATCAAAGTAAACAATTGTGGTAACGTGAGTTCTTACAATATGTTCGCATACCTATGGTCCACTCGGACCCCTGTCAGCTCTTCTCTTCAACTTTCTCAAACTATGATAGCTTTGTGCCATCTGTTGGTTATATTTTCCTGACAATTGTAGATAAATTCAAATATTTCAAAAATTCGACATTATTGCTTAACAAATTATAATATATTTGATAGGCACTAGATAGCAAAAACTACTCTGTTTCATTAGTTATCCATCAAGGTGTAAATCTCAACAAAATGCTTTCTGTTCTGAGAAAGAGATAATATACGATAATAGATGTAATTAGTTTCCTGGAGTTAACTTGATCGAAAGACACACGAAACAGAATGTTGTTCCATGTCTTCCAACTCCTAAAATTCCCTAAAAACCTTTATAAAATAACAATCTTGACAATTCTTGCCCCACACGTACCTACGACAACATGCGCACGTGCGCGTATAAAAACTACTATTTTGACACAATTATTTCCCTTTCCGTGTTAAGCCATAGTTTTCAACTTGTTCACGATCTAATCGATCATAAAAGTTTTAAAATGATTCTGTTTTCAATTGCTGAATATGCTGATACACTATTTATTTACACCCAATGTGATGGAATTGCTGTTGAAGCTCAAAGAGAATACCATCGTGCTTCCAGCATAGGCACGTTTCGCACGTTGGTGTTTTGGGGCTATGTACAGACGTATGGCAGAA
Organism: Aphodius sticticus; assembly: GCA_963966075.1. Classification (NCBI taxonomy): domain Eukaryota; kingdom Metazoa; phylum Arthropoda; class Insecta; order Coleoptera; family Scarabaeidae; genus Aphodius; species Aphodius sticticus. Next base: position 11,417,061 of record OZ014512.1, read on the forward strand.
AATGGTCCAAATCTTCGAAAATATTAATTATTTGTGTGTCCTATGACATCCTAGCGTGTTCTTAAGAAATCCTAAGAATTCAAATATCTCGAAAACTATCACTCCAAATGCATTTGGGGTGAAATAGCTTGCAAATGACCTCTACGGTAAAGTAATAAAAGGAATACGTTTACTCACCAATAACCCTGTATATACCTAATACCTAATTTCTGGTATATAAAAAGAAACTAATGTTAACACTTGTATCAGGGAACTTAAAATCATCAAAGAATAAGTGTTGTTTAATAATTAAAAACAGTAATAAAAAAACCTTTTTATTTGGTTTTACAACAATTTATTTACATACCAGAGTTATTATCTTAATAGAGGAAAATTGTTAATTAAACGTTTGAGTCTCGATATCTGAGCATTTCACATATTTTCAATTGGTTTTTTCCAGAATCTGGATTGGAAGGTAGAATTTTATACTTGCATCAAGTTTTTGAGAAAAGTGGTGCTAAAAAATTCAAAGAATCCAACCTTTACTTTCTCAAAAACTAGGCACAATTTGGAATTTCTGCGTTCAGATTCAAATTATACTGAAAAGGCGTACCTGAAACAGGTTTCACTTTTCCGATTTTGTTCTTTGTTGGCCAGGATAGTTACTTACCTTAGATTATTGTGCTTTTAACATGCGTAATGCTCTGACATCAAGCCTCAAATAATGATATATTATGTGGGCCATAATAATGATACTTCTTAGGTTGCAAAGCAAAGGAAAACTGCAGAACCCCGTACAGCGCTGCGTGCAGGTCAGTAAAAACACATGCAGATATTTATTAATAGACATATACAAAGGAAGGTAAAGATGAAATATTAATATAGCACTACGATGCAGTAAATTTAGGATCCTTTATGATAAAACTCTACTCAAAATATTCGCGCTTCCCAAAACCGCAATTTCCCAGGGCGAAATTTTCCACGGCAACTCCTTTACATGTTTACTATAATTTAGAGTAACTGCTTCCAATGAACCTACGATCACCGGAATAATGAATTACTTTCATTCCCCACATACGTCCAACTCCTATTGAGAGATCCTTATATTTAAGTTGTTTTTCAAGCTCCTATGAACGTGCATACCTTCCTCTGGAAATCCTTTACCACGATATCTGGCTTACTAGCATCAAACATTCTATCAATGACAACACACATGTTCCATAATATGGTAATATGATCGTTACTCACAACAGGAGATGGAATGTGGTCATACCACCGTGACACATCCATTGCTAAACCTAATAGTTGGGAACACTAATTGTAATGTATATATATATATATATATATATATATATATATATATATATATATATATATATATATATATATATGTTCCCACACTATCACGCCTAGCAATGTAATGCGACTCAGCTAACACTGGACAAGCCGCTAATAAATGATCGACATGTTCCGGAGCGTGATGACACAGTCTACAACTCCCATCATGAGCAACTTTCATAATCTTCTGTTCATGATATCTGGTACGTATTGCCTGATCTTACGCCGCTATGATAGAGGATTCCGTTTCAGCCTTAATGTTCCCATGACAAAGCCAAGATAACGATCCGGACTTTGAAATACCATCACCCTCCAAAATTCTTAAAAATTGACCAGGAATTATGATTATTATTATTATTATTATTATTATTAAAAGTTAATGGTTTATTTTTTTAGATTAACCTAATAATAACTTGTGTCATGTTCATTAATTGTGTTAAAATGCTCGCTTTTAGCCCTTTGGGGCAGCCGTTAATATTTTTTGATCGATCTCACATTTCACACGAAGTAAGTTCGGATATAAAAAACAAAAACAAATTGAGAGGCTCCCAGAGGAACAAAATTAAAGGAATATTTTTTCTATAGCGATAAATAAGGACCACCCTACACTACAGATTGAGCGGTATAAAGATTTTTATAGAATTCCATGGTAATTTCCAGCATGTCATGCTTTCTCTTGTTCATTACAATATTATTGTACTGCCCAAGAGGTACTGTTGCTTCAGTCTCTATGCACGTCTAGATGGACGTCATGTTTAATTTTTAGCAAACAAAACAACCTTGTAACTAGAAAACAAAGTAGCTATTACCTTATCACCATTGATAAGTTGAAATTTCAAGCTATAAAAATCACAGCGTAATAAAAGATAATTGTTTCTATACAGTGTTTTTAAGACTCATGTTACACATTGGAGTTGCAAAATCATCAATACGCAGAATGTCCGTATTTTTTACCTAGTTGAAGTTCGTAAGATATGTTTTTCTGTAACAAATATCCTTTTCTGTTAGCTTTACATGGGTATCTACTTCAAAGAACACTTGTACAGATGAAAATGTTGACAAGTAACGTTTTATAAGAAGTAGGTTAAGTGGATATTTCCGATGACTAGATCTGCTCAATAGCATCAGTTTCCTGTATTTTAAACGTCATATTGAGGAAACTTCCCAGGTATTACTTAAAGTATTTGCAGAAAATAATATGCTGTCGATACCAATACCTAACCATGCGTGCATGTTCATAGCTTCGTAACCAAGTAACCAGATTATACGCAGTAATAAGTAACAATAATGTATCCCCTGAGAATATATAATACGATTACTCGCAACAAATTTTCATTCCAGAGAGACGCTCGTGCTCATAATTGAACAGAACTGCTTTTATTAGTTTAAATTCAACTGTTCGAATTCAAAAGCATCCGTAGCGAGTTATAGAACCGTAAATGTAATAAATTGCAACTAAAATGTCTCCACTCTCTTTCCAACATACCATAGTCAGGAATGTAGGGACATCCAGAATGCCGGAAATGCTGGGCACGCCGGAAGTGAAAATGCTAATGGCATTCGACGATAAATAGGCAAACTGCTGCACTATCAATTTATGTTTTAAGCGAATGTGTTTTGCTTACCTGCGTGTGAATAGTGGAAAATCGACATATAAATGGTGGTTAAATTTGTATAAAAAAATTGACTGCTATACTACGAGCTCACAAAAAAAACAATTAAACGTGAATTGATCGAAAAAAAAAACAAACAACGGTGGTCGTTGGTGTGTAAAATTGATACACGCTACCGTGTTTTGATTGCTGTGATAATTTTCCACGCAAACCAGCAATAACGGGACGCCACATTACGCACTTCTATATGGAATTTATTTTAACCTAATGTAAATTGAGTGCCAGGCTGAAATAAAATACACCCTCCGGGTTTGTTTGATAATAAATTTCCAGCCATTTATCCTCACGTTAAAGCATCAATATTGCTGAATATGCCTGAGAATTATCCGACGATTGAGTTATTTACTATGATCGCAGTCACATAGAATATTATTAGCCAATGAGCATTAATGGAAGCAATTACTCACGAGAAAGATAAATTAGTTAATCGTTCTAGTGCTTATTTCATTATTTACAAACAATATTACGTTATGTTTTAAACAAAATAGATAACATATTTAAACAACAAATGAAATCAAATTAGAAACACGCCAATATCGCAAAATAGTATGGTATTCAATAAGAAAATAAGGGAAAAAATAACTCATGAGGACGATATTGACGTAATTGCAAATATTTGTGTTAGTTGACACATAACCTATAATTTATCGCCAATTGCAATAGTGTAATTAATGAATGTATTAATCAATAGGAATAGAAAAAGCGGATATGTTGTTAAATCGCATTTACAAGCTTTAAACTCGGTAATCTTGATAACCATATATTTGGCCATAGCCAAATATATGGTTAATATATAAATTAAATTATATGTTACCATAAAAAAAGCGTTATTATTATCTATTTCCAAAGAAAATTATAAATAATTAAAAAAATAGTTACAAAACCTTAAGTAACATATCCAAGAACTGACGAAAATATGTAGTGGTATAAACAAAAAAATCTGATGTGGCCACGCACATGACTATCTACTACTATATACTAAACGTGACTCACACTCCGCGGAAGAAGTTTACGAAAATCGGCGAATCGGGGGAAGGGTCTTCTCCTCGGAGAAGCGAAAATTGGCGCCGCAGGCGCCGATTTTCCGCCTCAAATTTGATTCTATTTTACCTCGATTCGGCTAAATTTATGGACTATCGATTGGGACTGTACTCGTCAGCGCGTCGCCATGATTGCTAGGCAACGGCCGCGCGCTTCGCGACGCGGTGACCAGACGGCGACACATCATCATGTCGCTGTTGAGGTTACGCTACGAAGCAATAGATGGCGCCCCGTAACCGCGCCGAATGTACGAGCATAATCACGTCGCGAGTAGAACCTTAGCGCATCCGGGCTTTTTGTCTCTCTCTTAACGCTTCGGCGATCTACCTAGGTCGACCAGCAGGCCTATTAGGCCTGCACATTCTCCTAGTATCATACTATTTAGCAGTGTTTCCCAACGCAAACGCTGATGTGACAATACTGTCAATAGTAACAAAACGATATCTTGATCAGATAGAATTTGCTAATCCAGCTAAACTACTTATTTTACCAAAAAAACGTCATAGACATATATTATACAAAATTTCCTCTACTTTAAATTATTATGTAACTATTTCGACGAAATTACAGAAATTGCGGCTCATTTGCAAAATCGTTGAAAAATGCTATTGGTAAACATTTAGTTCCTTTGTACTCTTTTAAATAAAACTTCTTTCGCCCCTAAGTTAAGCTATGGAACTAAATAAATATAAAGTTTCGTCCGCATAGCTTTAGTAGTTTCTCCGGAATCGTCGCCACAAGAACCAAAACACAAGAAACACAAAACTTGTTTGCTACTTTGTCATACTACGTAGGTGTATAAAGTAAAAGTAAAGTGTGCATGTGCTGGTATTTTAAATGTTTATTCTTAGCAGAACAATGATTGTAAAGGAGAAACGTTTCCAAAACGTCGTATTTTTTGTTCAAATTAAATTCTGAAACAGTAAGAACTGTAGAACTTAAACACGTTCTTCTGAAACCGATATTTTTTTCTACCTGCTCCATAATATTACAAAATAATATCGGTTTTTAATCAAACAATTAAATGTTTTCTTATGATAGTGACACATATTAGTTTGCATGTACATAAACTTTAGTCACTAACAATGCCTATCAGATATACTATGATGGCGTCTACTACCACTGCCATTACCACTAATCACAACACCCCTTAAGTATACTTGATTTGAAATCGGACATGTTTCAAGGTACAACCGTTCCAACGTACAGTTTGAAACAGATCCGATTTCAAATCAGTAACTTTATAAACAAACTTTCAGTAATTTTGGTTTAGTATTTACCGAAAAATTTTGTTTTGCATATTTTCAAAAATATCTGAATAAGTACCCTGTTGCTGTAGTAGCCTGTATTTCCATTTATTTTAAAGCTTAGGTATTTTACTTTCAGATGCAATTTAAATTCTTTAAATATCTTCATTAGTTCAGAAGGTATGATTTTTGCAACGAAAAAAGTCAAAACACCCCATAGCGTTACGGTTACGGACGCGACAAATTGCAAACATAAATAAAATTTTAAATTCGATTTGTCGTGAGTATTTTTTTTTTGCTTTCTGAAACAAATGAATAAGCTTGCTTTGTAACTGAATGTTGCTTGAATTTCGAATGCTTGTTTACTAATGACAACAATTAATATGGTTTTTGGTAAAGAACACGTTATTCAAACTCGCTTCGCACTTTTGAAATTCTGAGGAAAAATGTTGTTGTTAGTACAAAAAGTCGAAATAACAACAACTATATGATATTACTTTTAGTTAGCTAAATACACAAAGAAAAAAGTTAATGTTATTAGCCAAGAGGTTCAATGAAAAATTAAAAAATTACAGTTATATATTTTATCACAAAATTAGCGAAAATTGAAATTGCTTTTATATTTACAACATATACACATTTAAGCCTAATTGTTAATTAATAAAAAGCAATTCAGACCAGTCTGAAATTTTCGCTTGCAGTTGACCTTTTTTGGGATATACCCATATGCATATCGTTTCATGGATTCAACAACCTATGAAGTCTACTTCACACTTCCAACTAACATTCTTAATACTTTACTGTAGTAGCAATGTGACATACCAAGCATACCAACATAATTACCAGGAAAGCTATTAAAGACCCCAGTGCTTTTATACGGTTATTTAAAGTTTACACTGATTACAGAATTGCATGCAAGAAGAAATTTAGAAAAAAACTGCACAAAAACAAACAAAATACACCTAGTCCGAACTGAATGTATTAAAATATCGTTCGTTACCGACATTTTTCGCTGGATGGCGTAATATATATGCGAGCGTTTCGAATTTTATCACCCGATAACTGCCGTAAATCAACGGCGAAATTAAAACCGCAGGTTACCGGGCACGTAGAGAAATTTACGGGCCCGGCCCGCTGAGGAGTCTGCGGCCGCGAACTTTAATCGATTCGCACGTGAGAATTAAAAGTTATTATTTATGTTTCGGGGATGCGACACCTACCGGTGATATATCGCCGTTTAATTCCTGCTTTAGTTTCCTGCCCTCGATCACCGGTGCACGCACCAGAATCGATATTGTGCAGCCGCCGCCAATACCACCGTCAACGACGCCACCGACGGCCGCCGCCGCCGCCTTCAGCGACATCTGCAACCGATCGGCTCATTACTTTAACCCATTTCCTCGTGTTGCTCAAACATATCGATTATCCGGCTGGAAGCACTACTGACAGGTCAGATACATTTTTGTCATATTTCATAAAGAAAAAATGTAACAACTGGAGAAAAGCGTTTGTAATGTATATTCGTCTACTCATTTATGGAAAATAATGATATATTATGCAATAAATGTATGAAAAGCAACATCAAAAAATAATTAAAAAGTATTACAGGCATTTCTGACCGGTTCAAAAGAATGTGGAGTATTATTAAGATGACCAGAATTTGAACGTAGAAAAGCGGGACAATAGCGCGGAGGCGGTAGTGATTAAAACAAAACACTACTCGACTTTTGCTAGGACAGCAAAAGTCGAAAATCGACAAATTATAGGAGTTTGATAAGTATTAAACACAAAACTTATTATTAACATTTCTTTTAGTTTGGTTTGGTACAGTTTTTTTTATTTTAAGTAACATTATCACATATTCCTTTAGATTTTTGTGTTTGCGATCAAAACATATTTGTTTAAACAAAATATATTTAATTTATTGACTACTCGACATTATTTACATTATTAGTGATTCATTGTTTTGCAATATTTATTTAAAATAAATAAGTATTGTTTAGTACAAGAAAAAATTTATTTCGTTCTCGTTTCTTCACATGGGCATTGTACGAAATAAATATTGTAAATAAATACCTACATATTTATCAACTAATAGATATAGTAAGAAGACTATGAAAATTGTATTATATTCTTATGGTTAATAAAACTAATCTAACACCTATTTTGCTAAACTTTGATGTTAAGTAACATTTGTAATGTTTGGTGTTCATAATTTTGGCGATACATTTAAAGAAATTTATCAAGTTAAGGACATACTATTCTAATTTTGAAAAACAGAATTTGACACTTGATTATACAGGGCAAATAAATCTGCTTTTCGTAAACAAAATGCAAACATTCATAAATATTTTTTTAAATTACAATACGATTATTTAAAAACGTACAAGAATATTAAATATCACATAAATATCATTACACAGAGCAGAATATTCCATATGCATTCAAAATTCTTTAAGATTCTGTATATGCTTGTTTACTGACTTAATGGCAAGGGATACTAATTCCAATAATGACAGAAATGACAGAAATTACAGAAAAATGATTAATTCAGATTTTTCTTTCGACCACAAATTATATTAAAATCATAGAAATGTTAATGCCTTTCAACGAACGATTTCAAAAAAGTGTTTGAAAGTCGGGACACTCTTAAAACTCGCGGGACGCGGGACAAAATATGAAAAGTCTGGACTGTCCAGCAAAAAGCGGGACGTCTGGTTACCTTAAGTATTATGGCTAAATTATCGATTTTGGGGCTTGGGCAGTTTTAGAATCTTATACTATAACATGCAATATATCACAGATCAAGCGGACACAATTTCGTTACAATAGATATAAGCGTTGAACAAAACCACTTTTTTTGGCGGGAGAAATCAGTACCATATAAAATTTCAAAAGTATTTTTTAAAAGGTATTTATTACTTAAAAATTAAAAGCTATACCCCAAAACGAAGGTAGATATCTATATAATTGTTTGGTAACTGCGGTTCTTGAATACTTTTGTTTGGTTTTATTTAATTAGATCATTTGGCCACTATTTTTTTGCACATTTGAACACTTGGGGTAATTATTAGGTTAAAACCTGAAACAAAATACCATAGCATTTGTTGTGAAAAAAATGATTGAAAATTCAGCCTACGTACTTACTCAAAAAAATGATTGCTTTGAATTACACAGTAATACAGAGTAATATGAATTAATATTATACAATGAACAATTAGTATGATTGTATTTTATTACTTGTTTATATGTTTGTTTTCCGTTTATTTAAATTGTTTCTCGTTATTTATTTCGGCAGCATCTTTCTTCATTTTTGTTTTCACTTTTTACTGTTTAATAATTATATTAATTATATTGTGCAACTTGCACAAGAAATAGTATTGGCGAAGTGACGAGGCGTAATACTAAGAAAATCTTTTCTCTAAAATATATTTTTGCTGTCTAAAGTGGTCTTTCTACTAAAGTATCAAAGTTCTGATGGTTTCAGTATGCTGAAATCTTATAATTTCGTGGTGCATAAACAGCTGCGAAACTAGTGCAGTCAAAGCGCTTTGGCTTTATTTTGAACATGATTTGTGCCCTAAAACATAGTCAAAAATCACCACAAAGATTCACGTAACACTGAAATGACCTAACAAAAAAAATAAGATGAATTGTGTTGTACTCTTGAAACACGTACACAATTTTTACAAACTTGTTAACAAACTTTATTACATAAAAACATAAGAAAACACAAATCCAGTCTTTAGACAAGATTCTAAATTTTACTCGCTATAGATCTGCAAAATAGATCAAATCGATCGATTTTTACACTTCTCATGTCTCAACCGACGCGCAGACAATTTGATAGTGATACACTTCGTATAGGAATGCATAGGCAGCATATCACACTGCATTTCATTTGCGTTTAATAGTAGTTGAAATTAGTTTCAGAGTTATCAGGCTTCAAACACAGGCAATGACGGGCAGTTGTTACTACTTTTCCTTATTTTTCTTTGTTTCTTTTTAAGTGTTTCTCAAAAACTTGATTTTATTATATTTATTTATATTTACTTTACTGACATAAAGTGTCCGGGAAAGTTAGACACATATGGAAAACATGTTTATTACTAGAAAATAAACTGCTTCCGGGTTATACCGTGTGTCAAGATTTGTTAATGCTGACGTTTCGCGAACCATGTTGCTCGCTTCTTCAAAGGTAATTGAATACTGAGTATTCAGTATTCAGTATTCAATTAGCTTTGAAGAAGCGAGCAACATGGTTCGCGAAACGTCAGCATTAACAAATCTTGACACACGGCATAACCCGGAAGCAGTTTATTTTCTAAATGATTCTGGCCGTGAAAGCCTACGTACTTACATGTTTATTACTAATTTCTTCGAAAGTTTTTAATTCAATGTCGAGGCAAATATTTTTTTAAGTCAATGTTTGATGCGGAACTTTGATAAACATAATATTATAAATCCTGTATTTTTTCACGAAACATTAAACGCTCAAACAACCACCCCTTTTTTAACATTTTATTATAGTTAATATTAGTGGTAGGTACTAGCAATAATTAACAATAAGTGTATATTTTTGTAAAAATAATAATTTTTGCTTGAGAAAATATTTCTGTTACTGTTGCTTTTATTTTTTAGTAATGAAAAAAAATATAAAAAAAACAAAAAATTATTATTCTGGTTTCGTATTTAATACTTATTTTCTCTTTTCAAGTCATTTTAATCTTTTTGGCAACACTTGATATATGCAACGACGAAGGAGATTATAATTTCGACGTTGATACCCCCTAATATTTCAAAATTCGTTTTGCAAATAAGTTTTCTTGCATAGTTTTTTACATAATGGTGTACTCTTTTCATAATTTTGTTAATAGCCGGTAACAATCCAGAAACTGATGAAATGATAAACATTTCTGAGAAAAAAAGAAAAAACATCTTTCATTATCAACGCTATAGTCACCTTGACAGCTGATGCGTATATCTAAGAATCTTTAAATCTTCTTCTTTGTTCATTTTACTCCTTGTTTAAGTAAATTTAATAAATTTTTAATTTAATTTTTGGTGTTTTTTGTGTCTTTACTAATTTACTTACTTTATTTGACTATTTATTGTCTGTTACTGATTAAATATTTGGTTTTTCTTCCAAGTTATGTTATTTCTAGTTTTCTAAATTTTGCTTTTTCTGTATTTCATGTGTTTATCGCGGCTGTTGCTTGCTCACGTAGATGTGGCGTAATAGTTAACAATAATAACGCTCTAATTGCTTCACGTTTCAGTGACACTATTTAGCTTCGCTGAAGGTATTTAAAAAATCATGTGATTAATAATAGAGGTATCGACGAAAGAACTTAATTAAATTTCAACTAAAACAGTAAAGTGATATAGAAAAACTTTGTAAACAACTTTACAAAAACTCGCATTCTCTTTCACAACAATGTAAAGCTACGAATAACCTTCAAGCAGAAGTTATCAAATTTACCACAAAAGCGGCACGAATAAAAAAAAACTGACTATTCTCCCACTCTGACTGAAAAATAAGATTACTCGGCCCGAAATGAGATATAAAACACGTGAAGGTATCTGTTGTCGCGGGCGCGCTCTCAACGCGGGTTTATGATAAAGTCGGAGATCTTATATAAGGAGATTTTGGCGGGACAAAAAAGTTCAAATGCAAACAATCTTTACGGCGGCCGTAAAACTTTTCCAATATTACGGTAGAAAAACTGTGAGTAATTTCATCGATTCAGGCCTCCGCGCGCCTGAACGGCTCACATAAAAATACATCCGATACCTTTTGTACCCCTATAAGCCGGCTTATTGAGACGGATAAAGACGGTTCGTATTGAAAGATGTTATAGCCTTATGTTTTAGTGTTATTAACTTTTTTAAATTTGTAATATTCTATTATTATGGAAACATATAAATCATTAATATTGTATAATAGGGTGGAACATTTTTGTACCTATGAATTATTTTATTTTAATAATCAAATTTGCTTGCCGGAAAGTCGGTGCTCTATGGTGTAACGAGTGTCGTGTACAAATTTGAGAAAAAAATATTAATAACTTCTACTGCCCCAACGTGAACAAAGATTCAAAACTTTTATAGAATATTATGTGCAAGTATTGGTGTTAATTTTACCTGTCATCCAGAACACAATCACAGTATGCTTCATATACAAGTATATTATTTAACGCGCACAGAATTAAGGATATAAATCTCGAGCATGAAGTTTTTATACGAACCGTAGGCGAGTCCGTTATTTGCGAGTCAAGTACGACGTTTTATCTAAGACTCAAAAAATGCAATTGTTGAGGAGGCGAACTGTCAACCACCGTAAGTGTTGACAGGAGCTTTGTATGATTACTACATACAATATATCAGCTAGGGATTAAATAGTCAAAGATACGTATATAGTAAACTTATTATATATAAGTCATGGATAAAATAAATTTATTATGGAAAACAACATGTGTTGCTACTACAACGGTCTATAGTGGAATCGTTTTTAAGTTTTAAGTTCAACATTCATACCTTAGGGGTATATTTATTTAGTCATGAGAACAGCTAATATAATGGGTCTTTTAAGACACAGGAGCAGGAGATTGCCGCTAATTTACCACCAACCCAATCCATCCATCCCAACCAGACCCAAACTAATCCAAATCAACCCAACCTTGCGTAATAAAGGAAGCTGAATCGTAGAAGTTCATACAGAGGAGGAGATACAATAGTGTCAAGACTGCTCTAGGCAGCAGACAGAATTTATAACGACATATTTAAAAAAGTGAAGCAGTAGGCACATTCAGCGACTACAATATGTTTCGACTTTATTTTGATGGTCGCTAAGCTCCACGACAACTAAAAATCGAAATAAAGTTTACAAGAGCACATATGTTTGTTAAAACGGCCTAGTTCAGTTTGTATCGAACGTTTTTCGTTAACTTCTGGGAGTTCTGGGAGTTTTTTAATGAGTACTTGATAGATTCACAAACAAATGCAGTTGGTTGTGATGGCACGGTGACCAATACAGGTAAAATATGGTCTCATACGGCCTTTGCCGTTTTTTTTTATTTGTACCACCTTTATTTGCTTACTACACTCAAATGAACTGCGCAATCTCTCTCTTCAAGAATTTGGATAAATCAACAACTGTCCGGCGAGCTTTTGCTGGTCCTATAGGATAAGATTCACAGCAATGAGAAGTTAAGCCAGTTGTTCAACTTAAGACAATTGCATATGATCTGTTCCTTGCAAGCCGCAACGATCTAAGTACAGATCAGCAACATATCTCAGATGTTTGCAGGGTAACTGATTTAGAGGCATGTCTCTAGTAGCTTAGAAAAATGCAATCCAGGAAAAATGGTACACTCAAGGTGGCTAACAACACGAAATATAGTTCTGCGGTTGTATATATTATGGCTTCTCATTAACCTTCAAATCTAGTAACTTTAGCAAATTTTATTTTAAAAGTGTATGAGTCGATGTGGTTCGATATACAACAAAACCCTCAAGTATCACTGGATCGAAACATTTCTATAATTTTATAGCTCAATCTCGATATTTATCAAAAGAGTTAAAACATAATCGATCCAATGATTCAGCGAAATGAATTCTATGATTATGCCAAAAATGGTTTTAAAAAGCAAAATATTTCAATATTTCAATACAAAAAATTAAATCTATGCTCACTAATTAATTATTATTCATATATTATTGCTCATACAATTAATTTTAGTTTGCTTGGTTGTTTAACTGATTTTTTAACGATTTTTATCAAAATATAATAAAAATTAAAAAAAAATTTTGAAAATCTTTTTTGTTTTGTATTTTTCACCCCCTCTGTGACAGCACACAACAATAAGATAACGTAAATACATATCACAGAGCATCAATTCCCCACCAAGCAGTTTTCAAATTCAAATTTTTATATTTTCGATCAACCCCATTGTATAAGTGTAAATTACAATTACAATGTCCTTTTGCTGGAATTGACTCCGCATGGCTTTCAATAAATTCTGTGAGGTTGTTTCAAATTATAGGTTTATTAACACCGTTTAACGAACGTGCAAACCATACTGAAGATAATACGTTGGAAATTTAGGATGTAGAAATAAACTTTTTATATCTCGTGATCTTTTTCTAAATCATGTTCAAAACCAGGGAAGTGTTTAGCCCGCCCCCATAACTTCAGCAACTGGATTCTATAAACCGTGCAGGGTACACCGTCCCAAAACATCGTGACTGTCAACGATACGACTGTAATTGTTCTGTACCTTTTTTCATATTTTTTAGCGGTGGGCACACGTTTTACGGTATCAGAACACTCCACAGTAATGTGTCAAATATACAATAAACTAAGCTAACATAACAATATAAAATAAATCTAACAATATATAAAAATAAATAACAAGTGATAGCTGTTTCACGTATGTTTTTTCAGTAGAATCTGATTCTGAAGGCAGACATTTTGACTTGAGCCTATTTTTGAGACAAGCGGTGCTCAAAAACAGCAAGAAATCAAAAAATACATTATTTTTTTCTCTAAAACTGGACAGAATTTGTAGATTTCATATTCATTATGTGCGAAAAAACCACACCACAAACAGTTTGCACTTGTACGATTTTGTAACAACAACAGCCTTGTTATGCCAACGTGAATTAAATTTGGATTTTTTAAAAATAAAATAATAATCAAGAATTTTAATTATTTTTGACTACACTATATTTGCATGTCACAATTAGTAGTAGTAGTAATAATCTTTATTCAAACATCCAGCTTTCTAAGTACATTAGGTTTATTACATATTTAGTTTCATTTAATAGATTTCATTTGGTGTTCGAACGGGCTATCGACCTTGGTCTTTCTGCCCTGTTCCATCTCTTATTTTGGGTGTTGTATTTTTGAGTTGGTTGTATTTTACTTTTCTGCAGTTATTTTGATGATGGGAATAAAATCCCAAAATGAATAACCACGCCTTCAATGAATATAGTTCGCTACAACAACCCAGATTTTTCTGTACACCCTACTTTAGTCGGTGATTTAGGTGATTTGTTTTTTAGCAATCCAGTTATTTTATTGTCTAACGACAGCAGATGCGGCCGTTAACGAAGGAGCAAGTTCTTTCAGAAATTTATTAAATGTTAAAAAATTGGCAGATTTGCATAACTTCAACCTTAATGCTTAAAACATTAATTAATTCCATCCCAAAAACCCCTGATAAATTCAAGAACAGAATCGACGTCAATACCTTCAGCGCGTAATATTTCGCCAAAGTGTTGAACTGCTGGAAATTCAATTAGTCTATTAAATAAATCGCGGGTTTGATCGGAGGAAATTTTAGAGTATAATCTTTGGAAATCAGTACTAGTTATTAGTTTAGAATTGATCATAGCAAAGATTGTATCGCATGGAGTAATAGCGTGGATTTCTACCATTAGTACCTTCTAAATCCCAGCTATTGATTAAATCGTGGATCCCACCAACAACACTGTCGACATCTACACCTTGCTCCAAAGCCCATGCTTTGAATTCTATCCACTTTTCGTAGGAGGCAAGTTTTGCCACCAAGTTAGCCCACTCGGGACTTTGGAGGTAACTGTATTTGCTTAAAATCTCCAAGTAATCATCCGTTGGAAACAAGGCCAAGATTTCCTGCAAGTCTCCGGAAAGATCCCTTGGTCTCTTTTGGAAGCCAAATCTCAGGTTGGATACCGAAGCTTAGCCGATGACGACAGCTACTCCCAGAAGGAATTTCATCTGAAAATAAAAAGCCAACATTGATATAGTGTCGATGCTTTGAATCACTAAATGGTAGCGTGGTAAGCATTACGCTGACAGTCAATTATAACTTATCAAATTATGTCCATGGTAGATGTAGAATCCACGGAATACCGAACTGGTTAGGAAATGAATGAATAAATGAACTTGTTTTGCCGTTGTTTTCATAATATCCAGACTTCAACTGTATTATGCACGCTTTAAATGTGTAAGGAAAATGTGAAACTACAAAACCGACAACGTCGTCTTTCGTAAGTAATAGAAGTATAATAGGTGATGGAAATACTTGATACATGTAATGTTATTAGAAATGAGGAATATTCATTCATATTCAATCATGAGGAATATTCGAGTACCCTAACGCAGATGCAGATATAATTCTACAAAATAATCAGCACGATATTTCAAGTTCAAGTTCAAGGTTAAAGTTCAATGTGGAACCATAATTACAAGTGAATAACCTGATGTACTTATTTTACTGTCTATCGACACAGGACGCAGGTGTTAATAAAGGATCAAGTTCTCTCAGCAATTTATTAAATGTTTAAAACATGTCAGATTTACATAAGTTCAACCTTAATGTTACAACATTAATTATGCCCATCCCAAGAATTCCCTGATAAAGTCAAGAACAGCATCGACGTCAATACCATACTCGCGCAATGTTGCGCCTAAGTTTTGAACTCCCTCCCATGCCATTATTCTATTGAAGAAATCGCGGGCATCCTGGCTGGAAATCTTTTCGTACAATCCTTGGAAATCGGCGCTACTCGCTAGTAAATCATTGATCTTAGCCAAGATGTCATCAGTTGGAGTGGCCGCGCGGATTTCATCAACAAATGCGCGGGCACCGCCAATGGAACCATCTGTAGCTTCCCATTCCCAGCTGTTGATTAGGTCGTGGACACTAGCAACAAGGGCGTCGACATCTACACCTTGTTCCGAAGCCCATGTTTTGAAGCCTTGCCATTGTTCGTCGGCGGCAAGGTCAGCCACTAATCCAGCCCACTCGGGACCTTGGAGGTAACCGATGATGTGTTGGACTTCGGCGTCTGCGTCGAGGTATCTGCGTCCAATGGCCAAGTATTCTTCAGTTGGGAACAAGTCCCTGATTTCCTGCAAGTCTGAGGAAAGATCCCTCAAGTTCGATGCCGAAGCCAAGCCGATGACGGCAGCTACTACCAGAAGGAATTTCATCTGAAATTTAAAAAACAACATTGAAACACTGTCGTCGCTTTGAATCACAAAAATGGTAGCCTAGTAATCCACGGAATACCAAACTGGTTAAGAAATGAACGAATAAAAATGTACTTGTTTTGCCGTTGTTTACATGACATCCAGACTTCAGTTTTATTATGCACGTTTGGAAAGTTTTAAATATGCATGAAAAATGTGAAACAATAAAAGCGACAACATCGTATTTCGTCAGAAATGGAAGTAAAATAGGTGATGGAAATACTTGAAACATGTAATGTTATTAGAAATAAATTCTTACCTTGCCAGAGAAAAGTTAGAGTAACTTACACAACTTTGAACTGACTGTATGTGGGATGCTGCTCGCTTTTATACTCCTGTACCTATCTCCAGTTCAATCTTGAGGAATCTTTGAGTACCTAAGCAGAATCAGATTTTATAATTCTACATAACAATCAGTCGATATTGTTCAAGGTGAAAGCCTAATTACACGTGAGTAACCTGAGGTACGTTTTTTTACTGAAATTGTTAAGATTTGATCAATATGCTTGTTTTAAAGCTAAAAAAACATAAAGCTAACAGAGTAATACATTTTGGATAACTTATAAATATCAGTGTATATGGCTTGATTTATAAAAATCAGCTCAATCTTTAAAATAAAACGTTATGCATAACATTTTTGTTACATCATAGGGCTGAATATCTCCTTCCTTTGTACCGGGCTTGACAAAATTGCATTCGATCATCTTGAAGTATGTCTGAGATTAGTCCACGTCATAAGCGCAAATCCCATCTTAAAACAAACCAGAAATTCTATCGATATAGTACATATCGATAGAATTTCCGGTTTGTTTTAAGATGGGATTTGCGCTTATGACGTGGACTAATCTCAATGATAGCACATTTCTACCATTTTGTTATGGTTATCTTGTTACTATAGCCCTGGGATATTAAAATAAATTAATAATTCTTTGGTTATCATCAAATAGCCCAAGAACCTAAAATACAAAGTTTTAAGAAAATAATTTCTATTTGAATTTTTACAACACAAAAATCCTTTAAAATATCTTACTTATTTCACACCTTCATACTTCGTGTATTAGTTTTAAAAATGCCACAGTACGGTCTTAAACTTATTAGTAGTAATCAACATTTTTACTTCGATCGCGTTCGACTTAGCTTTTCCTCGTCGATGTCATCTGCCATTTTATGACCACTTATGTAATATTGCAATGACAGATCTGGATAACAGAATCTTGTGATTGGATTATTTAATTTTACGCCAGTTGGATTGGCTATAATGAAATCGTTTGATTGGTTATAATAAATTGTGCATTAATAGAAATCGAGCATTTATAGAGCAGTTTAACCAACGATCGACGCAAGAATGATATTTACGGACTACTTAAATTCCCCAAGAGGATTTCTTTTCAACTTTCCATTTTCATTTATTTTAATATCGCTATGGGGACTTGGATTTGTTGATACCGACTTGTTTTTCTTTCGCAATACATTTACCGCTGTGTTCCATTAGAAAAAGGAAAGAACTGTGATAGACATTCTGAGGTGAGACACGTTGTAGATTAGGCTGATTCTTATTTGATCCAAAGACTTTTCTTCACCTTTGGACACTATTCTATTGCCTGATTAACCGTACTGTATATTATTTCTGTCCAACAACAAAAATATCAAACAAAAGACAACCGAGTCTGTCAGCAGTATCTGAAGACCGAAATTGGGAATTGCCTTTAGTTTTGAGAACCAAATGCTAAACAGCGATTTATGGAAATTTTTGGCACTAGTAAAAGTCGATTTTTTCAAATAGCAACCCTATCATGGGAATGCATTTAGTGTTTCTATGGAAAATTTTAGATCATCTTTGTTTAAAATATCCCGTACGGCTACACCTAAAATGCAGTTTTACCTACTCACATCGACTTTTAAACATAACAATAGAAACCTGAAACATCTCCAAATCTAGATTGCGATGGAAAACAACTGATAAATTATAAATAAACAGAAATTCATTGAACACCGGTTTTAAGTCATTATTAATGTCAGTTGAAGGTAGGTGGATTGCGCTTAATGATCCATACAGATCTATTAAAGGCAAACTGTATGAGGACCTAGTAACTAATAAGGAGAACAGGAAAGATAGAGTTCGAGCTTCGTTTAAGGAGCTATGTGCTAACTCTCATGGAAGCCGCACCAATAACAATATGTCAAAAAGAATCGAAACATGTTTAGGAGAAAATGGCAATGCTTTTGAACAGTTCTTAAAATAGAAATAAATAGTTTTGGAATTTACCTACTTAACAAATGTTCTTTTATTTTTAATTTTGTCTGTTTTATTGTTGCTAGGTACTCATATAATTGTATAAATCATTATTTAATATGAATGACTAAAACTGCAATAATGACACATTGTTAATGTATTTTCGTTTATTTCTAGTTCAGTTGTTTTCCAACACAATCTAGTTGCGGTAATGGTTTCAATTTCTGTTGAGATGTTTAAAAATCAATTTACTTAGGTAGAAATGCATTTTCGGTATAGAACATTTTACACATATTGGATCAAAAATTTGCCATAATATTCCTAAATGCAGTCATATGATAGGGTTGCCATTTGAACCAATGACTTTTAGTACCTTTCTCGAGTTTAACTTTGATCTTATAATTTGAACACACCGTAAAACTTTTCGAAGAGATTTATTGATATGGCATAAAATGTTACCTTCACAAAAATTGTACGGACAACTTTTTTTTAAGCGATCACAGTAACTAATTTATAAATAATTGAAAGTAGCCTCGCAACTGTCATTTTTAATTGAAACAATTAAATATGTCAAAAATGATAGGGTTAGTCAGCTATAGGGTGAGAAACATACAATTGACCTAAAATTTAACGAAGATTTCAAAAATGTTATAAAATACTGGTTGTTCTGCTTAAGTAATAAAAGTTGACACCATTTACGGTGAAACCGGAAGTAACCACAACCTGAAAATATTTTAGTTAAAAAGATCGTATCCAACAACGTTGGATGTTTGTTTTCACTGCAATATATTTTCATGTCAAAATTATTTTCTTTAGCAAAAAAATTAATCGATAAGTTTTTGAGTTTTTATATTTTACTTTTATGCAGCTGATCTGATGATGGGTATAAAATCCCAAAATTAATAACCAACGCCAATGAATATACTTCGCTACAAGAAATCCGATTTTTAATTACACTCTACTTTACTCGGAAGTTTTATCATATCGCTTTAGGTGGTTTGCTTTTTAGCAATTCGGTAAATCCTTATATTATTGTCTATCGACACCTGACGCAGGTGTTAATAAAGGAGCAAGTTCTTTCAGAAATTTATTAAAAGTTCAACCTTAATGTTACAACATTAATTATGCCCATCCCAAGAATTCCCTGATAAAGTCAAGAACAGCATCGACGTCAATACCATACTCGCGCAATGTTGCGCCTAAGTTTTGAACTCCCTCCCATGCCATTATTCTATTGAAGAAATCGCGGGCATCCTGGCTGGAAATCTTTTCGTACAATCCTTGGAAATCGGCGCTAGTCGCTAGTAAATCATTGATCTTAGCCAAGATGTCATCAGTTGGAGTGGCCGCGCGGATTTCATCAACAAATGCGCGGGCACCGCCAATGGAACCATCTGTAGCTTCCCATTCCCAGCTGTTGATTAGGTCGTGGACACTAGCAACAAGGGCGTCGACATCTACACCTTGTTCCGAAGCCCATGTTTTGAAGCCTTGCCATTGTTCGTCGGCGGCAAGGTCAGCCACTAATCCAGCCCACTCGGGACCTTGGAGGTAACCGATGATATGTTGGACTTCGGCGTCTGCGTCGAGGTATCTGCGTCCAATGGCCAAGTATTCTTCAGTTGGGAACAAGTCCCTGATTTCCTGCAAGTCTGAGGAAAGATCCCTTTGACTCCTTTCATATTGGAAGCCAAATCTCAAGTTGGATGCCGAAGCCAAGCCGAGGGCGGCAGCTACTACCAGAAGGAATTTCATCTGAAATTAAAAAAAAAACAACATTGAAATACTGTCGATGGTTTGAATAACAAAAATGGTAACCCCGACAGTCTATTATAACTTCAAGTTATGTCGAATCCACGGAATGCCCGGCTAGGAAATTAGTGAATAAATGTTTTGCCGTTGCTCACATAATATCAGTTCTATTATGCTAGTTTGGAATGTTTTAACATGAAAAAAATGTGAAACAACAAAAAACGACAACATCTTCTTTCGTCAGAAATAAAACAGAAGTAAAATATGTCATGAAACTACTTGAAATATGTAATATTATTAGAAATAAATTCTTACCTTGCCAGAGAGAAGTTAGAGTAACTTACACAACTTTTAACTGACTGTATATGGGATGCTGCTTGCTTTTATACTCCTGTACCTATCTCCAGTTCAATCTTTAGGAATCTTTGAGTACCTAAACAGAATCAGATTTTATAATTCTACATAATAATCAGCAGATATTGTTCAAGGTAAAAGCCTAATTACACGTGAATAACCTGACGTACCTTTTTTGTCCTGAAATTGTTAACATTTTAGCAATGTGCGTGTTTGATACAATACGTATAAAGCTAAAAACCCATAAAGCTAACAGAGTAATACATTTTGAACGTCTGATAAATATCAGTGCGTGTTTTGTTTTATCAAAATATCTCCTGCATGTGAACCGGGCTTGACAAATTTGCGTTCGATCATCTTGAAGTAGGTGTGAGATTAGTAGACGTCATTAGGACAAATTCTATCTTTAACAAACCTGAAATACGCACTTGATAACACTTATATAATTATTATTTGTATGGTGATCTTGTTACCACAGCCCTAGGATATTAAAATAACTAAAAAAGTTCTTTTGGTATCACCAAATCACCCGACAACTTTAAATGCAACTTTCTATCGAAGAATAAAACTCCAAAGTCCGATGAAAATTATGTATTTGATTTCTTACAATATCCGGATTTCGAGAGGCATTCTCGTCATCAGTTGTAAACTACAAAATAACAAGTACAAGATACAAAATACAACATATCGGGATCCTCATTTCCCACAAGAATTCCACATACCGTCCATAAAAAGGGCTACACTTCAGAACATCTCGTATTTTTGTCACATGAATTATGGTGTATAAACTTCGTTCGATCTATTAGATATGCTGCACAGTGCAAAACAATATCCATATAAATAAAGTGTTTATTATACATTACAAACAGCTGTGCTTGTAATGTATAATAAACACTTTATTTATAAAAAATATTGTGAAGGTAACATATTATCGACACATCGGCAGAGTTTTTCGAGTTATACAGGGTTATTAATTTGAACTCGAGAACAGTATTTTCAATAAATGCATCCATTAGTAGGCATTGGATTTAGGAATCAAACGGTAAAATTTATCTTTGGCGAACTATAGTTTTATTTGAATGTCTGGTTATCGATTTCGGGTTGTCAAACCCATCTTCAGGCCAGCTGCAGAAAGAAGCCTATACATAGCCTACAATTTGTATCACAAAAAAATGCAGATATTTTACTGTATAAATAAATGTCTTACCGACGCGACGGGTGGCTTAAAAAATATATTGCACATGTGGATTAGTATTTTGTATCACAAGTAGTCGGAATGAATGAAAATGTTTACAGGATAAGATTTTCGAAAAAATCGAGAAAAGAGCAGCCCATACCATATGAATCAATTTTGGAATTCCATGGAAAATTGTAAGTCAACTTTGTGTAAAATATCCTATACCTAAAATGCTTTTTTACCTACTTAAATCGATTTTTAAACATCACAATAGAAATTGACATCATCGTCAAATCGAACAATACGTCGGAAAATAACTGAACAATTAGGAATAAACATGAAATCATTGATTTCGTCAGTTTGAAGTTATGTGAATTGCCCTTAATGGGTCATTCAGATATCCACCGCGTTTCTACCACCTTTTTCTATTACAATTAACACGTATGAGGACCTAGTAACTGATTAGGAGAAAACGGCAATGTTTTTAGGCATTTACTAAAATAAATATAAATAGTTTTTGGAATTTACTTAATGGATCTTTCTTTTACTTTTAATTTTGTCTGTTCCATTGTTGCTACTCTTGTAATTTTATGAAGACTAATTTAATCAGCATAATTACGGACTTAATTATGACCTTGAAATCTTCAATGAATTTTTGTTTATTTCTAGTTGTTCAGTTGTATTCCAATGCATTCTATATTTGACAAGGTTAGTAATGTCTATTGTAATGTTTAAAAATCGAATGAAGTAGGCACTAATTAGGGTTTAGGCATTTTAGTTGTAGGGAATTTTACACAAAGTTGATCTAAAATTTTCTATAAAATTCCGAAATGCATGCTTTTAGTACTTATCTTGAGTTTAAATTTGATCTTAAAATTTAAAAATCCTGTATACATTTTCGAAGAGCTCTACCGATGTGTCAATAATATTCACAGTTTTGCCTTCACAGTTTTGCCGGACAATTTTTTTCCAACGGTCATAGTGGATAATTTATGAATAATTGATTGTAACCTTTCCGCAGTCATTTTTTATTGAAATATTAAATATCTGAAATATGACACATGTTAGACACATAAATGTTAACGAAGTTTTAAAAAATGCTATAAAATACAGAATGGTCCATTTGAAATATAACTAGTGACACCATTTCCTTCGTAACAAAAATCTGATAATATCTTAGTTAAAAAGATCGTATCTAATAACATTAGTCCACAAACTTTCAACCCTGATTTAATTTGTTTCTCCATATATTTCTAATCGCAGCTCGCCGTGAAAGACTCTGTATGGTTACCCTTCTGATGAATGGTTCATTGTTTGCTAACCACTAGTGTTCGAATTTTTAGTCGTTAGTTTACATTAACTATGGTGACATAGTTTTTTTTAGACATTAACTAAACAAAACCTTTATTGTGGCGTTACTTTCTCGTTCTATGAATATTAAACAAAAAACAATAAAATTACTACCAACCCTACACATGACGTCAATTTGGTGTCACCGTCGCTATAGAATCGAGCAACAGATCTACACGTGGATCTCTAAAACCGTATAATACCGTGAGATGACATTTGTACTTAATTTAAATCAATTTTTGATAAGATATAGGAATTCAAGTGCCATCGATAACAGTAACAAATCCTTCTCTCAACTGACAACAAACTAAACGGTTTTGTCTATAATGCGACAAAGTTTGTTCGTCGGATTGCAATTTCTATTGGTTGAAACTTTGATAAAAGTTTCCTCTCTTTAATTCATTATGTAACTATTTTGACAAAATTACATAAATGGCGGCTCATTTGCAAAATTCTTCAAAAAAGCTTAGAGTAAACATCCAGTTCCTTTGAACCCTTTTGAACAAAAACCTATTCAACTCTAAGTTTGGTAATGAAACTTCTACATAATATGAAATTTCGTCCCAATAACTTTAGTTTCTCCGGAATCATCGCCACAAAAAAGGGTATACACGCACACACATACACATACACACACACACACAGGCAGACATTTTTTTTGTACAACTTTCCTTCGTATGTCAAATTGTTGGTAATTAATCAGGAAAGAAATCTTGAAAATTCTCTAAATTGAAACCGAAAATTTGAAGGAAATGTTAGGTATTTTGTTGATATTGTACCAACTTTAAACCATACGTTAAATTTATTTTTGGATACTTAATACCTAAGCATTATTCAAATATTTCCAAATAAACTATTTATTTTTGTTTCAATAGTAGTTTCAATTTATTTGGATTTTTATACAATGTACATGTTTTATATTTTTTTTATAACACATTGTATAAGTAATATTGAAACAAAGATATACTAGAGTCCGAAAACCAAAATTCTGCGGAATGATTTCAAAGAATGGAAATAATATACATACACAGGATGTTCCAAAACTCAACGTCAAGCCGTGAAGAGCTGATAGGCCAACTGATGACTAAGCAGAATATCTAAATATGACTTTAGTAATATGTCGTTAGTTTCGAGATATTCACACTTTTATATTTGTCAAAATCGTTACCTTAGATCACCTTCTTGAGTGCCTCAGCTACAAAATTCCATATTCTGAGGCGAGTTTTTGGAAACGGAAGCGGACTTCATGATATATTTTGTTTATTTTAGCTAACTTTGATCTAAACGAAAAATACCAGGATAACCTGGGAAGTTATTAAAAGATTGTCTATTGAGAGTAGTTTTTTAAATGCTGTAACATTTGCGTTGTTTTGATATAGAAAAAAGAAGTGCTGGAAAATGAGCACATTTGAATTGAATTGAATTGAAG
This sequence comes from Aphodius sticticus, assembly GCA_963966075.1. NCBI lineage: Eukaryota > Metazoa > Arthropoda > Insecta > Coleoptera > Scarabaeidae > Aphodius > Aphodius sticticus. The sequence goes on from OZ014512.1 coordinate 11,441,654, forward strand.
TATTTCAATAAGATGAAATTGATTGAAAACACTAGAAAAATTGGTAGTATATTCAAAAGACACTGTTGTTCGTGTAATGCTTTATTTAAAAGTGACGAGTAACTAGTTTCGTTAAAACATAATCAGACTTTTGTGTCAAAAACATAAGATGAAACTGTAGTACACTCACACACATGTTAAAATTGACGGAATATATCTAAAATTATTATAAATTAGTGTATAGATAACAAATATATATATATGATAAGCAAATATTTGCTTAGCGAAAGTCCCATATTCAATTTTATTCAATTTTATCTATTTACTATTAACTCAACTTAACTTATTATTTTATCTATACATCAATTTTATTTCTGTCAATTTTAATCTGTGTGTTACTGAATCTACAGTTTCTTTTGTCTCTTTGACATGTTTTTTTATTATACTACAACAAATTCACCTGTAAATAAATTATGGAAATCCAAGCATCTATAGATAAATTAATGTGTTGAAATTGCAATCTAATACCAGTAGGTAGGGTCAATCGCTGATGTTTTGACAATACCTACCGTCAATAAAAATTAGTTCGGTCACACAAGGACACAAATTTAACACAACGTTCAAATAAAGACAATGTAGTAGTCCATAATATTCAACCACTGCCCGCCCTAAATTCTTCCATACAAATCCGCATTACCGGAGTAGAAGGGATATCCTTCACGTCTGCATAACTGGGCCATGAAGACGTCAGCATAAAAGCGGTTGAGGAATTGAGTGAGGCACTATTGTGGACCGTTTGTGTTTGACAGTGCGTGGCCGTCTAGCCGCCCCATCCAGATGAATCTCTTATATTGAACGTTCTCGCGAGCCTCACACAGCAGAGCGGTGCGGCACCAGCCGCTTTTAAAATAAATTACTCGGCACCAGTCAAAGAGTAACGGCTCTCGAGTTTAACCCCGTAGTAATGCATTCGGAGCGCTCCTCAAAAATGAGAAAAAGCTTTTACTAGGATTCCCGTTAATAATGCCCACCCACCACTCCACTCATCTCATCTCTTCCTCTCACTCTTTTCCCCCCGCTTCCATCTTTAGCTTCTCCGGCGCCTTTGCCAATTCTAGCCATCTCTGTCTCGCTCTCGTCTTACACCGAAATGAATTGTGATACGGCCTCTGAATGCGTAATAATGCTCGTTCAAGACGTTGAAGACAACTTGCTGCCACCCTACCTGCAAGCCAGACCCACCCCCAACCCCACCTCGCCGTTTCATAACAAATGCCAGCGAGTAAAAAGGGATACAAATTGCTGCTTTTGTCTCATCCAAGAGGCGATTATGGCGAGACGAAGGAAGGATTAAATAAAGCAGGAGACAATTAAATTCCAAATTGTCAAAATGTTGGTTTCTCTCGATATTTTGGTGGTCCGATGACAAATTACACTCAGCAACACAATTTTTTTCTCAGAACGCATTGCACGTCATTTCGAAAATATATTTTTCTAGTAAATGACAAATATGGTACCATTTTTTGTATAAGGAAACGTGCAAAAACTTTTTAAAGCTTTAGCGCTAAAAATTTTATTGGAATGTGCCAGAGTTTAAAAAAACCAAAGCCAGCATGCGCCAGGCAAAAACTAACATTGTAGCCTTTAAAAATTTATGTATTGTTAGACATTTTTAGATGAGCCACAATGAAAACTTGAACACATACCACATTACAAGCGTTTTCGTTTCAATGCATTGCAATAAAGTGCAAGGTTTACGGTTTCATGACAGATTCAAGAGCTTTTGTGACATTTGGCGTTCATTTGGTTAGGAGAGTTGTGGAGTGTTTTAGTTACCAGATTTGTAATATACGACGAAAGCCCAATCGAATTGAAATGACCTGTCGTCTTTTGAGTAACAAAAGGATTGCAAAATATTATTCAGCGTTATAGAGTTCTTAATGCCCTCAAGTCTATTGCAGAAATTTTGTTATAACATGTAGTGCGTCTTATTTTGTCAGCAGTTCCTTTTTCTAAGAGCAATACTTTCAATATGTTAAAATGTCAAACAATTACATAATTTCATAATTTTAAATATGTACTACTTAAATAGCCAATTACTTAATTTGTCAAAAACACAATAATTGAAATTAAATGACTACCCTGTACAACAGGAAAGGGAAACTCGAATTTATCATTGATAAAAGCAACGCTGTCATGGAGTGGTTCCTATTTCAACTCAACGTTGTCAACAATACGTTCGAATCAATGAATACTTTTTATTTTCTTCTTGTAATTTAAAACATGTTAGATATCTGATAGTTAACAATAGATTTAGAAACTTAAATTCTTTGTAAAATTTCCCATTAATTTTGTTTTGAAACAATTCTATAGAGGCCATTGACCTAATGATATTACGGGCACCTATTCTACATGTATACACTATACATCATTTACAACGTTAGGGGTTATTGTATTATTGCACTTACTGAATTCGATATGGGTGTATATAAATATCTAACAAGTATTATACGCAGTCTTTATGGAATTATAAAAGCATATTAGGTACCTACATGACATTTATATTTCAACAGATACTTTGAATGTATTTTTTTTTCGCTAAGTGTTGTTCGTTGTATTGTCGTAATGACTTTATTGATTTAGAATCCATTAGAATATTATGACTACTACTGGGTTAGATAAAATAACAATGACTATTTTTAGCTTTAATACCTATATCATTTCTTTCATATTACCTGACTTTTTTTTATGCTATAGTACCGTAAAAGCGGGATATATTGTATACAAACATACTTCAAATATGAGTATTAATAACAGGTACATTCGTCACACATAGTCGCTTCTAGTTCTTGAAATATTCTTGAAGAATTTTAAGACGCAACAGTTAATAATTCTAAAAATTAAATCTGGGTACATAGTCCAAACCGGCAGCAATGGTGTCCCATAGGTAGATGACCATCGCAATCCTAAAATAAGAAGGTTAGTAATAGGATCTAAGAGCCAATAACGACAAAACTGGATGATGATTTTGAATTTCTTGTATTGTTTATTTACATTGCATAATTGAGGTCACGACTGGTTGCTTCGTCGGAAGTGCATGCGTGGTGATTTTAGCGGAAACAGCACATTCCATTCTGGCGTTGTTCAGCATGTATACAGGGTGTTGCAGAAATAACGCCTAACTTTGAACGAGCATATTTCCAAGGACGTGATAAGCACGTTTTGACGGAGTCCGTCCCTGTTGAGCGGAAGAAAATCGACAACACTCCACCACAGTTGTGGTGAAACTGGTGACATATCAATGCCGCCGGCAACATAGTACGGTCTCCCTACACCTTGGCGTGACGGCAACGGCGACATTGACCTACATTCGCTAGGCTCATATGCGGTCAGCTGTTTGTTGGGATATTTACAATAAGAATCTTTTGGATCGTGGAATCTTCATGTGATTGTGTTTGTGTAGTTATTTGTGTAGTAGCAGAGACGGACTGATGCCAATTGTATGCTACGAATAGCTAGAATGCGACATAACTTTGATCGGCCGGGGCCAGCTTACTGTGTTAAGTCGGTTTGTTTTGTTCGACTGATGACGCTTAGCAATCACAATGTGTGTAAATCCGCACCACACTTCTGGATTAGGTACGTAGTAATCTCTCTAATTTTTAATTGATAAATGTTTATACGGACGTTTGCAACCAGGGCCGACCTTCGACGATTTCTTCAATACAATTTAGTTAGTACTTAAAACTTTGAAATATACTATAGGGTATTTGTTATTTGACCAAAATTGCTTCTCTGTCCTTGGTGGATATGATCTTTCAATGTTAGCCGTTATTTCTGAAACAGCCTGTATAAACTTCACTAATAAAATGGACTCCAAATATCAATAGACTGTGCGCAAACAAAAGTGCTAATTCAGTACTAGTAGGTAGGTATGGGTATCCTTTAGCAGCAAAACAAATTCAAAACAAAATCAATCAAATTCTATAATCACCAAAATCACCCTCTTGGTGGATGCTGCATAATTTGATTTGCAGCGCAATTCGATAAGCTACCCTGACTCTTAATCCGCTAAGAATCAACTGGTAACAAAAGCGATCAACAGGTAGCAGCTAAGAAACCGATCCCGTGCATTACTTACTGCCTGCGGCGATTTGTTTTGAGTGTCAACACGAATAGCACGCTACCCCCTCTCAGGATCGATTTGCCTGCCCATTATTAAGTAATCCGAAGCCGATTCAAGTTCGTTTCCTTGTCAACTTGACAAATTATACATTGCTACGGTTACGAAGCTATACTAGGTGTAATATTGGTTAGTCATTGATATCAATTTTGTCTATATGCTCACATAGTTAGGTTCACACAGAGCACATTCCTCTTCTCCAGTCAGATATCACGCATATAAAAGCGTACTGTGCTGTCCACCAACACAAAATGTTTTTTATGTCCTAAATGATCATAAAGTGACATTTTACATCTTAGATACCGGGACGAAACCAGCTTCTTATTGCCCTATTCTTATTGCGCCCTAGGGCAATAAGGATTGCCATGGTTATATGTCAAATATATCAAATATTTGTCATTCGAATTGTAAATTTGTAAATTTTAAATCGTCAATGTCAATTATTGGCGATCCAGGTTATAAGTTTGACAATTAATTGTCTGTATTGTCACTCAATTCCGAATTATTTGATTGTTATTCAACTCCGTAGATACGCATGTCACTTGATGACGTCAAAATATTTATTAATATTATTCAAACGGAGGAACAAAACCATTGTAGGACATACAATTTTGTATGTACCTCGAGCATTACTCGATGTGTATACCCTCGGACCCATCAATTGTGGTCGATATGTTACTAGATTTGTTACCTGATTCGTGTTCTCTACTTTACAGAGATTTATTCGAAAATATATACCAGACAATTAAATTGGGGAAAATTTCTGTCAAAGCTTTTTTTAACGTTCAAATTCTTTTTTTTTTGTTATTTGTGTCTTTACAGTAGTTTTTTATTACTTTTAGCATTATTATTTTCACACAATCTTGAGCAATTTTGTATAAACTTTGTAACCAAAGATAAAAATGTGGAGTAAATTACAAAAGAAGTTCTCTAATAGAACTTCTCAGGAGTTCTCATAGCTTTTTGATGTTTCCTGCTAACTGCATAAATTATCAGGAATGTGAAATAATTTTTTGTTTGTTTTAATTTCAACGTTTTCGATGCCCTTGGTGCACAAATTTTGAGTTCAGATTCATGAGCGGCCCAAAATATTGTATCAAAGGTTCCCATTATGTTGATTAAAGTTGAGGGTTGCTGTAAAATATATGTGGTTGACCTTTGAGCAAAATTGAAGTACAGAAAATATATTTGATAAACGTGTAATTCTATAAAATAAAATGTGTATTAATAAAAACCAGAAATTTCAAAGTTCTGAAACATGGCCAACTGTTAAAAGAACTTTATTTTTGTTTCTTTATTATTTATTTGTAATTTAGTCCTTTTGTGCCTAGCTTTACAAAGTATGATTATTTGTTAAATCTGGTAAAATCCTATAAACACCAGTACATTTTTATAACTTTTTTCAGTATCAAAGGCCCTTTCCTCTCCTTATATCACGTGCCAAATAATATGATTTGAGAAAATATAGCTCTTTTTGTATTGAATGAATAAAGGGTGGAAAAGGGGCAGATCAATTCAGCTGAGCCAATAACGGAATTTTTAAATCAGAAGCCATTTACTTACTATCCAGTTCACGATATAAAGAAATGTTCTGGTAATCCAGATTAAAAAAAATCATTGTTTGTGAAACCGAGCGTTATTGTTTTGCGAGTCGGTAGTAAATTCAAGTATTTTGTGTGGTAATTTTATATTTCAAATTATAATTTTAATTTCACCCGTAATTTATGGAAAAAATAATTACCGTAATTTAACGTCCCTGATAGAAACTATTTACTTTTTGTATTTACATGTTGCACACGTAAGGTGCACTCGCATGTTTTAGCACCCTGTATTAGCAAAGCTTGTTGTAAACTTACAGAAAGATTTATTTTAGTAATTTGTAAACAACATTTTTTAAATCGACACGTGTCACTCAGCTTTTATCAAATAGAGCTCTTTCTTTTTTGATTTACTTCCCACAATAGCGAATAAGAAACAATCAAAAAACAAATATCAAACTCCGACACATGGTAAGCAAACGTTTTCAAAATTTTGTCAGCTTTCTTTGTCACTTTTAGTATTATTTAGATTTTATCTTTTACAAGACGATTTCAATCAAAGCCGACTCAAACAAAACAGACCGCCCATAGTAAAGTAAAGTCCATACTGCTTGAGAACAACTAAATTAAAAGCAGCCGGTAGGCATTTCAAATCTTCTACGATTGACTTCGATCGTACTGTGCTTGCTTAGAGCTTGGGCATCTCAGACAGGGAGCTTTTATTGGAAGAACTTCGATTCTAAAACGGGCACACAAAGGATTCCGTTTGCTAGTGGACGCCTCTCCGAGCGCTGATATTTGTTTGTTTTTTTTATTAATTTTTCGACGTTCGATTTTAAGGGTAGAGCTGTATAAAGGGGGGCGTGGGCAAAATATGAAGGGGAACGTTGTGCGGAAACCTGTGAAGGGTTTTCAGGAAGATGATGTTATTAATGATGCTTTTGTGCGGATATTTGGGGTTCTCCTGTGCTGAGGGGTGTAAAAATATGAATTGTTTGGGCTGGGGTGGAGATTCATTGATGTTATGTTGTTTACAAGATTTTGCATGCACTTTGATAACATGGGTGTTATCGGTTTTCTTTTTTTGAAGAATCTGTTAAAGGGCAATTATAGTATTGTTTATGTATGTATGTACACTGTCAATTGTTTGGATCAAAAGCTATCTGGATGCAATTTTATGTAAAACTAATGATTGATTGTGAATTGTATTATAGAGCTTTACCACGACTTTTGAGAAATGATGAACGTGTACCAAGCCGCAAAAGTGAATCTTTTCGGGCATTTCTTGACGCCCGGCAAATCACCTCCTAGGCGTGGTGCACACATAATGTTTTATCCTACACAACAACATTGTAATTAATTCACATGTTTCTAAAGACTAATCACTGTCATATTGTTTTTTTGACAACTAAACAACGTTGACTTTTTAATCGCAAAAGTCAAACCGAATCGAAAGCTTTTCTGGTGGGTATATTATGTACAGTTATTTTCGCGCGTTGTCTGCAAGGTGTTCATTACACGCTTTGCGAGCAAATAGCACATTTCGTGTCTCCATAGATGCGCGAAAATGACATTTTCGCATAGTGTAGGATAAAACTTAAATTTTAAATATTTCTAATAATTTTGTAGATAAAACGTAACGTTGTGGTTTTTCTATTGGAAGCTACAATTGGCTGTGATTTAATGAACTAAAGCTTTATTTTCTCTTTTGGAAGATATATCATATAAGAGACAAAACTTTACCGAAACCATTATTCTTTTTCATGTGTGTGTGTAATACAGAATAAGGTTGCAAGACAAATGTACTTCACTGTTCAGTATTTTCAGTAAGATGATTATTACGTAGCTCACATACCTTATTGAGGCATTATCAAAGCTTTCAAGTCATACAAATCCGAATAAGAAGCATTTTGTAGTAATCAAAAACATTTAGAGGTGTAGCACAATAAATGGTAAATTTTTTTTTGCACATATTAAACCTATTGAAATATTTGTATGTTGTAATCAGTGTTCAGAAATGGTCAATTATTAAAAACAATTTGTGGTTTGGATGTCCATGACGAGACAAAAAATATGTATCTCAACGTTAGTACGAGCGTGCAAAATGTATGGTTTTACCATCTATTGTGCTGGACCTATTAATGTTTTTGATGACTATTTTGCAGTCATACTTACTTGATCCTAAGAAGTTTTATGGCTTGCAAGCCTTGATAATGCCTGGAGAGCATGCCAGCTACGTTAAACATCTTACTGAAAATATTGAACAGTGAAGAACATTTGTCTTGAAACCTGATCCTGAATTATTCTTTTAACAGGAAACACAAAACCTTTGCATTTTATTATGTTATGTATACAAGTCGAAATTCCAGATTTTATTTAAAAATGGCGACAGGTAATTGAAGAAGCTCGGCTTACATTTATGGCAGTTTTTTCAACATCTTAAACTTTTTAGGCTTTAGATTTTAAAATGTTTTATTTAATCTTTCAAAAATATGTTTGCTGAACTTGTATCTTTCTATTTTGAAAAACTATACGTTTTGCGAACAGGTTTCATTGTAAACATGCTGCAATCATTATCTTGCTGATAAAGATTGCAGCATGTTTAGGCATGTTTAGAATTTTTAATAATGTTATTATACTTTGAATAAAGTATGCAACATTCAGTCACCAGTTTGCATATATCAGACGAAATGCACGAGTGAATATGATATAATGTTATCACAGGCGACTTGGCTTTACTTTACCTGAAAAATCGCGACAAAGTAAAAATCTCTCTGCTCTCTATGATAATTTCATACAGCAGGTCACAGCTAACTATGGTTCTATGGTAACTATGGTAATAATGCTAACTATGGTAATAAATGAACCATATTCCAAAATAAATATGTGTATTTACAATGAGATAGCATTATAATTATATTAAAAGAATCGACTTCCAATAAATATAACACATATTTATTTCTTTATTATTTTATTTATTTATATATATTTATATATATATTTTATTTATTATTTTATTTAAGTCCATAGAGCTGATGGTTGTCAGAGAACGACCACGGTCTTTCTTTAATTAAATATTTGAGAAACAACAGTTAAAAATTACTGAGATCTCCTATGGTAGCAAATCTGTTTTCCATGTGCATGAGAAACTTTTAATAAATTAATAACAACGTAAGAAAATAAGGTAATTACAGTAGAGTAAGGTATTATGCCCTGAAAATTTACATTTTCATTAACATACCCTAGCTGTTTGAGTTCATACACTGATACACGCTTCAAAACACGTCGATACACAGGTCAGCACCAGACAATGAACCCACATAGTTTAAATAGCTTCCTACCACATTTCGCATTCTGAATATTTGTTACTATATAAGCTCTGCCCACCGGCAACAATAGAAATATCCATACCAACACGAAAACAACTGCAATAGTCCATAGTTTTTCAGTAGGGGAAACCACGATGCGGAAATCGTTTTAAAACTTCGGACCACTATGATATTTACATACATTCACCGTTGGAAATCCAGGTGGCCGTGAGCCAGGGCTATCCGTAAGTACGAAACTTTTAAAATACAATTTCCTGTTTTTGTTTTCGAGCAAGAATACGTTATAACGCCGCTGGGGGCTGTCGGAATCTCATTTTTGAGTGTTAACGCTTTCATAACCGAACCATTCTTAAGCCTCAAGGGCATTTGTACACGTGTCAGTGAGTTTTTAATGTTTATTATAATGTAGATTTTATCCGAGGATTCGCAGGTCTGTCTGCTTGTTGTTTGCTCTAAATTATATCCAATAGGTGTATCACATCTTAAGATGATTGCTGTGTGTTAATTTTCTCCCCGATTGCACATCTGTTTGCAAAGCTGGGCCAAGTAAATCCGAAAGTTATCTTTGTTAATCGTTGATCTGTTAAGGAAAAAGTTAACTTCGTTAACCGATAGCTAGTTAATTTGTTATATATGTAACGGAAGTTAACGTCAACGGTTAATCGATATGTTGCCGGTGAGAGTGGCGCTCTGCAGGTGAGTAAGCTACGGATCTACGGTTGCATAAGTTAAAATTGCTTTAGGACTTTTTCAAACTAGGTACAGTGGAAGCAAAACAACCAAGTTGCGAGATGCAAGTTAATAAAATCTTTAAAAACGTCAACTAAGCTGGTTGGAGTTAGAAGAAAAGCATTTTTAGTAGGTTGTATTTTTAAGTTTAAGTTTATATTTTGAAACAATAGGTATTTATTAAATAGTAAAATATTTATTTAATAAATAGGGTTACATACAATAAGACCGGGAAGGACTGGGAACTGTGGAGTAATTAAAAAGAAAACTATTCACGCGCAAGCTTTATTTACGTCGCCGCGTCGCACAAAGTAGTACGTAACACATGTAAACAAAACCAAGTCCGAACGTACCCAGAATGCCTATAACAATTTGAAATGTTTAACTATTACATTTTGGATTTAACGTCCTTGCTAATAAGGACGGTGGCCAAAGCCCTGTTTTCCTTCGCTGAGTGTTTCTTTGCAAAATAAAAATAGTTAAGATACAAAATTTCGTCGGGCCAAAGATTACATTTTGTCCACTTTATCGAAGAAACCGAGGTACTCGTATTCAAGTGCTTGTAAATCTTATAAGAGGATACGATCAGTATGTCCAGTAAAATCAATTAATCCTTGGAAAATGTAATTTTATGTATAGTTTATCAAAAACCATAAAATGTCCTGCTATTAATTACTTAATAATATTGCTATTTTTTATAGAATGTCAAAATGATACTCGAAAAAAAAATGGCTTCCAATTGGCTACACAACTTGATATCATTATTCTCTCAGCATAGGTCTATATAAGATCAATGGTCTTTTATTGGTTGTCTCTAATATTGAAATTTTCGCATTCAGTAGCCTGGAAAGATTATTTCTTCAGATTCTCTAAGCGAAGTATGAAGTGTATCGTCCATATTTTTTATGAGTATTGCCGTGATATTTGTAGTGTTTATTGATATAAGTGGTTAGCTATGATAGTGACACAAATGAAAAAAAAAAATAGTAAACTGAAACAAGAAAATGGTCAGACGCACAATGAATTCATTTTGATGATTCATTTTTATGTTATTTTTTAGTAACTATTCGACTGATAGATGTCAAACGGTAGTTCACATATTTCGTTCAGCTGAAATTCATTAAAACATTAAACAATATACTTACACAATTTTTCTTTCGTCTTCAATCAATATAAAGGGTCATTATACATAAATGATGTAGTCGACGTAGGCCATGATATTAAATGTAAATATTTCTAATTGCCGCTCTATTTGACTTGAATTCCACTGTTTTTCACACAAAAGTTCAATTGATGGCATAACCTATTTCAAATTTGACAGTTGTTTGTGTATAGCGGCAAAAGATAATAACTAGGGCATTGACTACTTTGACTACAATCATTTATAATGACCTTGTAGGTTTCCTATTAAGCGCCATCTGTAAAACACTCTTTATGAATGTTTTTCCTTGACTAAATAAAGAGTAGTTCTTTTATAATAAGACATTGATTTTTTAAAATTTCAATAGTCTTGTGCGAAGGTCACAGACTTGAATAGTGTGATGACCGTGCATACTTACTGTGGTTGACTATGGTCGGCAATACGAATATTTGTTGTTATACAAGGTGTATCGTTTTGTAAAATAACAGACAAAATTTTCTTCAACGGATTTGGCGTTTGACCTTCGGAAGAATAAAGTTACTGTTTTATAAAATAATTATCTTGTATTGATTTCCTATTTGTTTTGCATCCTTGTGGCAATTTAAAACATCTTGAGTAACACTTCTGCCATAAAATAAAAACTACTTATTTAGATTCTTTCACAACTAAAAAGCCAGACAATAGTCCAAACCGACCATCCAAAACTTTCAAAATACAATTCCTTGTTTCTTTTTTTTGTTTCCTCGCAGGAATTCAAATAGCGTTACGGGCCCGGACGTACGGAATCCCGTTTTTTGCGTATTAACGCTCCTACAGCCCAACCCTACAAAGCAAGCGACCAACGTAGGGATATTCGGACCATTAGAACGGCGTACATCCGTTATCTTCTTAAGGGTGTTTTTACACGTGTCGGTGAGTTTTTTCGCGCGTGCATTCGTTAACGAGGCGGCTCTTACTTACGTCGTTTCGTCCTGAGTGCTATCGTTAACACCGGATATCCTTTCGCGTCGCGTATATGGGACGGCGCATAAAGTGGTTTCCGTTCATTACGGCCCTTTGTTACGCTCATTTTATCCCATAGCGTTGTGTTTATCCCCCGGAATGTCCTTGCGATATACCGCAGCGTAAAAACCCGATAACCGTGTGCTCCTGTTTGCAGTTAAGCGCGTGAAAGCACACGCATAATATTGGGTGAAGGCGCCGGGACACGGTTAACTTGCTCGCTGATTTCGTTTTATTATCGGGTGTTGTTCAAATAACTATATTCTGACTCACAGGATAGTCGGTTAGATTGACCGTTTAAGCAATAATACCTCAATTGTTCCGTTTAAATCTTATTTTCAAATATTCTCCGAAAACTTACGAATAAAACCTTTCTGTGTATCAACAACTTACAACCGCGGTATTATATGACCGTGATTATTCTTATATAATAGCGTCGACAAGTTATAACGTTGATTTCAAAGAAATTCTGCACACTAGCAGAATATAAAAGACATAAAATAGATAATTTGCGACGATCCAATTCACATTTAAAGTACGTGCTTGAAATACGTGTTATGCTGTATGCAAATAGATGATGTATCAGTAGTATAAAAACGATTTGTTTATATTTCTGAGTAATCTAAAAGTAAATGAAAAAAGAAATAGCTTGGATTAAAAGCAATAAACAAAACCTCAAAAACTTTAGGGTAGATGCACACACATGTTGGAACAAACGTTTAGACAAATCAAAATATTTTACGTCTCTCCCCCACTCACTGGTTTATTGTATCGCTATCACACACTTCTATCGTCTAAACGTGTTTTGTTCCAACATGACTGATACGTGCATATCTATCCTTAAGTGTAGAAATTATCAAGTGTGTGTGCATTTATAATACACCGCTCTATCTTTCTTTACTGGGTTCCCTATGCCCCTGTATTCAGTTATTTTTGAGATATTCAAAATTATTGAAATGCTGCTGGTATTGTATTTGCAGATCTTGATATTTTGACAGTTATATCCGTGGTGACACTGATATAAAATCATCGATTTTTTTAAACCGGTATTTTTAATCTCTATTCGTCGACGTAAAATGTTTAGTAACTTACATTTAAACAAATAATAATAATAATAAAAAAAAATAAATAAATAAATAAATTAATAAATCTTAAAGTTTGTTTGTATCTATGTAGCTAATTTGCTAATTTAAACAACTGGTTCAGTTATCTGGTCATAAATAAACAAGAAAATGTTTCGACTTGACAGTTGTCAAGGTATCACAATAAATACTCAAACTGTTGTCGGAATGGCATCAAATTATGATAAGCTGCTCATGAATTCACGCTTTTAGTGGCTTGACTGTTATTAATTTCCCACCTTCTAAATTGTTACATCAATTTTTTAATGTTTTGCTTTGAAGTTGAACTATTTAGTTGCAACCAAATGTAATTGGTGGGTTATTAACGTTATTTTCATCCTTAAATATTATAGCTAATGAAGATATTAATTCAGTTAGTAAGAAGTCTAAATACACTTCTCTATTTAAATTGCCTCACTGTTTTCCTTGTCTTGTTCTGAAAAAAACAACGGACCTTCTTTTGAGTCACCAACAATTCTTGCCCGTACATATGCATTCTGGGGATATTAAAAGGAATTTTGAAAGGCGAATATGAACAATTGTGACTGTACATGAAAACATTGCTTCATCTCTAAATATTAAGCTCAACGAGAGTGTTCAAATTTCACCTGTAACTGGTGAAAAAATGTGATTTTATGGGTACGAAATGTATGTGTTTTTTATCAGTACTAAACTGTGTCTCAAACTGCTCCCTAAGCAATACTTCGAGTGAGTGATTGAATGTGGATTGTCTTAGTAGTTTTTCTTTCGTTATCAGATATTCTTCCACTGTACCATGTTCTTGACACATATTTTCTAATCAGCTGACCGTCGATTGACTTATTTTTTGATTTTTTCTCTCCGAAAACTCATACTATTTGATTGCCATACCTAACCATCATCATCAACTGCAAATTTCCCAACAGAGAGAACGATTGCGCCTAACGAAATAATACTTTTGTACACTGATTTCTAACACAAAAATGCATTACAAATGCAATTAAATTTGATAGCTTTTTACCACGTTGCAAAGCACACAAAAAGATTATTTATCATCACAAAGAATCAAGAACTTTTATTTTCACTACTTTTGTTTTTAAATTTATGTATCCTTTTTCAATGTGCGTACTGTATTTCTTGTGTGTTAAAATAGGTTTCTGCATCAATAATACTAATTTTATGGCTACCTTTTTCAGTTGGGTAAGAAAAAAGAATAAGTAAAAATCTAATAGAGCACCAAATTTTTAAATTGTGTCTAATTTAATCAGGCTAATTTAATCAGATTCAGAAATTGATTAATCAATTGAATATAGTATCTTTAATTTAACCGAACTTGATTTCCACTTTTGACCGATTAGTGACTTACTAAAAGACATTAGAAAGGTGTATCTAGTAAATAGATCATTGATATTGTTTGTTTATTAAATGCAATACTATTCGTGTGCGCCTTACTGTGGTAATAAAACTGTAAGTGGCCGTAAATTTTGTTCTGTAAATTAAATTCAATCGCCAATATCTGCTGGAATAAAAGAGGGTAATAAATTGCCCCTTAGGATTGTGATTGTTGAGGCAATAACAATCAAATCGTAAAATGTACGGTACTGGTACTGAAAACAAACGACCAGTAAGTGACATGCATAGTATTAGTTATTTATTTATAGTGTGATAAATGAACCGACAATAACTGGGGTATGGATTACAAACAATCCTCGCTTGTAATATCGCAGTGCCAGCAGTGTCCGCTCTTTCACTACAATTGTCCATCAGTCATCGCATGCCGGATTACAACGAATACGTCAACATTTTATAAAATGGGACAACGGTAAATTGTCTATGAGTTTTCAGCGTTTCATCAAAATGCGGTACAATTTTAATCCCCACAACTTTTTTTTTATTTTGTTCAAACACAGAGTGTTTGTGGCATAACAGCTAGTCAATATCTAACAAGTTATTTTCACTTAACCAAAACTGATAAAATAATGACTATTTCTACAATTTTGCCCATTGGCCCAAGTTTTTTAGTCTGACAGTTTTTACCAGAACTTTAAATGCGAATAATAATGTTTTGTTGGAAAATATTTCAAATTTATAATTAAGTAAAAGGAAAATTGCGATTAGTTCTTTTATTGTAAATGTCCATAAATCATAACCTAAAGAATCACAGGTTAAGGAAGTCAGTAATTAACTAACCAAATTTGAGTCTGAGTATTTTATATAATATTTATTTTTTATATAACTTATTTTATATAACCAACTTTATTTTATTTGATATGACTGTGAGTCAACACAAACGTATGACACAAAAGTATCTACCTATAATTTTATTCTGCTCCTGATCCTGGGAACTTGACTTTAGCAGCAGAACTGCTGGTTTTGCTAGACAAATATGAGCATTGGTGAATAGATTGTGTCGTACTAGTGCAGGCAAATTAACTGATTAGAAGCCAAAGCCGGTATTAATTGTAGACAGGACTTTTATCATTGGAAATGGTAAAGGGGCTCATAGTGAATGAAGAAAAAAATAAATGCATGTCATAGAGTGGTATAGTGTTTATTTGGGGGTTGAAAGCGGGTTCACAATATATTATTGCGTTTTTAATTTAATTTTTATTTAGTTTCGGCAAAACTAAATTAGTTATGAAACAATTAAAATTAAAAATACTAAAAAATGGATTTTGCGCATATTTCATTAATTATAAAGTTTTGAGGTTATGTTTTATAGTACCCTCTATAAAAGTTGTAGATTTTTTCATGATCTACAACTTTTGTGTTGGATACTTTTTGATTCTAACACAAAAACTGATTATTTTGCTTGCTTATCTGAAGCTTTGTTATTCTAATTAATTGATTATGGCATTAGTGTAGAAATGAGAGACTGTTTCTTTTGTATTTTTTTCCGTACAATTGAATGGTGTAACCAGTTTTGCAATTGTATTAAATATTTAAACAAATAATGAACAATTACTGAAAAATTCATTGTTGCAAAAGTCATTTTTGAGTTTTTTCAATTTTTGAGCATGTTGTTAAATAGGAATTATTATTTTCATTATTGTATCAATAAGTATATGTAAAACCAACAACAACAATTATCACCAGAAGAACTCTGTACGATGATTTTTCACCACAGAATTTCGATTTGAAAAAAAAAACATATTTTGATTAGAAAAACTAAATTTAATGGTTGTAGCATTAGCGTAGAAATCAGAGACAGTTTGCTTTGTATTTTTTTCCGTACAATTGAATGTCGTAACCAGTAACCAGTAACCAGTAACCAATTTACTTAAAAATTTAAACAAATAATGAACAATTACTGGAATATTCACTGTTGCAAAGGTGGTTTTATAGTTTTTTAAATTTTTGAGCATTTGTTAAATAGGGACTAATAATTTTATTATTGTATCAATAAGTACCTACTTGTAAAAACAAGAAAAATGAGTCCCTGAAGAACTCTGTACGATGATTTTTCACCACAGAATTTCTTTTTAAAAATATCTGGTTTTGACGGAAAAAACTAAATATCTCAAAAACTTCTTGTTTTTTTTGCATATAAAAAAAAGTATCCTTATTTAAGACATAAAACGGCACCCTTTCACAAAATTTCATAAAAATTGAATATATAATTGAATATTGCTGCAATAATAAAAAATTAATGGAAAAAACGGACAGGTGACTTTTAAGCGAAATTTAAGAATATGTGTACGTATTTAATTAAAGGAGGTCATCTATGAAATAAGAAATTAAAAATGTACAGGTTTCTATTTAAAAAAGGAAAGTAGGCCATGCCTATGTTCATAAATTTTTTCCGCTATACACAAACAACTGTCAAAGTGGAAGTTGGTTATACAACCAATTTAACTTTTGTGGTATACAATTCAAACAGAGCGGCAACCAGAATATTTCCATTTGATATCATGATCTACTTCGACTACAATCACTTATAACCGCCCGTTATAGTTACAGGATAGCTTGTTTAAAACCAAAAAACTTGTGTTTGAAAGTTTTTCTGGAGTTGTTTCCGGTTAGGGAATTATGTAGGTGTTCCGTTAATTTTGATTATCCCTGTACAAGTAATTTTCTATCATGCTCGAAAAGTTAGTTAGTTTGGATGTTCAACAAGGATTACGCGTGCATGTCATTTAACCAATACAATCTAATATTGAGATTAATATTCAGTGCTCAGCCCCCAAACTTGCCGTTTGTTACTTGCGCACTAGATGTGACTAAACTTTGATTAAATTCGCGACGTGGGCATGACAGTGAGTCGTGCGGTGTCAGTCTGTAGTCTCATGTGGGTCAATTAACCCAAAACCAAGATGTATTGCCTCGCTGTTGGCACTGGTTATTTTACGAAAATTAAATCGTCATTACTCACTGCCCGGCAGTCCGGAAACTGGCACGAATTAAATGCAACTGGCATTCGCAAATTGCTGCAAGGAATTTCAACTATGAAATTGAATCATAATATAATTGAGCCCCGACTCTATACCGAACTTTACTGGACCGTAAAGTTTGGAGTGTTGCTGCTGAGAGGGGTTGGCTATATTAGTACCGATCTGTCAATAATTTGATGCTATCCAGTTCACTGAAGCCTCTCGAAATGGTTTCGTACTAAAAATTATTGTGTAAACTAAATTTGGTTGATTTTTTGTTTAATCAGAACATTTTCATCTATAAATTATAATCTATATTATATAAAACTATTTTACTCGACTTTTTTTTTTCATAGCCCAGTGCAAGCCGACGAGCAAAAACAATAAATGCTGGCAAGAAAACAGATAATTCGGAAAGTAAATCTCATGAATCACTAAAAGTTTAGTTTCAATAATTAATATTTTATTATTAAACATAAAACAAAATTGTAGAATGAGGAAACAAATAGAGAACTAATTTAGATTGTTACTCGGTTACGAGTATTTGTTAAAAGATATATATTTGTTTTAATTGTACTTTAAATTCTAACTTTAAATTATATTTTGTAGTGTTTCATGTTCGCCTATCTCAGCGGGCCCCTATAGGTTAGCGTCTTCCATATTTAATTTTTATAGCGTTAGCCAAACTTAATATCCATTTTAAATTTTGTTACCACTTCATGCGACTGCCGATTTTAGGTATACCGGATGATTCAATTTCGAGGCTCACCATGGGGATCTCGCTTATTAGTGGAGATAGAGCCTATATTTAAATTTGGCAAAATTTCGCGTTTTTGTGTTGGTCAATTATCTGAAAAGAAATTTAAGCTATCGTTCTTCATTTTGAAGATATCCGCAAAAAACTGAAATGTTAAGATATCGTTTTTAATTTTTTATTCAAAACCAAATGTAGCTAGACATTTGACACAAAAACTACTTTTTAACAAGGAATGCAGTGTAATTTTTTAATTTGAAATAACTTCAAAGATGGCGGCGTAACCATGGCCAAGTTTTGTTTTTCTTATGGACGCCATGTTGAATTTAGGCATTTTCCGATAGTCGTGTTTTTCCTCATTTCCGCAATGTATAACATGTTAACATTATTTTTACTTCGCGTTCGTTATAAACTCATAACGAAACCGCTTTCGGTGTCGTTATGAAAACACTAGATCGCAAACTTTTAGTAACTGTTAGTTTTCCAAGATTGATGACATTGACGTCAAGTGTCAAACGAGGCTGACATGTCAATTGCTATTGGCTCGCGTCAATCGTATTTATGAATTTTACCACAAGTACCAACTGTTGAATATAAAACTACGGTAGATTATAAGATGACAACCACAATTTTCTAAATTTATGTAAAATTAATGTCGCAAAGTAGAAAAGATAGTATATAACACTCGCTTTATAAGACGTATTGGCGCACTCGTCCCATGTGCGCCCGTGCGCCAATTTTTGTCTTATAAAACTTGTATTATAATATACTATTTTAAAATAATGGTGTAATAATAAAAAAAGCCTTCAGGTACCTAACGGGAGCTTGATTACAAACCGCCGGACTCGTTGCCAAGCAACGTCAAGGAAATGCACTTGGATCACGCGGCGCGCTCAGCGTTGGGTTTGCCATTTAACCAAATAAACCTTAGTTATGGTTGATTGTGGATGTAGAATGCCGTTTACCAATAGCGAAAAGCGTGATATAAGGGTTTATTATTGTTCTCATAGAAATGCCCAATCGTACAAAATTTCTAACATTGGGCAGAAATTTAGCGGACCATGGATCGTTTAGTAAACCCCGCAATATTCTTATAATCCTCATGGAAATGTTGAAAACGATCAAAGAGATATTTTGGAAATGGTAAACGTTAGATTACCATAATTTGCAATGCTTTTACATAGATGACGATCCTCGGATTTCTACGCGAGAAGTAGCCTCTAATTTGGAATTGCCGCAAACACGTGTTTGGAGAGCATTACGAACAAAGAAATTGAAACCGTACAAACCCCACAGAAGTCAAACTTTGCAGTTGTAGGAAATTATTTGAATCAACAATTTCCAAATCGCTGGGTTGGTAATGGTGGAGTGGTGGAATGTCCTGCTAGATCCCCTGATTTAAGTCCTCTGGACTATTTTCTATGGGGAACTGTGAATGACGAAATTTATCACGAAACTCGCAGAAATATCGAGGATCTGCGGGGTCGAATAACAAATGCGGTCAATGCTATTCCGGGAAGACAGTTAGAAGAGCATAACTACATGTAGAAAAACTGGCTCGGTTTTATGCCTTCAAGAAAATGGCGACCAATTTGCTTAAATATTTACTTAAAAAAATAAGCTTTTTGTTGTATAAACTTGCTTCTTTTACAATCTGATTGTTTTTAGTCCAAAGCACTCTGGTCAGTCCGGTGCCGGCGGTCTGTAACCAAGCACCAGTTGGGTACCTGATAAGCACGACAAACAACGAGAAAAAGAAGAAAGTTTTTTTTTATTATTAAACCATAGTTTAAAAAAATAATGCCAACATGTTATACATTGCGGAAATGAGAAAAATCACGGCTATCGGAAAATGCCAAAATTCAACATGGCGCCCATAAGAAAAACAAAAGTTGGCCATGGTTACGCCGCCATCTTTGATGTTATTTCAAATTAAAAAATTACACTGCATTGCTTGTTAAAAAGTGGAATGTTTTTGTTTCAAAGGTCTAACTACATTTGGTTTTGAATAAAAAATTAAAAACGATATCTTAACATTTCAGTTTTTTGCGGATGTCTTTAAAATGGAAAATGATAGCTCACATTTCTTTTCAGATAATTGATCTGCACAAAAATACGAAACTTTGCCAAATTTAAACATAGCCACTAATAAGCGAGATCCCCATGGTGAGCCTCGAAATTGAATCACCCGGTATAGTGAAACTCTTGAAAATACGGTTGAGATCAGTTTTTCAGTTCCAAATGATGATACAGACTAGTAAATTAACAAATGGTGGTTACATTGTTTGTGGCAAGGAATGCAATGTGTTATAAAACCACCCATCTCTTAACTCCTCATAAACTCTAGGACATTAATCCAATTTAACATAAACATTATTAAAAGTCTTCATTGCAGCAATCCATAAAATCACATAGTTTACGTCTTTGTCCTAGTTCTTGTGACACGTGCGCTCATAAAAATGTATACCCACTTAACACTTGTCGAAAATGGCTCAAATTTGTTCAGTGGTCATGAAACGGTCAACCGTGCGCCGTATTTATGGTGTTAATTTAACAATGCAACAGTACGACAGTTTGTTGTAACTGGAGTTCGTAAACAAACTTCTGCAATTTGTACTGTATATTGTGCACGCGAATATAACTTCGACGATAAACAGTTATAACATATTTTGGTCCGCTGCGGACGATACGCGAGACACGGACTCAGTTAGCACTTGCAGCCACGCGACGGCTATGTTTAATTTACCTGCAAACTAATTCGCACGTTTCATTTAAATTTCGTTTAACATTTACGGAAAATTTAGCAATTTAGATGCCATCTCATCTTTAATTATGATGAATATTACTGGACTCCTTCAAGCACCCTGTGAAAACTTCAATGCTCTATAAATTATCAGTAATATATAATAAGAGAGTGAGAATAAATTGAAAATAATTTGACAGATTGTTTGAAAACTTGTTGCCAGGCAATAGTCACGAGGGCTCGAGTGGCTATTGCCAAATGGCAACAAGTTTGAACAAAATCTGTCTAATTATTTTCTAATTTATGGAACTCTCGAGTTATATTTGACTAGATTATTTTTTGATTCACAAACCCTTACAATAAAAAAGATCAATAAAACTATCATAAAATTATTGAAAAATTTAATTTAATTAATTATTACTTACAATATATGAAAATATCGTTGACACATTGTGAATATATTAAAAGAATTAACAATTTAAATTAGTACAATGAAAAACGCAATTATTAAAAATATTTCGAGACTCATTATTTATTGAGGATTTGGAATTGCTTGTTATATTAAGTGTTTCCTCCTGCGTATTTTCTCTAAGATTATTTATTATATTTGAATGATGTTCTTGGTTCAATTGTAAGTATGGGTTAATCGAACTTGCAGAATTATGACCAGTGACCTTGATTAGTTCTTGTTCTCCTACACCAGCTTTTGAAAGGTTACTTACTGCACTTGATCTGGCAGAATGGTTAGTTATTTTTTTAGTAACTGTGTCTAGACCTACTTTTTCTGCGGATTCTTTCACCCATTTTGAAATGGAATTTATTCCCACAGGAACGTTTTTATACCAAAACCCATGAGTTTGCCAAGCCGGATGTGGAGTAAGAAACAAGCGTTCGGTTTTAATATTTTCTTCACGTTTACTCATTAGTTTTTCAAAAAGACGAACAGGGCAAATATCTGGGTTATTTATGTTTGGAGTCAACCATTTACTATTAGCGCACCTTTGTGCTCCACCCTGTGCAGTTTTTGTAAAGATGGGATTGTATTCAATGCGGCCAGTATTTAATCTTTTTATGTCGGTTTCTTTTTTAAAATAATGAACTAAACATTTCGTAGCTTCTCCTCCCCTCCAAGCTAGTTCATACGATGCAACGTGAAAAAACTTTCTTTGCAATCCACAAGGTGTATCTTCGTCCCAATAGTTAAAAATTTGCAACAATTCTGTATTAGAAAGTGCCACAGAACTTTGTTTGTGCTTTTCAGGATGTTTTGTAAAATTTTTCTTTTTGCATCTCTTGCATTCCGAGCATTTCTGAATTCTATATCATGGAAAGGATCAAAGGACCTGTTATACTTATTAAAGTAAAGTTCTTGAACTAATTTTGCCGTTTTATTCCACATTGTCTTTATTACTGCTTCTTTATAATCATTTCCGTCTTTTCTTTTCATGTTATAAGCCCAATCTTTTAAAATCAATGCCAGAGTAGCTGTTGTAGTAGATTGATCCAGAATATAATTTCTTTCTTTGGTGAAGGTCTTAAATTGTCTCCATATAGACTGATTACTTATTAGAGTATTTTTCGAAGTAGTTTCTAAAATCTTTTTTGTAATTTCTGCATTAGAAAAGGTACTAAACCGATGACTTTCACCCATTTCGCGTTGACACAATTAAATAATTATTTTGACAAGTACCTGACAGTTGCTAGGCAAATAAAAGCTACAGTGATTATTCGCGAGAATAATCACAAGAGATTTATTCTCACTATAATAATGACATAATTGGTTGAAACTTACCCTTGTGACAAATAAAGAAGCATTTCATTGGTTTTAAGAAACGTCAAAAAATAATCAGTGAAACTTTTGTTGCTTAAAATATTTCAATGTATTATTACTTGCCCATTACAATGATGATATACACAGA
Source organism: Aphodius sticticus (assembly GCA_963966075.1). Classification (NCBI taxonomy): domain Eukaryota; kingdom Metazoa; phylum Arthropoda; class Insecta; order Coleoptera; family Scarabaeidae; genus Aphodius; species Aphodius sticticus. The sequence goes on from OZ014512.1 coordinate 11,464,441, forward strand.
AAAAAACAGAAAAATCCATATGATCGAATAATTGTTTTTTTTTTGTTTCTATTCTGTTAGAGTAAAGTTTAATAAAGTCAACCTTAATTTGGGAACCTATATCAAGTTTCCAGTACGCAGTGATGTTGTGTTGTTCATTCTTGAATGTGGCTAGACATTCTTGAATATCACTATCCTTTCATATTTTGATGTTATTATTTTTAAAATGGACTTCTGAGCCCTATTAGTATTCGACACAATAAACTTGTACAGTTGTACACTTCCCAGTCACATAAAAGTCACTAGAGCCACTAGAGATAGAGCATTTTCTTATGTTAATTCGTATTATTTAAAAATCGAAGTGACGTTCACAATATTATACTTATAAAAGTTTCGATTTTTATAGAATTTTGGCTACTCTGTGACAACTGAACTACATTCGATCCTATGAAGCTAATTGCCAATAACGTACGGTTTTCTATTCTGATTGTGCGCCTGTAATGCACTTTTTTCTCTATTGACCGCTTTGTACGTAACTTTTACTGGTTACTGGTGACTTAGTGAGACTCTTGCCACAGGCGGTCCACACTGTGGTTACGGCACTGGTAATAAGTATTGTTTCTGATCGAACTTTCTTTTTTGCATTGAATTGATTACCCAGTTTAATAGTAATATTGCCCAATAATAATAACGTTTATTATTAAATACGTAATTGTATAACAATGAATACTAACTATTTTTTTAACGATTGTTTGCCTGATACATACACAGACAGCCCAGTTTTTGTGTTTTTTTAATGAAGCTTGTCATTCTGAGTATAAGGAAAACTGAATATAACAAAACAAAGAATACTAAGAATAAAATTCCTTTCATTGGAGAATTTTAAAGCTGGCTAGGTTTATTTCAAATTATTTATTTCATACTCAAACAATACTGTGGTCATTTATGTGTATTTACATGCACGCTATGCTAGAAACATAAAAATTCTCTATTTTCCATTAACTGATTCTCATTTCATGAGAGAATTAGCAACTTCACAAATAGTCTATGATATTTTAGTAATACAAGCCAAATTTTCAACAAACGGTTGTTGAAAACACTCTATTTTACATCCGTTCCTCTCAAATCTCGTTTCTGAAGAAAAAGATAAAATAAAAGTCTACATTAGGAATCCCCTTTACAGCATCCGCAAAATCTACATACATATGGCGTTTTATTTTACTTCGAAGGGATTCATAACTCGTAGTATAATGGGCAGCCGATCAAAATTCAATACGTCAACGCATTACTGGAACATATTATGTTACCGTATGCTCCCAGCGCCGCCGTATCCGAGCCATTTCGTCGAACAAAGCTAAATTTAATTCATATTCAATTTCAAATATTTTCCCTTTTTACCCGATCCGCTCTATAACGTAACTCAGGCCGCTAACCTCGCGTCCAAATCTGAAATTTATTTGAAAGCTCCCCCTGAAAAAGCGCTATAAATTTCATGGAATATTCGATCGGAATATAGTTTATGTTAGATTGGTGATCGGACAATAATGGTATTAATCAGACAGCGTATGACCTGTAATAACTGGATTGAGGAACATAATTGTAGAACAACAATGTTTGAATTACGTATTATTAGCTGTTAGTAATGACTGGATTGCATAAGATCATGTATGCAATTACACAGCCACTGGAGCAAACAACCTGTGTGCTTAAGTGACGTAAGCAATACCGTTGTTACGACATGCATTGCCACTTGGTTATAACATAATCTATTACAATTTGTAAGGCTATTGTTACAAATTACAGTGTATGGCATATTCCCAAACTCTAAAATATGATATTCTATTCAGAATATGGTCTGTATGATATAACTTATACTGACTGTAGCAAAACATTAGGAAAACAAAAGAAAAATAAAAAAATACACAAAAGTGCTTGGTTCTGTAGTTGGTATTTGGTTTGACGAAAGACACAATCCTATACACCCACACAAAATTTTTTGCCCTGCGAGAATAAAAAATCTGATGTGGCCAGGCACATGACTTTATCATACTATATATAAAATTAATAGTTTAGCTGCATGAGATTCTATTTGATCGAGATCGGCTATGTCTGCATTAAAGTAAAACTAGTAGAACTAGACAGATATGTCGAATAAAGCTGCGGTCGGATATTGTACTCCGCTGACACAGGGTACACTGTCCAAATGACACTTACGTGTTATTGGGTGTAAAAAGTGTACGGTATACTATATCCGAACGCAGCTTATATTGACAGTAGGTTGTCAAAACATTTGCGTTTGACACTACGTACTGTCATTAGAATCATATCTGACATATAATCTGACATATCCTGGCTACTAGTTTTAATACAGTACGACCGATCTCGATGAAATAGAATTTGCTCATGCAGCTAAACTAATTGATTGTACCAAAAAATATCATAGTCATAAATTATTCAGAATTTCCTCATCTTTAATTTATTATTTAACTATTTCGACGAAATTCCAGAAATTGCGGCTTATTTACAAAATGTTTAAAAAATGCTAAGACTAAACCTGCAGTTCCTTTGGACCATTTTCAACAGAAAGCTTTCCAGCTCTAAGTTTGGTTATGAAACTTCTAAATATGAAGTTTCGTCCCGATACCTTTAGTAGTTTGTCCGGAATCGTCGCCACAAATACGGGTACACACATCCACGCACACACACACACAGACATTTTTTTGTACCTTGGTAAAAAATGTTCAGGGGACCCAAAAAGACATACTTCCGCTAAAATTCAAAATTTTTTTTTGGCACGATTACAATACTTTACATACTGCGTATGATAAAGTAAAAATAATTTTTTAATTTCTATAATTTTATTAAACACCAAGTAACTGTAAAACATATTTATTTAACATTTATTAGCATCACGACTTCTAGAAAGGAACCACACTCCATTATTCCCTGTTACTGGCAATTTATATAATATGCATAGGAATATCAATCCGCATATTCATAGAACAAAAACACATACTAGCTAGACGCCAAAAAAGTTAACCTAAAAAGCAGATAGATTATTTCGTTTTGTTCTCCAAATTTCGCTTTGCTCTAGATTGAACATTATTTTTCAAGTTGTGTGGGCATCCCACCTTAAATGTTAAAGCATTCATAAATTACTTTTCTTTCTGAAAAGCTTGGCGTTAAACATCAATCTCTGGTGCCTGGTTGGCGTCGTTGATGAACTATAAAGATAATACAATTGTTCTTCAGTGTGGAATGCTACTTTAACCTTACTAGTACATAGTATATAATTAAATATTTTTATCATATTAGTAAAATCAGAAGCTTGGTACAATTTAATTTTAAACGTCTTAGATTTTATATTTTTTACTAAAACATCATTGAAATAAAGCAGGCAGATCATTGTAATATCAAACACGAATGCTTCTAGGCATCCCTTCTTAAACTGATCGTTTATTATATTAGTAAAACCATTTATACTTATGTGCTGTAGTTCCGTTGTAGTCTTTCTAAAAGATGATTCCAATAAAATAGCGATATTGTTGTAATATCACACCGATTTGTTATCAGAATTATTATAGTGTATTACAGTAATAATTCAGTTATGCTATTTCACATCACTTTCAGAAGTCGCAGAACTTGGAGATAACAAAATTAATGTTGTGGATTAAAGTTGTATGGCATCGTAATGATTGTTTCGGGTCAATTTTTGAGTAGTACGTTCAATATGAACTAAATAATTACGTTTCAAATGCAATCGTTCTATGAAGAAGACTTAATTTACTACTTCTTTCTTGTCTGAATGCTTTTGTTCCAAGTATGATGTGGAACGAGTTACCACTGCGCAAACGTGAACATTCTTCCAAAAATCATTCATCAAAAATCATTCAATCATTGGTATTATAAATGCCTCGTTTTTCTCATTTTAAGAAATTATTTATTACATAATTATGATCATTTGAAATGAAAAATATTTTAATATTATTATAATATTATTAATACCTACTGTTCAAACTTTCAGTACTGTTACCTCTCCCCGGTTTGTGCAGGTAGATGCTGTTTTCGGATGATTCTAATGCTGTCAGCAGAACTAAAAGCTTGACGTCTTCGCCAATAAATTTGCCATAGTGGAAATAGACCAAAATTTAGTATTTTTTTCATTTATTTGAGGGATATGACTTGTTGGTTTTTACGTAAAATTATGTACTTAAATCAAGAATCTCGAGACATGACAGAAGCGACAAATAAAAATGTACAAAGTACTTAGGAAACACGTTTTAGTGACACACAGTAGCTTCAAAGGTCACCCTTAAGGTGCACGCTCGCATTTTTTACCTCAAGACGGTCACGATTTCGTAATTTTAGCTTCTGTCCAACAATAATCCTTATAAAATTCTGTGCCAAAAAAAGATTTACTATTTTTTCTTGTATGCGTCCTTCTGAAACTACGAGCGCCCGAATATAGGTGTTTAGTTTTTCTAATTTTAGCCCATTATCGCGGGAATATTAGTTTAGACGAATAAGTTTAGTTTAGAGTTGTCAAAAACACATATGATGTTTGTCCGATGTTTTCGTTGAATACCTACTTAATACAAAACAAGAATTATTGACGGAATTAAATGCAAATATATAATTACTAACAGAAGGAAATGTTGATATTTCAATACCCCTTTATCGTGAGGCCTGGAAATGGCGGCTTCTGGCATACTATGAGTTTAGTATCGCTAAAATAATAAAAACTTTATTTGAGAACCACAGCATTTAGGAAAAAGTGTTTTGTGTAGTATTTTGTAGGGATTAATATGATTAATAATGCAGATACTAAAACTTCAAAAGCATCAATATGTAGCGTTAAAATGCAAAAAAAAAGATGCAAATGACCCATTTATGGATTACATGCTCTAATAAAATTTGCAGCAGCCATAGAATATTGAAAACTGTATTGGAATTATTTTCCTTTATAGCTCATTTTCCATCTAATTCCATTATACTATTACACCATATTACTATTATTCATATGAAAATGCCATGTTTATGTAACAAAACGCAAGTAATATCCGATACATCAAACAACTGAAATTAATAGAACTGTCACATTAATTCTTTATATAGAAAACGTTGGAATAGTAATTCTAAAATAATTAATACCTACTGCCAAACATTAATAATGACACGTCACTGTAATCAGAAAAGTGCATTCGAAAATATGACCCGCCATTATTTGAAATATTTTAATACAGATCTTGAATCAAAAAGTAAAATCAAAAATTAAAAGTTTCAGTTCAGATAAGAAAATGATCAAGAAATATACGTTAATTTATGAAATAGAAAAAAATACTTGAAAACTAATTGAAGTAAAACAAATACCTATATCATAACATGGTATAATAAAGACCAGTAAGTTGGTTTATTACTTAACCTCATTGGCATCCTCCCAACTCAAGAACATCGATATTAAATAGCGCGTATATAAAATATACCCCTAAATCAATTGGATTATTTCCTTCACACACCCCATTTCTTCGTTCATCTCCAACACTCAATGGTTATTTATACCAACCGATATATTTAAATTTCGTTTCAATCGAATGCAAATGGCGCGTGGTTACGTCTGGATTCTTCTTACGTGATTCTTTCTTCCCTTTTTTTACTTAACACGTCAACGGTGTCCTCCGGAACGCGCCATCTCAGCTTCACGACCCTTATCAAATCTTTTGTTATCGGAGATCAATGCTAGTACATGGAGCGGCAGAGCAATGGGCCGAAAAACTGCCGCCTACCGCTACTGTCTCGAAACGAGAAAACATCACTTTGATTTATCAACAATTTCTCAGCGCTCGTACGCGCCAACTCCATCTAGCGGCGCTTCCGTTACCCGCAAAATCTTATGTCTGCGCCCGTGTAACTTAATATCTCGTGGAGAACGTGCACGGTCGATATTGCCGAAGAAAAATAAGTATAAAGACCGATAAAGTGCAGTCACTTGATCCAGATAATAAAAGTGTAGTTATTTTATAGGTTATACTGGGTCGGTGTATAGCAAAGTCAACAGTACACTAAAAACTGCTGTCAAATGCAAAATCACATTTTAAATATATGATCGAAATGTTTATTTTATCGCACAAACAAGAAATTTTAATTTAGTTTAGCGTGAACTGATTTTTGGTTGTTAAGAAATATTTGAATTTATTTATTTTGGCACAACAAATATTTACTTTATTGAAAACTCTAATTTATTTGCTTGTAGAGATTAACTTATTTGGAATAATTATTTAAATGAAATAAATACATTTGGATACTAACAAAAAATTTTCTTTGAAGTAATATTTTTGTTTTGATTAACAAATACGTTCCATTTGCCAATGAAATCCAATTTTGATTCAAACAAAGACATTTTATACAAGAAGGGATTTAAGTCCTTTAAAGTACTGTTTGGTATTATTTTTAAATATGTTTTAGTCACGCAAGATTTCGATAGTAAATACTCAAATGAAAATAAAAATTACAGCTTTCTACTGGTGATGGTTTACCATATAGAATTTTTTAACTTAGAACGAAATAAATAAGCAAATAATATTCAAGTGACCACATAATGAACTAATAAGTAAATAGAACCTTCTTTTGGTACTTTTTAGAAGAGTTTTCCTCTTTCCGACAGGAAAGTAGTAAGAAGATATACTGGCATCAAACAAAAATTTTATATAGTCCTTTTATTTTTAAAAGGAAAGAGAAAACTTTTTGACTTTGGACAATGCTTGTTTATTTGTTTTGGGATGCCTTTCTCAGCAAATAGCAAATTGTCTTCGACTCAATGTGCTAAAACTAGGGCTGAAAATGGCTGAACTAAAAAAAATAACACCAAGCAACATTTTCATTTTGTGTAGCAGTATTTAACCGTTTCAAACAATATATCATAAGCATCCATCGATATTATTGCTGCAAATAAAATCTCTAGGTAGTGAAAGGCGGAGAAATTAAGTTTATTTTTAATTAACTTAAAAACTATTTGATTTTCAAAAAAAAAAATCTTTTTTAAAATTTGTAGTTCGTAAATTACACCATAATAATGTTGCCGAACACAGCCTGCTGTGTACTACTTCGTATAAGTTTGTACGTCCATTTGCTTCACTGAGAAAGTTTTTAAAATGTATCTATCTGCGATATCTTGTAAAGGAATTAACTTGTAAATCTCCCCCACGACAATTTAGAATCGATAATGGTGTAACTGCCGAAACATGTCTCCTATTTAAATAAGATTTATCGTGCAAATCAAAAGAGGAAGAAGTATGGAACATTACACTTCTTGTACTATGGTTGTGAATGTGTTGGTTTTCGCTTAGTGTTAGATTTATTCTGATGATTTTGTTTTTTATTTTGTGTAATAGGAGGAGATTATTTAGTTTTTTCCTTCTCGCATATTCAGCTCTACTTTTCCTGAAGACATCTTTGGTAGGTGTTCTTCGGTCCCATTTGAACATAATCTATAGTAGGTATTTTGTTTTGTTGCCGTTGTAGTTTGTTTAGATTTTGTCCCGTCGTGTTGCCCCATATGTTGATTAGGTAGTTTATGTTTAAAGTGAATAAAGCATTGCATATATTATCAGTGAAAGGGGTCTGGGGTGCAGGAATTTATGTTGCGCGTTGATACCGCCTAAATGAATGCCTTTGCAAAAAATAACTACAAAAAGCTTTTTTCTGAAAAATATGATGACAAACAAGAAAATGTGTGACATAGCTGGCCGAGAAAATATCGAGCAAAAAAAACACGATAAAAACGATTTTGATTTGTTTAAACGAAGGATCTTGAGAATATTTTTTAATCACATATATTTTCAGAATTTCAAGTTTACTCCGAGCTAGTTCCTCAATCCACTGATTTTTCATCTCGGACGCTTGGACTAATAGGCGTCTGATTGTACTACTTCACAGAACAAAAAATCAGTAGCAGTCAAAATCTAAATTGATAAGACTTAGTAATCTTTAGTAATTTGCTAATTTAGGGGCCGATTTGACAAACGCTGGGTGCGTACCAACGGGTGAAGTGACATTTTATTAGCATATGTATGCCATCACTTTTAAACAAAAAAATCTGATGTGGCCAGGCACATGACTTTATCATACTATATATAAAATTAATAGTTTAGCTGCATGAGATTCTATATGATCGAGATCGGCCATGCCTGCATTAAACTAAAACTAGTAGAACTAGAAAGATATGTCGATTAAAGCTGCGTTCTGATATTGTACTCCGTTGACACCGGGTACACCGTCCAAATGACACTTATGTGTTATTGGGTGTGTTCCTCATCTTTAATTTATTATTTAACTCTTTCGGCGAAATTCCAGAAATGGCGGCTTATTTGCAAAATCTCTCAAAAACGCTAAGACTAAACCTCCAGTTCCTCTGGACCCTTTTCAACAGAAAGCTTTTCAGCTCTAAGTTTGGTTACAAAACTTCTAAATATGAAGTTTCGTCCCGATACCATTAGTAGTTTCTCCGGAATCGTCTCCACAAAAACGGGTACACACACACACACACACACACACACACAGACATTTTTTTGTACCTTGGTCAAAAATGTTCAGGGGACCCAAAAAGACATATTTCTGCTAAAATTTCAAAAAATTTTTTTGGCATGAGTACAATACTTTACATACTGCGTATGATAAAGTAAAAAATCTGATGTGGCCAGGCACATGACTTTATCATACTATATATAAAATTAATAGTTTAGCTGCATGAGATTCTATTTGATCGAGATCGGCTATGTCTGCATTAAAATAAAACTAGTAGAACTAGACAAATATCTCGATTAAAGCTGCGTTCGGATATTGTACTCCGTTGACAGCGGGTACACAGTCCAAATGACACTTACGTGTTATTGCGTGTAAAAAGTGTAACGGTGTTCAATATCCGAACGCAGCCTATATTGACAGTAGTATTTTCAAGACATTAGCGTTTGACACTAGCTACTGTCATTAGAATCAAAATAATCTGACATATCCTGGCTACTAGTTTTAAAGCAGTACGCCCGATCTCGATGAAATAGAATTTGCTCATGCGGCTAAACTATAAATTCTACCAAAACATGTCATATACATAAATTATGGAAAATTTCCTCTCCTTTAATTTATTATTTAACTATTTTGACGACATTACACAAATAGCGGCTCATTTGCAAAATCTTCGAAAAATGCTATGAGTAAACCACCAGTTCCTTTGGACCCTTTTCAACAGAAAGCTTTTCAGCTCTAAGTTTGGTTATAAAACTTCTAAATATGAAGTTTCGTCCCGATACCATTAGTAGTTTCTCCGGAATCGTCTCCACAAAAACGGGTACACACACACACACACACATACACACACACACACACACACACACACACACACACACACACACACACACACACACACACACACACACACACACACACATACGCAGTATGTAAAGTATTGTACTTTACATACTGCGTATGATAAAGTAAAAATGATTTACACGAATATATAGTGCAAAAAATGATGTCTCACCAATAGCTTTGTTACACACAACCATGAGCTTGTACTTTTGGAAACGCAAGTCAGAATGCATTCTTCTAGAAGTTTTAATTATTATTAATAAGTTATTAGGTTTATTACACAAATAAGTCAGGATACCATCACGACTTCTTCGTATTATGTGTATAAACTGAAAGTATCACCTAAAACAGACACGGATCGATAAAGCAGGAGGGAAATAAGAACAAAACAACACCCAATAAAGCGCAGCCACTTAACTCTTTACTGGCGATAATAAAACTATATATTTTACAGTCTTCCCTGCCAAGATTTTATTCAGGGCTGGCATAATGGTAGGGACGGGGATGTCCTGTTAACCCAACTAGTAGTTACTGTAAAGATGTTTTACTGCGAGCCAGCGTGCAATAAAGCAAAACTTCCCCGGTTAATGGCAGCCATAGAAAGTTCTAAAGAGGGCCCATCAATGGTTTTTACTTGTTTTCTTAGTTAGCCACATCTACTCCGACAAAGTGCTGTCGGATTACCGGAAAAGATTACAAAATTACAAAAGATTACTCGCTGAAATATATACAGAAAACATTAAGACTCATTTAGTGCGCTCTAAATGCAATTCTTGCAGTAAAAGCTGCGCTTATTTTGTACTTTTGCAGGGAGTGGTTGTGTAGTTCTGCGAGCGACCATTACATCGTAACCACAAAAGCGGCCTTTTAGTATTCGAGTTTACAAAGCATTATTTAATAGGAACCAGCCATAGCTAATTAAAGTTTGCTCCGTACCTATATATTTATACAGTTGATTTGCTCTTATACAACCTCGAGTTATTTGATATCCGAGAGTAATATGGCCAAATCAAATTTATGAATGTACTACGTACACAATTACGCAATTGCGGAAACGACAAAATCTCTGGATCGGTTTGTTATTTAAAAGAATAGGTGCAGATAAATGCATCCCATTCGATTTCTTTTCAATTTAAAATCGTCTATTTTGCCAACCCAATATTGTTTCTGCAGATATACTTTGCATAAGGCAATTATTATCCTTATTTTTCTTTCTTTGCCTTTGGTTTAATGTAAAAGTGACAAGCCGATTTATGTTTTACTTTTTGGCGATTTGTGAAAACAACAGGTAGTTGCTGTTATTTTAAGTTCTTTAAAAACAAAAATATGTCTTGTGTGTTGAACGTATCACACTATACGTAGGCAGTACAATTAGGAGCATAGAAACAGAAAATAATATTTTGAGTGCCCGCTTAATCTCAACAAAGTGTCAACAATGAATAAACGCCTAAGAATTAATAAGTTAAAAAAAAAGGGAGAAGAGCACCTACAGCTCAGATCAATAATAACTAACAGTTGACAACAACTATAGTAGCTGCCGATTGGCAAAGGGCAAAAATTGGTTGAACAAATTAAGTAAGTATATTTGTTTAAATACCAGGACTTGAGTACAAACGTTCACCGTGAGATGGAACCACATCCAGGGCGTACTACAGACTCAATCCCGACGTCGATCTTACTAGTAAATTCCCCTCTTAATGGCAACCCTATATTCGTCATTCGTACATCTTTTAATTGTCTTAATGGTTGTGGAGCTTTGGGGAACATGAAGTTTCTGATCGGAATATGAAAATGCATTTTCTATAGAATTATTTTGTCCTGACTACGAATCCTGACTGAAAAAAATCCTCTCGGGTAAATTTCGGAAGAAATGGGGTCAAATTGTAAACAAAAAAATGTAAATGTCGGTTTAATTGATTCTCGGCATCAATGACAAAAATTAAATCTCACGAACGATATTTTTAAAGATTACCGACGATATGTAAATATAATCGAACTACAAACCAGACAGATAACAAACCGATAAAGAATGTTTAAATATAGTCACAAATGTACTGCATTAATGATGAATTGAGAAGCGAAATTTGACGTGTATCATTTGCCATTATGTAATCTCCTTATTTCCCCTTAACTATCTTTAAATTTCTTATCGCCAAAATGGATATTGGATTTTGGCTATTGGTAAATTTTGGAAATAATAATACCTACCAAGATTGTGAGAATATTTTATGGCAATGGGTACATTATTATAATTACTATTATTACTATATTAAAAGTTAATACCCCTCGACAATATTACGGTCGGCGACAAGGTTTAATCCTTTTGTGGTTTAATTCTCATTATTATTTAATAACCCTAACCGCGACATAATGTGAAACTTAAAACAGGTTGGACATCTTAATAACCTTCGCAATAAGTTCCCTTTTATGACACTTATAAAGATTTTAATCCCCAGGCTAGATATTGCATCGTGACGTGTCTATTACCGAAATACATAATTGCGAAAGTTCGCGTGTAGAGGGTGCGATAAATTTCATAATGGACATTTCGGGTTGGCGCGACTATAAATCTCAAAAGAGCTAGTGAGATTAAATTTGCATCGCGTTTAAAGGTTAAAATATGGAGTAAGTCCGCGGCAGCAGTTCGCGTTAAATATTTAAATAACGCCGCCTGATCAGCGTTCTCGATAGCGGACATTATCATCTCCGGTGAAATATCGCTTTTTCAGCAGGGTACAAGAGGTCCTCTTTCACATAGTGGCATCGATAAGAACTCCGGATTTAGGTTCACCCCATCCGGCCACACCCTCTCGGAAGCCTCTCAAAAGACCCCCACCCCCACCCCCCGTCTCGGTAATAATTATCGCTGAGCGCTGACTTTTCATCGAGTCAGCTTGTTATGCATGATCCACTCACTTCTCTCCTTCGACTTTGTCTTTGCTAATGAATCCTAACCCCTTTTTAAAATGCCTCTTCGCTCGTCTCCAGTGGCTCAGCTACCGCTGTATCAGCTATACCAAAGATACCGCCCCCACCTAAAGTTACCACCCAGCTTTTGTCTTTTCATTGGAAGATAAAAGGGGCTATAAAAGAATATTACGGAGTTTTAATTTGTTTAAGAAATAAAAGAAATTAAGAAATTATTTTATTTAATACAAAAGTAATTGCACTGACCAGCACAATTAGAGAAACGATTAAACTAATTTAGAAAAAAGCATGTTCTTACATAATCTTTGACCGACTTTCATTTCTTTTTTCTGAACAAATCATCAAGATTATCATATAGATGGATAGATAGATAGATAGATCTGTATTCACGTTAGCTACAGTAAGAAGATACAGATAAATACACAGATTAACAATCGCGAGACAAAAATAACTATATATACATAGCACTAATCGACTGGAAACGACATGCCATCTAATCTAGGCGAGACACATCCAAGTAATCTTCGTAGGAATAGTAACCTCCATCCAACAGGAATGAGCTTACGGCCACCTTAAGCTTTTAAAAATCTGTTAGACCCCTGAAAAATAATTTTTTTTTTATTAATAAGCATAAGATGCTTAGCATATTGAAACTAATCTAAAAGATTAACCATCAATTTAAATCTGGATTCTTAAAACTAGGTACTTGTCTCTAATAGGCTATCCACTGATGTCCCTATATTTACTTTGTCCCAAACAATAAGCACTAACACTTCACTCACTGTGCTCTGCTTTTTACACATTTCACTGATTCACTAGTTCGAAGGGTTTAGTTCTTTTTAGTCTTCTCACTAGATTCTGGTTGTCCAGTAGCTGCACGCTGCACGCTGACGTGATGGCTTAGGCAAGATTTATGCTTAGTGGCGAATCTTTTTATCTCTTGGATGACTTGTGGGACACCAAGATCACGGTGCAGGTCACTATTCCGTATGTACCAAGGAGCGTTAACCATATTCCTTAGTACTTTATTTTGGAAGATCTGGATTCCTTGTATATTGGAGCTTTTTGCGCAGCCCCAAAGCTGGATGCCGTATAACCAAATCGGTTTTAGTACTTGGTTGTAGACTTGTAGTTTGTTCTGTACTGACAACTGAGAGTTTCTTCCCAGAAGCCAGTACAGTTCTCTGTATTTGAGGCCAGGCTCTACTCTTTTCTTCTTAACATGTTCTTTCCACCTTAGTTTTGTATCCAGTGTCATACCCAAATACTTTGCAGTGTTCGCATATGGAACTATGGCGTCGTTAATCTTGACATGAGGTATGTCCTCGATTCTTTTGTTTGTGAAGTTAATGTGGACAGATTTCAGTTCGTTGAGCTTGGTCTTCCATTTTCTGGTCCATTTGTATATTTTGTTACTAGCTTGTTGAAGATTCCTGGTAGATTCACCAATAGTTGATCCCACTGCCATTAGAGCCGTGTCATCTGCGAATGTGGCGACTGTTACATTTTCCATCTGTGGAAGGTCACTTGTATATAGTAGATAGAGAATTGGTCCCAATACACTACCCTGGAGTACCCCAGCTTTGACTTCTTTTAGTTCCGAGTATTCATCGATCTGTTTTATTCTGAATAGTCTATCAGATATATAGGATGTTAGCAGCTCGACGTATTGTAAAGGTAGCATACTCTTTAGTTTGTGTATCAATCCTTCATGCCAAACCTTATCGAAAGCTTGTGTCACATCAAGAAAGATTGTTGAGCAAATAATGCAAATAATTCTTCTAATGCTTTCTCTATGATATCTGTTATTCTATGGACTTGATCTAATGTGGAATGCTTTTCTCTAAAATCAAATTGGTGATTAGGAATTAGTTCTTTTCTCTCAATGATAGGTTTCATTCTCTTTAGAAGCAACTTTTCAAAGAGTTTCGATATCATTGGTAACAGTGATATTGGGCGATATGATTTGGCCTCGGTCGGTGGTTTGCCTAGTTTTGGTATCATGATAACTTCTGCTACTTTCCAGACATGTGGGACGTATTTTAATCTGAACGATGCATTTATTAGGTACGTCAGCATACCAATACCTTTCTTAGGTAATTTCTTAAGAACTTCTCCTGTGATAAGATCATATCCAGGTGCCTTCTTTGGATTCAGGTTTGTCTTGATTTCTCTGGCAACTTCCTTTGGAGTAACTAGCTGTATGGCTTCTTCATCATAGGTTATATCTTCATTCGTGATTGACTCTGATTCGATGTTGTGTGGCTGGAAGATTTCTGTTAGATGTTCTGCAAAAATTTCAGCCTTCTGTTTATTGTCTCTTGCCCAGGTACCGTCTCTTCGTCTTATAGGTGGGACATGGGCCACTGGCCTCTTGTATTTCCTCACTGCTTTCCACAGCGAGTAATCTGTTTCTTTATCGGGAGTCAATTTGGTTAAGAAGGATTCCTATGATGCCTCTTTTAGTTTTTGAATTTCGCGTTTAAGTTGTTGGGATTTATTATTAAGTATGGTTTTGTCAGCTGGATCTCGTGACTGTTGCCATCTTCTTCTAGCTTGTCTTTTTTGCTTGACCATTTCTCTAATTTCCATAGGATAATTATTTCCAATAGTTCTGTGGGTGATTTCTTTAGTGTTGTTCCAAGCGGCTTTCTGGATGGTGTTGATGAATTTCTCGGCTTCTACGTCGAGCTGATCTCTAGTTTTAAGCTGGATATTTAGCTGTATAGTGTTTTCAAGCTCTACTTTAAAGCTTACCCAGTCTGTAGTTTTATTGGTCAAGGTTGGGGTACATTCCTTTTTGATTCTGCTTTCGCTTAGGGTCATTAGTATTGCAGAGTGATCAGAGTCCAGATCAAAGTTCTCCTCAATATCAATGAAGTTCGGCGAAAATTTTCTTGTTATAAAGAAGTCTAAAAGATCCGGGGTTTTGTCCTGGTCAGTAGGCCAATAGGTTGGCTTACCTGTGGAATGGAATCGACATCCTCTTTCTTGGATTGCGTTTCTCAGCTCTCTCCCTTTTGTGGTTATCAGTCTGGAGCCCCAGTCTGTATGTTTGGCGTTATAATCACCACCCAGTATAAACCTTTCTCCGAGATGTTCTAAGAATTTATTATAATCTGTTTTTTGAGATTAAACCTTGGGGGGCAATATATCGCACCCACAGTAAAATTCTGTTTGGTTGATTTTATACCAACGACCGTAAGTTGTACTTCTGCGCTCTTGAGATGGCACTCCTCATAGTGATTTATGCTATTTTTTATTATTACGGCACTTCCTCCTCTAGCTTGGTTATCCGGATGACATACTTCGTACACCTGATATCCCTTCAGCTTTAGATATGTCTGATTTGTTGAGTGTGTTTCTGAAACAAGACATATTCGATTTTATGTGTGTTTAGAAACACTTCTATTTCCAATTTTCTGTTTCGTATACCGTTGGCATTCCAAGTTGTGATTCGTAAATCGTTAGTCATCTTATGTGTGTGTCTTTCACTGTTCTAGCTTAGATAATCTCTCTTCGATTTTGTCCATCCTTTCTAGAATTTTTTGTAGCAGCTGCATAGTAGCGTCACCTGAAGTTGATGGCTTGTCCTTTTTTGAGGAATCTGTCGCTTGAGCATATGTTGTGCTTGTATTTGTTTTTTAATTGGTTTTGATTTTGGGATGTTACCTGCACGCTGTTGTTGACCCACTTTTGGTTGGGTTGGTAAGTTGGGTAGCCCTTTCTGGTCTCTGATTCGTTGTATTTCTTTTGCCACCATACAGCCTCTGTAGTTTGCAGGGTGAGCATCTCCACAGTTCCAGCATTTTGGTGGTACCTCTTTTGGAAGATACAGATAAATACACAGATTAACAAATCGCGAGACAAAAATAACTATATATAAATAGCACTAATCGACTAGAAACGACATGGCATCTAATCTAGGCGAGACACATCCAAGTAATCTTCGTAGGAATAGTCACCTCCATCCAACAGGAATGAGTTTACGGCCACCTTAAGCTTTTTAAAATCTGTTAGACTCCAGAAAAATAAATGATACAATTGATTCAACGTAATATTTTGGTCAAAGTGTGCGACACCTTGTGAGATATTAATAAAATACGATACCTGTGAAACGTCTCTAATACAAAAATTTACGATGAGATGAAACTGTTATCTTCAATAATAACCAAGATATTCAATTTGAAACTATGCCGCAAAAATCTTTCTCACGAGATAATTCTCATATGCAGTTCGGAGCATTTTCAATAGCTGCCATTAAGACTGGCCAATTCTGTAACGCAACTTTTGTATTGCATACTCTTTGATTCTAAGACAACAACTGATTATTTTGCTTACTTATCTGAAGCTTTATTATTCTAGTTTAATGGTTATAGCATTAGTGTAGAAATGAGAGACAGTTTCATGTCTATTTTGTTCCGTACAATTGAATGGTGTAACCAGTTTTGCAATTTTCTTAAAAATTTGAAGAAATTATGGCCAATTACTGAAAATTCATTGTTACAAAAGTTATTTTGGAATTTTTTCAATTTTTGAGCATGTTGTTAAATAGGGATTATTATTTTTATTATGGTATCAATCAGGGCTGTGGAGTCGAAGTCGGAGTCGTTGAGTCGGAGTCGGAGTCGGAAAAAATGTACCGACTCCGAGTCAATGTGTAAATAATGTAGAAAAAGACATGCAAGATGACCGTTGGCTCAATAGATAGTAAAAAATTAACTAAACATATTATTAAGTCTTTTACAAAGTACCTACCTACATATGCTAATATAATTAAACTACAAAACACACAGGTCGATGGTAAATGATGAATAGCAACTGATTATTGTGAGACGCTTGCCGCGTCACGTCGCACATATAGTTTATTTCCAATTTCCAACAAACAACTTCAATGTGCTAATAATCGTGATCATGCTCGATCATCTCCAAATAAAGAAATCGGACTTAGACGAACTAGAACTTTCCGAAGCGACAGCGTGTGGTTTTCCTTATTCATCAAAATTAAGAGGATTTGCTCGTATTCGTTCGGCCACAAACAACAGCTGAACAATTCATTAAATATTGCAAAAAGTATTTTAATGATATACTCTTGCAATTTTAAAAAGAAACAGAGTACGGTGACACAGTCGTATCAACTCTCAACTTTTTTTTATTTTTATTCGCCCCAATATCTGAATGTTTGTAAAAGATACAGCTTTACTAGTAAAACTTTGCAATTTTAGGTTTAATGTGTGATAACATTAACCTTTAACCGAAATTGATTATTTTTTCAACATATGAACAAATTTATTAAAAGTGTCACATCCGTTTGAATTTAACAAAATGTGTAGAGATTTTAAATGGTTACTCAGTTTGTTATTTATGTTGAATATAGGAAAATCCATGTATGCAAGACATACTCGTTGCAGTCAGAATTGTGACGTCATTGCCACTAACAGAAGTAAGAGTTGGGATTATTTACAGCTTATTTTGCACTTTAATTTTGTATTCATTGGAATAAATTTTAGTTAGAATGAGTTACTTTGTACTATACAGTGGATTGTCATTAATTTTGTTATTATTAAATATAGAAAATCGGTTAAATTGACAAACTAGTTCAGAATTATGTGCTGTCTAATTAGAATACAGTTGAATTTCTAATGATTTCAGATATATTTTGAAAAAATAAAAAAGCGACATTTTTAAATATGGTCATAACTTTGTGCTCCGATCAACAGGTCTTTTTGATTTATTTACAATTAATTTCTGTCAGTTTATTTTTTTTCGCCAACAAATTCGCTGGAAACAAATACACTTTTGCAGGAGTCGGAGTTGGAGTCGGAGTCAGAGTCGGACTACAAAAATTATCTGGAGTCGGAGTCGGTCTCGGAGTCGAAAGTTTTTTTGACTCCACAGCCCTGGTATCAATAAGTACATGTAAAAACAACAAACATGACGACCAGGAGAACTCTGTACGATGATTTTTCACCATTTATGATCAATTTATGCTTATAAAGACATAAAAAGGCACGCTTCGTTTTTGCGTTGGAATTCGCATTTTTCTCGCAAATTTCTTAGTAAAAAGTGACCCTTATGAATGTTGTAGATTTAACACTATACTACCCCATGACCTGCATTTAATTGTTTTACGTCACTATCAGCCCCATTTCCATTTCCAATGATAAAAGTCCTGTCTACAATAAATACCGGTTTAGGCTTCTAATCAGTTAATTTTCCTGCACTATTTACCAAAATTTGTTGTTTCAAGTATCCCTTCATGATCAAGTAATCCTATTCTGCAGTACTAGTGATGAGCACATTCGCATTGTGATCGTGATCTATATTCTATTTATTAAATTGCTGGATTTGTTGGAAAGATATTCATCACTACGGATCAATCGAGCTATCACTCTTAAATATCTACCAAAAGCCAAAAATATTGCTATAAATACTGCCCCACCCTCCCCTACTTCTGTAAGTTTCTATATATGTTTTCTAGTAAATCTTCTTTGAAGTAAAAACGCTGTTTGAATTATGCTAAAGCAAATTATAATAACAAACCAATCATCGGTTATTAAGTAGTAGCAAACTTCGCAAAACTAATTCAAGCAACACCCACGCAGTATTAGGATTATGTCCCTTCGCCCATCTCCCCTTTACCATCGAGTTGTTGAGGTACTCTTATCACGGAAAATGGTTCACAATAACGACAGTTTAATGCGGATGGACAGCAAGTTGCGCAAACAGATGTCATTTGGGGCCTACGACGTCCCTGAGCTGTTTGGGGATAATGGTCTCCCACCCATTGTAATTTATTTGGACAGCAATGGATAGGAAGTAACGAACCTGTCCCCGAAACCCGGATTTGACGCCGACGACCCGGCCGGCCCGGCTTTCCGAAGGGTCGCCGCCGTCGTCGCCGTGAGCACGCTCGACCCTGCAAAATCACGGGAAAAAGTCTTAAGGTACAATATTGGCTGCCGATCTCCGTAATTGATGACTTCTTGACTTGATGTACGATGTACGAAAGGTCGTACAATAGGTGCAACCTAAGGAAAGAAAATAGTTTTGTGTTGGAGGAATATATATTATGTCACCTAATCCATCCCTAACGGTATGTTTGTTTGTTTTGTTTTTATCTATTTAATATCTATTGTTAGAAATAAATTAAATTTAACAGCAATAAGTACTTATATAAATACAACTTGGATAACACTATTAGTTTAGTGTTTGCATGTTTAAAGCAATGATTAAACCCGCAAAGCATTCGCATATTCAATATATCCAATAGTAATAGTGAAAATAAATATAATCTAAACTGAAAAAGAAATAATTAACCGGTATAATTCTGTAACAGTTTTGATTAAGTGGGCAATAAAGAACTTGGCTTATAGGTGAATGCTTTATTTGGTGGTTTTCATGACCTGTGAGTCATCATTACCTCCTCATTTCTCCAAACGGTTGGCACAAATTTAAATCTAATTGCTGCATTTCGCAGGTTAGTTGACTTAACGGTGGCTTTTTAGGTAATTTTTTGAAATTTTCATCAGATCAAAACAAGACGACTTTCTTGTTTTCATATTTTTTATATCATTTATTGTCTATTTTGTATTAAGTGGTGTATTGGAGTCTGGATTATTTTTGGATTCAAAATTTTTGGTGTGAAGGACTGTTACAAGTATTCTGTAAAGACTTTGACTTTATCTTTATCATTCTTCTTCTATCCCAGATTTCTTAATGCCTTTAGTCGCCTTACATAGAGAGTATCCTTTGCTCACGTCAATTTTTTTTAACTTCTTCTGGGTTTTTATTTATTGACTGTTGAACAATGAGTACAATTAGACTAAAAATGGCAAATGGGATGTAAATCCTTTAATGTTGCCCTTCTGGGACCCGACCGGAAAAATGTTGGGTTCCGTTTCTAAAACCACGTCTATTTGCCAGGAAAAGAAAACTAATGTAACATTTAAGAAATCAAAGAAAAAATACTTCATTAAAATTGCTTGAAAAATCGCTTATATGCAATGCACTTCTTTTTTAGTTTTTAAGGCGTCTTATCAAGAAAGAACTAACACTTTAAATTCGTTTTAATTTTTCGAACTAAACTAAATGCTATGAACCCGAAACTGTATGGTCTTTTAAATTTGTTTGTTTTTGATTTAGTATCCAGCGACATTTTAAAAAATCTGATGTGGCCAGGCATATGACTTTATCATACTATATATAAAATTAATAATTTAGCTGCATGAGATTCTATTTGATCGAGATCGCTGCATTAAAATATAACTAGTAGAACTAGACAGATATTACGTCGATCAAGCTGCGTTCGGATATTGTACACCGTTGACACCGGGTACACCGTTCAAATGACACTTACGTGTTATTGGGTGTTAAAAGTGACGGTGTACAATATCAGAACGCAGCTTATATTGACAGTAGGTGTTGTCAAAACCATATCAAAACATTAGCCTGACATTACCTACTGTCATTAAAATCATAATTTCTGACATATCCTGGCTACTAGTTTAAATGCAGTACGACCGATCTCGATGAAATAGAATTTGCACATGCAACTATACTATTGATTGTACCAAAAAATGTCATAGTCATAAATTATTCAGAATTTCCCCATCTTTAATTTATTATTTAACTATTTCGACGAAATTCCAGAAACGACGGCTTATTTGCAAAATCTTTTAAAAATGCTAAGACTAAACCTCCAGTTCCTATGGACCCTTTTCAACAGAAAGCTTTTCAGCTCTAAGTTTGGTTATGAAACTTCTAAATATTAAGTTTCGTCCCGATACCTTTAGTAGTTTCTCCGGAATCGTCGCCACAAAAAAACGGGTACACACACACACACACACACATACACACACACACACAGACATTTTTTTGTACCTTGGTCAAAAATGTTCAGGGGACCCGAAAAGACATATTTCCGCTAAAATCTCAAAAAAAATTTTTGGCACGATTACAATACTTTACATACTGCGTATGATAAAGTAAAAAGTATCGTTCATCATAATTATTCATAAAAATTTCAATTGTGTGGTATTCTTTTAAATCGGACATTCAATGCCAAAATTGAAATAATAGTTATCAAACAAATTACTGTAATTTATACACACCAACAGTGATGGATGGCCCTCACAAGGACTTATCTAATAGATATTTGAATTATTGATCACACGTTTATTGCTTGTGTAAATGGAAACAACATATAAATATACCACAGGAAGTTTTTAATCCTGATGATGATGAAAAACAGATCGATATTTCAAGTGGCGTCCAGCCACGTCTTTAATACGACGATATGAACTTATTCTTAATAAACTAATTTAGGAAGGTCTTCTTAATTTCGTTTCCCATATACACACGAGATTTCACGTAAGAACTATTTCCTTTGAATTTTCTCATAATGCTCATAATGTATACCAATTATGGCTTCGTTTGATGATTTTGTTTACTTTATTTACGTTTTCCATTCAAAGCATTTTTACTTTTTCATACAAACTACGACAAAGTATTGTAATCGTGCCGAAAAATATATTGAGATGTTAGCGGAAATATGTCCTTTTGGGTCCCCTGAACATTTTTTAGCAATGTACAAATAAATGTATGTGTCTGTATCTGTATGTGCGTGTTGTGGCGACGATTCCAGAGAAACTACGAAAGGTACCGGTACGAAACTTCATATTTAGAAGTTTCATGGTCAAACTTAGAGCTGAAAAGGTTGTTGTTCAAAAGGGTTCAAAGGATGTTTACTCCATGCACTTTTCAACGACTTTGCAAATTCCCCGCCATTTCTGTCGTCAAAATAGTTAAATAATAAATTAAAGTAGAGGAAATTTTGTATAATTTATGTCTATGACATTTGTTTGGTAAAATTAATAGTTTAGCTGCATGAGAAAATTATATTTGATCGAAATCAGCCAAGGCTGCATTAAAACTAGTTAGCCAATTTTTTACAGATATTTTGATTCCGTTGACAGTATTATCAATACATCAGCGTTTGACACAGTTTCACACTGCTGTATGTATGGTACTCAGTGGTATAGTATGATAAAGTCATGTGTCTGGTCACATCAGATTTTTCCTATATATATATATATATATATATATATATATATATATATATATATTTATATATATATATATACAGTGTGTCCACGAAAGTCCGCTCCATATGGAAAATCTTTTTATTGTGTATTTCTCAGAAAATTTTATTCTTTATAAAAGTTGGCGGCTCGTGTGAAACTAAAACTGCAACCGTCAAATATGTAAATTTCGCTGCCATATACCGAGCGATTCAGAATATATGGATTTGTGATAAGAGTAAAGTACATTTATTTTCATTATTATCGATAAACTTTATCTGGAAATGTTGTTTAGAAGTAAGAATTATATTCAAATATGAAATCACAGCCACCTACCTTGAAAAAAAATATTTTCAATGTTTTTCTTAATTATTACTCTTGTGACAAATATTAGTAAATGCCAGTGATACTAAAAGGTTCTTTTTAATCTATTTTTTAGAAATTTGAATACATTTTTTATATTTTTTGTTATTTTGGTATGGTAACTAATGTTTATTTAGAACTAGCGCAAAATTACTCATTTTCTTGGTGCGAAGTTGATATATCACCCTGTAGATATTAATATATCATACAATAACTAATTCAGGAGTGTGACTTACCTTTTATTCAGTTAATATTAATGACTGTGGATAGGTTTATAATAGTAGTTATCCATCTACAGCGTGCGATTCTCAAGTGGTCGTACGCGCGGTAGTACCACTTATGAAATTTTATTTTCACTGATAATATTTTAATAAAAATAAGTAAAGCATCAAACTTCTATTGTTTCTTGAATTAATTATGACTGACTTACCCGTTATTAAGTTAATAACTATTATGAATATGTTAATAATGATAATTTATTATCTATGAACTTATTTTATTTCTATTACTAACAATTACAAAAATACATACATTATTACAAATTAAAAAAAAAACTTAACATTGAAAGAATTGTTAAATATCTATTCATCATGTTTCTGTGTGGTGTCCGTCCCGTTCTATGCATAAACACATTCGTCTCGAAACATCTTTGGCCGCATTACCAACAAAATTTGGTGGAATGTTCTGGATACAATGTTCTATAGTTTCCTCTAAATGATTTATATCTCTAAATGGTCGGTGTTTGTATACTTTATTTTTTAAGTAACCCCACAAAAAGAAATCTAACGGGGTAAAGTCGGGGGATCTAGGTGGCCAGGATCTTGATTCCGAATTTCTGCCTATCCAGCGATGGCCAAATTTATGATTTAAAAAGTTCTTGACAGAATTTATATTGTGTATGGGCGCACCCTCACGCTGGAGCCCGTTGAATTAACGGCAAATTGTCCAAAATAAGGTAACAACTCTCTGTTCAGGAACTGAGGATATAATTCCCCATTTAAATTTTGACGAAAAAAATAGGCCCATTTGACGTAAATGTTGCCTCGGCTGTCCAAAGAATATGTTTAAAAAAAGATCTGTCCTCTTCCATTTTCCCCTCAAACCAGATGTCAAAGTCATACCTGATGTCGAAGTCTCTTTCTTTTAGTGTACTTATAAATTATGGTTTATAAGGGTGATACTTAATGATTAATGATATGTACTTAATTAATAAATGGTGGAGATCAGGTAAAATAATAATAAAAAAAAACAAAAGACTAGAGTTGTAGGTGTGATTTTAATTTTAGTCAAATTCTAACAGCAAGAACATTCACATTGGGTTGCCTATACAAGAACCTATACTTAGGTGGTTATTGGTGCGTTTTGTGCTGCTGTACATAAGAAGATGCATTTTTTTCATAAAATAAATAATTCAAGACATAATTGTTTGAAGTTTCAGTTATGTTTATTAAGATGTTATCAGTGAAAAAGTGGTAGTACCGCTTATAAACCTATCCACAGTCATTAATATTAACTGAATAAAAGGTAAGTCACACTCCTGAATTAGTTATTGTATGATATATTAATATCTACAGGGCGAAATATCAACTTCGCACCAAGAAAATGAGTAATCTTGCGCTAGTTCTAAATAAAATAAACATTAGTTATCATACCAAAATAACTTAATAATAATAACTTAATAATAATTTTTTCAAGGTAGGTGGCTGTGACTTCATATTTGAACATAATTTTTACTTCTAAACAACATTTCCAAATAAAGTTTATCTATAATAATGAAAATAAAGGTACTTTACTCTTATCACAAATTCATATATTCTGAATCGCTCGATATATAGCACCGAAGTTTACATATTTGACGGTTGCAGTTTTAGTTTCATACGAGCCGCCAACTTTTACAAAGAATAAAATTTTCTGAGGAATACACAATAAAAATTTTTTCCATATGGTGCGGACTTTCGTGGACACACTGTATATATTTGAGAAGAGCTTCTTTGATCGTAATATTGTAGAGAGTGGGTTAGTTGGGTGTTCGATCAATTAAATATTCGAAAAACTCGCTCAATAGAGCCTAATTGTTCCTTTACATTGAAAGCTTTCGTTGAGACATTAAAGTTTGTTTTCTCTAACGTAATGTTCACATTTAATAACCAATGTTATCTGCAAGTGTCTGGCACACCCATGGGTTCCCCTATAAGTCCCATCCTGGCGGTTATTGTGATGGATTACGTGTTGGATCGTACTCTGCCATTGTTTAGTTTTCACACACCTTTCATCTATAAGTTTGTTGATGACATTTTCACTTGCATTCCGATGGATGAAGTGGAGGACACGTTGAAGATACTTAACAGTTTCAATAACAGTATACAACATATATATTGATTTTATTTTTTAATGTTTCATAACAACGGTAATTTCAATGGACTACATACTACATAGTATATAATAATGACAAATGAAATAAAGATAATATATTTTTATTATGTCATATAACTCCAAATATGCTGGCAACCGCAATTTCCAAGCTCATCACACAGGTGTCTTCCAATATCATGATTTCATACTGTTAAAAAATTCGTAATTTATTAGTACTATAATTTACAATATGTAAATTAACTCAAATTTTTGGAATTTCAGCTCATTAGTTCACAAAAATTGGAAGCTCACAATTGTACTGTTGGAATGAAATCCTGATCAAATTAAAACCAAAAGCAAGTCAATTCTTGTTAAACATAGCAGAATTTTTTTCAAATTCATTGATTTGAAAGGCCATTTATGTTTTTTTTTGCGTAAACACGGGCATTTACCCGATGTGGGTAAAAACAAAAAAAAACACAGTTGGAATTTTCTTAAATAAATAAAGTTGTTATCTCTACATCATTGTGAATCAAACGTAGCGCATAAAAACCAGACAACTATAATTATTAGAAAAGGAATTAAAACAGTAGCATGGTAAACGTAAGAAGTTGTTTTCTCCATGTTCAAAATAAGTCATTTTTATTAAATGTATACTTTCTTCGTTATTAAAACGTTACTTGTTATGAAATTATGAAACATTGTACATTTAGCCCAGCTTGAATATTAAGCGAGACCTCCTTATAACTAGTTCCGTATACCGAGCTTAATGTTTTCGAATTAAGTACACAAGGATACCGGATAAATGTCACGGAGGATTTAAAGCATTACCGGAGAGAAATGCTATTGCTGTCGAGAATATAATACGATTCCCTTGAACAGGAGCGAAAGAAAGCGAGGACGAAGGGTAGTTTTTCCTCGTTTGTTAAGGGCGGATCACCAGATAATGAGAATGCCACGTCGAGTTTACGCCCGGGTCGCTTTTCATCAAGTCGCCTCTTTTCACATTGTCAAAATTACGTCAGATCCGCATGGAGGAGAAGACCGCAGAAAATAAAACGGAAAAAACTTAAAGAACAATGAAAGCTCTCTCGCGTCAACGTCAAATTAAATCCGATCAACGGATATAATGTTTTTTTTTTTGTGTGCGAAAAATAATCTGCAGTGTAGATCAGGAAGCCAGATTATATGCAATCTAATTTACGTTTTTTAATACTTTACAAGCATTTAATTAAAGTTTCAAGCAAAACAGGTCATTAGCCTGGAGGAGGATAAGTTTGAGCAGTGGAGTAGGTAACCAAACCTATATTTATTTAATATTTTTCTTTGCGGAGTCTCATGTTAAAAGCAAAGCAAGTTTACGAAAAGTTCAACGTACTTAATTTATGTCCATCGTCTTGTGAAATTCTGAAAATAAGATTAATAATATGGGACTGTTGAAGTGGTCTGTTTTTTATACCAAACAGCCTCATTTCAATAAGAAAGCTAATTTCAATATTAAAATGCTTGTTGACGTGTCTGAAACATGTTGACGTGTGTTCATTAGTAGTCTCCTTTCCTACGTTAACGACATTTTTATTATTATTAACATTAGATCTCTCAAAAAGTTATAATTTTTTTCGATATAAATTTAGCACTTGAGATTAAACGCTAAACGTAATACGTTATCGTGATCAGAACTGATCGTTTTGGATACGAAAAGTATCAAAGGTTTTATGTTATCACTGATTTTGTTAAATCAACGTTATTGAGTAAAATGATTGGTGAAGTGTCTACTGTTTACCATAAGTTGAAAAGGACATGGCAAGTTTTAATGTTCCACATTAATATACTCATGAAATAAAAAATAATAATAAACTATGTGTGATACTGGCAAAATATTTCTACGTTCAACATTTTCTGCTCCATGACATGTGTGCGATAAAAATACACCCAATTTTTGCACTTTTGTAATAAACTTCGTCTTTTCATTTTTTTAAATTAAAGCGTTTATCAGAAAAAGTCTCAGTTTTGACCAGATGACGTTATGGAATCTCGTCTACACAGTGCGTTTCGTTAAATTTTTATTAATCATTGCTGTAAACAAGGTTTTATAGATGAGGATATATATGTTATGGACCAAGTGATTAATCCGGGCAATATTCATAATGCCCGGGCATTAAGAATATTGCCCTGAAAGATTGGGCAATTTAATAAATTTGTATTGATGCATGATAATATAATAATTACATTGCCCGGGCACTATGAATACTGCTAAATTGTGTTGGGCAGTTTGATAAATATTACAAGCAGTGTTGTGGTGAGTAAGTAGTAGACGGCCTACCAATGTCGTCAGAGCGACGATGATTCAAACCGACCACGATCGCTGTAAGGGCGGCCACAAACAATCGTTTTCCGAATTCGGATTTTAAATTCGTTATCCAAAGCGAGTATTGATATTCTCTTCGGAAATAAAACAAACTTGTCTGTCATCTATAACTTTAGTATAGGTTTTGTTTATCCGCTTCCGAAAACAAATTCTGAAACATAAAACTTAGAAGAACGTTTGCGGCCAGCTTAAAGATGCGTTTAGATTAGTGGTAATAGGCAATCTGGCAATGGCAGTGGTAGTAGACGCCATTATAGTATTTTTGATCGAAAATTGCTACTGCCTTATGTTTATGTACATGCAAACTAAAATGTGTTACTATCACGTCTGAGGAAGATTTAGAATCAGTTTTAACAACTCAGAGTGATGTGCAGTCTGAAGTAGTGTATATGGTCCAAAATAATCATATCAAGGCAGACTCTTCAATAGCATTACATGACCCAAACTATGTCTCACCTTGCGTGGATGTAACTGACAGTATTCAGTCTGAAGAGTTGCGTACTATTTCAGATGATAATATTAATGCAGATCCTGGACCTGGTCATCAAGTTAAGAAAAGCATAACAAGAACCTGTTCAGCTGGTACATAACAACAATTCCGTAGATCCGATTTTGGAAAAGAGCCAAACATGTAAAAAATACTAGAGCAATGGCTTTATAAAATCTAAAACAACAATATTTAGTACTTCAAGTACCAAATTTCCCTGTTGTAAAGTTCCGAGCTCGTAGTGATGGAAGGAATATTCTAGCTACTGTAGTTGAGCTAACAGATACCAACCTTTGTAAATTAGGCACGATACAAGGCATATTAAACCAATTGTATTCAAGAAAAGAATTAACAACATGCAAAGAATCTTGCAACGAACTTGTCTTTACTTTTTAAGAGATAAGCTTGTATACCAAATTTCAGATCAATTGCTTCAAAATTACGGCAGATATCGTGTACACGGACGGACAGACTGACAGACGGAAGTCTATATCTGCCACGCCTCCTTAAGGGTGTTACAAATGTTGAGTCAAACTCAATATACCCTCACCACATTAAATGTGGGGGGGGGGGGTATAAAAGTCTGTAATTCGAAGTGCCACTAAAGTCTAAACTGCTCCAATAAATAAAAGATATTGCTTTAATATATTTTTGCTTGCTTGCTTAGTTTTTGTTAATTTTCGATGTTTTATTACGTTACTTGACAGTATAAAATTGTCTTTTTATTTTACTTCTGAATATTTATTTATTTAGGATATGAGATTTGTTTTATTTTAACTTATACGCAGATTGCTTGAGTATAGAGTTTGATTTTTGTATATTTTTGAAGGCTTATTCAGACAAAATATGAGTTTTGTTAATTTGTAACATATGTTGAATATATTACTGGAGTACAACTTTATTTTATTATTGTAAAAATACTGAAATACAAAAATTAATAAAAAGAAACATGTTTCAATCATCGTGCCCAATAGATACAGGGCATTATGAATAATGCCCGGGCAATGTAATAATTTCAATTATTTTAATCATCTTGCCCGATTGTTTTGGGCACTTTTCATATTGCCCGGGCATTTTTCATATTGCCCTATTAATCACTTGGGCCATAACACATATAATAGTTGATAGCAGGACAACTCAATTTGCATCTAAGCTAGCCCTATTAACTATAATACTCATCCATGATGAATTTCATAATATTTGAGAATTTTTAGGAGTGAAATGAAAGTGATCGATTGTGTGCGCAGGTTGTTTCCACTCGGGGAGAGGGGATTACGCGCGGGCAACGAAGATACTTTCGTGCGATGATTTCAAATTGTGAGGACCTCCTCAGGTCCTTTGCTTTATTATTATGCCACAATATTTCTGCCTAAAGTGGTTGATGATAGTGACAAAGTTGTTCCTGTGGATTCTGTAACTAAACCGAAAGGTTCGGCATTCTCTGGAAAGGTTTGAATTGCGCCAAGTAATCCTATATGTTGAACGATTTGTTTCCAGAAGAACCCCGGCAATTTGTATAATAAGATAACTATATGATAAGTAAGATTAACTATATGCTCGCCATCACACACTGCATTATCTGTATAGCTGTCTAATAATTCGACGACTTTTTTCAAGCTGTAGTTACATTTCTGTAAATAGGATCTAACATAGTATGGTATGGCGATTAATCAATTATAATAATGGATGTTAAGAGTAAGGCTTTAGTAGCATTTTTCTCCGTGAAAGAACTTTCTGACATTGATAATTAGTTTGTTTTACTTCCTTGGTATAATACTTCGGAATTTTTGCTGAATATATGCAAAACACTTACGCGGGGGAACGTAGGTACACATTTTGACTCAAAAAATCAGATATCAGGAGAATATTCATGTTAGTACTTATATAATCTTGATTTTACCACAAAATCAACCTATATGTTATTTGATTGCCTCTGATTGAAAATGCATGCTTACTATTCTTTGCCGTACACTTGCAATATAATCTTACATAGAATAGGTACTTCTGATCGCATTTTTAAGCATTCAACTTCAATACTGCTTAAATCAACAAACACGATGTTTGTTTTAACCCTAACTACGAATGACTTCTGAGCCGATGCTCCAATCCCGAGCCGCTCACGACCCCGTCCTACAACGTGACCTGCTGCGCGGTGTTCCTACATTATATCGCACATTTATATCGCTTTATAAAATCAATGAACTACTCAAGTGTGTTTCTATATCAATTGTCAAGTGTCCATTAAACAAACATTTACGTACGCTTTCGTTTATATCGCGTTGTCGTCGTAATACTCGTGACCTACATATCTGCTTTTATTAAAATCTTGTTTTTCTACTTTGCATTCACAATGCACACATTGTAACACTCTTTTCGATGTTTTTTCGAAGCAAATTAGAACACCGCTTTTAGTAACTTTTTTCTAAGATTGGTGACATAGATATCAAATGCCTTATGTCAAACGTAAACACATTTAACCACAAATAATAATTACCACATAACCAGAAACTGCCTTTTTAGAATTTTTAGAATATTTAAAAATGCTGTAGCATGCTATAGTGTGGTCAAAGGGTTGGGGTTTTCTTAGTTTTGCTCTCTTCATCAGAATACGCGACCATGAAGTTTTCGGTGAGGTTTTGCGACTCAGTGATCATTCTCGTCAGATCAACATCAAATCCTGTTTTAAGATATAATACAAGGACAACATTTACCTGAATAAGGAGTTATGCGAAGATCAAACCTACACCGTAGATATGATAGATTTCTATTATAGTCACGGGATTGTATATGCGCAATAATTGGTGCATTGAATATCTATACAATTATTATCTATTACAATTATTCTATACAATTATTAGCTTGCTATATAATTGGTGCCTATACATAGCAAGCTAACATTTCTAAGTTTATACGTATACATTTTCGGTAACATTTTGGACAGAATTCTGGACGTGCCAATACCATTCTTTTTTGTACGTTGCTTCCGAATTTGTCTTAGTTCTGGTGGTGTGCAGGTTATTTGTGTTTCCTCTATGGCATATATACTAAGTATAATTTATTCTAATAAACTACTTTACCGAAATTGTGTGCGTGTAAACTAGCGGTCTTTAGGTAAACACCGCTATTAAACGTTAACCGTTAGACAAATTCTTTAGTAAGTTCTTCGAAGTAACTAATCAGTCACTGCCAAACATCCATTCTGATTATAATAATTACCATACCACTAGTTATAAGTTCATTTTCTAGGTTATGTTTATGCGCTTTGTTTCCTTATTGTTTTGTCCTTAATTTTCATTTCTAACGATGCAACAAATTGAATTATGAAATTTAGAACAAGAATAAAAGGTCAAAACCTACGAACAAAAAACAAAAAAAACAATTTTTTTTTATTGGAAGACCCTACGACAAAATAGCCGTTGTGGGTTAATAGTATTGCCCCAATCTCTATTGTGATCATAGTTGCGACCTCGTTGACTATTTATAAAAACTTGTAGATTAAAGTGGAGTAAAATTATTGACAATTAGATTTTGTCATAATTTTTCTGCAACCTTACGAAGTTGACAGTTTACTATAGTACTACCACATGGTAGTACCAGATATTGCCCGCAAAATACTATAAATAGATTGTAATTGAACGCAATATGGTAACCACAATTACTAAGCTTATAGAAAATTAACTATGGAAAGTAGAAAAAATAAAAAGTAAAAAAAATTGTATATTACAGTTATGGAACATTTTCCATTTATCTCAATTTTTTTTTCAATATTAAGCGAGATCTCTGAATAGTTATATTGATATACCGAATGTATAAATTCATGCTTAAACAGATTTTTAAAAAGATTTTGTAGTCTTGTCAAGCTCGAAGCAATAAATCCTACCTTTGATAGTGTTTCGAGTAGAAAATCATAGTAAAACTTTCGTGAGACCTATAAAAGCACCCACGAACATATAAACCTCAAACTTCATGAAACGTATAGGTTTAATACACATTCTCCTTACCTTACACATCCCGCATTGACTCTCAAATTTACTACCAGTCGTTACGAAACATCCTGTGTAATACGAGAGAAGAGAGGATCAGTCTGCTCCTGTAACATAAATAAACGATTCAATTTTTGTATCAGCACTTGCGGCTAGATTTATGTATTATGGATACAGCCGCACATGCACAAGACATTACTTATTGGGGGTTACACGAGCAGGCGATTGTGAATTATGGCCTGCAACGTTATAGGCTATTAGCCCCGGGACAATTAACTAAGCACTCCGTTCCCTTTGGGGAAATAATTCTGGTTATTAACCTCGATTTAATAATCCTTATTTATCGCGTCGCTTAATTCCGCGTAATTTAATTTAAAATGGCGTCCACATTCTTAACGAGAAGCGCGCGGGTGTAACAAGACTTTACATCTGGTGCGGAGCGCCTACAATTGTAATCACATTAGCCTCGTTTTATGTGTTCCGCTATCTAGTTTATGGATTGCACTGTTTTATATGGTTTAAATTGAATTGCTCAGTTGTTTTACTACATAAAAGAAAACTCTCGAACGTATTTAAAAAAATTAATTAGTAAACACAACGACAATAATTAGCTAAAAAAGATTCTGATGTCGTCTAATTTGGTGTAAATTATTAAGTATTTATAATTTTAAAAACCATGCAGTTGGTGCAGGTTAGGTTTAATATTTATAACAATCGTGTATTTCTTTTCAATTTGAAAAGTTCATTTCATAATAATGTAAATTCTCTCTAACTCTAAAATAGCAAGTAACGTTTTAACAAATAGCACGCTTAAAACTTACATACTCTTACGTAGCTTTATATAATGGCTTGCTTAAAATGGAGCTTTACCGCTTAACCTAAATTTATGCAAATTTCAGATTGGAAATAGTTTATACTTATACCAACACAGAAGAATGGCAGTGATGTTGATCAAACCAACAAAGATGAATTCCCGTCATGGCTTTCATCAAAACAATTATTCTGCAAACATGGATTTTATCAGTTTTTGGGAAAATAGGATTGTTAAAAAGGTTGGTTACTTGTTTTTGTACAAAACACCCCTCCAAGTAATAGAAAGGATACACCATTTTATAGCTTTTAAATGCTTTTTTTCTACTTTGCATTCACAATGCACACATTGTAACACTGTTTTCGGTGTTACAATTAACACCGAAAACAGTAACATTTTTGTCTAAGATTGCCAGGATTGGTACACATTGATATCAAATGCCAAATGTCAAACGTACAATACATAACCACACACTCCCTCTTTTTAATCGCTTGCAATCGCATAAACTGCGAAATATCAATATTCTATACATATTTAAACATGCGTGTAGCCTGCTATAGTATGGCCAAAGGTTGTGGCTTTCTTAGTTTTACTGTGTTCATCAAAATACGCCAGCATAACGTTTTCGGTGATGTTTTACGACTCTGGTAAGTGATCATTCTTTTCAACTAAACATCAAATCCCCTTTTCAGATATAATTCAAGGACCACATTTACTTTAATAAGGTATTATGCGAAGATCAAACCTACATCGTAGATATTATTGATTTTAATTACTGCTACGAGATTGTATATGCGCAATCAATGGTTTATCAGCAAACACGTATGAAGCTATAGTACATTTAAAGTGTAGAGGATTTCTTAGTTTATGTAACGTATAAGTTTTCGGTAACATTTTCGACCGAATTCTGTTCGGCTCAATTCGTATTCATTTTTGTCCGTCGCTTTCGACTTCGTCTTAGTTCTGGTTGTGTGCATCATATTTGTATTACCTCCATCACATGTAATTTTACTAAGTATAATTTATTCTAATAAACTACTTTGCCGAAATTAAAATTGGGTTTCAATTATAAGTGCTTGTAAATATATAAGCCGCAATGGCTACGTAGCGGAATTAGGTAGACACCGCTATTAAACGTTAGGCGTTAAAACAATTCTTTATTAGTAAGTTCTTGTTCTTCGAAGTAACTAATCAGTCACCACCAAACACTTCTATTCTGATTATTATACTTATGAAACCACTATTAAAGTTGTTGACTTTTTAGGTTAAGTTTCATGTATTTATCACAGTAGGGTTAAAAGTGTTGCCCCAAGCTCCATTATGATCATCGTTGAGACCTCGCTGAATATTTATTCAAACTTGTAGGCTAAAGTAGAGTAATTTTATTCACAATTAGATTTTGTCAAGATTTTATCTCATAGATCTCATCCTTAACGAAGATGACAGTTACTACAGTGCTGCCACGTGGTACCCGCGAAATACCCTAGATTCTAATTTAGCGCAATATAGTAACCACAATTTCTAAATTTATATAAAATTAATGACGCAACGTAGAAAAAATAGTATATTACACTCGATTTATAAGACGTATTGGCGCACTCGTTCCATTTGGCCACTCCTCGCTACGCTCGTCGTGCCCAAAACAACTCGTGCGCCAATTTGACGTCTTATAAAACTTGTATAATAATATACTATTATTGCTGTACAGTGAGTCACACTTCCTGCTGTGCAAGACGTGTAAAAAATATTTTAACACGTCCATTTTTAATAAAAAAATATACACATTTCTGTGTAAAATGTAATTTCCGACATTCAACTGTTACTGATTTATGTCACTAATTGTTTTTGCTTTTGGATAGAATTATTAGCCCTTAATTTTGGATAGAATTATTAGCCCTTAACGTATCCGGGCCCTCGCGTAGCGTTTTCGAAAAAAAAGTAATGTATAAGTTACAAAAAACAATTGATTTAAGCTAGCATAAATTTTTTCAAAATTGCTAATTTCTACAATCTTTATAAAACCTGCTAATGTCTTCAAAATTTATGCCAACCAAACCGAATGTCCTAGGAAGATAAAAAGGGTCTCATAATATTCAGGCTTCAGTCATTTTCACCTGAAAAGTTTGTTCACAAATGTTTTTGAAGTATTTACAGCGATTTTTTAAGCGTGGTGTGTGCGCTTTTACATAAGAAATAAGTCATAAAATTTATATTCTACCATGCAGACAGTTAAGAACTCTACCATAATAAGCATAAAATATCAGATTGCCATTAAAAAAGTCGATGACGTCATAACTCAAAATCAATTGACAACGGAAGTTAAATTTGAGATCCATATTTTGATAATTAAAAATCGTTGTGTCCGAGGAAAACCTTTGGGTGCACACAGTTTATGACTAATAATATCCATTTACTCAAAAAGCTTCATTAAATTTTATCAGTAATAAATTCCCTAAGAAACTTCCTTTTGATTCCTTTTGAAATATTGATACATAAAAGTTCCGGTTGCCTCTTTTTTGTGATTATTTGGCGTGTTATTCAGAAGTCTAATGCTTGAACTGGTGATTTGTACGAACCAAATAATTTTGTATAGCGTATATAAGCTTTTACCACCAAAACCAACATAAAGAATCAACATGTTTCTACTTGTGTCTGCAAACTTAAGCTGTAGGTAATATTACTGGACTACAATCATGAAATGAAAACAAAATGAAATGATCAAAAAGCCTCTGTACAAATTGTCATGTGTAAGGAAACTTATAATATAACTCAACACATATTTCCAGCAATCGATAAAATTTGGCACAATTGTGTTATACTAGAGATTGTTTCTATGTATTATTATATTTTAAAAATATGATGTTGCCAGCCACATTACTTTATCATACTATACAGCAATGCCCCGTCATGGCAATCTCAACGCATTTGCGTGTTGAATCCGCGTTCAACGCAAACGCTGAAGTTCTGACAATACTGTCAATAGAATCATAATATCTGTCAAATCCTATCCAACTAGTTTTAAATCTCAAATTAAACAACATTTCCTCTACTTTAATTTATTATTATTAACTATTTTGGCGAAATTACAGAAATGGCTGCATTTGCGAAATCGTTGAAGAATGCTAAGAGTAAACCTCCAGTGCCTTTGGACCCATTCATACAAAACTTCTTTATGCTCTAAGTTCAGTCATGAAACTTCTTATTATGCAGTTTCATCCAGATACTTTCAGTAGTTTCTACGGAAACGTCGCCAGAAAAAAACGAGTACACACACACACACACAGAAATTTTTGTGTACCTTGGTCAATAATGTTCAGGCGACCCAAAAGGACATATTTTCGCTAAAATCTCATTTTTTGACACGATTACAATAGTTGTCATTACAGTCAATACCGTCATACTATATATATATAATAAAGTATATAATAAAGTATAATAAAGTAAAAAGTAATGTGTATTATATTTTAAAAATAAAACTTTCCAGAATATAAAAAAGGTTGAAACGCAACAATCAATTCAATAAACTTTAAACAGTTTAATAGATCCCCCTCTTCCAAGCGGTGTTAATTTTACATCACTAAAATCTATAGTTTCTCATGCAGATACAACAAAACCGAAAGCGACCTTTACTACGTAAAGCAATTTAAAAAAACAGCGGCTGTGGATACATATGAGACCAATTTAGCTGACGAGATTAACCGGAAAACCACGACAAGGCAACGTTTCACTTCCGGCGTAGTCGCCGGAAAGAAAAATGTAGAAGGTAATACCAGCGTAATTGATTAATTAAGATTCGATTCGATACGCTGGAACTTTTCAATTTTCGCTGATGCTGGCTTTATGTACCCTTAACAGTAAATTTATCGAACTGAGGCTAATTTATCAATGCCATGAGAGCGAGGTTCAACGCTGTGGTGGAACGAAGTCGAGCCTGGTCCTCGAATGTCACGATTAATGGAACTTACATGAAAACCGCTGAATACGCTATAAACAACCCTAATAAAAGACAAACCTGAATTTTTCGGACGACGCGCTGCGACGGCATACGACAAGGGGGGATTTTGCTGGCGGGGTGTGTGGAGGGAGTTGAGGGGAGGTTGCCCGCAATCTATTACCGCCGCTGAGGACATCGCGATGCCCCACCGCGTTTTGCATTTAGCCGCGGTATTCAATACGCTACATAAATCATTCATTATTGCCGTGACCACCCTCGCATGACAGAAAAAAAAGGAGAGCAGAAAAAAGCGATTTAGGGAAAAATTTACTTCCATGGCGTGATCACGGATACCTGCTTTTGAATTATTTTTAGCTGCTGAGAACTTATACGTGTAGAGTAACCTACATAACCGGGTTAATGTATGTGATTATGATTTTGTTTCTTTGGTTGAAAGAATTGTTTAAGTTATAAGTTGGGGTACCAGTTTTTTTTTATCGTAATACGCCGAATAACAAAGTAATAAACCCTTATGGATAACAACTCCCATGGATTCGAAATATTTGGCAACTTATCTATATTATAGTAAACTCAATTCACCCACTTTTTCACAACATTTCACGTTCGAAAAAGTGCCTTCTTAAATGTTTATGGAAAATTTGGAGAATTTCTCGCCCTATATGGACTATTCTACGTTGCGTGAGTTTTCGAAATCGGCGCAAAACGGCCTCTCGGGAGTTTTTGCTTCAAAATTTTCCAAAACGCGAGCGATTTTGGTGAACGAGCCTCAACATACCAGTGCAGTTTGATTCGTTTCGCAATTGGCTACCGGCCACAAACGTCAAAAACGCAGACATAACCCAACATAACCTTTTCATATAACAGTAAGTAGGTATATTATAACATGTATCCTTAAAAGCTAAGCGATATTTATTGATAATCTGCGGGGGCCGACGAGCACAACCGTCCCGCCGAATAACCTTTGTGAAACCATATGATAACCCATGTTGTACGTATAATAATAATAATATTTAATAATTCGCATTTGTCTCCATTACGTACGAATGGGATATGGTTAGGGCAAATAGCACTGCGTTTTATTACATGTTAAAGGTGCGTTTTCATTAGTGTTAATGGCAGTGGTAGTAGACGCCATTATAGTATTTCTAATAGAAAATTGCTAATGTAGTAATTAATTGAGTGTTTTCGCTAGGTTCTGAAAAACTCTTAATTTATCTTAATTCCTTGATGTTTGTAATTAAAAACATAGTTACCAGTAAATTTGAAATTTGATGTTCAATACATTTTGTAATACTTGACCGAATATGATTATCTTTGGCCCTTTATAGCAGAATAATTACACAACTTTGCAACTTAACATAAGAGTTTCTTTTTTTACTTTTATAATATATTTATTTATTCAAATCCATTTCGAAATTGTTGCAGAAGTACCAAAGTATCAAATCAAACTTTACAATTTTAATTGCTGTAGTGTTTACTTAATTAACTTTATTAACTTATTAACTTTATTAATATTGGCTAATTTTTTTATACTGGCAATGAACTGATTTAATTATATTTACCAAAAATTAAGAAATAAAACAATGTGTAGTCAATTAAACTTTAATGCTGAAATACCAGTACGCACATAAATTTAATCCTGAGAGATTGTAGTATGTATATTTAATTTGCTACGTAACACAGTTGAGTTCTTGTTAACAAACTCAGCAAAGATTTACTTTAAACTTTGTATCTGTTTGTACCTTCAAGTATTAGAAATACGTTTAGCACGTAAAGAGAATAATAAGTATAAGACGTGTTGGCGCGAGTGCGCCAATACGTCTTATATACTAATGTTATATACTATCTTTCTACTTTGCAAGATTAATTTTACATAAATTTCAAAAATTGTGGTTGTCATCTTACAATCTAGAATAGTTTATATTCAACAGTTGGTAGTTGTAGAAAAATTGACAAATACGATTGAGGCGAGCCAATAGCGATTGAGATGTCAGCCTTATTTGACACTTAACGTCAATATCATCAATCTTGGAAAACTAAAAGTCACTAAAAGTTTGTGATCTAGTATTTTCATAACGACACCAAAAGCGGTTTCGTTATGACTTTATAACGAACGCAAAGCAGAAAAAAAAAGTATCGATTTCATTTTGACATTGTCAATGAAGCATGCAGAACTACGATATACAAAAGTTGTATCCACATATAACAACCAAACAGTGATATCAATTCCTTACCCCACAATGCATAAGTAAATGCAAAATATTCTACAGATTACTACTTCAACCCACAAAGCACAGCCAACTAAAAAGTACATATATACAATAAGCTAATTTACTGATCAATAATAAAGATGAATGCGATAATATGGGAAAAAGTGACATTAGCAAACTCAAATGCTCAGACTGCAAGGCTGAATATATTGGACAAGCTGGTTGTAATTTAACAATAATATTTAACGAACACAATACTAGAAAATCATCTACGCTTAACAAGGATCGGATTGAACATCAACACAAAACAAAAATAGGAAACATCTTACTTTTACGTAACTCGAAAAAAAAAATACAAAATTTTTGACTAAAAAAAACTGAAAGATAATTCCAACATAATAAATAAAGTGATGTAATAACGATCAATATCTGCCCACCTTGTCGTTTCAATTTATTTTTAAACCAATTTGTTGACTATTTGCGAGCATAGGCCAGACGCATTGAGTGTGATTTATCTATATTTGACCTAAGTGTTTGACGCACATATGTTGATTTTAGATAAGCCTGTTATCTAAAGACGAAATCAATCGCTCCACATTTTAGTTATCAATTATTATTATGATCAAGCGATAAGAAAGATGTTGAGAATGGCTTAACAAAATACTTGAAAACCTGACCACGTTCCTATATTACTCAACAGTAGGTGGTTCTTATTTGTGAATTTATGATTATCATTACATATAAACAATATAAAGAAAAAGGAATTATTTTTTCAGGTTTGGAAAAAGCATACTAGAAACGGCCTTTACTTATTTTATTAGTTGTTTCATTGTTAGCCAGGATAGTCACTTAGCTTATATTATTGTATTTTGCAAATGTATGTGATAATTTTGATGGATATATGTACAATGCGGTTAAAAAATCAGCAAAATCGACCAAAAAACAGAAACGTTCTTAAACATCAAAAACTGTAAAATTGCTTGTTTTACTTGTAGTGGTTGCGTTCTTCAACAAACATTAAAAAATTGGGATAAATATGCAAAGAAAATGTAGGGAATTGTTTTGACGTTGTAACGGAGTCTTTGAGAACCTGACAAAGATGCTTAATTAAATTACTCCACAGGCGGTCTTGAACTTAGCATTCAAAGCAGCACGTGGATTCTTCCTGTTTATTGCACTGTAACCCATTTCACCATTTCGACACTGCAAATGTGTTTGTTAATCTCGCTGATTTATACAACGTCCTGAAAAAATCCGTTGAAAAGCACTAATTAAATGATAAATAATAATAAATATAATTATCAAGTAGGTACATAACTCGCTTTTGCCAAGAAGTGCAGTGGTTCGCATGAGGGAATAGAATACGTGATCCTAAACTTATTTTTATACCAACATATTTACTGTGGTACTGTATATTGAGTTTGTCACAACATTTGTAACAGCCTTAAGGAAGCGAGGTAGGTTAAGGACAAGTTTGTGAATGGGCGAAATCGGTTAACTCCACGTTTTTTTTCAAATTCACACGATAAATGCTGCTGTAATTTTGGAGCAGTTGATCAGAAATTTGGTATACAAGGTTATCTCTTGAAAAGTAAGAACAAGATCATGAATGGGGAAAAACGGTTAACTCATTTTTTTTTTCAAATTCACAGGATAACTACCGTAACTTTTGAACAGTTGATTAGAAACTTTGTTTACAACCTTATTTCTTAACAAGAAAGGTTTGTGAATGGGCAAAATCGGTTAACTGCATTTTTTTTTCAATTTCCTCACGAAAAATACTCAACGGTGGTGGGTATTTTAAGGCCCGGCTGAAGATATTCTTACTAGTTTTCTTTGTTGTTTTAAAGCAAAGTTTGTTACCATTTCTATCGATTTATTTTTGGCTGTTGATTACTTTTCCCTCCTGACCAGTGTATGAAATGGACTTCAATGTTGAAATAAAATATGTTTTATTTTTCTTTAAAACCAGTAGGTATCTAAATTGACTTTGATGATGATGAATATACACTCTGAGCTACTATAAATCTGACGTAATACCGGTCGCCGGTCTGCATTTCGTAAATCGGAAAGACAGTGCGCGAAATACGTACAACTTATACGGAACAATATATTTCGCGGAAACTTTTCAATTATTCTATAAATATTAAAGCAACGGAGGAGTCCCGACGGCAAAACTAAGATTGAAAAGCTGCGCCTGTTAAATTTACGATCCCCTCGATATTCAATAACTTGTATCGGAATCCAGGGCCCCGTTGTCACGTTTCCAACTGCTCTCCAAAACTTCGGCACTAATTTATAGACGGCATGAATGGAGGAAAGTTTTATTTGTATCGACTTATAACCACCCACACAGACGTGAGTGGGTAGCCGCTCGGTTACGCTAACGTTATTCACAATACTACTGTGCCAGAAACTGAAACAATAGTAGACCATATTTTCTTATAATGTAGTACCACGCATTTTAAATATATTACTTTTATTAATCTCCGCTTATTTTTGTGCAACTGTGAAATTGACAGGACATGAACGTAATGTATTGCATAATGCTGAAGATAATATGTTTGTTCTGGGAGGATGGAATACGATACTTAGCAAAATATAGACTTAGGAGTTCTATAAATATAACACTATTGGACGTATTACCTGCTGCGCGACTGTTGTGTTTACCAAAAATAAGTTAATAACGTCGCCGATGCAATGGAGTGGACTTTGTATATTGAAGCTTGTGCTTTCAACTTCATATTTTGGGAAACAATTGCTTGCCTTATAATTCTTGGGTTATGTGCAAAAATTCCAAAAGAAGAACAATTCTTTTTTGGTTTTTGTGGTTTATCTTTTGGTCACTGATGTTTTGGAAGAATTAATCCAAAGCTTATTGTAAAAATGTGATCGTTGTTGACTTACCCATAAATGGTTTGGGTTTGTAAGGCACTATTTGCTCTCTTTTCTGCTGTGAATTTAATCTAGTCTGTGTCACAACATTTATTTCCCTATTATAATTAAATAAATTATGTAAAAAACAAGATGGCGTTAGCTGTTCAGGAATGTTTCATGTTTTGTTTAAACAGGCTCATAATGTCCTTATTCTACAGAAGTTTTGTCTGGTCGATCAAATCATAATTAGTGCACGAATTATTAAAATAAACATTTAATTTATTTTTCAAAAGTCGTAAAATCTCTGAGCTTTTATCTCATCTATTGCCTAACTAATCATAATAAGACTTATATAGAGTTCCCATAAACTTCCGATAGTAAAAAGATAACAAAGAGTGTGCGCTGTGGAGAACCGACAATACCATGCACGCTGGCTAGCAATAACAACTTTTTTCGTCCGATTTTGACAATTTCCACACCGGATGATAGCTAAGGTTAATTACACTCTTCACGGTCAAGATTGGAACAATTAGTTGCAAAAAATGTGTATATGTAAATTTTTTCTAGTTATGCTAGTTTTTCCGGATCAGAGCAATCAGTGGTAAAAACTCATTAACAACGATTGGGCGCCAGAAATTAATACATTTTCATACCCGGTTTTGACAATTTACACACCAATCGATAGCTTAGATAATAATTATTGGTCAAGAACAATATAGTCGTATGACAAAAAGGCACATCGGATTGACGTGCTCTAAAATTTAGGCCGCCGAACTGTAAGGTTGCTCCGGCCGGAGCTCTGGTCCATCACTAAAAAATCTGATGTGGCCAGGCACATGACTTTATCATACTATATATAAAATTAATAGTTTAGCTGCATGAGATTCTATTTGATCGAGATCGGCTATGTCTGCATTAAAATAAAACTAGTAGAACTAGACAGATATCTCGATTAAAGCTGCGTTCGGATATTGTCCTCCGTTGACACCAGGTACACCGTCCAAATGACACTTACGTGTTACTGGGTGTAAAAAGTGTAACGGTGTTCAATATCCGAACGCAGCCTATAGTGACAGTAGTATTTTGAAAACATTAGCATTTGACACTAGCTACTGTCATTAGAATAAAATAATCTGAAAGATCCTGGCTACTACTTTTAATGCAGTACGACCATGAGTACGACCGATCTCGATGAAATAGAATTTGCTCATGCAGCTAAACTATAAATTCTACCAAAAAATGTCATATACATAAATTATAGAAAATTTCCTCTCCTTTAATTTATTATTTAACTATTTAGACGACATTACACAAATAGCGGCCATTTGCAAAATATTCGAAAAATGCTAAGAGTAAACCACCAGTTCCTTTGGACCCTTTTCAACAAAAATCTTTTCAGCTCTAAGTTTGGTTATGAAACTTCTAAATATGAAGTTTCGTCCCGATACCTTTAGTAGTTTCTCCGGAATCGTCGCCACAAAAACGGGCATACACACATACACACACACACACACACACACACACACACACACACACACACACACAGACATTTTTTTGTACCTTGGTCAAAAATGTTCAGGGGACCCAAAAAGACATATTTCCGCTAAAATCTCAAAAAATTTTTTTGGCACGATTACAATACTTTACATACTGCGTATGATAAAGTAAAAATTAGCTACGATTTGGCGTTCAATATAACTCTAAATATTGTTGCATAACTATCCATCATACGTCATGTGGAAAACTGAAGTTGAAGATTACCACATGATAGCAACAAATGGCAAAATATGCGAATATATTAATTTAGCTTGAAGCTTGTTTAGAGTTCGTTTTATTTATAATGTATTTTCTATTTTCAATAACGTAGTAATAGTTTGTAATTTGCTTATTTAAATTTTTTTCAAGTGTTTTTTATAACCGATATGTTTTTTATTATGAAGTGATAAATTCGCGCAGTACTTTTCTTGTAAAAATATTCGAAGTTGTATCGATCCTTCCTTATTATTGTCTCGCGAAACCATGGAATCATCAAATATGTACATTGTACACATTTGGGCTCTGCTAAGTGGTATTTTGAAAGTGGTATTCTTAATATCTCGCCTTATTGATATGCGGAAATGAAGACCCAATAGCTTTTTCTTCCTTCGTATCATTATTTTCTTCTACTATCTTTCCTTTATGCTTAATACACAGTTGTTGCTTCCTCTAACTCATTATAACGTTAAAACGTCGGTGTTGCAAACAAAATGAATGATGATAACCTAACCAACGACCCTATAGTTAATGATAAGTTATTGACTAAACAGGTTACGCCATTTAACTATCTCGGTAACTACTGGTCTATTTACCATTATGAGCACTATAAATCGCCCAGTATTCGTATTGACGTGTAATCCACCCAAACTAACGCGGATGTTCTGTTGCGCCAACATTATGCTGAATTTTTGGACCGAAACCAGTAGTACCAGTTGAATTTGTTGTCTGTTGGCCCAATTATGCGTTATTTGCCGTTTATATTAGTGGAAATGCATTTCGGTCGTTCGTATCGGTAACGTTTTTGAATGTCACGTCACGTTCGTATTATTACTCGCAGTAAAAAGCTCGTTCGGCCGATCCGCCGACGCACTGTGTGTTTTAATCATTATTTATTATAGGAACGCCCGCAGCGAAAATTGAACAACGCTGACCGCTGGAATGGCGTTCGATGCGCCGATGTTGTGCCGCACTTTCAGTTTGTCACGCAAAAATGAGACATTGATTTCAAATTTGATAAATTGTGGCGAATGGAAGCGAACAGCGTGAATCCAAATGAAAAAAAAAAACGGGGTTTGCCGCTTATAACTTTTATGCGTAAAATTTTGCAACTGTCCAATATTTTTGAGTGGGTAGGATATTGAGTGTTGGGGCAGAGGAAATGTGTATGGATATTTGCACAAACTGTACAAAGAAAATGCATCATACTTGATATTGCAAGATCAAACTTGCGGTACGCCTGAGTGAATAATGTTCATAAAGTTCTACAAGAACAACG
This sequence comes from Aphodius sticticus, assembly GCA_963966075.1. Lineage (NCBI taxonomy): Eukaryota > Metazoa > Arthropoda > Insecta > Coleoptera > Scarabaeidae > Aphodius > Aphodius sticticus. The sequence goes on from OZ014512.1 coordinate 11,509,227, forward strand.
GTCAAATAGCCGAATAACACCTGAGAATTTCAAAATCATGACTCTCTTTACGTCTGAACACAATAAAGTCATGCGCGTATATCAAAACATTTATTTTGGAAAATCAAAACTTTAAAAGTTGACTTTATCATATTATACAGCATTGTCAAACACTGATGTGCTGACAGTACTGTCAATAGAATCAAAATATCTGTGAAATCCTGGCTAACTAGTTTTAATGCAGTGCGAGCGATCTCGATGAAAAAGAATTTGCTTATGCAGCTAAACTATTAATTTTACCAAAAAATGTCGTAGACAAATTATTCAAAATTTCCTCCACGTTAATTTATTTATTAATTATTTTGACGAAATTACCGTAATGGCGGCTCTTTTGCATAATCGTTAAAAAATGCTCACAGTAAACATTCTAGTTCTTTTGGACCCTTTTAAACAAAAAGCGTTTCTGCATATGTGACCGGTTTCGAAGAAAGGGGTCTTACGGCTAAATAATCGATTTTGGGGTTTTGACAAATTCGGAATGCTGGAATCTTATTCTTTAACATGCAATTTATCCGACATCAATAGGACAAAATTTGGTGAAGTTAGATAGAGAATTCCAGAAAACTATATTTTCGCGGGAGGAATCATTATTAAAGGGTACTGTTTGCGTACATCGTTGTCACGTGGTGTGATGTGTATTTCATTTTCCTTATTTAAAGTTAAGTACGCATGAATAATTCATCAACTGCACAATATCAATAAAAAATCGACTTAATAAAATATTTTCAAACAAAAATGTGCGTTCCAGATATACAGTTGAAAACATTATACTCGAGAAAAAACGTTCAAGATTGCGAAACGCAGCAAAAACATTCGGTTCATAGCTGAATTTCTTCGGCATCGAATTTTTTTTCTGAGACACCTAAATAACGTCGAATAACGTTGTAAATGCTGCACAGAAAAATACATTCTTATGCCCACAAAAAATTGTTTTCGAGCACTACGCCATATTACCAACGAAATATTATCGTGGTAAGTTAGACTACATATGTATGACTGGAATAAGAAATAATAATTTATGTTTTTAATTCAAAATGAATACTAATTAATATGATCTTGAAAACAAATACACTTTAAACTTATTTGTAACTATTATTAGCAACCGTAGTATTCAAAATATAACATCTTTTTAAACATTTTTATTGATATTTATTGATTCTCCAGTAGCTCAAGAATCATACAAACTCATTTTTACAATGTTTATTTTTGAAATGGCTAAAACTAAAATCAACAAATTGTGAACATTCATAAACATTTCAGAAATGGCCTGCCTTTTGCGGGTTTCTTCACTTTTCACTGTTTAATACCACCGATATTAGTATGCAACTGCAGTAAGGAAACTTAGAAATATAAATGGCGATATCACCACACAGTGAGAAACCGTAATACTAAGATACAAAATAATAGATAATTAAATTATAAATTTTGAAGTTTTGAAGGTGTCAGTTTGCAGAAATCTTATAATATTGTAGTGCATAAACAGCCGCGGAACATTGATTATTATCAACGTGAATTGTGCTCTAAACCCATACTCTACTCAATAACACCTCAAAGATGTTCATAACTCTGAAATGACTTAACGGAAAAAAATCAAATAAACTGCGTAATACTCCTGAAACATTTCTATATAACATGTATAACTATCAAAACTGTCTGCTCTTAGGTTTAAACTTCAACGTGAGACTTGTGAAAAATCGTACCCGATTTTTACAAACTTGTCTACAATCAGTATTACATATGAACATAAGAAAACATAAATGCCAATCAATAGACAAGATTCCAAATTTTACTCGATCATGATCTGACATTTAATCTGACATTTGATCTGCAGTAAGAGGTTTAGAAGACAACAAATCGGAAAGGCGAGTGTTAACTTAAAACAGTTAAAACTGCAGAAATCGGATACCTCTTTACATTTCTGTCGGGCTCATCTTTAAACCGAACCGTAGAGAATTATGATAGTGATACACTACATGTAGGAACGATTAACTAATATATCACACTTAATTTTATTTGGTTTTGGTAAGTAGTTTCAGAGTTATGAGTCTTCAAACACATGTCCCCATACTATTATTTTCTAGAAGCGTATTTCTCAAAAACTTGATTTTAGCAGTAAGACCCCTTTCTTCCAAGCGGGTCACATATGAAACTTCTAAATATGAAGTTTCGTCCCGATACCTTTCTTCGGAATCGTGGCCACAAAAAAACATACACACACATACACATTTTTTTACACCTTGGTCAAAAATGTTCAGGAGACCCGAAAAGACATATTACCGCTAAAATCTAAATTTTTATTTGGCACGTCTACAATACTTTGTCAATACTTTGTAAATATAGTCTCTATAGATTCCTATATCCCACACAAAAAAAATTGAATAAGTAATGAATATTCCAAATTTGTCAATTTGCCCTAATTTAAACTGGCGGAGTCATTTGGCGACGAAAATGTGAAATGACCTTCCTATTTGCACTAATCTTATTTTCCGTAATATTTGAATCTTCCTAAATACAAATCTCAAGCCAGATTTAAAAATTCAAAATGATGGTCTAACATGGAGACCAGGAATGCAAAAGTTCGACTATACATTGATAATGTCACCTGTGTTATATGAAACTGCGTGAGCCACAATCTAAAATTGTCAATATGTATTATGACCATAATCGCCATATGGTGGCCAACATTGCAACAACATTGCTGCATTCCGATGTCATTTATTTCTTATGGAAATCAAGCTGCCTGAATGCACACATGCAGTGATACTTTCCAAATTAAGTGATGTCGATCAAAACCGTAAAAACTCAGATAGGCGATAGAGTGAATATTAATTCCTATGAATTTTTCTTCGATATAAGTCATCTGGTTAAATATATACTGTTAATTTAATACCTGTGAAGAAAGTGTGGAGAACGTTAAAGCCATACTTTGCGATAGGAGGATTTTTTTGATTTGTTGTTTGAGAAGGTAAAGCCAATATTTTGTTTATACAATTGCTTGGTCAGATAAATTCTGATAGGTTTAACCAAAATACCGAGCACTTTTCGGCAGAAGGATATCCTTGGATAAAATGGTGCAAAAAGGGATCAGAAACGTTTCGGAATTATTACTTGGATACTGATGTGTGAGGCTGTTCGCTTTTCTTGAAGACGTATTTTGAACGTTTTGTTTTGTTGATTAGCAATTTATTACCATATTATAGTTCACTGTCAACTATTTGATAACCACTTGATAGAGTACGGGAATCTGTAACTTCTAGTAGGTAACCGTTACATGAGGAGAATATCTATCGAAAATAGCTGGCATAAATTCTATTGAACATAAATGAGATATGCATTAGTGATTCTTATTTTACCCAATATTGTTCTTTTAAGCGAAAAATTTTAAAAATGTTATATGACAGAAAAACAGATTCAGTATTGTACAAATAAGTACATTTAGGTATCGCAACCGGTTTTCAAAGTTAAGAAAAATTAAGTTAAATACATTATTTTAGGTCAGCTAACCTGTTTAAAATTAAATTAATTATACCTTTATCATTTTACGAGGATTCTATATGTTGTTTTTTAATAGAACTGTTTAGAAGTCTTGTAACTTCAATTTGTTCCATTTTTCTTTCCCTTAAATAATATAAACTAATCAAATGTTTTTTTATTAAGTTTACATAGTTTATATAAAAAAAAATGTTGAGCAAAAATGTAATTGATAATTTGGCTAGCAACTAGAGCAATGTGTATATATTTATACAGTGATTACCTCTCCTGAATCTTTATACACATACACTCGACGAAAATGCATAATATATGGTTCATCGTGTGCCCTCGTAGATAAAAAGTAGATATAAAGTCACAAATATCATTTCAGCGCAAAACAATATCTATCAAGATAGCCATTCCATGGCCTTATCGGAATTACTTTATAATATCTCTCCACAACAATAACACATTTTGAGAAATAAAAGGTATGACTGTAAAATGATCGAATGTGGAATTTTTTGGGCTGAATACGAATCCGAAAATTTACTTCGGACTATTTGGTGTTTGTCCGCTATACATTCGAAGAAATGGAAAATAAAAAGTATAAATTTGAAAGGAAGATTGACAATTTCTAGGCATAATTTGTATAACTCTATATTTAGTTCAGTAGGTTTTCAATATCATCCCTTAAAAATGTATGTTGATCAACCAAATACCCTGTACAAAATCTTGGGAGGGTGGAAATACTCCAAGACCGCAGTTTTCCCCTGAAGTATTTGTATTATAGAGTTGACGTAATGTATGTTTTTTAGGAGTGGATTTACCACCAGCCCTTATTCAAGTATCAATCGTGACAGCCGCTGTTTTTTTTTCGTTTGTTAATTTACTGTACACCTTAGAATCAGCTTCCAAACCACGACTAACCCACTTCTAACATGGCCATTATTAATCACAAATAATACCGCCGCTGTAGGAACCGTAGAATTTAATAATAACGTCATCAGGTATCATGTAATTTGATATCGGAAGTAAGTTTCATCAGAAGCAATTTAACATGCACCCGTCAGAGCCGCTGTCAAGCTGATGAAAATTGATTTCGGGCTCCGCCGTTGAGCAGGGCGGTCTGGGCGGTCGTCCCACCCGGTTGACATAATGTGAAGTTATCTGGTGTGCCCTTAACGCGCTGATTCGTCTTACAGCTGCACTGCGTCACTCAAGGTTAATGCCTGAACGGTACGCCCGCTGAATATTTTATACATCGACGTTTTGCTGGAAGAGATTTCTTAAGCGAGAGTAATTCTTGTCACTTTGCATAGTCTCTACACACGAAAGAGTGAATTTGGAAGCAGGTGGCGTTGCATTACGGTTAAATGGCCCAATGGCTGTTCGATGACCATTATTTGTTTGACAAACCAAGTTCGATGGAAAAAAGGCTAAACACCACTTTTTTATTTTATGATTTCTTACGCTGAATTGGTTAATAGTGCTTTATATGAAGAAATTCTGGACACAACATAAGTATTTAATTTATGTATTTTTAAAATTTTGTAAACTAGGATATTCAGGGATGCGAAATCCCAAAATCGAAAAATTAACTACAAACGAATTTACAATTTTTCACCGTGGTGTGGCAAAATATCAGTTTCGTACAGTGCTCATAACATTGAAATACTTTGATCTATCGATCAGTGTTGATGGTAAAGCGCACGAATATTGAAAGGTAGTATACTTTATACAGGATTTTCGCCTCTACACTCTTCAGGGTGGTAAACAATTAAACGAGAACGTATGGGTGGTGCAGAAAGCACCAAAGTAAACAACCTTTTTAATACGACATTATCATATTCGTAGGTATTATGATTACGTGCTTCTACGTACCAGTACTTCCAATCCGGGAATGCTTTTTAGAACCGCGATTACGGTGCTGGAAATTTTCAACCCCGGGATCCCGGTGCCAGCACTGGAAATCACACGGAATTTATTTTTAAAGTATAGGTAATTATTCTAAACAATGTTCAGTAAACAATAATATTAATTAAATTAATTTAATTTTTCAAATTAAATAATAAATTTTATCGTTGAGCGATGATCTAATTTTGGTCATTAACATAACTCATCCTGAAAAAAGAACGCGCACAGATTCCACACTGGCAGGTGTTGTGGCATATAGATCATGATCTTTCGAGATTTACCCTACGCTTACTCTCAATTGCAAAATATGCTAGCTATATGTTTACTATATCTTTAGTTGTCCGTTTTTTTGATTTGATTCTAGAGTTCGTTCGCTCGTAGATAGCATTATAAAGTTTTTCTTGCAAGGACTGTTGTAGTTCTTCTACGGTTTCTATTTCTTATTGAGACGAAGAATTGTTTTCTAGCGGTTACAATATGCCAGCAATCATGGATATGATTGTCGATTTGTTTACTCACACAAATTTTAATAGTGGATCTATATTCAATTTACGTTATGCAAAAACTCGAACAATAAAGAAACACTGGCCCTACGTTCATTTATATGACCAACTACCGACATTTTCAATTCAATATCACTCATCCTAACACTGGATAGTGTATGCCTACAGTGGCCAGATGGTGACGTGAGATACCACATCCATCATTTCAGAAAATTGTTCCAGGAAATTCGGGATTAATTTATTTGTGGAAATACTATTATGATTTCTATTAAAAATCTACCATATCCGTAATCCCGGTATTTAGACAAAGCTCAACACCAGAATTACGGCTCCAGAAAGGATCAGGAATCGCGGGATCCCGGTTTCCGGGATCCTGGATTACAGTTATATTTTCATAAACATTCACTAATTTGTCCATATAACCGACTTTCCATCCCTAATAACAAAAGTACCCATACAATCATGGTGTCGTGAGTCACACTGTGAGACACAATTTGTGAGTATACGTTATGCGATCCATGTTATGAAAATGTAATTTTGTAGATTAATATGCCAATTTTATATTTGTTTCAGTAGCAGTGGTTTCTAGTAAGTATACCGTAGTAAGTTCATTAAGCAAAAATATTTTCTTACGAAGGCGGACAATATACATTTTTTAAGAAATGACGGAGGCGCCGAAATATTTTCTCGGAAGTAATGCTACTTTACGTCTTAAAGTTCCGCACTGCGTCATTCGACGTTAATGACTGAACTGTACGTCCGCAGAATATACTTCGACGTTAGCGGAAGAGAGATTCCGAAACTTTTAACACTTTGCATAGTTCGCCTCGCACAATGCGGCGCGGAGGTGTGAACGGTTTCGATACCGGGCGACATTTTATTATGGATAAAGGGTGCCCGGGAACTTCGGAAGGTGCGTAGTTGTTAAGTTCTGTGTGGATCCTCCGGCCTTCGTCCCGCCAAGATCCCATCGGGTTTCGGTAACTCAAGGTAAAGGTGAAGCTGATTTATTCGTTTTTCGGGCCGATGTAACCGAAGTCACCCTACGATACCTCCCCCTTTATTTACATTTCCCTCGAAGCCCTCGTCTTCGTCTTTCCTTTTTCCACTTCGGTCCGTTATTTGCGCGTACTGGTCCGAAGACTTGTTGAAAAACCCATTCGGAAAGCTTTTTCTCTCTCTGTCGATTTCCATCCTTCTCTACTTCAATGGGATTACTCGACTGTTATTATTTATCTCGCTGGTCGTTTATTCGCTATCTAAACTCTCTCCGGTTATCAAAGAGGTTCTTGAAAAGTGGGGTGGTATTGAGATATTGGTGTAATCGACGTAATCTGTACAGGCAAATCCGATACCGTCAGTCGGGTAGCCGAAAAGTTTGAAGCCCCATTAAAATAACATGGGTCACTTAGCCCGATAGAGTGCTAATATTGAAACTTTGAAGGCGTTTGTTATGCGCTGAGTTGCGGAAATTTGAATACCGAAATCGATTACTCCAGCTTCTATATCTCTGAATGGTGTTTTGCTCTATGTTCAATAAGTCTTTCTAATTTCCAAATCTAGCTCCTTTTTTGTGAATTTGTTGACATCTTTCTGTTTACATGCTGACGTTAGCTATATATTAATGAGTACGTCGGCTTTCACGTCCAGAATTATTTCGTACTTAAATTGTTGCCGGGTTATGCCGTTCGTAAAAATTCGTAATTGCTGATATTTCGAGAACCATGTTGTGTTCGCTTCTTCAGAGCTAATTGAATATTGAAAACCTACCAAATACCTTACACACCTAGTTTACACCGCACTGTACACTAGAGTGGGCATTTCTTTTTTTCTTGCGTCCCACATAAATCTATTCTGGTCTAACAAACGATATGTCTTGGTTTATTTACTTAGAAATTTAAATAATTTATTTGAAACTTTGGACTTTTAATACCCGGGTCTTCAAGACTAATGGAGGATACAATTAGAAGTCCCGGGACTCCTTAAGCTTGTCCCGGATTTTGTTGAAACTAAAAAAGAATAAGAGTTGCTACCGGCTGTGAAAGGAAATGTATTCGCTTTTTAGAAAAGAAAATGCTTATCACAAGAATGACCTTAATAAAAAAATCCATACACTTTTAAAAGTAGAAATTATGAAATTTTACAGATTTGTAATTACTTAAAAAATACAATAATTGAAACTAAATGATTTGCCTGGCAAACAATCAAAGAAATCGTACAACTGACGAATCGACTGATTCTGGGGAGCTTATTTTGTAGAATCTGTATCTGAAAACAAATAGATTTTGAGAAAATCAATGCACGCGTCTTTTTTACTTTATCATACGCGGTAATATAAAGTATTATAATCACGCCGAAAAATTTCCTTTTGGGTGACCTGAACATATTTGACCAAGGTACAAAAAAATGTCTGTGTATGTGTGTGTGTGTGTGTGTGTGTGTGTGTGTGTGTGTGTGTGTGTGTGTGTGTGTGTGTGTGTGTGCGTGCGTGCGTGCGTGCGTGCGTGCGTGCGTGCGTGCGTGCGTGCGTGCGTGCGTGCGTGCGTGCGTGCGTGCGTGCGTGCGTGCGTGCGTGCGTGCGTGCGTGCGTGCGTGCGTGCGTGCGTGCGTGCGTGCGTGCGTGCGTGCGTGCGTGCGTGCGTGCGTGCGTGCGTGCGTGCGTGCGTACGTGCGTGCGTGCGTGCGTGCGTGCGTGCGTGCGTGCTTGTGTGCGTGCGTGTGTGTGTGTGTGTGTGTGTGTGTGTGTGTGTGTGTGTGTGTGTGTACCCGATTTTTGTGGCGACGATTCCGGAGAAACTACTAAATGTATCGGGACGAAACAGCTTTTGGCTCAAAAGGGTCCAAAGGAACTGGATGTTTCCTCCAAGCATTTTTCAAGGATTTTGCAAATGAGCCGCCATTTCTGTAATTTCGGCAAAACAGTTAAATAATAAATTAAAGAAGAGGACATATTTCTATGATTTATATATTTCTTTTGGTAAAATTAATAGTTTGGCTGCAGGAGCAGATTCAAATTGAGATCGGTCGTGTCGTCCTTAAAACTAAGTAGCCAGGATTTTAATTCTAATGACAGAACTGTGACAGAGCTAATGACAGACAGTGGCATATGGTGATGTTTTGACAATAGCTCTGCGCTGGAACCACCTGACTAGCCTGGGGACAAGCACCAAGGCAAAGCGGATGGAGGACCTCTGCAAATAGATGCTGAGCGGGACGTCAGCGATGTAGATGACGTTGAGCCCGATCAACGAAAGAGACGGCGAAGGCGGTGGCGGTAGCTGCGTGTGCGTGCTGTGTGTGTCCATGTTTTATTCAATAATATTTAGATCAAAACGGTTTACGTTATTTTAAATATTTTAGTAAAGCATTTTTATTGTTTTATCGTTGTTTATTTTTAAAAATATACCCGCCAAGCTATTCACTCACTGGCGGGTAAATCGTAAAGATTTCAAATTTGTAAATACAATTTCGGATAAGCGCCGCAAGGCTGCGCCACCGTTTGTTTTATATCATTTGAAATTATTTTAATTCACAATGTGTATTTTCTTTAATTATTATATTTGTGTTAATGGTTAATGGAATCGCATGCAGCTAAACCATTAATTTTATATATAGTATGATAAAGTCATGTGCCTGGCCACATCAGATTTTTTTTCTCAAAAATTAGACACAATTCTAAATATCTAATTCCAGATTCAGGATCTCCGGAAAAAGCATACTAGAATCTGTAGTAACTTTTTGATTTTTGCGATGTTGGCCAGGATAGTAATTTAGTTTAAATTTTTGTATTTTTAGTGAGATATTCATCAATAATCTTGCCAATAATTTGATACTTGAAAATCATCAATAAATAGAGATAAACTGAGATGTTCATTAAAAATCTTGCCAATTCTCGGATATTTTTTTAATTCCTCTAGGAATTAATGCAACTGAAATCCGTTTCAGTTTCAGTTGCTCGCCTCTTTTGGGTGCGTTTACGTTAACTGAGCCAGGTAAAAGCAAAAGTTTATTGACTGCCCGATTTCATCGAACATATTTTAACAATTTCCAAATTTCGAGACTTTTGTAAGTCCCGGTCCTTTGATTGGGGTAAAAGACAAAAGTTCCGTATCAAGTCCCGGAACGTCTCGGAACCAAACTGACGACAAAGTGAATTTATGAGTAGTAGATGAACCTTCATATTTGACTCGCACATAAACGATATAAATCGCTCGCATTTTTATACACTCGCCTACGGCTCGTGTGTAAAGTTCATGCTCGAGATTTATATCGTCAAATATATAATGTTAATGTATACGCTCACATTAAAGTTCAATATTTAATTGATTGGACAGTGTGATATTATTCAACGTTTTATTCCATAATACGACGTCATGAACGTAGTTCCGTTCACTCTAACTGAATTACAACGTTTTACGACCTAATGGTGGTGTGCGCAGGTTTTTGCACGTAAAACTTGAGTTACGATTCGAATATAACGACCACAACGCCGACCGTGATGGCTCATAGCCGCACAATACACTTTAGAACAATAGTGAAAATAAAATACGAGCGGTGAAGATGTTGCTTCAGGCAACGATGTCCGCTGCTGCTAGCTGCTACATTGAGATACAAGCTTTATGGGGATGATACATATTAGGGAAAGCACGTTCAAATGCAGGTGTAAAATATTAGATTTGTATATAAATATAAAATAAAAATAAAGAATAAAATATTAAACACTATTTAAAACCTGTATCTGTAGATATGAGTGTAATAGACAAGAAAAAAGGCCATACATTTTGTAAGTGCTACTATGTTGTTTTTAACGGTTGTTATAAACCAAAGACAGCCACTAGAAGAAGAAATGTAAAGCACATTCGAGAAGAGCAAAATTCATTTTGGCACACATTAAGCAAAAACAAAAAAAAAATAGTAGGCGTAGGTAGTGCAAAGAAAAATGTAATTCATGAGTTACTTCAGGGATTGGTCGCTTAGGGATTTTGCAGTAACATGAATTATGTGGGAACTAGCGAATATTGTAGTTGCGCAGCAACAATAATCCGTATGCGCAAACCTGGAATTCGACCCCAGGAATCGTGGAGTACAAGACAAACGCCTTCACACTCTGGCACTGCCTACAATTGCACTTTGCAGTAACATAGCTGAGTTGAGCATGAAGGTCGTTTCTGCAAATTTGTCCAGCTTTTACGTTTTCCGATAAAATCACAAGATGGAATGATTTTTTGTTTAACTATTATTAAAAGATATGTTAACATGGCAAATAATTAAAAAAGCGTGTTAAACTCAATGTTGCCCACTGTAAGTCTATTTCAGTTGGTCATGAAAGAAGCTGCTTCAACGTATTTAAAAATAACTTTTATATCTGTTGTCTAATAGGAAATTTATAATAGATTAATTTGTCGACAATTAGATAAAGCCAACTCTGGCTAAAAATAGAGTATATCGCATTACGATTTTATATGGATTTTATTTATTATATTCACAGTTGTCATAACATATGCACTGGGCAAAATCCTTGAACCAGTATATTTTTTTCTACATTTTTAACTAAGTAGAACAAATTGGATTGGAGCTTTAAGAATAAATAAATAAATAAAAACGTTGTACAATATTTTGGAGCTTATTAAATTTTATTATTAATTTTAGTTTATTAATAATATTATTAAAAGCAATTTTCGTCCGTCAATTGTTACTGACATGTGATATAATCGACACTTTCTATTTTTCTTTGTTTCTTATTTATTTTGGTAATTGTCTAAAGTGTAGCAGAAACATTTCATGGCCTTACATAACAATATTTTTGTGAAAAGAACAATTGAAAATTGTAAAATATTGATGACTCTAGTAGAGTAGAATTATGTTAACCTGAAATCGAATCCGGTGCTCAACAATTTTCTTTAGTCCGGTTTTTGAAGAAAAGTGGGGTCAAAATGTAATAGAAAACTACGATTATGGTAATTTTTGCAAACTTGTATTATTATCTGAATACATTGTGCTACAAAAAATAGATTTTTATTAAGGTTTATACAAAAACCGACATTTGTGAGAAGCAGTTTTCGGAGTCCAATTTCTAAAAAAACCGTTTCGAAACGGGTTTTGGATGTTTGCAGGCGAAATTAATAGAATTAAAAAAAAAACCATACAATTTGAAAATATGAAAGCATTTACTTAATATTTTTCATATTCTGGATATAAAATTAAATATATTATGCAATAAATAGAAAAAAATCTGTCAATGGCTTTATTGCTCTCAGAGCTTTTACATTTTTAGTTGGCCTATTGGTTGTCTAAAATACCGAAATTTTCTCAAGCAATTATTTCTCCATGTTCTAGAAATACCGTACAATTTTTTTCCTCTGTTACTTTTGATTTTCCCATGAGCACTTCTTTCATAACTATAGCTTTTCATATATGATAACGCTGGTTTGGTATAATTGTGCTGGAGCTCTATTTTGCAAGAGAAGCTTTTGAAAAATATCTACTTTCTGGCATGAATCTGATAGAAGTACAAATATTGTGCTACTTTTTTCCAGATAGTAAACGTCATACTGACTTGTTACTTCTTAAGGATATAAATGTCAATGTCAAAAAGTTTTGCGGGAAAAAAAGTGAAACACTACTATATTTATTGAAAATATTTTCCACGCAAGAAATGAATAATATGTACAATATTCGACATATTTAAAGACAAAATGGTAACTTTCAATTCGTTATACTTTTATCTGAAATCCTGAAATTTTGTTCAGAATATTTTTTGAGAAATTCAATAGTATAATATTGATGTACCTCGCTGCTTTGTAGTATATAAATAATATATGCTTCGTTAATTTCATTCCACAGCCATTTTACTCTCTAATTATTCCGTATCAAATAGTTTTTAATTCGTTCTAGATACATTTGTAGATAACGTAAATATCAAAATTATAGCAATATGCCACAGTTCGAAATCCCAAAGCCCTTTTTTGTACGCCTCCGCATCGCCCTCTAGAGAGCGGTATTTCGTTGACCCTTTTTGTTAACATGAAAAATTTCTCATGCGAATAACCTCTTATCTAACGCTCAACACTTATCTTTCGAAAAATGTATTTAGAGCGGCGCCGTCGGAAGGTTATTCTTCCCTTCCGCGCTTCCCATCACATCCTTCGTTCTTCTGGCCCGATGAAAGGCAGGGGAGAGAAAAGGTATATTGCCGGGGTGATTCTTTCTTATTGCATTTTTAGCGGCACGCGCATAATTCGCTTATAAAGATTTGTCCCGAAACGGGAAAGTAGATACGATAGAAAAAAAATGAGAAAATGCTTACATTTGCAAGACGGTCATAAAATTCCCCTCTACTGTATAATTTCTATATATTCAGCCCCATTTGGAGGTATATTAGATACCCCCACTCGAATATTTAATATTTAATTTAGATACAGTTTCATCATAAGTAATCAAAAATGTTATAAAATTAATGGGGACGAAAAGAGTTCAGTTTATATAACCGAGGAATTGTGCTAGAGAACAGTGGAAACACATTTTTCTTCTCCTATTGATGACTGCATTCATTTTCACTGTCATTTATAATAAGCAAGGCCCGATGTCCACCGGTCGTACGATAAATATCGTGGACATGCATGTTGGATGCATATTGGAACCGTCACACTGACACGATGTGTGTCATGCCCGATAAATATCGTGTCAATGGACAGGTTCCAATAAAAATACATGTACACGATATTTATCGTACGACTCAGATCGGGCGAATACATACGTACAGTAATAACTGTAATTTGTTAATAATAATTGTACAAATAATGGACTCCGATGGCGAACAAGGGAACATTTTTACTCCACTAGATGTAGTAGCACCCACGCAAGAACTTGTAGCGCTCATTTGTTAATACTTATTTGTTTGTACTTATTTGATACAATGTGTTTATATTATTTCACTGCCTGCGCCGAAAGTAGTACAAAAACAAATGTTGTACGTTATATCCAACTGGTATTTTGCTCATTGAATGTGCATTTACTATTTAGCCATATCATAAGCTCTTTTAGATCTAAGAAGAATGTCTGTAAAAATATATAATAATAGTTATAAGTGTTAATCAGTTTTAAATCCTTTTCAGGAGTTTTTGGAGTTTTTGACCTTTGGTTTCATCGAAGTCTGATGATAATACGTTCCTGTTTCTTTATTACAAGTCAATTAAAATTTTTAAATTAATCAAAGTCGATTTGAATAAATTACAATACACGGTTAAAAATCGTTTGAAATAAATCAACATTTTTTTGTGTAGGAGTGCTGCATGTCTAGAAAAATCCATTAATTCTATTTGAACCGATCATGAGTTCAAACACTCAAGTCAATCTAATCTATCAATCTATTCTTACATAAAAGTTAAACAGTTTTTTTTTACTTGTTTTTTTTTTTACTTTCCCGTTCATTCTATTTGATCTAATCTAGAGTGCTAAACACTTAAGTCAATCCATCAATCTATTTCGACATAAAAGTTTTTTCCACTATTTACCCTATTAACTAACTTTAGTGATATGTTTTTATAGAAGAATAGAAAGTATCTCAGTAATCTTTTTGTAGGTACGGTACACATTTATGTCCTAGCCAAATGATTATTAGTTAGATGGGCGGTGGTTTGGAAATTCTGCGTTTTTTTTAAATCCTCACCAAATTCGGGAGAAACATTAATTACGTTATACTCGTAAAATAACTTGTAACTAAGTCACTCATTAGTTAATACATTTATTGAATAATAAATAAATAATATATCTTAAATCAAGGTTCCCGTCTGCTTTGTTTTGATACCCAAAAAGTTCTTTTACAACTTTTCTAAAATCTGATGTGAAGTTCACCTCCCAGAAGTTCAATACTGAAAAGTAAAAACTGCTATTTATTGCTGCTCATTGGCTACAGATTGCCAATTCATAGCTTTGTACTTCTCACAGATTTTCTAAAAATTGAGTCTATTAATAGCAGAAAAGGTGAGGTAACTCGAAGCTAAAACAGTGATACTACTTAAATCTTCCTAGAATGTGTACCAATCCAAGGATTCTCTCCATTAGGACTGTGCACAAAGATCGATTGCACAATTAGGTCAAAGAGATCCATGTTTGATCACGTTCGTTTATTTAAAACATCGGTAGATGGATCAGATAGATCAGATCTAGAAGACCAAAAGCGAAACATCAATCAAAAGCTATCTACTTAAACATTAAAAATATGTAACAATTAATTATTCCTTGGCGCATCATCCACAAGCCACACTCAAGGCATCGAAACTTGTTCATCGGGTCTGCTAAATGGTTATTGTTGATTAATTTTATTGACCCCAGATAGTAAGCAAAAAAGAAGCTCTTGTAGGAGGTGGAACGGTCTCTTAATTACAATATACCTAAGGTGCCCAGACATCCTGCTTTTGGCGGGACAGTCCCGCTTTTTCACATTTTGTCACAGTTTGTTAGGAGGATTTTATATTTTTTAGTTACGCCCTACATTGTCTATTAGTACATCTTTCTTGTTCCAAAAGTTCTTTTTCAATGGGTTCGATGATAGCAGTAACAGTATTTTTATTGATAGTTATGATAGTTGGTAGTTAAAATATTTCCCAAACAAAATCGTAAATTACTCATCATAGGTACTTACATACCATAATAATTATAAGATATATTAATAAGTTAATATTATTAATAATAATAATAAGTTAATATTAATTAGTTTGTCAACATCAATACTTTCGGCTGAATGCATATACAGTTCACGTTCCATTTGTACGTTAAGATGATTTAGTTGTAAAGCCAGGCGTAGCAACTTGGTTTTAATTTAAACAAAACCAAATTAGCAAAAAGAACTAAAGAAAACTGTAATAATACACATACAGTATTCCAAGAATACTGGTTACAACTTTTAATTTAACATTATAATTTGTACAATTTAGCAGGTTTTTGTAACTTACGTTAATAATTAAAAAGATAATAACATGTTTCTTTTTGCAATTTACGCATTGTTTTTTTTCTTATCTCACAAAAAACACAACCGACTCCGTTGTTTTTCACTGATTTGCTTTGATAGTATTTATGAAATAGATAGCGGTCAGAGGTAAATAAATTTCACAGTCTAGCGACCATAATTTTTCTGTCAGTTTTGCAATTTATTATGCAAACAATTTATTGATTTATTTATAGTTTTCCGGTCATAGATCAAATACAAATTCAAATTGCAGTGCTATGTAGAACTTTTTTAACTTTTTTTTTCAAGAAGCTTTGATATTTTTATTTGAATATGAAAACAAGAATTAGCGTTATTTTTTTACCGTTCCTCTTAACTTGGCATATTTTTTGTATTATTCAATACCATTAAATTAGAACATTGTTTAGCATCTAAAAATATTTATTAGTCTTTCGTCATACCACCACCACAAATTTAGAATTAGGGTGGTCCTTATTAGTCAAACTTACACTGGGGCGAAATATTGTATAAATCAAATAAATGAGGCAACAATATATTTATTTCTGTATGAAAGTGTACTTACATATTCACTAAATCTATTAGGTACAAAAACGTATATTTGATGAAATTATGGTAAGGAAAAGGGTTAAAATTTACATGAATTATCTAAGAGATTGATTTTGTAAAATAAAAATTCAAGAAGTTGATGAGTTATCAAATTGAGTTTTTTTTTTCAAATCAAATGAGTTATCAAAAAGTTGATATAAACTTGCCTTTACAATCGAAAAAAAAAAAAAAAGATCTACCGCAAGAGGCCTGCATAAACTTTGCAATTTTCTTTAAGGATAAGCATCACAAACATTTAGCTAATTGAAATAAATATGGTAAAAGAAAGAACGTCTACAGTGTTTGGTGTAAAATAACTATGTTTTGATTAGCATCCCAAAACTGTAAAATTATATTTGTGTATCCAATCCAACCCAAAATCATATTGATAATAACGCAAGTATTTGGCTTTAAATACTACCCCCCGCGTATGTCCCGATTTGCCACAATCAAATTCTGGTCACCTTAAAGATACCCTATTATTGTAAAACATGAGCATCTGTTATCAAAGATGGTTGCCTGGTAACCATTTAAATCAATCAGAGATTATCTTGGTGCGGAATTTCTAAGTTCGTAATTTGAGAGCTCAGGTATTAATCCGTGGAACCGAGAGAAGAAGGGCAGCAAGAGGAGGGTCGTCTTACTACTAGCAGAGATAATGGATGGCGAATGGCGGCAGTGCCCCTGCATAGACGTACGTTTTACTCGGAACTTCCAGGCGAACAGATTAAATGCAGTTTTGCTCTGTTTCTGGTGAATTTCGCGGAGCGCACTGCAGTGCGGAGATCGCGAGACTCGTTCACGCGGCCGACACCAGAGGTCACGCCAGACCCAACGTAATGTTTTAAATGTGGATCGTTTTTTCGCTAAAATCGTTTAATCTTAATCTTCTTAACGTCAAAGCTAAGCGTTATTCTTTTAAACTTTTTAGTTAGCGTTACAATCTTAGCGATCTTATTTCGATTATATGAGAAGCTGTTTTATCCTTAATTATAAAAGGTGCTCTGGTTGATTAGATGTTGAATCACAGTTCTGATGGATTTTTATCTGTATATATCTACAGTCACATATGGCGTAGAATTTCTGCAACTACATGTATCGGTCGGTTTGAAAACAGTACAAGTCCAAAAAGTGAGTTCTGAGAAAATTAACAAATTAATTTTGTCGGTGAAATATCTTGGAAAATATATCACTTATTTTGTGCCAACAGACAAAATATAAAGTAGTTCACTGAGAATTAAATGTATTACATATTTTATTTAAATTTGCATTAAAAGCAGAGCTATGATTAAAACAATTACAAGTACTGTTTTTGAACTCTATGGAAAAACAGCGTACATTTTTAACGATATTTGTTTATTTAAAGCATTTAAATAATATTTTTATTATGATCTATAGTGTTTTTGGCGTTCTGTTTCCAAACCGAACCCGTTGTCATATTTTTTAAATGCAAAATGGCGGATTCAATATGGCGACTAGAAAATTTTGAAAGATATCGGGTGCTTATGTAACCCATTTGCTGTCATATTTGAAGATCCTAGACTCTAAACCAATGTTCAATTTTCAAGATTCAAAATGGCGGAATCAATATGGTTACCGAAAATGTAAAAAATTTTGCATGAAACTTATTTCCGGTCACATTTGAAGATTGATAATTAAAAATATCATGTCAGATTTTCAAAATAAATTCAAAATGGCGGATATGCATGGTCATTCAATTAGGGTTAGTCATAACTGGGACACCTTAGTAATTCGTCAACCGTAAACAATTTCAAAGAAAAATTCAAACAGAAGTTTTTTGGTTTTAAGCAAGATATCGTCTAAATATATTTTCAATATACAGGATGTTCATTTTATTCTGGAAATTTGGTAAACTTTTCTAATAGATCACTCTGTATATTTATTTTTATACCCGCCACATTTACTGTGGTGAGGGCTATATTGAGTTTGCCACAAATGTCCCTCTGTCTGTCCGTCTGTGTACACGATAACTGCCGTAATTTTAAAGTTATTGATCTGAAATTTGGTATACAAGCTTATCTATTAAAAAGTAAGGACAAGTTCGTGAAAGGGCAAAATCGGTTCACTTTTTTTAAATTTTTTACTTCAGAAAGTTTTAGGAAGAATCATTTTTCCTCCATGTTTGCAAACGCTGCTAATTTGACTTCTTAGAAAGAAGTCGACACACATTCAAGAGACACAACACAAGATTGAGAAAAGCAATGTCAGATTCTCCCATGAGATTAAAAAATCCAAAGAAGCATTTGAAATTTTCAAGAAATATGTGAGAGCACCAGACCAGTTATTAAATGAAACCATCGGGGTTAATCCCAATCGCTTATTCCTGAAATTGTTAATTAAACTCATTATGAATCCTACTAAATTGCTCATTTTAATTGTTTTCTATTTATTTTTATAGCTCATTCACCATTCAGCATTCATTTGTGTTCATTTGTATTCATATCAAATAAAACTGTAATTACAAAACAAGTAATAGATTCCTTTGTCCAATAAGGTGTAGTGTAATAAGATACGATGCGTTTTCCTTATTATTTGTTTATTTAATTGTAGCTACATGTTTCGTGTCATTCTAGACAATTATAAGTTAATCACTTCATCTCATCTGATTGACGGACAAAAGCAAGACATATCAACTTTGCTTAGAACAATCTTAGAACAAAACTTCTTTAATTTTGATGGTAAAACGTTCAAGCTCGAGGACGGACTCCCAATGGGTTCGTCTTTGTCCCCCTTCCTGGCAAACACATTCATCGATACGTTAGAAGAAAAGATTTTCTACTCCAAACAAAAAATACTACAACATACAGTTTTCTGGAAGCGGTATGTCGATGACGTAATTTGCATTTGGGGCGGAGGCAGAGACCTCCTTGCAGTCTTTCACAATTTTATAAATGATTTCAATCCTAGGATACAATTTACTTTGGACATAGAGAAGGATAGAACACTGAACTTCTTAGACATTTCCATTACAAGAAATCCGAGCACTGATATTTTAGAATTTGACATCTTCCGTAAACCCACTACTACAGACACAATAATACCCTATGACTCTAATCACCACTACACACATAAACTAGCAGCTTTTAATATTTTAATACATCGACTCTTCAACATCTCCATCTCCGATCAAGGTTTCAAAAAGGAAACAAATATAATAAAAACAATCGCTAAAAACAATGGCTATGATCCAAATCTTATAGATACAATGATAAGGAAAAAACAAAGAAATATTAACAACAATACTTTGAGGAGTGATGGAGTGGAGAAAGAACAGAACTATAGATGTATAAATTATACCCCACACTTTAATCTTAACCCGATAAGAAATATATTTAAAACTAGAAACATTAATTCTTCGTTCAAGACCAATGCAACAATTAAAACTATATTTTCAAACAATAAAGACAAAACGGGCTTCCTTAAAAATAGTGGGGTCTATAAACTTTCCTGTTCAGATTGCAATGCAGTTTATGTGGGCGAGACCGGTCGAAATTTGAACATTAGAATAAAGGAACATCGTAGAGATGTAACCATATCGGAATTCAAAAAACACCTCTTTAATAATGGACACAAATTCGATACCAACAACGCCAAACTGATATACAAATGTAATAAAGACTCGAAAATCAAAATTCTAGAGGCATATGAGTTCGAGAAGAGCAAAAAAGATCAAACTGTGCATTGTCTCAACAAACAGAATGACCTGTTTTATAAACCACTCTTCAAGTTACTAACGTGATTTGTGAAGTCAAAATAGTTGGAACGACCTCCCTTTAATTAGAAAAATTTTGCCGCCCCCCCAAACTGGCCATGAATACCTTTGCGCATGGTTCACATTTATAAAAATTTTATCACACACGGAAACACACGTGGTGTCTTCACACTTGAATAGGAGCATACCTTCTATTTTAATCAATTTATGCACATAGGAAGTACGTTGAGAAAATGGTACAATCACTATAACTGAAAACTGAAAATCTGTTACAGAATTACAGAACTTGTTTAGAAGAGTAGAAATTATTTAACTTTTTATCATGGAATCGTGACAAAACACATTTTTCTCCACGAAATTTTGAATATGAACGTAAACAATTTGTAGAAAAAAGTATATTAACGTACATATATTAGCTACACGTAACATAGTTGTTATTTTTAGATTTTTACAAGGGTGGAGTTTGTGTTACGGGCCCTTGGTGTGACATTTCAAGCCGTACATTACTGTGAAGTTAGCGGATATTTTTTATTTAATGAGCCAAGCAGGCACGTCGCTCCAATATGCTTGGAATATTCGATTTTTATACAAAAAAACGGCGTTTGTAGTCGCGTTTGGTTGTGAGTTTGAAAGTGTGCTATATACATATCAGGCTGTATGTGTGAGAGAGAGGTGGCGTGTATGTGTGGGTGTCCAATTTACCTCTGCGACGTTGTTTTATGGGCTCCGCTTGCAGATTTATATTAAGTGAACGGACGTCGGGCCACCTTGTTTTATTTAATTAAACCCATGGTCGCATAGTTTCGGTACGCCCGAGTGACGCGTCCTAGGCATTTCACCTGAGTTCATAAAATATTTCAGCGGCCCGCCTCACGATGACGGCCCAGGTGACTCCCTAAATTCATCCGACTCCCAGTACCGAATATATAGCGCGCTAATTTTGGATCCCAGCCGCCCACTACTCACCGAGAGCAACTATTGTTACAGTTGTGGGTTTCTAATTTGAAACCGGAAACGTATGAATTATTTAGCAGTGGGTATTTTTTAAACGAAAACATTTGAAAAGGGAATGATGAGCCCTGCCGTCTACAGAGCGTTCCAAATATACCAAATAAATCGAACTATACAAAACTGTTCTGGGACATTTCACAAATTTCGAAAAGTATGCATTCAATCTTCAGTTGTGGAAAAACTGTTGATTAGCAGACCCATATTTAAAGGAGTTTGCTTATTTTTTGATATGTACACGTAAAATATTCTAACAATTTTCTTACACACTGTGTAATATAATCATCTGAATGTTTCTTTTTTGTTTTCCAATTTGAACCGACCGAAAACAGAAGCGGAATAGAGTAGATTGGTCGCTCGATCTTAACAGCAATTGAACCTCAAGGCATTTTTTATGAAGTTGACAGTTTAATGACATTTTAGTTTCTACGCTGTAGGTATGTACTGAAATAGTTCAAATCATTCGTTGAAACTACTGTACAAAACAGTTGCTGAGCGCTACGTGGCGAAAAATTTACATTATGATAATGACATATATGTTTTTAAAATACTGTACATGGACAAGGAAACCTAAAAATGTGACCAACGTAGAAATAAATACTGTAATCATGCAATAAATATGCACTACAAATAGTGCAATATGTCGGTATTTGAAATTAATGTCACATTTTCAAAATTCAAAATGGCGGATCCAACATGGCGCCCGAATTGACCATGACTGGCATTTCCTGTAACGTTTGAAGCTACAAGTGTAAGGAGATAACATTTTGAGCAAATAAAGTTAATATGAACAAATATTCGATCAGCCCAGCTACAGCAACTTTAAATTTTTTGATTTCTTCTCGCGGTTTCAAATAATTTAAGATATAAAAACGTGTTTTTTTTAAATAGGGATTTATAGCGACTGGACCTAACGTCCTAGAAACCTCAAGATAAGTATCACAAAGAAAATCTTTTTGCGCAAGCTTTTTTCTAAGGCGTAACTAACACATTGAAAACGTAGTTGTGCACACAGAGTACAAACAAAAAGTTGTATGTTGTTTATTCCTTTAAAAAGTGAAAATTAGTATCATTAAGTTTGTTTTTTGTGAGCATATGTGATACAAGTGTTTAACATATTTAAATGAAAAATCTAAGGCATTTTTTTGCGAATGGTAGAATACCAAACAACTCATGATACTATGAATTTACGTTCAAACACGAATTACCTTAGCTTGGCATACGACCATGCATACGACCATAGGCGACTTTTGGATGAGTCTGGGGCTAACTTAAGGGAAACTTAAGTGAGGTGATGTTTTGATTGGCAACCCGTTTTACCATTATAATTTCATGCTTTACACTGGTTTGTGGAGTCTTGAATGTCAGCAGTTTTTAGAGAACTGCATCTTGTTTTGTTTGCTGTTAATTATTATTTCCAGGTAATCACTGTCATCTTAGTTGATTTGTGTGAATTTTAATTCCTTAATTCTGTTTTACAGCTTGTTTATGTTTTGCGGTTGGTTGTTTTCGGATAATTAAGGAAGTTTAACGCGGTAACTTAACACCTCTAGGCGTGTTTCATCACCTAATTTCTCGTGGTTGATGTTGTGTGTTTATTGCTATGTTTAGTGAGTCGGACCATTATTGATGGTAATTTTTTACACTTTGTTGTACAAAATGTATGTATAAACCATTGTTTTTTTTTGTTTTTTCCTGAGGGAGTTCTAAATGAACAACGAAATATTGAGCTTAATTAAATAAGTCCAAAAAAATACTTAGTGACTTAGTAATTTTTCCGAAATTTGACCCTTTTTTCGTCTAACTTGACTGGGCTACAAGTTCAGTTCCCCCCTATTAAAAACAAAAGCGATTAGGAAAGAAGCATAACGCAAGTTTTTATCATATTGCGACTTTCTTCAGGTGACCGTAAATAAGCTTATGTATGTCATACAATTAAACAGATTAGTGAGCAGCAGTGGGAATATTGCCCAATACATGATATTATAATGGGCTTTTTAATGAGTATGTTGAAATATTAGCGGTGAACCTTGACCTTGTCGTCATGTCTAAAATTGAACTTGATGGACCGGCCATATTCGCATGAGGTTGTAAAAAATACGCCATCAAGAAAGTAACTATCACAAACAGTACTGAAACAACCAAACTTTTACATAATTTATTGGAATGCTACAAAGGTGTGTTCTTATAGAAAATGTATGTTTTTTTGTTGATTTGGCTCAAAAGGAAAAGGTGTTCTTAGGTAGGCTCTTTTATTGTCCAATATTCGCCAATTATTGTTCTTCCTCAGGGGCTAATAATGGTCTTAAAATACAACGTTCAAACTAAGCTGAGTTTACCATGCTCGTCCATGTGATGGAAGACTATTATTAGACCATGAGGAGGCACACAATAATTGGCGAAATATTGGACAATAAAAAAGTCTAACTAAGAGCACCTATTTTTTAGCTCTTTCAACCCAAAAAACATACATTTTCTATTATTCAATCAACGGAAATGAAGTTTGTACTTACATACGATCTACGGAGGATACTGACCGTTGCCTTTTGAGTAAAGCTATGGATACCATATTCATACGTGACGAGTTAATATGCTTTTGAACTCGTTTTGTCATTCATCAGATGTCGAATTAGACGGTTGTTAATGCGTGTTAATAATGTGTTCGTTGCTTGACAATACTGTATTCACTTATGTCCTCTATTATAATTAGCGATCGATGCACAAGAATCGTTGTTTCAAACTGTCTTTTCTGGTGTTAACTTCAGTCATATTTTTGGTTATGTAAAGTTAGTATTTTTTTAATTTTTACAACCTAGCTTCAAATTAAATTAAAGAATATAATAGTGTTTAAGTTGATTCCATATTTGTATATTTCTCGGTTACTACTATAGGTACTCGTTCGTGTAATACAAAAATCCAGAACCACCGAAACATTTATAATAAACAGGCCACCATTAGCCACATCATTATCACCCCAAACACTTTTCCATTTGCTAAATTCAATTTGGAAATGAGGTGCCTCCATTAAAAAGGCCGAGATTAATGTTCTCAATTTCCCTTGTAATTGATAGTCCCAGAAAATACGACTGCACTACAAAGACACGGGTTTCCGTTTGTTCAAACCTTAGATTTATCCGCGTCCGTTCTACTAGCAGTAGTTTTAGTAGCAGTGGTATTTGCTCCGAGACGTTGCGCCATGCCGGTCTCGGTAAAAACACAGAGATTGTTTCGTCGGAATATTTGTTTGCCGCTGAGGCATCAGATTACGTGGACGTGACCGAACGTCGCGCGAAACGACGCGACGCGACCTCCCCGGAATATCGCCGTCGTCGCATACGGGAAAGAACCCGCCTCGGGATATAAATTATCTGCATGGTCCCGTGCAGTACGTGATTTTTTGGTTAATGCATCTTAAAAAGTGGAGTAAGGACGGAGGAATGTGCGCCCGCACTCGCTTGACACGTTTAACTTTTTGCTTTGTTCAATTTGGCTCGTAACGTAGCTTTATTTATACGCGCTGTGCGCTGTAGATAAATAATCCGCCCTTTTAATGGAAATCCTTTTTAGGCGTTTGTTATGTATACTTTATTTCCTTGCTTTGGTTTTTCTTTTAGGCAATGCATTTTATAGTTTTTTTTTGTGAAGTCGATTGGGAATAGCAAATTAAATTGAAAAAAAAAAGTAAACAACAAATTAATATGATTTCGGCGACAAATTGGCGAACAACAAATTATATTCATAAGTTATTGCAAAGCCATGAGATACATTGCTATGAATACTAACAGTTCTAATGCATATAATATAAAAAAAAAACAGTAAACTGCACACATAAAGCTTAATAACGGATATTCCAGCGCCTCCACCATAAATACAAATTCCAAAATATAGATTGCAAAACAAACAGAGGTTGTATAATAAAAATAGAATACCAATAAGAACAATACTACAAGCAATGCTAATTATCAAATTATCAATTTTGCAACTTGATACATTCTAGATTTTGAAACTCTCCCCCATTTTCATATATACCAACCAAAACAATAGCAATAAATAGCTGTTTGTCGACTTGAAAATAGCAGTTTATGCCAATACCAGTATTTAATAGGCAAGTGCATATTTTCACTTGGAGATTTGTGTAATACATACTTATTCATATTGGTGTTAAAATATGCTCAATCCCGGCAAGTCATTTTCATAAAAAAACAATGTTTACAAAAAATAATTAAACATAAAGTTTGCTATCAAAAACATACCAATAATTACGTTATCATACGCAGTGTGTAAAGTATTGTAATCGCGCCAAAAATTTTTTTTTAGGTTTTAGCGGAAATATGTCTTTTTGGGTCCACTGAACATTTTTGACCAAGGTACAAAAAAATGTCTGTGTGTGTGTGTGTGTACTCGCTTTTTTGTGGCGACGATTCCGGAGAAACTACTAAAGGTATCGCGACAAAACTTCATATTTAGAAGTTTCGTAACCAAACTTAGAGCTGAAAAGCTTTCTGTTGAAAAGGGTCCAAAGAAACTGGAGGTTTAGTCTTGGCATTTTTGAAAGATTTTGCAAATAAACCGCCATTTCTGGAATTTCGTCGAAATAGTTAAATAATAAATTAAAGATGAAGAAATTCTGAATAATTTATGACTATGACCTTTTTTGTACAATCCATAGTTTAGCTGCATGAGCAAATTCTATTTCATCGAGATCGGTCGTACTGCATTAAAACTAGTAGCGAGGATGTGTCAGATATTTAATTCTAATGACAGTAGGTACTGTCCAATATAAGCTGCGTTCGGATATTGTACATCGTAAGAGCTCGTTCGGATAATGGGGTAGGGTACGGTGAGAGTGACTAACGTCATACGGCGTTTATCTGCATATAAGACAGAGACAGCCGACCCAGGTTATCTGAGCATTGCTCTCCCAATACCCTACCCTGACAAACCGTACGCGCTCTTACACTTTTTACACCCAATAACACGTAAGTGTCATTTGGACGGTGTACTCGGGGGTAACGGAGTACAATATCCGAACGCAGCTTTAATCGACATATCTGTCTACTTCTGCTAGTTTTATTTTAATGCAGACATAGCCGATCTCGATCAAATAGAATCTCATGCAGCTAAACTATTAATTTTATATATAGTATGATAAAGTCATGTGCCTGGCCACATCAGATTTTTTTTCATCATTTAAATATTCAATAAATGTCATTTTCTGTTTAGAAAATATGAATTAAGCATATAAGATAAATCACATATTTTGCTAGTTATATGCTGCTTTTATCGTTAATACACATTTTACCGTGCATTTTTTCGTTTTTGTAGTTAAAACGAATATTTTTCAAATTAGTTCTTTCACATTTTCTGCCGTTATAACGCATGTTTTGCCGTTGGTTAATAATGTGAACTTTTAGCGTAGTGTAGGATGCAAATTTGATTGTCCGATTCAAAAGTAACTAAAATTGAATCCATATTTAGCCTATGCGATAAAGTGTTGAGCATTTACCATAAATTCCCTAGTAACGCTATATAATGTACGATAGAAAAAATACCCACTGTCTCTGTCGTTTACACTGTGTAAGACCAAACAAATTTCCTGTATACTAATAGGTGTGTTTTATTTGTGTGTTTACGGTGGTTGCAAAAATGTTATTAAAACTTTTTTATCACGTATTATAAGAAGTAAATACAAAGTAAATACATTGCCAAAATATGAAATAAATAAAACTGTTTATTATTTTAAAATATCCGTTGACTGGTTTGCAATTATAAAAATACACATTTTCATGTCAAAATCAATTTCCGACTTATGACGTCATTGATTTTTTACAAATTTTACCTTACATTTTGCATTACCCACATGATTGCCCAGAAAATCGCAATGACAGACTGATATCAGCAGAAATCAGGTCAATATGTAAAAATGTGTGTTTTTGTTATAGCGGTGGAACACAAACTCATAGAAACTTAAAAATGACCGCAAAGTAACTCTCAAAACTGTCTTTATCTTGAATACTGAAAATTTATTCACAAAATGCCCACATACTTTCCTTATTTTGGTTTCCAAATTGTATACCAGGCACACATCGTAGGCCGCGCATATATGTCCCACTATTATTTCTCGCATTTTGTTGATGCAAATGTTATTTGGGGTAAAAACCTTCATTTAAACTTATTTACTTTTTCTATGTATTAAAAAGTTACAGCTGACATGTTGAACACTAAGAGAATGAAGGCAGAAAATAAACAATACATATTACGATAAAAATAAGAAATAAAAAATCAAAATAAAAATAAATTATATAAAAAATGAAGAAAAAATAACACGTGTGACTCTTTCTGAAAGTGATATTCAGTGGAAGAGCTTTCATGTGGTCTTATTATTTTTTTCAATTAATTTATAAGTTAGAGCCTTTTAAAACACAATTATGTTAAGAAATAAAATGAGTGACTGCTTTAATCTGCTTTCAGGAAAACATAGAGTGCATACAATAATTGGACAACTTTTAAGCTGTGCTGGATGTGCGGTTACTTTGAGGGATCGGCTTAATACGAAGAACGACACTGAAAATTCCAATGATTTGGCAACAAGACGTATACAATTCAATGGATTGTTGGTTTTCTATCAGGAAAGCTTTGGAGTTTCATGCAAAAATTGAAAACATAATCTAGTAAATGAAAACTACTCGAGCGGCTTTATTCAGATACAATGGAAAGCACATAACAGCATGGATGAAGAAATGGCAAAAATGTCAATAACTGATGAGGGAATTGTATTTCATGAAGAAATGCTACACGTTGCCACGCAGTTTAGATCTATGCTATTTATTTATTTGAAAAGTATCTATTTACTGAAGCACATATGATACAAACAAAATAGATTTGTGGTTCATTCATAAGTCAGTCACATTTAATTCAAATCAATGCTCCCAGAGGTTTTCGTTTCCAAGTTTTCAATCTCTTTAATTTTTTTTTTTAATTTCAAACTTAATTTTAATTCTTAAAGCGTTTGTTTAAAAAAGTTCTGAAGCAAACCCATACAGTTTTTATGCTACTATTAGGGTAATGAAAGTGTGTATCAAAATCAATCAGAAGAATGGGGGTTGCATTAAAACAACGTCATACGTTGAGCAAAATTGAAGGTAAGAAACTCATTTGGATATACAAATGTGGAACTCTATAAAATAAATTGATCATGTCTGAGGACTTTTTAAAACTACAAACAGTTTCAATTTTAATAAAGAAACATTTATTTTACTTATTCTAACCCAGACGTGATAGAAACAAACCATTTGCTTTGAATCTATAGACCAATAGAAATACAATATCAAAAGTAAGGAAATAAACAAGAAGATGAAATTTGTTGCACAGTGTTATCACTCTGTCTGGATCAAATGATATAGGTACTTAATTATTTGCTGTTTCTATTGCTGTATTTCGAGCGTACAACTGTATAAGTGGAAAGAACGACATGATGTTTCTTGTACAAAGCTTTTATCAATAAATGACGTAGTAATAAATAAAATATCCATGAAAATCGATACCAAGAGTAGTCGTAATGTCTCAATGCGTGAGATATATTCTCAGTGCCGTCTTCGGGACTAATAGACGTACGTCAAAGGGTGGAACGGGAAGTTTGAGAGTTAGGGGTTGTGTTATGTGTTAATCCGAAGAAGGGGGAGTTCCGTTGTTCGCGTGATCAAAACAAACAATTCTGCGAGTGAGCGATGTAATTTATTCGACTGTTTTCGGAAGTGGGTTGCTTTCCGCTTTCACCGTACCACTCTATACCGATGGTAATTGGTTTTCGTATACTTGAGATGCTCCCAGAATGCCAGCCCGCAGACATATCTCCCCAGATGGCGGCACTGATTCATATATCCGAAGCGTTACGATGCCGCGCGCTAGGGTACATAATTTAAGACAAATATCGAATTTGTTTCCCACAACATAAACATTCCGCGTATGTACGGTCTATTTATTGTCAATACGAGGATATTGAATTTTGATCAATATCTGTTGAATACCATATTATTATCCATAATTTTTGATTAGCTGTTATTCGTAATACATAGCTCTTCATTATTATATGTTGCTTGGGAGGTTGGACAGTGTGTCTATGAAACGCTGACAGTCTCCTGAAAATTTCCATATAAATAATTATGTAATTAATAGAAATAATTAATAGACTATTCGCTGTGAGGAACTACAAGAAACCAGTTGCTAAAGTCCCACCTATTAACCGAAGAGATGGCACATGGGCAAGAGACAAGAGATAAGAGAATGATTGCTGAAACTTTAGCAAAACATCTAGCAGAAATCTTCCAGCCAAACAATATCGAGTCAGTTTCAATACTGTTGAGGAATCTATAAACTATGAAGAAGAAGCCATCCCACCAGTTACTCCAAAAGAAGCATCGAATGAAATGAAAGCAAAACTGAATAATAAATCTCTTAGATTTGATCTCATCACAGAATAGGGTATTTGACTATTATTAGAAAACCATCTTAGTGTGTTTATTCCTTCACTCTACATTGTAAATTCATTATTTTTCGTAATTATTTCCTTCACATTTCATAAAAATCAAAAACCAAAATCATAAAACGATACTTTCTGTTGTGTGACGTCACCCGATAGTAGATGTCAAATCGGCCCATATGGTCTGTCAGCATCGGCATCGTCGCCGTTTGGTAATTGTGTTGTATGATGTGTTGTTTTCACAATTTCTACATAAAAATGGGTTATTAATGGTGTATATATCCACAATGCAGAAATACGTCAAGAAAAACTCCGGATAAACTATTCGTAGCTGTTCCGCAAGATTTGAAACTGCGAAGAAAGTGGTTGGTTTCGTAGAAATCCAAATGAAATAAATAGCGGCCAATACAAGCGTTCTTTGTTGTGAAGATTACTTCGACCTAAGTAAAACTGACTAGAATAAGTTATCTATCGTATTTTCCAACCAGGTATTATCTGGTCTGATAGCTATCCTAACCTACAAAGTTATGCTTACATGGCACTTTAGTGCTATTAAATTCAAACGGGAGAAGCATAAGAGTGCGTTTGGATAACCCGGTATTGTACGGTGAGAGTGACGCGCTGCATAATAGGCGGACTAACGTCATACGGCGTTTATCTGCATATAAGAGGGAGACAGCCGACCCAGGTTATATGAGCATTGCTCTCCCAATACCCTACTCTGACAAACCGAACGCGCTCTAAGCGTACTCATGAATGACGTCACTGAAGACTGAGCCAATTACAGAGCGTTTTCAATCACGTGATAGAAGGTGGATAAAATTCAATTTTAATTTTGGTTTTTAATAGAAATAAAGCATATATTTTTTGAAAAGTAGTAACAAATAGTTTTCTTAAACTGTAACCTATTAGGATGACTATAATACAAGCCATCTTTTTAATACAGTCAAATACCCTATTCCGCAGTACAGCGGACATAATTAAGAAAGCCAAGCGTTAGAATAAAGATAAAACGCTGTTATTTGTATTGAGGATTTAAAAGCACTTCGCCGACCCTCTCGATCTATATTTAGTTCTAAAACTTCACTAAACTGAAGTCAAGAATACAAAGGAACAAATGCAAATGGTTTCGAATGTTTGTTTACATGCGACCATAACGTAAGTTTTCTGGTGAAAAACAGTTTGGGATCCAGCAAATCATGGGCGAGGTTACCCTACTGATAAATTTGAAATATTCCTCCAGGTTTTTAAATAGTCTATATATCATATATAACAATGAAATAGCAGGTGTACAATGCATTTTACCAATCTTTTCTCACATGTCATTGCTATATATCTATGTGATTTGGACTTTTGTTGCCACAAATATTGAAATACTGGTAGTATTAGGAGGCCAATTTTACAGGAAAAGCATTTTCAAAATGCGTACACCATGAAAAGCTCTGTGGCATGTTTTTGAATCAAACATACTTTAGTAATTTAGGTTTAATCTCTTACGTCGGGCACACGCATTCTTATTTGGCGAATATTTAACTTTTTTCAGTATACATTGTGATTCATAATTCAAGGTAAAAATTAAAAGCATTTAAGTTCTTCTTTAAATGAATATGGATTTAGAAAGGTAGTTCGTAGATGCTTTTTAGGAATAATAATTATTATTTTTTTATTATTGTCAGTGAATGTGAATGCTGAAGAAACTAGCTACGAACCAGAATTACACAACAGAATATTAAATAATTCGTTGTATCGTCAAAACACGCTATATAGGCACGATAGTCTGCTACTCAAGTATTTGGCGTCGTAAAATTTGCTTAAGAACTTGTGACGGATATTTCGAGTGTATTGTAAAGAATCAAATTGTGTTGTTAATATTTTTTTATTTTGTCCTTCCATTCCAGTTGTTTATTAGTTTACAGCAGTCACAAAGCTTTTCAAATATACAGAAAAGAAAATCCGATTGGCAAAAAAGGTGTATCGCAATTTGTACTTTATGAACTTGCCTATTAGAAATATATAGTGCCGTCTTTAGATTAGCGGCAATAAGTCAAGTGTTAACCACCTTTTGCTTGTGCTAATTAATAAATGTGCTTCCAACTGACACACACGAACACTAGATGAAGACGGATGGCTGAGAAGGCTAAAAAAACTGCCTACAAAAACAAGACTATCGCTTTTTTTTATCTCGAGATTCGGGTCGGGTGTTAGACGTGTTCTTTTTTAAACTGAATAGGTAGACACCGCCAATAAAAGCAATTATTCTTTTCCTCAATTGCTCAAGTATTACTTTCATTTCTCCTAAGACCTGATATTACACAAGACAGATATTATTTTTGTGTTGTGGTCGAATACTGAAGTTAGATTAATATTTAAAATATGTACCTATATCGATGCAACAAACGGTATATTTACCACGTTGAAACGTTTGAAATAAAAATTTTGGTGGGCTGCGTGCTTGCCGTAGGGTGTATATTTGTCGCGGCTAACATTTTTGCTGCCAATGACAAACAATTCGCAAGCGGTGATAATAAAGAGCAACGTGCATATACCTATTTTTTTTACTTTATCATACGCAGTATGTAAAGTATTGTAATCATGCCAAAAAAATTTTTTGAGATTTTAGCGGAAATATGTCTTTTTGGGTCCCCTGAACATTTTTGACCAAGGTACAAAAAAATGTCTGTGTGTGTGTGTGTGTGTGTGTGTGTGTGTGTGTGTGTATGTGTGTGTGTGTGTACCCGTTTTTGTGGAGACGATTCCGGAGAAACTACTAATGGTATCGGGACGAAACTTCATATTTAGAAGTTTTAAAACCAAACTTAGAGCTGAAAAGCTTTCTGTTGAAAAGGGTCCAAAGGAACTGGTGGTTTACTCATAGCATTTTTCGAAGATTTTGCAAATGAGCCGCTATTTGTGTAATGTCGTCAAAATAGTTAAATAATAAATTAAAGGAGAGGAAATTTTCCATAATTTATGTATATGACATTTTTTGGTAGAATTTATAGTTTAGCCGCATGAGCAAATTCTATTTCATCGAGATCGGGCGTACTGCTTTAAAACTAGTAGCCAGGATATGTCAGATTATTTTGATTCTAATGACAGTAGCTAGTGTCAAACGCTAATGTCTTGAAAATGCTACTGTCAATATAGGCTGCGTTCGGATATTGAACACCGTTACACTTTTTACACCCAATAACACGTGTCATTTGGACGGTGTACCCGCTGTCAACGGAGTACAATATCCGAACGCAGCTTTAATCGAGATATTTGTCTAGTTCTACTAGTTTTATTTTAATGCAGACATAGCCGATCTCGATCAAATAGAATCTCATGCAGCTAAACTATTAATTTTATATATATAGTATGATAAAGTCATGTGCCTGGCTACATCAGATTTTTTATTATTGGGAAAAAAACGCTCTACAAAGGCAAACGATTATTTTTGATTAAGCGCTCAAAAAGGTTTGCATCCCTGTCATCGAAATGCAACGGCCTTTATTTCTGCCAGAAAAACTTCAAAATTTATTGTTTTTTCCCGTTAATTGACTATTTCATTGACGGATATTGTTATTACACAACATATTTTTTTTTCTGTTGGCACGATGGATAATAGTACTAAACATTATATTTTATTTTCTAAAATTTTTTGATGGCGCAACGAAATTGTAATTTTATTTGGCGCTTAAAATATATAATCCGATTTTCAGAATTATAACGGGTTTATTTGAGCGAAAATTGATCCGGTCATTCGCCATTTAGTATTAATTACGTACATTGGTGTGAAAATCGCTTTTAATGACATACCTGTACATTTTAAATCGTGAGGAAACAGGTTATTAGTCTAGTTCTATGAACTGGTTAATAGATTTAAATTATTACAATTAATATTAGTAAATGTAAATCTGGTTAAATCTGTTAATCTAGTTCAACCCAATAATGTATTACAATGTTGTATGTTCAAGCAGTTTTAATAAAGCATTGACAAAAACGAAATACAATGGACTTTTGCGGCAAGATAACCGCGAAAGAAGCGCTGCCTCAAAGATGTACGAAGTAAGACGCCTTTATACTGCAGGACTTGTTCCCCTTTGTAGGTTCGGCGTAAAGTACGTCGTAAAATGGCGTCAGCTCGTCCTCATTGTGATCCCCAGCTCTTGTCCTATTCCAGGCAAGTTACCAACTGTGACGAAACAAAATACCTTTTCGATAAGCTTTGCAGCTCCGAGAACAGATTCAGAGAACACTACGGTCTCCGAATACAGGTTTACGATAAATTTAAGAACATCCGTTACATTTTTAGTAGAATCAATAGAGTACGTTTTCTATAAACGATAATACAGTAAAAAAAGCTTGTTATTTTGACTAATATTCTTCTAATTTCTTTATTGAGGGTAGTCATGGGAATGAGTAAGAACAGCCACTGGCGCTTGTCTGGTTAGCAGCTGGTACCGTCGAAATACTGTTTTTAGCGAGTAAGTAGGTAGGGACGCTTTTTTGTAAATTGCAAAAAAATCGAGTTTTCCATGGAAATTTAAAAAATCATTGTATATTATCATTTTTCCAGAAACGTCTTTATGTAACCAGTGTGACAGGTAAAAACAAAAGTGGATCATTCTCTGTATACGCACCTGCATATTGGTAGTATAACTAGAATTTTGATAGGATAAATTTACTCGAACTAGTGTTCCTAGAATTATCCTTAACCCTCCGCTGTAGTGCGTATTTCACGGAAAAAAGTCGAACAAGATGCCATACGTACTCACTCGTATTCAGAATACATTCTTTACATTTTTGTTATGTGCGCTGCATGAAATTAAACCTTTTTATGTGATTTTTTTTTTGTAAATTATTTATATTTTCCATAATATTTAGTCAATTCAAATATATTGATACCTACTGCAAAGAATTATAACATACCATATTGAAATTACTTATTTTTTTTATTTTTATTTTTCTTATTTACGATGCTTGACGTATGAAATTAGGCGCAATGTTAATAGAAAAAACTGCATATTTGGAAAGTTCTTGAGGTTAGTATGACTTCCGATTGTTCCGGAAGTGACGTCACCTTTGTAAGTGGGAAATGGCACCCAACATTAATTTTGTTACATTTTCAAACAAGACAAAACTAAACAGAAAAACTTATCTGCAAAACTTAACTTTAACTGATTTTGGCCCATATTGTATCACTGGGGTCCTCTTGTAATTTCATTGTTGTTCTGGTCAGAACATAAGTTCTTTTTTTTGCGGATATGCCCACGGGTTTTAGGTTTTACTCACTTTCTCATCCCTAAAGTATGAATTTTGAAAAGGCAATTACAGGAAAAAATAAAACGTTTTTTGGCAAAAAATCGTACCATGGGATATCCGTGAAAATAAATAAAACAATTAAATCACGCTAGAGGACGCCAGTGATGTATGGACGTCAATATCGGCAAACATCAATTTACATAGTGTTTATTTGTTTGGTTAAAATAGTATAGGGTCATTACCGAAAAATCCGGAAGATATACTAAAATTCTTAATATTCTTATCGTATCAATTTAATGTGAAAAGCAAGGTGTATTAAAATTCGTAAATTAGTAGTACATCACGTTTGTTTGGATTTAATCAAAAAGAACAGTAGAGATTTTATAACACCGTATACAACGATGTTTTTTTCTCGAATACTGGTTTAAATTTTTAGATATATAGTTTTTTTTTTACTTTAAAGGCAGTGAAGTTGGACGTTTACAAGAAAATAAAATAGTGGCCAATATTTGGTTTTTATTTGGGCAGCTTGATTGATTTTGATATATTTTAAGGACCTTTTCCTTTTAATACTCAGGAAAAAAACAGGGTCTGGCTAATGTTTGGATACTGCAGGTATGTCTTTTGGTCAATTTTGTGTAACCAATACTAGTAAGTTCTCTCGATATTCTTCGATATTCTTTTATTCCACCTCTAAATTACTCATTTATCAAAATTTCAAGCTTTCATAGATAATAATAGATTTTTTACTTTATCATACGCAGTATGTAAAGTATTGTAATCGTGCCAAAAAAAAATTTTGAGATTTTAGCGGAAATATGTCTTTTCGGGTCCCCTGAACATTTTTGACCAAGGTACACAAAAATGTCTGTGTGTGTGTGTGTGTGTGTGTGTGTGTGTGTGTGTGTGTGTGTGTGTGTATGTGTGTGTGTACCCGTTTTTTGTGGCGACGATTCCGGAGAAACTACTAAAGGTATCGGGACGAAACTTCATATTTATAAGTTTCATGACCAAACTTAGAGCTGAAAAGCTTTCTGTTGAAAAGGGTCCAAAGGAACTGGAGGTTTTGTCTTAGCATTTTTGAAAGATTTTGCAAATAAGCCGCCATTTCTGGAATTTCGTCGAAATAGTTAAATAATAATTTAAAGAAGAGGAAATTCTGAATAATTTATGACTATGACATTTTTTGGTACAATCAATAGTGTAGCTGCATGAGCAAATTCTATTTCATCGAGATCGGTCGTACTGCATTAAAACTAGTAGCCAGGATATCTCAGATTTTTTGATTCTAATGACAGTAGGTAGTCATGGTGTCAAACGCTAATGTTTTGACAATAACTTCTGTCAATATAAGCTGCGTTCGCATATTGCATTACACTTTTTACACCCAATAACACGTAAGTGTCATTTGGACGGTGTACCCGGTGTCAACGGATTACAATATCCGAACGCAGCTTTAATCGACATATCTGTCTAGTTCTAGTAGTTTTATTTTAATGCAGACATGGCCGATCTCGATCAAATAGAATCTCATGCAGCTAAACTATTAATTTTATGGATAGTATGATAAAGTCATGTGCCTGGCCACATCAGATTTTTTGCTATAAATTCCTGAAATTGCCTTCATATAATATGTTAATTAAAAATTTTGGTCTGTACATGTTCTCGGAATATTTTACATTTGTTTAATCACACCCTATATAAATTGTTTAAATAAATAGGTTCAACTATTGTCCCTCCGACAGACTGCTTCCGAGTACAAATACCGTAGCATAGCAAACATTTAAACAAGTTTCATCAAAAGAATTGGAGGGTACCAAAGATTTTTTTTTGGTATAGACTCGATTATTTATTACAAAAAAAAATGCCTCTCAACCCGGTTGATTTAAGTAAGACGAAACGGTTTTTAATCAATTATTTAACGTTCCGCTCCTATCTTGCGGGGTATGTTCAGGGTGAGCGGAGAGACCCTTAACCTCCCTTCACATAATTCCTTGTTACATCTCAGCAGCAAGTTTACGACCCTATCAGCGGGTATAAAGGGAAACGTACTGAACCTCACATCCGTCAAGAAAACAAGTATTCCTTTAGATTCTATTTGCGCGCCGCTGGAAGAGATATATCTCGTGGGAGGGAAAGCGAACGAGTCTCCCCCTTTATATCTTGCAGCCAATTATTTATTTACGGCCTACTCAGACGGATCGCGAAAAATACTCGAACGAATCGAACGACGCGACGCGACCGTGGCGCTCCCTTGCGGAGATTTCATTAGTGCAATCAAGCCCGCAGCCCCGAGATATTATTTCCGTATTAAATATTGGGAGCGGACCCTAAGGGGATGTACGCAAAAGGAGAACGAAGTTGTCAAAATATTTATTTTGTTTTTGTGCCTGAACGGGTATGAAACGTTTTTTATTTGCCTTTGATTCGCTTGCTTATAATTTTTGCTGTTCGGTGTATGTTTATGGAGAAACCTTTTAGTAATTTTAAGCTACAGAGCTGAAATATATATTCGCCCAAACAATCGACTAATCACTGAGCAAATACATGTTAATTCAGAAAATTAATATTGCTAGACCAAAGATGTGACAACGGAGTATAATATTTTATCTGTATCAATTTACTAAACCAAGAAAGTGAAAGAAAACTATTAGAGAAATGACGGGGTAATTTAATAACATCAGTTCTGACTGGTGTTTCTGTTATTAATGGGTTTGAATTTGCTTTGTTGGAGTGGCCAGTAGATGATGTTAACCTAATAGAATGTCAACTTGTCAGTGTATACTTTATTTGGCATCCAGAATCCTAGATATCAAAATCACTATCGATGTGTTAAGGCGGTGTTAAAAATAAATTGAAATTGTGATCATTATTTAATATGGGTCTACGTCTAAGAATGAACCCGATAAACTGACAGTTTATAGTGCGAACTCATGGTATTATGCGAATTTGAAGTGATACGAAAATTGTTAAACTGGGACAAATAAGCTCTCGGGTTTTAAATGTCAACTTCAAAACTGCTGTGGGCTGAATACTGAAATAATTATTGAAATAAACATAATTCGTAAACATAATCTCAAAGGAATTTAATTAAACACCATAAAAAATAAAATAATTTTCTCAAATTATAATTTTACCCAGGTACTAAAAACGAAAAGCATTTTGTCTGTTTCCGATCCAAACGAAAACGAAAAATTTCGTTTTCGTTCTTTTCGTTCACTCCCAAAAAATATCGTTATCGTTTTCGTTTTCGTGAACCGAAATTAAATAACCGTTAAAACCGGTTTTTTACTATTTTTCTAATAAAAGTATGCCAACATGCTTTTTTAAATTTTTTTTTATATTTGACAAATAAGTCACATAAAATTTATGCTTTTAAAAACTTAAATGTTAAAAATTTCAATCAACTGCATTTTAAGTGGTGATGGCAGGAGTTGTTTGGGACCGTTTCTGTATTGGAGAGGCACGAATCTGTTTTAGTTTCTTTCATTTATTCCCATTAAATTTAGTTACTTGAAAACCACGCACCAACTGCTATGCAGTTTAGTGGTATGCCAGTGACAGATCTTTTTTTGTTTTTTTTGCTTCATATTTTAAATAATAATATTTGTTTCTTTTCTCTCTGATCTTGCTTTATTTCAATTAACATTTACTTATTTAAAAATTTTGTGTCATTAAACCTGTTAAAACCGGTAACCGAAATTATTTATTTCGTTTTCAATCATGAACGAAAAATAAAAATTTCGTTTTCGTTTCCGTTTTCGTTCTTATAAATTATTCGGTTAATTTAGTTCTTTCGTTCTCGTTTTCGTTCCGTTCTTAGTCCCTGATTTTACCAAAGATCTCTGAATCACTAAATCATCTAATCTGGCATAATAAGACATAATTAGCATGAACCATGTTTACAAAACACAGACAATGTCAACATGATACACATCTACCCCCCACATCAGATTAATACAACGATACAACTCGATCCCATACAACTGAGAGATATCCTTGGATATATCGGAAACTGGTAAAATAATTATCTTCAGCCGCGGCGAAGGTAAAATACTCCCCAACGTAAAATATTTAAAAAAAATACCTGCTACGCTTCCTTAAGGGTGTTACAAGTGTTGTGACAGAGACAATAACCCTACCACAGTAATTGCGGGGTATAAATATCGGATATATCTCGAAGGGACACAACCTAACCATGACAAGGAAAAATAAAAACATAACGAAAGATTGAATAAAGAAATAAATAATAATAATAAAGATTGATTACTGAAATGACTCAGTTAGCTTTGAAGAAGCGAGCAACATGGTTCGCGAAACGTCGGCATTTACAAATCTTGAGACACGGTATAACCCGGAAGCAGTTTATTTTCTAAATGATTCTCGCCGTGAAAGCCTACGTACTTAAATAAATATACTATTGTTTGAAACATTTTTTCACATTGCGTTTGAATTTATTCAAGGTAAAATTTTTTCCAAAACAGTCACTTTTTTACAATTGTATAATGAAAAAACATCTGACCAAAAATGTAACCCTAAACAGGTGTTCCAATAAGAAAATCGGATTTCGGGGAACAAAAATTGTTTGATCGATATAGTCTAAAATTAGTGGCAAACTAGTTGTCCTGTGTCTTGAAAATGATAAAACCTTTCATTCTAAATAGATTTTCGTCATAAACCACTTCAAACAAATTTCTAGTAATTGATATATAATTTGTTTCTAAAATAAGTTTAAGACACATTGCAAAGTTACAATGTTGCAAATTATACAACAATTTACAGAATCTATTGTCTACAATTAAATAAATTGGCGCAAATGGTCTGAGTTTTATACATATACATATTATTATTTTATACATATCACAACTTCCATAATTTCCAGTCATTTATTTTCATTTTATTGTTAAGTATTCGGTTTGCAGCACTTTTATGTTTTTTCGAATAGTAAAATTAGTGAGTTATTAGTGACGTGGGGTCAGTCATGTATGATTCATATCATAGCTTACGTATTTGGCTATTAACTTCCGACCTCTGTCCTAGGGAGTTTAACCTTTTACCTTTTGCTCTTCCACGTGGGATTAATGTGACTGAAGACCTTCCAAAGTCTGTTTTCCTTTGGGAGAAATTAGACCCAAAACTTGTTCTGCTCATGAATACCTACTTACTGTAATGGACCAAAACTGAACTATACATTTAAGTAGAATCAACAAACATGCTGTTGATTTTTTCAGAAACTGACAATGAAACTTGAAATTGCCTTTTCAGACTACAGGACAAACACTCAGTTATCATTTTTTTCCTACTTGCTCACTTGGTCTTACTTAAACTACACTTGGCACTATAAAAGCAATATTTAGACTAATGTTGACCTCGTTGACATTGTTCGTGATCAGTTATTCGTGACGTTGCTCGTGTTAATATGATTATATTTCAAAGTCAAACAAAGTCAGATGCCTCGTTTACTTTTTAAATCTTTTGATAAACAATACTGATACTGGTACGAATGTAAATACATTCGTACCATGATACATAATTTTACAGAGGCAGTTGATTTAAAGAAATAAACCCCTGAATGTGTTAATATGTGTGCATAACAACCTAAAACTAAGAATAGATTACAGCATAAATTTATAGCAAATCAGATATGAGGGATCATTAGGCTCGGTTGGCATAAATAATCGCAGGCCCCTGTCAAGGACCACCTTTTATTTATATCTGCAGAGGAATTAATTTTGATACAATCGCGGCCCGTTACACCTTCCCAGATAAGATTTATTTATTACGCAAACAGACGTACGCCGCCGCGGGCGCTCTGCACGCCACCACTCGCGAAATCCACGAAACTGCCCCGAAGATGTCATTAATCTTAATAACGTTAAATTACTTAATGGCTGCGGCTTATGAAAATTTATACGGTAAAATGATGTAAAGGGTTAGGTTAGCTGTGTACACGCATTTCCGTTGGCAGGTATACTGGATAAATGACACATGTTTCAGCCCTCTGTTTGCCTCCCTATTCGTTCGCCGGAGACAAAATTCTACCCTCACAAAACATGACTATGAAATGTTTATCTGTGATTTATATGTAAAATAATGTAAACTGTACGAAATTACTGATGTGTCTAAACGACAACTGTAAAGGGCTTATACAAGGTAATAAATAGGTTAATTATTAATAATATTGTATGTGCTAGTACCCTCGTACTATATGTATACCTATTAGGGTAGTCCTTATTTTTCTAGTTTAATTATTTTCTACAGGACCATCTCAATTTGTTTCTTTATATCCATACTTAATTCCTTTCAAGCTTGAGGTCGACGAATACATATTAATACGTGTTCCAAGATAAAATAATATAAAACCTTTTTATTTGGTTTTACTACAATTAATTTACATACTACAGTTATTAATTTAATTGAAAAAATAACAATTAACTTTTGAGTCTGGATATCACAGCATTTCACATATTTTCAAGTATGTACTTAATTTGTCAAAAGCACAACAATCAAAACTGAATCTGTAGAAATTTCGACAAGAAGCAACATTTTTAGAACAGCAAGTTTTTCTCAAAAACTAGTCCCAATTTGGAATTTCATATTCAGATTGAATGGAAAAAAGCATACCACTAAAAGTTTTCACTTGTCCGATTTCATTTTTTGTTGGTCAGGATAGTCACTTAGCTTAGATAATTGTATTTTTTGGGAATTACGTACTTGGAAATATGTGAAATGCTCTGATATCTGGACTCAAAAGTTAATGGATTATCCTTTTAGATTATGCTAATAACTGTGGTATGTAAATTTATTGTGGTACAGAACAAAAACTTTTTAAATTTCAGTTTAATATTATTGAATTGAACTTGTTCTCGATTATGTTAAGATGTTTTGATCGAACTCAAATTTCGCACAAATTAAATATGGATATAAAACAACAAATTGAGGTCCCGTAGAAAAAGAAATAAAAGTTTTTTTCTATATAAATAAAAATCACCTTCATGTATGGGAATGCTGTTTTTTCTCTCAATTATAAAAAAAACATATGGTCTAATAATATTGTTGGCAGCCTAACCCCATTTTGTTGGGTTAGGTAGGCCACAATACAAGTTGTAAAGAAATTCATCAATATTATCATATACGCATAAAGAATTTGCTGAAGATGTTCCACCAGATTTTACTGAGAGACTTAAAGGATGGCTTAACATGTATGATAACTAAGGAACTTGTTCAGATTATCAAGTACTCATATCGATTCTAAACGACTATCCAAGTTTTGTACTGAGATAAAAAATCTGATGTGGCCAGGCACATGACTTTATCATACAATATATAAAATTAATAGTTTAGCTGCATGAGATTCTATTTGATAGAGATCGGCCATGTCTGCATTAAAATAAAACTAGTAGAACTAGACAGATATGTCGATTAAAGCTGCATTCGGATATTGTACTCAGTTGATACCGGCTACACCCTCCAAATGACACTTACGTGTTATTGGGTATAAAAAGTGTCATGCAATATCCGAACGCAGGTTATATTGACAGAAGTTATTGTCAAAACTTTAGCGTTTGACAACTACTTAACACCTACTGTCATTAGAATCAAAAAATCGGACAAATCCTGGCTACTAGTTTTAATGCAGTACGACCGATATCGATGAAATAGAATTTGCTCATGCAGCAAAACTATTGATTGTACCAAAAAATGTCATAGTGATAAATTATTCAAAATATCCTCA
The DNA here is from genome assembly GCA_963966075.1 of Aphodius sticticus. Taxonomy (NCBI): domain Eukaryota; kingdom Metazoa; phylum Arthropoda; class Insecta; order Coleoptera; family Scarabaeidae; genus Aphodius; species Aphodius sticticus. Next base: position 11,551,908 of record OZ014512.1, read on the forward strand.
TCTTTAATTTATTATTTAACTATTTCGACGAAATTCTAGGAATGGCGGCTTATTTACAAAATCTTTCAAAAATGCTAAGACTAAACCTCCAGTTCCTTTGAACCCTTTTCAACAGAAACCTTTTCAGCTCTAAGTTTGGTTATGAAACTTCTAAGTATGAAGTTTCGTCCCGATACCTTTAGTAGTTTCTCCGGAAGCGTCGCCACAAAAAACGGGTACACACACACATACACACACACACACACACACACAGACATTTTTTTGTACCTTGGTCAAAAATGTTCAGGGGACCCAAAAAGACATATTTCCGCTAAAATCTCAAAATTTTTTTTTTGCACGATTACAATACTTTACATCATGCGTATGATAAAGTAAAAAATCTGATGTGGCCAGGCACATGACTTTATCATACTATATATAAAATTAATAGTTTAGCTGCATGAGATTCTATTTGATCGAGATCGGCTATGTCTGCATTAAAATAAGACTAGTAGAACTAGACAAATATCTCGATTAAAGCTGCGTTCGGATATTGTACTCCGTTGACAGCGGGTACACCGTCCAAATGACACTTACGTGTTATTGGGTGTAAAAAGTGTAACGGTGTTCAATATCCGAACGCAGCCTATATTGACAGTAGCATTTTCAAGACATTAGCGTTTGACACTAGCGACTGTCATTAGAATCAAAATAATCTGACATATCCTGGCTACTAGTTTTAAAGCAGTACGCCCGATCTCGATGAAATAGAATTTGCTCATGCGGCTAAACTATAAATTCTACCAAAAAATGTCATATAAATAAATTATGGAAAATTTCCTCTCCTTTAATTTATTATTTAACTATTTTGACGACATTACACAAATAGCGGCTCATTTGCAAAATCTTCGAAAAATGCTATGAGTAAACCACCAGTTCCTTTGGACCCTTTTCAACAGAAAGCTTTTCAGCTCTAAGTTTGGTTATAAAACTTCTAAATATGAAGTTTCGTCCCGATACCATTAGTAGTTTCTCCGGAATCGTCTCCACAAAAACGGGTACACACACACACACATACACACACACACACACACACACACACACACACACACACACAGACATTTTTTTGTACCTTGGTCAAAAATGTTCAGGGGACCCAAAAAGACATATTTCCGCTAAAATCTCAAAAATTTTTTTGGCATGATTACAATACTTTACATACTGCGTATGATAAAGTAAAAAGCACATATATTTTCAAACCCCATGACATTTTCCACAATAACAACAATACTTTCAGTACTCTCAACAACAAAACTAAAATGGTACAATGCGAATATCTTGTCATCTAGGATATCAACTATGTTATGGAACTGAAATAGTACCAGAATTTCTTTACATGCAATAGTCAATATCATCAGCTAAATGACGATCTTGCGATAGGCTGATGACTCGGGTCTGATGGCGAGTTTTACGAAGGTAATAATGTTGAGCACTTGTTGATTTTTTTGATATTGCCACGTGCACAACGCCTCTTAGCTTGTCTGTGCCAAGCCACATAAATTTTGTCGGAGAAACATACATTTTCTAATCTGTGGTCTAAACGCTAAAAATGAAACAAAAATGTACTGTTTGTAAGATCTAAGAACAACAGCAGCTAATGATAGATTGGTAACCGAACAAAAATTTCAAAACAAGATTGAATTAATATTATCAACAATAAAAATAACAACTTCGGTGTTGTGCCGACATCTCTTGAATAGCAGCCACACAGCAACAGAAGATAATTTAACTCTGCTACATTGTCTAAATAAATCGCACAAAATCAACCTTCTTGAGGAGATGGAAATGCAAACACAAAAGAAATAAAGTCCTCGGCTAGTTGGCACAACGACATAACTGACTTTAATACCAAAAGATTACTTTTGAATTTTTTAAAATCCCACCCACGCAAACGCTTTGTTGTTGTGTAGAGAATTTAATTGTCTAGTCCGCCATTACATCAATTGCAAATATTTTAAGAATGGTATCTGATAATCCTTACAAATTTCTTTACAATTTTCAAAATAAATAATGAAAATTGGTCAAATGTGAGAAAAGTTATCGGATATCAAAGTTTATCGAAATTGATATTAGACGTTCTTTTAATTGTGCCCGTCACAATAGTTCGCATACAGCATGTTCATTGTTCTACTTACTGAACTAGATCTATAAAAAATCCGTTCCAAGAAAGCGTATTTTCTAAATAGAACATACAGGATGTTACATTTTGTGATAACGTAATTTAGAGTTCCACATTTCTCGATCTGTGAGCAACCCCGTATGGTAAGGAACAAGGAAGTATATTAACCACAAAAATGATGTAATTTTAAATTTGCTGCATCTCTAACACCCATTTTTTTTTTTTATAAGCTGTGAAGTAGTTTTATGTATTTTAGAATGTAGGGTTTTCCAAACAATACCGCAGGTCATATATAAAATCCTTTTACTTAAATTTGAGCAGGTTTACTACTGGGGTTGACCGTAATTAAAATCAAAGCTTTGAGTTAACTAATTAACAACCCCGGGCCCTGATTACAATGCGCGTTTGGAGAGAGTTAAACTCCGCACTTTATAACTCTGTAATTGGGCCTCTGGCAAAATAACTGGGGCGACTCATTGTACTCGAGAATTTTTCCGCCGGCAATTGAATACATTTCGGCAGTTAGGAAGAAACGTGGAAACTCGTTAATTAAGTATGTTAATATATTTCCCGTAAACCCGAGGCGGGGAATAGATTACGGAGAAACTTCTTTAGCAAGACGGCGGAACGCGGAGGAGTAGGGTTCGTTTTGCCTCTCCTATGCAGTGGTAAGAGTCAGGTAAAAAGAAGAGGAGTCGGTATCTCGTCTTGGCTAAATAGGTACTTTAAATCGGGCGCTCCTTAAGTTCTTCTACGGACGCATTAATTAAGCCGATTAATTTCTGGAATCATTAAGGCGAGCCGAGATTCCCGCCCAAGGAACCCTTTTCTTCTTACCGCTGGATAATTTATAAAAACTTTATCAATGGAGCGAATCAATGCTTTTCTTGCTTGGAAGAACAAATACAAAATAATAGAGATCGTACCGTTAAAGCTTTTATTCTTATTTAAGGTTTTGCAATTATGGTGGAGGAGCCGGATCGATATTATTATCCGAATCCTTTTTTTTCGTTTCCAATTCCATGGCATTATAATATGCCAATAATAATAATACAGCCTAATTGGCCTGCTGTTGGAATATACCTTATTTATCTCATTGGAAAATACTTGATAGCGATCTACTAATAGTGATTCCACCATACCACATTATCGGGTACCTTCAGGATTTAACACCACAAATACATTATCCTTGTCTTTTTAGTTTAATAGCTTCTTTACATGCAAAAAGCAGCCGATTTGTATTACCTATTAACCGTTGTTAACCGTTGAAATCACTTCACAATATTTCTCCTCTTCCAACAGTCTTAAAATAAACTAGCTACTTTGAAAAGTTGCAATAATGTGATTTTCTTTTATTGTGTGGCATTTTCTCTTGTAAAGGAACAATCAAAATTGTAATTTACATACAATTATAGACTTATACTAGTCCAATTTATTTATGGAAATAGACCCTCATATATCGTAGCATCGTAGGAAATTCCTTATTATGAGTGTAAATTGTATTGAATAAGCTTTAGGTGTATATTGTTGAGTAGAAGTGGTTGAGTTAGTGGTTGAGTAGAACAGTTGACGCTCGGGTGTCAAACTGAACTCCGCCCTTGCATGGGGGGTTGATTGAATACATTAATGTTTAATTTAATAGTTTTTGTAATGTTTACCTCTCTGCAATAAAGGCATATTATTATTATTATTAGTATATGCAGTTTACTCTGTTTTGTATGAACCAAATGAACGGTTAATATAGATAATAAGATAAAACAGTTGCAAAGAGCCGTAGGTCATAGCAGACGTAAGATCTAGATCCACTTAGAAGTAACCAGAGTTTGCTTTTATGCTTTACTGAACCGGAAAATTGCTGGTTAGATGGGGAGGCTTTGGAATATAAACCATTTCCCGAAACAAACGAAAAGATGCGTAATGAATTGCGTATCGTGCGATACAATCTTTGCCATCACGTTTGTTTTGTTCCAGATTGAGACATTTCGGCGAATTGTTTCTTATTGTTATTGATTAATGCAGTTGGTGGCAAAATACGCAATATATGTTTGCATATAACGTAACGAATTAATTACTTAAGTACATCCAGACACATTTTTAATAAATAGGAATTAATTGTGTATTTAAATAATTACCTAGTAACTAAAGAAGAAAGGCAGAGCAAATAAGATATTTTTTAATTTATTTATTGTATTGCGCAAAGTTATTGTCGTATAAATTTTGTCTTAAAATAATATTGTTTAATTTCGTAACTAAAATAACTCGTCTATTGTCACCCCTAAATTAAACGCACAAATTCCAAAATTGAAAGCACAAATTTGCTTCAGACTTGGTGTACAACAAAACTTACTCATCCTTGTTGCCAAAAAAATTTAATTTTAGTGTTATAAAATGCATGAAAGATAGAGTAACTAAAATTTGTCATCATTCGAAACTTCATTTAAATTTAAACAGACTTCTGGACATATTCATCAACAACGGCTATCCCCCCAAATTAGTAAAGTCAATTTTATTTAACGCCCCTACGGTGGAGTTAGCTGACCACACTGACGGCTCACAAGGCGTCCCAACTGTAAATGGTGATGAGGGGTGCATTCACAGTTCGGCCAATCGGCCTGCTGAGGACTCACTCATCAAAAATTCATCAAAAAGATTTTTCCGGTTGCCTCACTTTGAGGGTATAACTGACAAAATAAAAACTATCTTTGAAAGGGAAATAGTAAAGTTGGGCTGCTACCAACCGTTCGTGGCCAACATGCTCTATTCAAAACTCAAATCAAAAACCCGTTTAGGATTAAAAATACTCAGTTGTATATGAAGTTGGATGTTTGGACTGCCCTGGCCATTACGTGGGCCAGACAAAGCAATATGTTTGTAAACGCCTGTCCAAACATAATAGCGATATCAGAATTAACCGTGTATGCATATGCACTAGCTGCACATGCATTATACAATAATCACAAATTTGATTTTGACAATGTTAAAATATTACCAATTGAACAGGGGTACTACAGCCGGTGTTTCCTGGAAATGTTCCACATTAAAGCCTCTAGTAATACAGTCCACTATCGAACTGATTTGGCAGGACTGAGTAACACTTATGCCAACCTTATTGCATTGTACAAAACTCGAAAGAAACCAACCATAAATATTCAGTAAATTAGTCAAGTTCCAAACCGATTTCAAACTTAGTTCAAAGTTCACACAACATATGGCGCTCCAACTGACGGACGCCATTTGAATATTCTATCTTTATTCATTGTTCCAATGACACGCCATACTCGGCGTTTCCTAGTAATTAAAAGTGTAAATTGTAAGTGTTAATTTATCAATTGTTTGTTGTGACTTAATTGAAAATGTTATAAAACACACCGGCTCCCTCTTGAGTGGCAACCAATACATTGGTGCCCACAAGTTGCGAGTTTATGTCACCGGTTCCCATGAAAAAAACGCCTGATGTTCGATTCCTTCGCTGTTTCATTATAACTTGTAAGTAGTAGATAATTTTTAATGGTGCTTAGCTATAACTAATGATTTGGTAGAGATGTTCCTGAAGTACTTACAATAAAGTGCGAAACGTCGAAAGAAGTCTGACTGTTATTACCACTGCCTCATGACCCTTTTCCCTGTTATAACTTTTTGACTGCCAAAAAAATTTAAGGCTCCGTTCTGAAAACATCGCAACTCCGAAACGAAATATTTCGTTGGGATGTTTTTTTTTGCTGAGAGTGGTCAGCCTGTCCCCCACCAACGTCAATCCGTAGTCAACAGTTGTAGGTGGTGTTTAAAGCACCTGACGTCTGCTGTCTACACCGGGGCAGCAGTAATATGGGCAAATAAATACATTTCTGGCAATTACGCTTTATTATCGCAATTATAACGTTTTGGGTTAAAATTGTACTTAAATAAAAAATCTATTTTTGTATCATGAGTTGGGCTAGATGTTTTATATTTGAAAAAAGCCAAAGATGTAGAAGTAAATTTAACTTTTATCATTCCAAAAAATTATTTTTCATCCAGCCCAACTCGTTATTTATCTAAGAAGTTACACTGGAAGTTACTTGAACAATAAATAACGTTTTTATTTTAAAACGCGTTTTAGGAGAGGTAGAACTGCGTTTTAACTAGTTGTTATGTTAACTCCAAACGGCAGACTAAAAAAACTACTACTAAAAAGCTGAAATTAATTTTGCCTAGACGAATCATAGAAAAACGCGAAATCTGTCTACACACCAGCACGTTACTCTCCGGTGAAACTACATATGAAAGTTTTATAATTAAATCTAAAATTAAGTTTTTGCCGTAAATTTGCCGTACCCAGACCATGATTAAAATTCTGCCCGATTTTAATTCGGGTTTTTGTCAGCAGCGCCGTTCCCAGCTAATCCTAGCGCTTTATAGAGGGCGCGCGCGTGCATATCAGCGCCCACCGAATGTTATATAATTTGGGCATTCAATTTGGCGCGTATTGAGTTATAAAAATTAAATGGATTCGTGCTATTAATGCGGTGGAAGGGCGTTGGGGTGTGTTTCGGGGAAACGTGGGGGGGGTGGGAGAGGGGGACGCTATCGCGGTAAACGCCACTGAAATATGTTAACAGCTCACCGGCGCGAAACATAAAATCCCCTATATTAGTGTGGAAATTTAACGGGGTATAATTTAATTTGCATACGGAACGTGGGTCCGCCTTCCTCGGCCGATCGCAGACAGCGAACTCCTCAGCCGCACTAAACTGAAATTAGCTCCGAGAGGGGGAGAACTTAAATACAAAAACCGCCAAAAGTGCGAAAGAATTACCCTCGTAACGCTTACGCGGCGAAATGAAATTTTTACTGCAGTCTCCTTTCAATTTAGATTATCGAAATAACTTCGTTTGAATGTTATATACGAGTGGGCTGTATCTTTTATGTTTCGTCACTATAAATGCTTGACTAAAAGAGCGTTCTCGAAAGATTGTTCCCCTGCTTTATATTATTGTTTTTCTTTCGTCTAGACTGATCGTAAACAGGTCTTTAATAAACTGATATCGTAGATTGACAATGATAATAATATAATATTTTTTGATATCTTTATTTGATATTTACTAAGTTGCTTTCTAATAATGATGAAGCAGGGCCATCGTCGCTCACTGCTGATAAGTATTTGCTAAAGTTGAATATTTTAGTATGTACTCTACGAGAAATTCAAATCGTTAAATTAGTCAGTGGGTAGAACGCTGTTCTCATGTTAGCTGCCAATGATTGAAAGTGTAGAATAATTTATATTCTGCATTTTCAATCCCATTTTAATAATGAGAATTCTTTTAGCATTTCTTTCTTATCTTTACTTGATCATTTATTATTTGTCTCAAATACTGAAATTTTCGGATTCAGTGTCGTTGAACTATTATTCTTCTTCAAATACCATTACTTTTGATATTCCCATGAGCATTCCTGTGTAACTTAAAGCTTTGTATCTATCATATCGCTGGTTTGGTATAATAGTGGTGCAACTCTAAAGTAGGTAAATTTTACAGGAGAAACATTTGAAAAATATATTATGCTTTCTGGCATGAACCTAATGGATGTATAAATATTCTGCTTTGTTATAATAAAAACGGCAAAAAAGTACCAAAGTGACATCGGACATAATGAACAAATTGTATTCTACCGGGAGATCATGTAAGTCATATAAAGTATTAATGAAACCGTATTTTAAACGCTTCTAACGTCTTAAAGAGTTGAAAAACAATGAGTCAATATTCTAGTAAATACATTATAGTGAAACAATAAAAAGCTTAATGTGGATTTATTTGTTTATCCATTTTATTATTATTATTATTACTTTTTATTGGTCTGCAAAACTAGTAACCTAATTGTGTTTTACTAGTTTACATTTATTTCCTATTTATTGTTGTAATGGTAAACGTTGTCGCATAGTTTCACTTGTATTTTTTTTCTTTATCTTCCTATATTTCAAACGGCTGTTTCGTTTTAAGAATTTGAGAAAATGCGGCATAGGTCCATATAAACTGTCACCCAGAGTGATATTTACTGCAAGAAAAATCGGAATGAAGAGTAGGACAGCCGCATATTTATTGAAATCAGTTTCCAAATAAGAAATAAATAATATGTACAATAGTATATACTGTTCTATGACAAAATGACAATTTTTTGCCAAGCACCTGATTATTTGTATAATTAATTCTACTTGTAACCTGGTCTAATGTAAAACCGGATTTCTTAATATAAAAACTAGGAAGATTTTTCCCCTGCTGTATATTTTTTCTTTCGTCTAGACAAATCGTAAATAGTTATTTAATAAATTGTTGTCGTAGATTGACAATGAACATAATATAACATTCTTAGAGATATTTATTGAATATTTAAGTTGATTTCTAATAATGAGGAGGCATGGCCATCATCGCTCACTGCTAATGAGTATTACTGACAATTATCGTTTTCATCTAACATATCGCTGGTTTGTGGTGCCGCTAAAAAGTAGGTAAATGTTACAAGAGAAACATTTGAAAAATGCCAAAATATATCTGCTTGTTGGCATGAACCTAATGGGTGTATAAATATTCTGCTGTTTTGTATAGCTACATGTCAACAGAGAAAAAATATTATAAAATCGTCAAAAAAGTATCAAAGTGACAGCGGACATTCCTTATTGATGAGATGATATTCTACCGGGAGATCATATATGCCGTATGACATATTATTTATATAGGTTCTTGCAAAAAGTTTCATATGGGCATATTTGTTTCTTTTTCAATTCCTTGGAGGTTCCTGGTTACAGCCGTTTGAAATATTAATAAAACCGTATTTTAAATGCTTCTAATTTCTTAACGGGTTGCAAAAAGAACAATAACTCGATAAAAACCTTTTTACTCAGAATAAAATTTACAGTCTAGAAAAACAGTGAAAATCCTAATGTGGATTTATTTGTTTATTCATTTTATTGTTATTATATTTTATTGTTCTGCAAAACTGGTAAACTAATTTTGTTTTACTACTTTACATTTAGTTCTTTTTTGTTGTCGTAATGGTAAACGTTATCTTTCTATATTTCAAACAGCCGTATGCTTTAAGAATTTGAGAAAATGACGAATAGGTCCATATAAAATTTTACGTTTATATTTATGTTCAAAATATTGTGTCACAATCGTAATTCCTTAAATAATATTTAGGCAATGCAATCACCGACAAATAAACATTGTATTAAAAAAAAACTTATTTATCTTCTTTATATCGTCTTTGTATTAATTATATTTTATTCTAATAAATTTGCAGTCCACACTTATTAACTCAATAACTAACAAGTAATTCTGCTATCGCTTTCCGTAGAATCTGTATCTGAAGGCAAAAACCGTAAACTACGTTTGTGAAAATAATTTTTCTTTTAAATAACTAGACTCAACTGTCGCACTCAACAGTCGCACTAAACTGCAATTAGATCCGAGAATGCGAAAGAATTACCCTCGTAACGCTTACGCAATGAAATAAAATTTTTACTACACTCTCCTTTCAATTTAGATTATCAAAATAACTTCGTTTGAATATTATATACGAGTGGCTGTATCTTTTGTGTTTCTGCACAGCAAATGCTGTCTTAAGAGAACGTTCACGAAAGATTGTTCCCCTACTTTATAATAATAATAATAATAGAATTTATTGAACTATTATTGTTACATACAGGTTACCAAAAAAAAAATCAATACATATTTACACATAATGGAACAAAAGGTGAGGTTCAGTTTAACTGCTCTTCCACCACACCGACAAAACAAAACAAAATACAAATTACAAACGACCGCATTGCACTGTATAGTTTACAATATCGCACTTAATAGTAATATTCTTAATACCCAACAAACAGAATTTACACAAATGAGTAAAGCGCCCAATGGATCCGACACCACACACGACCACGTTCAACCAACTCAACCTAACTCACTCCAACTGCCACCCCCCAAGTGCCTACCCCAAATATACCCCACCACTCTCTCCCTAAAGACCCTCATGGACGCGCACACGCCAACACACGAGGAAATTTTGTTATATATTTTTGCAATTTGATATGAAAAACTATTTTTGTAAAACGCTGTTTTATGAATTGGAGGGCTCAACCTCCCCTTAAACCTAATGTTTAGCGTGTGCACGGCCCCCCGGAATTGAATTCTTCGAAACAAGTATGGCGGCATCTCCGTCGTGACAACCCGGTAGAAGAAACAAGCCGAATGAAGCAGTCTTCTACCCTGCATATTCAACCATTTGAGCTCAGGCAGTTTATAGCTAACATGGTCTCGCCTTCTAATACCAAAGATCAACCGAATGCACGCATTCTGGGCTTTCTGGATTTTATTCTTTAATGTATAAGACAAAAAAGGCGAGTAAAGTGTATCGCAATAATTAAACATTGACAAGACAAGGGAATCGCATAAAGTTTTTCTTATTTTTTGGCTTAAATAAATTCGATTACTATATATTAATTTCAAATTGCAGTATGCCTTCTGAACACGCTTATTAATATGGTTTCCGAAAGACAAATCACTATCCAACCAAACTCCTAAACTGCGGACACAAGCCTTTAATTCCAGGGGTTGACCATTGATACCAATGTTCATCCTACCGGCCGCTAGTTGGCGTTGCCTCTTAGGTCCGAATAATATTATTTCCGATTTCTTTGGGTTAAGCCGGAGTGAATGTTTCTCGGAAACTTCAGCCAATCTCCCCAGATCAGAATTGATTTTCTCACATGCCTGCTCCACCTCACTCGCCTTAAATGAATAGTAAATTTGAGTATCATCGGCATAAAAGTGGGTTTTACAATAAGAAACGTGAGACTGGAAATTGGATGTATAGAGCGTAAACAGCAAAGGTGAGAGTACTGAGCCCTGCGGCACACCCAACCCCGACGTTAATCCATCAGACTGCCGATCATTGGACGCCACCACTTGCACTCTGTCGGAAATGTAACTAGTCAGCAGCCTATTGGACTTCACATCAAATCCAAAATAATGAAGAATAGATGAAAACATTCTGTGATTGATGGTATCGAATGCCTTTGTGTAATCCATCAAACAAAGCACTGTTAGATTTCCATTATCTGTTTCCCGTAGAATATCGTCGACTATATTTGTCAATGCAGTGGCACACCCAAAACCCGACCGAAAACCGGATTGTGTTTGGGGGAGCAAATTATTGCTTTCCACAAATTTACGCATCTGTAGCCATAAAATTTTTTCCGTAACTTTTGCCAGGCATGGTACAATACTTATAGGTCTAAGGTCGTTAAAATTTACCGGGCTGCCAATCTTCGGCAATGGCCTTATCAATGCTTTCTTCCACATGTCAGGAAACTCTCCGACTTCAATACAGCCATTAATAATATCTTTAATGTATGGTACAATATGGGGGCAACACATTTTTATGTGTGTTATACTTAGCCCGTCAGTTCCTACAGCTGTACTTTTAACACCAGCAATTGCCTGCTCAATATCGGAGTCAACCACAAGCTGAAAGCAAAATATGGCCTCCCCAAATCTGTTGTTATTATAGAAATCTAGCAAGCTTGCATCCAGCGCACCTGAATCTGGAATGGCGCTGATAAAATACCTGTTAATAGCATCCGGGTCGTCAAGATGCGCAGGAAGCGCGGGTGACGGTTTATGAAACATGCCAGCCCTCCTTAGCGCCTGCCAGCAATTATTTGAGGCCTGTAACTGGGTCTGGAAATATGCCGCTCGTTCACGATTTATTGAGGAATTTACTAGATTTCTAAGACTTTTATAATAATTATATTTCTCAATTGTACGTAGTCTCCTATATTCCCCAAAAGCTGCATCTCTAAGATGCTGCATAAGTCTAATATTATCAGTCAACCAAGGAGCAGGCGGCTTTTTAATTTTTACTCTTCTGACTGGTGCGTGACAATTCAATACATTGACAATGCCATTGGTTAAGAAATCCGCTTTTGAATGAACATCCATCATGTCAAATATAAGAAAAAATGGGACCTGATAGAGATCAAACAAAAAGTTCTCATGCAAAAAATATTTATACTGACGGCACATTCTATAAATGGGTGTTTTGGGTGTTAAGATATTTAAACCACATGATACCATATTATGATCAGACACATTCGCGAGGGGCCGTGTGTCTACATTTCCAATCATTTCCGTATCCGAAACCACAATCAAGTCAATAACCGAACTGGTTGTACCCGAGACTCTTGTCGGATCACTAACTATCTGCGCAAGACCAAGCGAATCAAACATGTCCAATAGCGCAATGGTCTGATATCCGTCGCTGTTTCCCATATCTATATTCATATCACCCATAAGGATTACTTTATCCACTGTCGGCACAACCTGTGAAAGGACACTCTCCAACTCGTTAATAAAAGTCAGATAGTTGCAACTGGGAGACCTGTATACCACCCCCATTGCGAAGCTATACTTCCCTAAACGAATTCGCACCCACAACTGTTCTATGTTCCCAGGCTGATCCAGAACTGCAAAACGGATACTATTTCTAATATAAAAAGCCACCCCACCACCCCTTGCACCCCTATCATGGCGAATTAAATTATAGTTATCAATAGCAAGGACATGTGAATTTATACTTGCATCCAGCCATGTCTCCGACAAAGAGACAACCCCCCACTCATTCACCTCAAGAAAGTCCCTCAACTCATTAAGGGATGGCAGCAGAGACCGAATATTCAGGTGACAAACAAAAACCGCGGCCGCCATATCCCGTGAACCTACCGAACGCAACACTCAATTGCAAAAACAACAAAAATACACACAACAATAATAATCAATCAATCAATGAAAACGCCTTCTCTTAAGCAGCAGCGATTGCACAGCAATGCAGCCATTGATAAATGAATCCTTATTCCTATATCGGCCGATATCGGCAAAACCAGACCAGCTAACAGCCAACCCACCAACAAACATGTGCAAAAAAAAGCACAACCCACTCATCGCTGAATTTAAACAAAATGTATATGCACCATATAAACATACAAAAATCAACATGTGTTAGGTATGTATACATGAAATGAAAATTGGTGATATAAAAGGGACACAGAAAAAATAATTCGATTATCGCGAAACTATATCACAAAATAAAGTAACTATAGGTAAAATATCAACATAAAACAATACATAATTTTACAGAGCAAGCAAGATACCAAATAAAATAAATTAATTATTTCTAAACTTAAACAGTATATAACTCCCAATAATTCTACAAATAGTTATGAACAAAAGAAAAAAGAAACTACTCATCTTTCAACTTTAATATTACATCCCTCTTTTTAAAATATATAACTCCATCCCTTGACCACACGTTTTGTTTTCCATAAGTCATAACAGCATTCAACAACAAGACTAACCTATGCGACGTAAGATCCTCCCGCACTGTCCTATTTGTCCCCTTCAGCGCTCTCTTGGCTTGAAACACCTTGTTCCTGGCACTATAATTAGTGAAGCGGACTATCAGCGGTCTGACTTTATCCGGCTGAACTTTACCAACCCGATGAACTCTGTCCAGATCTGTATTGGACAGATCCAAACCGAGATCCTCACTGAACACTTTTAAAACCACTTGTCTCGGGTCCTCCCCATCTACCTCGGTCACACCAAAAACTCGGAGATTCATTCTACGCCCATATTGCTCCAGTGCATCAAACTGTTTGTCCATATTATTACAATATTGCCTAAACACTGGCTTGTAAGTGTCTCAACTTGACCGTTTAGATCTTCTAGATATCTAGACATCTAGATATTATTCTGCTTTTTCGTTCGCCTAGACAGATCGTAAATAGGGCTTTAATAAATTGTTGTCATAGATTGACAATGATAATAATATAATATTCTTTGAGAACTTTTATGGTTATTTAAGTTACTTGCTAATAATGATGATGCAGGGCTAAATTTGCATATTTACAACTAATATTTGGATTGCATATTTCATATTCTAGAATCTAGATACAAAATTAAATAAGTATATAATATAATAAATAGAAAAAAATCTCCAAGAGGCTACTCAACTAGGCTTTATTGTTCTCAGAGCATTTCTTTCTTATCTTTATTTGGACTTTTTAAATGGCAACCACATATTTTTGTTGTGATATTGATAGACAATTAACAGGTCTTAAAGGTAATTAACAAAATTTACGCCTTACACAAGAGTTCTTTTTGCAGTTGAAAATTAGGGTATAATTGATAAATTTTGTTTGTTTATGATTCATTTGCGCTAAATGAGATCTGAGCTCAAAAGTTGCATATCATGTCAGGTTATTGCGTCTTTTGAGGTTACTTTAATGGAGCCGTCAGCACCAACTTAAAGAATCGCTGTAAGTGCATTTGGTAACAACTTCTGGGATTTCAGGTAAAAGTGCAAATATTAAGTAATATTTACCTACTATGAGACCATTTTGAGGTTTCTAAGACAATGCGTTTAGCTGGTATAAATTTGTAAACATTTTTTTGACTTTACTCATTTTTCTTTCGGAAGTTATCAATATTTTACAATATTCAATTGAACTTTTCTCTGACATGGGTATTTTAATAATTAAAAGTCGGCGATTCGAGGATTTTTTAAAATAACAAACCCTCTCAGAGATTTTCTCATGCTTCCATATTTTACGCCCTCACTGTATGTCTTAAATGCTGAAATTTTCGCATTCAGTGTTGTCGAACTATTAATTCTCGAGTTCTTAAAATACTTGTAAACTATTTTTTCCATTACTTTTGACATTCCCATAGCCATTTCTGTGATAATTATAGCTTTTCATCTCTCATATCGCTGGTTTGGTATAATAGTGGTAAATATGTTTATTATCAAACTTAAATTCATATATAACACCACATATTCTGCTGGTTTATATAGCACCTTACTTATTTATTCAACATGTCAGCAGATAGAAAGGTTATTATAAAAATGGCAAAAAGCGTCAAAGTGACATCGAATATTACTTATTGAACAAATTGTATTCTACCGGGAGTTCATATCACAAATTATTTGTGTAGGTTCCGGCACATTTTCCAGAAAAACTTTGTTCCATATAGCAAATTTCTTACTGAGCAAAAAGTTTCATATGGGCTTATTTGTTTTGTTTTTTTTTCAATTCCATGTAAAAAAAAACGTATTCTAGACGGGTCTAATTTCTTAAGGAGGTACAGTCATGGAAAGATGTATGTTCCTATCGCTATTTCAGAATATTAAAGCAGTGTATCTGTGGTATATCCATTTTTTGCATATCAGCCGAGGAGACAATAACAAATACCTGTACCCAAATATACAACCGGCATGCTCGTTTAAAATGACTGTTCATATAATTAATAAACTTTTAAGTTTCGTAGTATTTTTTCTTGCGGTTCTACTCGAATATAACTTCATAATTACTATGGATAACATTTAATTAACAAGATTACTGGTAATTTCTGGCAAGTGTGACTGTAATTAATTTTCGCGTTTGTACCCTAGAACCTTGTGAGGCAAACGTTGGCTAGGTACTAGTGTTAATAAACATGACCACTACATAACCCGGGTAACTTTACTTGTCCCGAAACATGTAGATAATCGCAGGGACCCGTGCGTACACAATCTCTACGTTCAGCTCCACACACCCAACTTTGTTCATTTATTTCACGGTCTGCTAATCTTTGCCATTAATTAATTAATGAAATTAGACGCATCCCAGGGTATTATTACGATTATTATTATTGTGTTGAGCGAGAGGGAAAGTACAAGCAAGAAATTTATATTTCTTAATTAATTTGGAATGTTAGGATTAATAATTCATCATTTTTGTGTAATTGTAAATATTTTATTTAATTTGTAAATATAGAGTTGTTGTGTATTTCTACAATTTAAGTTATTAAACCAGCCCGTTTGTTTTAAAAGAGCGTCTAATACCATCATATAAGCCCGAAATGCACATGATAATGCTCGCTGGGTCCGTGACATCAATGCAACTGCCACAAAGGAAAAAATTCGGCGCACTTCAATCCAAACACTTTGAAATTTCACATATTTATTGTTATAACCGACCAAAAGTATGATGTAAATGCATGTTACAATCTAGTCCTTATTGACAAATTGTTTATTTTTTCATTGATAATACTAGCTCAACTATGTACATGCTATATATAGTTGTGACGTTTTCAATCCAGTCCAATTGTGTTTTTGCCAGAGGTGCTGAGGTTTGCTAACAACATTTCGTGCCGCAACAAAGAAAATGCAAAAAAGGAAAACATTTTTATTTTTTGGCGATTTTTTGCTATAAACTATAACTCAAAAGCTATCAAGTTTTCGTAAATAACATCTAATATAATAATTCAATATGAAAGTGCATGAAATTTCCTACAAACTTTACTATTTAGGTTTCTTCTCAGAAAGAACCGTTCGGGCTCAAGCGATAGTTGATAATTGGCGTATGGCCAAAAAATTAAAATTTTTACATTTTCTTTTGAATAGTCTTTAATGTTGTGTTGCGAAATTTTGTTAGCAAACCTCAGATTCGGATTCAGTACCCCAAAAAAACATATAAAAGGGAAAAAATAAAAACTACCCCGCAAGTTTCCCGCCAGAGGCCATTTTTACAACAAATTACCTATATTATTTGTTATCTCCTCGAAAAACTAGATAACATATTCCCATATATTTACACAACACCTCTCATAAGAATCGATATTCCATCAGTCATTTCTTCCTCGCTCGTGTCGAAGACGTGTTATGAGTCTCATTTCTGGCGCTAATGAATATTTTTTCTCGCAGTTTGTAAAAGGTTACGCTATCACACTTAGGTTATGTAAGAACTGTTTGGCGAAATTGTAAATATGTTCCTCAATTGTCAATAGATCTTGTGTATTTTGTGTATCTGTTTCTTTCTAACAAACCATGGTTAATTCGCGGTTGTTCTTAGCATTTTGTTTTGAACTACTTGCATTCTGTTCATGTTTGTTTTTTGAGCAGTCGTCGAGGCACCACAGGCATATGTCAAAACTGGGAGGAGTAAGAATTTATAGAGGAGTAAGGAGCATTCTGTTTTCAGGAATGATTATCGGTTGATGCGGAGATACAGGTTTTTCGATCGTTGGTAACAGATTCAGTTTCGTTTTTACGTTCTTTCACGATTTGTAAACCCTGCCCCCAGTATTGGTGATTGACCTAAGTTGCGGGAATAGACCCACGTAAAATAAAATTTAAAAAAATAGTTACACTTTGTTCAACAGCGTCGAGAAGTTATGAGACTCCAGCGCCTTGACGACGAGCGAAAACCGTTGGAGTGGACCCTATGTCAGAATGGACACACCAAGTCTGACATACGGGGTGTCATATACAGAAAACCGCAAATCCCACAGGAATCGCAGGAATCAAAGGGGTTTCCTTGTTTGCCATACGTAAGTGGGGTATCAAAAAGATTCGGTAGATTACTGAAGAAATCTGGTATCACAGTAAGGTTCAGAGCACCAGCTAAGGTAAAGGATCTTAAGCCTAACCCAAAGGATATCACACCACTCCTGAAAAACGAAGAGGTATACAAGATACCATGCGAGTGTGGGACATGCTATGTAGGACATACACGACAAAGCATCGAATGTCGTGTCAAGGAGCACAGTAGAAACACCCTAGGCAAGATTCAACAGTTCGCTGTTGCTCAGCACTGCCATGAGTTGAGACACAGAATGGATTTCGATGACGTGAAGATGTTGACAAGGGTGAGTAATTATCATCGAAGGCTTATTAGAGAAACCATCGAACTTTACAAACATCCTAACAGCATCAATCGTGAGGACGGCACTGACATCAGTATGGTCTGTAAATCGATCCTACCGCGGTCTGGTGGAAAAGCACATGGGAGCGGTAGCTCCAGATGTGCGCAGTGGGGTGAAAATTAGGTATATAAGGGAGATTTATTTGGTAGATCTTCAGTATTCAGTTAGCTCTGAAGAAGCGAGAAACATGGTTCGCGAAACGTCAGCATTTACGAATTTTGACACACGGCATAACCCGGAAGCAATGTAGTTTCAGTAATATCAGTTTTCGTATGCTGGTTCCTAGGTCTCCAAGTTTACTACAGTAGTGTGTCCATTATGAATACTATAATACTTTATTTCTATAGCTTCTTTGTTCCGGAAGCTGTTTTTTAACAGGCAAATGGCTTAAAATGGCAACTAAATTGGTAACTGGAACAGTTGCAAAATATAATTTGAGAAGGACACTCCAAGTAAGTCGTTCTACATAATTTTGATTATTCTTCGCACGTTATTACTTCGTAATACAGCAATTTTAACTTAAAACTCGAACTCCATCACGGCGAACTTTCCTGTTCGTGCAACGGAATGGACATTTTTAATATTTGCCGTCGTAATAAATCACGGCCGTATGAAAATAAACTTGTCTGTTGCGCTCCTGTACAAGGAGCGGAAACTTGACGAGAGTGGCAATATAATTAAAGCACTAAATCAAATGTAGGTGGTGGCGCGACTGCAAAATACGTTCGTTCGTCCGTTTCTTGCGATATAGTCGCACGGATTCGTATTTACGTATTCCGCCGCAAGCGAACGAGAATTAAAATGCGGAATTTAATCCGTTAATTAATTTACATGATGTACGACATCGCATACGGTTTAATCTCGGCGTACTTAAAATGCAAAGTTATTTCTTTGTTGAGTGTTGCGGGAACAGCAGAAAACTAATTCTAAAACCGTTTTTAAATAATGTGTTGTAACTTAAATAAATTAAAACGATAGGTGGTCTAAAGTCGTTTGTAATCAAAAACAGAAAGACAAGCAACAATTCAGTTCACGATTGCAAAAAAAAAAGAAAATCTGATGTGGCCAGGCACATGACTTTATCATATGTACTATATATAAAATAGCTTAGCTGCATGAGATTCTATTTGATCGAGAACGGCCATGTCTGCATTAAAATAAAACTAGTAGAACTAGACAGATATGTCGATTAAAGCTGCGTTCGGATATTGTACTCCGTTGACAGCGGGTACACCGTCCAAATGACACTTACGTGTTATTGGGTGTAAAAAGTGTATTACAATATCCGAACGCAGCTTATATTGACAGAAGTATTTGTCAAAACATTAGCGTTTGACACTACGTACTGTCATTAGAATCATAAAATCTGACAATTGCTGGCTACTAGTTTGAATGCAGTAGGACCGATCTCTATGAAATAGAATTTGCTCATGCAGCTAAACTATTGATTGTATCAAAAAATGTCATAGTCATAAATTATTCAGAATTTCCTCATTTTTAATTTATTATTTAATTATTTCGACGAAATTCCAGAAATGGCGGCTTATTTGCAAAATCTTTCAAAAATGCTAAGACTAAACCTCCAGTTCCTTTGGACCCTTTTCAACAGAAAGCTTTTCAGCTCTAAGTTTGGTTATGAAACTTCTAAATATGAAGTTTCGTCCCGATACCTTTAGTAGTTTCTCCGGAATCGTCGCCACAAAAAACGGGTACACACACATACACACACACAACATTTTTTTGTACCTTGGTCAAAAATGTTCAGGGGACCCAAAAAGACATATTTCCGCTAAAATCTCAAAAAAATTTGCGAGATAACATTGATAACATGAACTCTTAATAGCACGACAATGTGGTTTAATCATTATGATGTCTAAGTAGAAAAATCCTGTATAGACTAAGTTCGAAATAGCGCACCAAAACTTATTTTTAAGAAAACAAATGAAATAGTAATACCTTCAGCTACAATATTCACAACAACGTTTTTGGCGGATGCGCCGGAATATTAAATTTAAATTCCTTTACTGTCGCCACCCAAAATCGTCCGCCATTCGCATATTTTAATTCAATTGCAGCGAGCGAAACTTTGCCTATATTCCAAATATATGGCCAGATGTACACGGTCGAGAAATAGGGCAACGGTCCATTACACCACAACCATCGGCGCCCTGAAAAAAGTCATCCGCAGCGAAGTGTCTCACGGAACTTTCCGACTAATTGGGACCGGTATCGCAATTTTTTAAATTGCACGTTAAATTTTTAATCAGTGGCGACGCGTCGCGACGGCATCCGCGGTCTGCACGAGCTCTTTCCACCTCTCACGAAATCAAATATTTACATTTGCCTTCTAGGATTTATACTTTCTGCACGGCGACGGCAGTGGAAATCTCACGGTGGCGCAACACGAAATTTATGTTTTAATTATGCCGAGTTGCTCAGAGTCCGTATATACGTACCTATACATAGTACATAATATGTACGCCAAGTTGCAAACCATCACTTCGCAAACATTACTCCGGGGTTAAAGGAATGCTGCTGCCGTGGTATGTGGATATTTGCGACAACGTGCACGGGTACCGTGTCAGTAAATAGGTTATGTTCTGCATCCGCAAGTGTGCATTCATAACTTTCTGTGGGGGAAAAATTGT
The DNA here is from genome assembly GCA_963966075.1 of Aphodius sticticus. Lineage (NCBI taxonomy): Eukaryota > Metazoa > Arthropoda > Insecta > Coleoptera > Scarabaeidae > Aphodius > Aphodius sticticus. The sequence continues at coordinate 11,572,487 of OZ014512.1, forward strand.
AGAATAGTTTAAACGTAAAACTGAAAATCCTGCAGCTACCGAGGAAATAATACATTGTTGTAACATACTGGAAAAGTTTATGTTTTAATCGTGCCGCACTTTTAACGAGTCAAGTGTAGCTTACGTAAAAACCTAGAATAGATTACTGGAAATTTATACGACGCTTGATGAGACGGCTTTTTGGTTCCATAGTGGTTCTCTGACGTGCAATGAAATCCACAAGCAATTTTTGAATATAGCCGCACAAAAACACAAAGCATACGGTCGTTTGAACGTAACAAAAAACTGCTGAAAACATTTTCTAAATCGATCAAATACTACACCTTTTCCTGCTGTTATTCCGAAAGTAGCAACTGATGTTCAGAAAGCAACACATGATATTCATCTATTCCGAATTATTTTCAGAAATCAACACAAGATATTCATCTATGCCGATTTATTTTCAGAAAGTAGCAGTTGATATTCATCTATTCCGATTTAGTATCAAAAAGTGGCAGTTGATATTCATCTATTCCGATTTAGTATCAGAAAGTAGCAGTTGATATTCAGAATATGTCATTTGAAATTCAGAAATTGACAGATGATATTTAGTATATTTAAATAATTATAACTGTATTAATATTTTATTTCGACTATTTCTGAGGAAATTATAAATATATTGTTAGCAACAGTTATTTCCTGACATGATTTTAGGTCTATGTATGTATTAATCTATGTACGTATGTATGTATGTATGTACATAGAATAATGTACATTTTGACGTTTTGAAATAATGTTTTTTTTTCTGTGCTTAATTAAGTTCTCAATTTTAAGTATAAATTTTTAAAAATTAAATATCAAATAACTTTGTATATTTTAACTATGTGTCTCTGTTTAGCGTGCATGATATAAAAATACGCTTTGTCATTCTGTCATGTGACATCCATTTGATCTATATGCGACCCACTGTATAGAAAAGTTCCTTAAAAAACATCTGGAGAATTCTGAATTACATTTGCTACTTTCTGAATATCAATTGTTACTTTCTTAAAATAATTCGAAATAGATGAATAGCAACTGCTACTTTCTGATACTAAATCGGAATAGTTGAATATCAATTGGTACTTTCTGAAAATAATTCGGAATAGATGAATATCAACTGCTACTTTCTGATACTAAATCGGAATAGATGAATATCAATTGCTACTTTCTGAAAATAATTCGGAATAGATGAATATCAGTTGCTACTTTCTGAATAACAGCAGGAAAAGGTGTAGATGCTAGAGAAAGAAATGGTCAGCGTACTGGAAACCTCAACATGCGACATTACATTAAAATATACGATTTTTTCCCGACCGTAAAAAGCATGCGTTGAAAATATAACAAAATGGATTCATTGTTGACAAAGAAAACTTAAACTTAGAATGTTTATTTCAGTATTTTCCAAATGCATTGGAAGCACTGATAAGAAAAAGTATAAATGGAAATTGTAAAGATTTTGAAAACTACTGACGAATTGGTATAGCATCAATGAGTGAAATTTATATTTTTTGCGTTTAGAACTATTAGTTGAACATTTTTTGATTCTTTTTATATGATTGGGAAGTGACTATAAGATTTCGATAGACGTACGGAAAATCAAGAAAGAAAGGGTGAAAGGGTCAAAGTTAAGGGTGAAGTTTGCTCTTTTACGTGCACCCTTTCAACTGTTGCTCATACCTTCATCTGTAGAGGTGCGCGTTTTCACAGCATCAACCTTTTTTTTAATGACAATCTCTTATTTTTCGTAGTGATTCTGATCGATTCTTTGTTGTAATCCGCTCTATTTTTTTCCGAAACCATAACTGGAACACTTCTAGTCCGGATTTGCATTTAACACATCTATCAAAAGTTACCATTAGCTTCGCATTCACAATATCATCGTTGAGATCTGAAACATCAATATTGTGGTTAATATTAAACGTGCACCACATGAAGAAACGCATACGACGTATACAAATCTATCAAATACGGCCATTTGGTTCCTATTCACAAAATAAATATACCCTTGAGTTAATTTTCCCTAAAGAATCAATCAAGTCGTTTCTCAAAAACAGCCGAAAGGTAGAAATTTAATTTCATATAGAAATAAATAAGCAATGGAGAAGGTGCACGTGACAGAGCACACTTTCAGCTTTACTTTAACAAATATACATTCTCAAATATACATTCTTTTTGATATTTTGACAGTTTTTTTAAACCTTGACGTGATGGGCAACTGCTGAGACCGGATTCGCATTTCGGATAAAAAACTGAATCAAATACTCCCAGTCATATCCCAGTCATAAAATTTATATTCCACAGTTTAATTAATAATCTATGATAAGAAAAGTTTTGTATGACACCTTGGTTTGTGAAAAAATAGTGAAAGGTATCATCTGAATTCGGATAAAATAATATCTGTACGCTGAAGTCTTGTGAAGTCTTTTATGACTAAACTGGATTTATACATTTATGGATAGGTACACCTGATATATTATATTGGGCAAAATAAATAACGGCAATAAGTAATAAATAATAACCTAGGAATTCGTTCCACTCCCAAGTAATATTCATCTAGAAAATCTGAATTATCCAAACCTTGATAATATCAACAACACTTTCAGGTGTTGTTTTCCACGAGGGTAGGTTATCGATTAATCAAATTTGTGCGACTTGTTTGTTTAGCTACCACTTATTACTTTTGCTGCTTAATCATAACTAAATAATAATAAGAAATAATAACACACTAAAAAAATGATTCATTCTTGACATCCCGTGCGATGATTAAGTAAATAACTATGCTGTAGACATAAGAAGTCGTAAGAATTTTTATGGTGTACGACAACAATGGACAACTTAAATTGTAGCATGCGACTCATGTATCTCTATGTATTTTCACAATTCATTCTGTAAAACTACTCTGTTCTCGTAATAATATATTTACATCTGGATATTTACAGCTGTAGCAATACAAACATGACTTCTAGTTATGGCATTATTTTAACTACATTTGTTGTTTATTTTTGAAAAAAAATTTAATGACTTTTCAGGGGAATTAATTGATTTTAGAAAACTTGAGATACGCATATCATTTTCAAATAATACCTTTCACAAGCATATACAATTGAACACCTGCATTAAAAGAAATATGCAGATTATCCATCGTTTTCTAATATACAGGATGTAAAAAACTAAACAAAATGAAATCAAATAATTCTCTAAGTCAGTGAACGTTACATCAATTCCAATTCTATCTCAGGTTTTGTATATCCTGAACTATAATTAGCAATAATATTTATATCGGTACTTTTTCGAAGCAGAATCAGAATCAGAATTCGAAGTATGTTTAGTTACTTGAGATACGCATGTCATTTTCAAATAATACCTTTCACAAGCATATACAATTGAACACCTGCATTAAAAGAAATATGCACATTATCCATCCTTTTCTAATATACAGGATGAAAAAACTAAACAAAATGAAATCAAATAATTCTATAAGTCAGTGAACGTTACATCATTTCCAATTCTATCTCAGGTTTTGTATATCCTGAACTATAATTAGCAATAATATTAATATCAGTACTTTTTCGAAGCAGAATCAGAATCAGAATTCGAAGTATGTTTAGTGCATTGCTACTGTTTAACTGATGAGTTGATGACCTATAAGTTTGCCAATGACGGTAATTTAATTCGGCCAGAGTCCAATGTTTAAGATGCGGCGCAAGTCATTAAAACCGTACCGTATCCTTTCGCCATACACAGGGTAACGTCTAAGGCGCTGTCCGCTGGCAAACTTGCACCATTAATCAAAACTTATGGTTACTTAGCTTAATTAATGGTGTATCAGTTCGGCGTCGGCTGCTTAGATTTTCCACAGTCCTGCCAAACTCTAACAAGCAATACCGCGATTTTTCTAATCAGTCGACGCTTTATCACTTCAATGCGAATTTCGGATTCGGCTCACGGATAAGCAGGGTGACAAAAAGCCAGGGGGTTTGGGCGGATGAGTAGCCGTCCCCGTGAATGAATAAATAAAGGGCAACAAAGTTGCGGATTTGCTGCTGCGATGGTGTACTGGATTAATTAAACTTTCAATAGGGTGTGTTGGGTTTAAATGGGACGAATTGTTGTCTTCGAAACTTTCTGAATCTAAACACGTCGAACAATAAGTTAGTTAAGTTTGCTAAATTCTCACCTCCTTCGTGCTCATCATTTAAATTTTAAATGGCCTCCTCGTAAATAATTCTTGGGAGGGTGTAGCTATAGACGTGGAGTTTTGGAACGCAAGGCATGTGCCAATCATTGTAGAGGTGATTTGAGTGAATAAGAAATGGTAAAATAGTGTTAGTGTGTTTTGTTTGTTATTAAGTAGAGCTAAACAAAACTATGGAGATACATAAAGACAAACATTAATGGCAATTATATCTGAGTTTTTGTAGACGAAAAAACTAACATGATATGAGCTTGTATAGTAAACGTTGACCTATGAATAATATTACATCAAATATTCCATATAATATAAACTTTAATTAATAAAAATCCAGGGACAAGATATACCTAACGGTCATTAACATAATTTTACAACATAATTTAGGTAACATAATTTTGTCAATAGTTGATGTTAGTTTGAATCCATTTTTGTTTGTGAATGATGCCAATCCCTTATATGCTAGAGTTTGGAAGGACTATCATTCACTGCTAATAATGTCGAAAAACTAATGGTCTCTTATGCCAATAGTGCAATTTTACAATTAAATGAAACGGATATCTAGCAAAGCCTCTGTAACAAAGCAATAAGTCGGTCCTACATGCTTACCGTGTTCGCATTCGGATGGGGTATGGTTAAGGTGACCAGACGTCCCGCTTTTGGCGGGACAGTCCCGACTTCTCACATTTTGTCCCGCGCCCCGCGCAGTTTTAAAAATATCCCGCTTTTTGGTCAATAATATTTTTTACAGAAATGTTTGAGAGTTACTAAGAAACATTGTTCCTTGAAAGGCATTTCTATGATTTAAAAACATTTTGTGTTCAGAAGAAAAATATTAATTACTCATTTGTATGTCAGTGGCAATCAAAATTGTTGTGATAAAACCGTATGTATGTATAATTTCTACCAACATTAAAGTTTTATTGGAATTAGTAGCCCTTGCATCACAAACAAACATACACACAATCTTAGAACAAGAATTCTTAAAGATTGTGCAATATTCTACTCTGTCTACTGGTGTATATTTAATGTTCTTTTACGTTTTAAAAAATCGTAATGGTAATTTTAAAAAGGAATTTATGGATGTTTGCTTTTTTTTACGAAATAACAGGTTGGTTTACCTGGTGTAATCAGGTGACACATTCTATTTTTCAAAATTACAATAGTGCCAATAGTGCCAATATGTGCCATCCTTGATGATCTTTTTTAAAATGCATCGTCAAAACTATGAAAGCCGGTCAAACATTACACAAGTTACTTAACTTCAAGGTTTAGCAAAATAAGCGTTAGATTGGAACATTTATTTGGTTTCGTCTTAGACCTTAAGATTGGTTTTATTAACCATAAGAATATAATTCATATTTCTTAGTCTTCTTACTATATTTAATAGTTGATCAACATGTATTTATTTAAAATATTTATTTCCTACAAATGGCATTTGAAGAATGTATGTTAAATGAAAGAATATACCACTTGAATTCCTATGAGACACGATAACGAAAAAATTTTTTCTTGTACCAAACAATACTTATTTAATTTAAATAAATATAGCAAAAGAATTAATCACTAATAATTCATATAATGTCGAGTATTCAATAAATTAAATATATATATTTTTTTTAAACAAGTATGTTTTGATCACAAGCACAAAAATTGAAAGATAATTTGATGTTTCTTAAAAGAAAAAAAATGTACCCTAACCAAACTAAAAGAGATATTAATAATAATTTTTGTGTTAAATATTTAGCAAAATCCTAGAATTTGTCGATTTTTGACTTTTGCGATGACTTTTGCGCTTTTCTACGTAAAAATTCTGGTCACCTTAGGTATGGCGGGCTATCTCCTCAAAGGTGTATAGAAAATACCTTACGTTACTGAGCTAATAAATATTAAATCAAGGTATAATTTTTATAAATTATATCAGTTCACTAATGGGTCATTCCGCGGTAACGCATAACATCCGTCACGTTCGCTTAATGACTATAAATAAGCTATTATTCTATTTCTGATGCATAACACAAATACGGATCATATCTTAAAATGGTTGGAGATAGATGTTCGAACTTTGGTGAGTTTTAGGAAAAACCCTTACACCGAAAAGCCCTTACAGGCGAGCACAGCTGATTTCTTGCTTTTAGTAACCTAAAACTGAACAATCAGACAAACAATAGGAACTGTGTTGATTTCAACTTCACTACACTGGCAAGGCTATATTAGCCAAAATTACCGGATCACCAAAATAATTCTCGAACCGTAGGAAATTTCTAAAAATTGTTGTAACAAAAGATTTTCGCTTTAAACAAGCTATCGTTTAAATATATTTTCAATATACAGGCTGCTGATTTTATTGTAGAAATTTGGTAACCTTTCCTTTTCTAAATAGAACTCTCTATATAGTATTCATAAAACAAAGGAACATAGGTTACATTTTTTAATAACTAAGATGAATTCTAAGGATTTTTATAGGAATAATTTTTGATACAATGTATTATTTTTTACGTTATCATACGCAGTATGTAAAGTATTGTAATCGTGCCAAAAAAATTTTTTGAGATTTTAGCGGAAATATGTCTTTTTGGGTCCCCTGAACATTTTTGACCAAGGTACAAAAAAATGTCTGTGTGTGTGTGTGGATGTGGGTGTGTGTGTGTGTGTGTGTGTGTGTACCCGTTTTTTGTGACGACGATTCCGGAGAAACTACTAAAGGTATCGGGATGAAACTTCATATTTAGAAGTTTCATGGCCAAACTTAGAGCTGAAAAGCTTTCTGTTAAAAAGGGTCCAAAGGAAGTGGAGGTTTAGTCTTAGCATTTTTGAAAGATTTTGCAAATAAGCCGGCATTTCGGGAATTTCGTCGAAGTAGTTAAATAATAAATTAAAGAAGAGGAAATTCTGAATAATTTATGACTATGACATTTTTTGGTACAATCAATAGTTTAGCTGCATGAGCAAATTCTATTTCATCGAGATCGGTCGTACTCCATTAAAACTAGTAGCCAGGATATGTCAGATTAAATGTCAGATGTGATTTTAATGACGGTGTAGATAGTGTCAAACGCTAATGCTTTGACCTTAGACCATCTATAACTAGACGGAGTACGGCCTATCCCAATGCATTGGCTTGTTGTGGCCCAACATACCTTGTCAATAAGGTCGAATTTCGTGTAGATTCTCGTGCACATTGTTCGCGCATGCGCACAGATGCTAGATACCGCCATTATTTTGAACATATGTCTACATCGAGGTTATGAGTTTGTTTACCTATGTAGATGCATGACTGCATGTAGATGGTACCTTGGATGCTGTGCTTGGATGGTTAAGAGGTAACAATGGGGCGAAACTGCTGCTTTTGTAAAAAGGCAGCATCAAAAAATATAACGTGTCACAGGTATGACTGCGCAACGCTCTCGATGCAACTACTCGCTGGTCAAGCCATACAGAAACAAATAAAATCTTACATGCGAGAATACATTTTGTCCAAACCTATAAAAAAATGGATTCTGTTGTTACTATATAAAAGTTGAACAAACGTGACTCAAAAAGATTTTTGCAGAGAACTGGAATAGCGAATTAATTGCTCTTGGATGGTTTAATTGCTTTTTTAACAAATGTCACAATTATAACAGGTACTACAAATGTATGTACATTCAAAACCAGAAAAGGATTTTTATTTTGTGAGGTTACCTTTCACGCCATACGCGACTACCTAATTCAAATTTGACATATAGCCGCCAGTTTAATCTGACCGGTCATTGGTGCGTTACATTGGGAACGAGAAAATATACGACTTTCGACCTTATTATCTTTGGCCACAAACAAAGCCCGTCACGCTCCCTCTAGTCATATAAGCTCGATGGCTTTGACAATACTAATGTCAATACAAGCTGCGTTCGGATATTGTACACCGTTAAGGTGCGTTTTTATTAGTGCTAATGGCAGTGGTAGTAGACGCCATTATAGTATTTCTAATAGCATTTGCTAGTGACTCCAGTTTATGTACATGCAAACTAATATGTGTCACCATCACGACATGTGAGAAACATTATAATTTCGTCTGCTACCACCGCCATTACCAACCATTGCCACCAATCGGAACGCGTCAACGGAGTACAATATCCGAACGCAGCTTTAATCGACATATCTGTCTAGTTCTACTAGTTTTATTTTAATGCAGACATAGCCGATCTCGATCAAATAATATCTCATGCAGCTAAACTATTAATTTTATATATAGTATGATAAAGTCATGTGCCTGGCCACATCAGATTTTTTAATTATACACTATTAACGAAAAATAATCAAAATTACCGGAACAACTAAATAATTCTCCAACTAGGTTTAAACAACATCTCGTTCAAATAATTTTTAATATACAGGATGTTTATTTTATTATGGAAATTTGCAAACCGTTTTATAAGAATTTTATGTAGGATTAATTTTCTTATTATTTTGATTATTTTTTTATTTTATGTTTTAAGCAATTAATCAAAATTTATGAACTTTAACCAATCGGGTAAAAAAATAAAAAATCCAAGAGAAAATAACAACATAATTAAATAGAATTAAATTACATGTTTAAACTGCCACATTTAAATAAATGTGCATGTATGTGGGAAAATATTTTTAATTTGAAGATCAGGGGTTTTTATTAATTGCTCATAACTCATAAATAAATCATTTCTACAAAAAGGTCTTAGATTTAATCTTGAATTAACTTTTTTTGATTTTTTTGCTGTTGCAAAGAACTTCTGTTCCAGCAATTTTTTGAAATTTCTTACGTTGGAGAATTATTTAGGTGTGGTAGTTTTGGCTAATCCGGTATGTATAATCAAGTCGGTGATAGTTGACAACAACACAGATTTTGCTTTATGACTTTTTTAAATGTGATGGACGTGATCATTTGAGCAAAATCTTAATCGCATAAAGTGAAATAAAAAACTTGAACTAGGATAAACTTTTCCCTCGGAATGACCCTAATACTAAACGCGGTAAAATATTTACGACTTTTTGCGGAAAAATGCTGAGATGGGCGAAAAAGAGGGTTAGGTCCGTTCTTTCTACATTTCCGTGGGCCTATCTCGACAAACCAACTAAATGAAATTACATTTTTCAAAGAAAAAACATCAAAAAAGAAATGTATCGCAGAAAATCTACAAACAATAGTAACTTTGAATTTCTCTTGAGTCTTTAATGAGCTGGCTTTATGCTTAACATCTTTAGCTTTAGTCCCTTTTTTAAAATTTTATTTAATTTATTTGGTTCCACATAATAACTGCCATTTATAAGTTTTAATTAAAACCCGGTGAAAGCGAAACATTTTAATTATAATAAATACAATATGCTCGACATATTATGTTATATAATAATTAAAAATGTATTATTATTGATAACTGCATGTGTATAATTAAATATGTGTTTTAAAATCAGTATAAATATTATCTGAATTAAATCAATATTAATTTTCCACCACAAACAACATACTTTTTAGTCCACATGAAAAACAAATAAATTTACCTGATTGAATACATATTCAATATTTTGATTAATATCCACCGATGTTCATATAAACACGCCATACATTTATTCGCATTTATTTAAAAGGTCGAGCAAATTTTGAACGTATGTCATTGCGCTAACTTATGAGTGTGGATTAAAATACAAACACTCCTAGTAATTTAATATTTGCATACGGGAAACGGGAAAGTTGGCAAATATAATGAGGAAAAGTTAAGTTTGAAATTGCAACCTAGTTATCGAATCATATTAGCTATCAAACAATTACTCGGCATGCTGGCAAGTACTGTAGTTAATTGAATTGTCTGTTTTGTGCTCCGTATTCTAATAGCGAAACGTTGGCTATTAGATTAGGGGTGTAATATCAGTAATTAACATTGTATTACCGGTTAATAGGTGAGTGAAACTGACACTTGGTTGAACAGTAGAGAGACACGTTGGATGTATTATATTCCCATTGCTGTGATGATTTAGTTACCGATGTAAGAGTAATACTAGGCAATGTACAGTTAAAAAGAGGTATTAACACACGAAAAAAGGAAATATTTCGTTGGTAATTTAATTTATATTTCCGTTTTTATTATTTATTTCCTTATAATTTTAGTAATATTTTCAGTTTTTGGCAAAAAGGCACGTTATTGTCAAAATTTTAACTTGTCTATGTCTTGAGCTACGTGAAACTTTGCATAATAGTTGGTTTGCTAAAAGAATCTTCTAGTGCCACCGTATGGAAATCCTTTGCCAAAGTACCAAATACTATGTAAAGAGTATAAATTAATGAATATTACATGCCTACCTCTTTGGTGGTCTAGGGCATACCATTTAAAAGAAAACAAAAACAATGAAAAATGGACTGTCCAGTGTTTATACCAAGTTACTTGTATTGATCTGGCACGTAAAATAGTAGCGTTATATCAACTTATCAAGTATCTCAATGTTTGTACATACTGGGTTTCCATCTTTCAAAAAAAAAATCAAGATGGCAATTTGAATCTAGGATAAAAATTGTAAATAAGTTTATCCGTTGTTTATCCGTTTGTTATACGTTGAGTGAAGCTACGAATAGAAAACACTGGTGTTAATTCTGTAGACTCGCTGTTTTGCCGTTCTACAGAGTAATGAAATAGCGTAGCACATAGTTGTCGCCCATTCTTCACAGCTTTGAAGTTCAAGGTACAGGCTTTTATTTCAGCCTACTTGTAGAATTTTATTTCATCTACAATCCTTGAAGTTAAACACTACTGTGTACTTTGACTATTTTATTTTTCAAAAATGTGGGGCACACATGAAAACGGTGTAAATTCAGTTTTCTTCTTCGTTGTAAAAGACCGCATACAAATTTTGTCTCGTGCTTGACATGAAAGACGCTAAATTTAAAGAATGAAAACATGTTTTATCTACTAATAAACTGTTAAGATATTATTCAGAAATACATAAATATCACGAAAAATAATAAATATTTCACTCCGAGGATGCGAGGACAGATGTACGATCACAGGGATAATCCTCGTGAAACGAGGAGGTCTGGCAACCCGAGTACGAAATAGTGAACACATTAGTTTAAGATACGTTGCAATATTGGAAAACAATGATAGTTTTTTACAGTTCATGACAATGGTAAGCTAAGAACATGTCTGACAAAAATAAGAACGAGAAATTTACTTTCTAAGTAAATTTTACAGGTCTTGTTATTTTTGGAACATTATTATTGGTATATACTGTGGGTAAAACAACGGAGCAAACTTTCAATTACCTACTCGTATTTCCTAAAATACGATTAAACTATAATTCAGAATAATTCAAACATTTATTTTAAAAAAATACTGTACTAATCAACGATAACGGCTAATTACACAGCAAATACGGTATGGTTCCCGTGTTTACTATATAAGAAATTGTTCTTTTTAAAGACATTTGAATTGACTAAATATTATTGCAAATATGATAATTTAAAAGTATCTACCGCTTCTTTTGGGCCACGTTGTATAATACAAAAATGTTTTCAAACCACATTAGACAATAATCAGTTACATTTTCCATTTTCAGTGCTTTATTTAACTTTCATGATGCATTTTCAAGTAAATGCATTTTAAGTTGGAGCATAATTTCCAATTCTGTCTGTTCATTCTGCATTTCCAACAACCTACTAGAAGTTGGCACTTTTAACACTGCCGGCCCGCAAAACCGCCGTTTAAGTCTTACGAATATCGAGATTGGTACAACACCAGCAGTGCAAAAAATTTTGCCACAATTCCAATTATACAGCGAGCACGTTAAAGTATGGAAACATGACAAAATCTCAAGAACGGTTTGCTATTTTAAAGAAACTTCGAACACGTCGATTTATAATTATCAAAATACACCTTATGATATTAAATTAATTTTTTTACCTTCAATTGTTTTTAGCACATGACGTTATCGACATTTTTTTTAAATGACAACTCTATACTTTTTTTAATGAATTTGGCAGATCTTTTAATTGCCGTAATGGTAGCATAATATTTGTATGGCCTTACATAAGAAAATTTTCAAGAAAAGGACAATTTAAGGTTATGAAATAAAAGTGACAAAATCTCCGGAACGGCTAGACCCGCTCGACCGAATTAAACGAAATTTTGGAATTAAGTATTTCGCAACCATGTGAAGTCACTGGCGTTGTATTAATAGTAGCTCATCAAACAACAAACATTAATACAAAATACTCACAATAAGACATATTTAGATAAATAAGTCATGAAAATCATTAAAGCATGCGAAATATTATTTTGCCAGTGTAAGTTTTGCGTTGTTTTATCCATTGTGATACATACGTTATTATTTCAAGACATAATTGAGAAAACAACACTTACCAGGTAAAGAAATGCCGCCATTTTACTACAAATACAACACAAAACTCAAGGGCGCATTTAGACTACACTTGTACTTGAACTTAATTCGAATGTACCTACTCGATAATTAGCAACATTTTGACGGAGTTATCAATATGCGTACGGACACGGCGCGAATATTTCCGAAACTACTTACGCCGTAGCCTGAGACAGGCAATGCGTTTCAAAAACAAGTTTTTTTGTAGACGCTGATAAGCGGCGGGTCATGTGCAGGTATATTATAACGCTAATTTAAAATGCGAATGTTTTACATATAGAAAATTCTTTTAGGTTGGTTTTGAAATATTTTGATATTGGAAAGTATCACAAGCGAATAGTAGGCATTACAAGTTAAGTTGATGAGATAATTATTATTGCCTGTGCTGCAAATTTAAACTTTTTGATCATTTTCTTCGTTATGATGGTATATTTCTTTTGGTCGAAGGCCCAAACCCCCAAAACGCAAACCGTTTGTGTCTTATCACGTCTGGGATAGAATAAATAAAATAAGTTGTTATTATAGTTGATGCAACGTTTACAGTTTCTGAGATATAACGTCAAACTTTTGAATTTGAAATAGAACACCTTGTATATTTTGACATTTTTTGTTATAGTCTTCATTATTATATCAAAGACATCTAGAAATTAACAAAAACCTTTATTACTTAGGTTTAAAAATTAACAAAAAAAAATTGATAACAAAACATTATTACATTTTCTACTACAACTACTCTAGTTGGTTTATGAGGATTCTCAACCATTGACAAAAACGCATTGTTTTAAATTTGATCGGTTTATTTTTGGTTGTTGTTATTTTTGTTATCAATTTTTTCTTTGTTAATTTTTACACCTAAGTAATAAAGGTTTTTGTGAATTTATAGATATTTTTGATATAATACTGTAACAAGCGTAGTAAAATTCAATGGGCAATGGCAGACTGTAGCAGAAAATGTCAAAATATACAGCGTGTTCTATTTCAAGATCAAAAGTTTGAGGTTATATCTCAGAAACTGTACACATTGCATCAACGATAATAACGCCAGTGACTTCACATTTGTCACTTTTATTTCATAACCTTCAATTGTCTTTTTCTCGAACATTTTCTTATGTAAGGCCATAAAAATATGATGCTACCAAATTCAAATTCATTAAAAAATGCGGGTTGTCATTTAAAAAATATGTCGATGAGGTCATCTGTTAAAAACAATTGAAGGTAAAAAAATTAATTTGATATCATAAGGTGTATTTTTAAAATAATAAACCGTTCTTGAAATTTTGTCATGTTTCCATACTTTACGCGCTCACTGTATATCATATCAGAATCTGCAATCACATCATCACACAAAAAACTATTCTGATACTTTTCTATTTATATAGAAAAAATATAACTTTAATTTTCTTTTTCTGCAGAATTCTGTGATTTTGTTCCTTTAACGAAATTTGAGATTTATCAAAACATTAACCCGCGTCCCAAGCTGCTGAAAATGGAGAATAAGATCAATTTAATAATACATAAAAAATCTGATGTGGCCAGGAACATTACTTTATCATACTATAAAGCAGTGTCAAATGGTGTCAAACTGTGTCTATCGCTCATATTTGGCAATACTGTCAAAATAGAATCGAAATATTTGTCAAATCCTGGCTAACTAGTTTTAATGCAGGCACGACCGATCTCGATTTGAATTTGCTCATGCAGCTAAACTATTAATTTTACCAAAAATGGAATAGACATAAATTATACAAATTTCCTCTACTTATAGTTATCAAACTATTTTGACGACATTACAGAAATGGCGGTTCATTTATAAAATCGTTGAAAAATGCTAGGAGTAAACCTCCAGTTCCCTTGGACCTTTTCGAACAAAACTTCTTTCAGCTAAAGTGATGAAACTTCTAACTACGAAGTTTCATCCCGATAGCTTTAGTAGTTTCGCCGGAATCGTCAGAAGATCCAAAAGGACATATTTGCGCTGAAATCTCAAATCTTTTTTCAACACGATTACAATACTTTGTCATACTACATATGATAAAGTAAAAACTAACAAAATGTTTTTGTTTTATTTTACCATAATAAATTTACATACCACTTTTATTAGCTTAATCAAAAAAATAACTTTTGAGTCTAGATCGGAGAATTTCATACATTTTCAAGTACGTAATTTGTTATCTGGTTGCATACCCTGGTTAGCAAAGAACAAGAGCGGACATCTAAAAACTGTTTCTGGTATACTGTTATCGTTGATTGTCAATGGATATAGATAGTCAACCATGGGTTAGTTGGGGCCTTAACATCCAGAAGGCAGGGTTTTCTGCAAGATTCATTCACAAATTATAGGGTTTTCGACTTATACACTTTTATGCACGCACTTGGTGCGAACTGGCTGAGGTCGAGTATAAATATATCATAAATATATAAGTCGAAAAGGCTATAATTTGTTAATGAATCTTGCTCAAAACCATGCCCTCTGGATGTTAAGGCCCCAACTAACCCATGGCTGACTATCTATATTCGTTGACAATCAACGCTGTTATGTTTGCTAAATCTGAATCTGAATGCAAAAATTCCAAATTGTATCAAATTTTTAAAAAAATGCATTCTTTAGCACTGCTTTTCGCTAAAACTAAGCTCAAGTCGAAACTTCTGAATTCAGATACAGAATCTACGGAAAAAAAGCATGCCATAAACAATTATCACTTGTTAAATATGTTGGTCAGGATAGTCACGGAGCAGTAGATTAGATTATTGTATTTTGACAAATTTAGTACTTGGAAAATATGTAAAATGGTCTGATATCAGGACTCAAAAGTTAATTGATAATTTACTCTCCATTTACTAATTTACTCTCCCCTGTATATAGGGCACCATATCATAACTGACCGAATTTTAAGGATATTCAAGGAGTCATATTACACTTCTTTAGATAAGACCATTTGAACCATATAGTTTTTAACGTATATTGTCAACTCAATAGTTTGTGAATAAATTTGAATAAGTTTAACTCACTTGACATTGAATACATTATCGGGTATCGCAACTACATGTGTTTCTAAGTACTAGTTGACACGTAGAGTGGAAAGCATTTTAATGCATAATAACAGCATTGCTCGTTACTCCATTGCATTATTATGAAATTCATAGATAATAGTATATTATTTAATGACCTAATAATTTGGATCATAATTCACTTAATACATAAAGTTTATACAGATCCCCTCACTCAAGTAAATAATATCCATCATGTGCGAGTACAATATCGTCGTTTTATCTACGATCGAAACAATTGCTTCATAAATTTAGGAGGATGCCAGTTACACCGAACTGTCATGAAACCATTGCCAGAAAATTGTCATCAGAGGATTTTATAGCCATAGATACGTACATAATTAATGAATGTGTTTGTCAGTCGTAATTAATATAATTAATTATCCAATCAAAGTTAAGTTCTAATAATAAATATTTCAAATAAAGCATCGAACAGTATTAGTTTATCGTTTATAATAGCACTATAGTTAACTATAAATACCATAATAGCGCCAATGTTATCATCAGCTAATTAAATTTAAGTATAACTAAATTAAGTATTATATAACATTAGCGCAATCCGGATCACTGATCAATAACGCACGTTATTACCAATAATATCATTGATTAGATTATAGCATTTTAATGATGCGAACTTACAATCGACATATAATGACAGTTAATTAGGCTATTTTGTGTGATTTATGTCTATAGTAATCAGAGAACGGGAGTCAGAAAAATTGCCGCTACTTCGTCGTAATTAATTTGGAGAGGTCACCGGCAGAATTAACGTCGCGTGCCTCTCTCTGAATTAAAATAATAAATGATACTTGAGCGCTTTGACAGCGCCACCGTTGGGTCGTTAGTGAAACGTTAATGTTGGGACTTTTTGCCGGCGAAGCAACGGGTTCCAAAAGAAACCGCTGACATTTTACTATGGGGAATGCAAATAGAATAATAGCCCCGGTACTCTCTGATATTCTACAAAATAAATATTATGGTCGGGAGGGATTCACCGTTACCTATTTTTATGCAAATCTCGCTTATTTATAATAAATGTAGTTGCAGCGGGTCATTAAAAACCTAAACTAAAATATGAACTAGTTCTTTTTTATGAACAGGATTTTATTCGTGAATGGTAAATGTCTTTGCCGTTTATCTTTAATTCGAATGAAAAGGTGTTGAAGAGCTTTTTGCCTAATTTAATAGTATGATAAATTAAAATACCACCAAATAACACAGAACGTTAGCAAGTTGTTGGCGTATGACGGTATTATATGAGTATTACCAACATATGAACTTTTAACGTTAATGAATTGAACAAAAAGTTTATTTGCTTTTCTTTTACTCAGAGTGACTCTAGAGTCAGTCATACTGTAATTGCTTTCATTTATGTTTTCTTTTTCTTCATTTGTTATTAATACTTTACCACCCCTTGAAAAGACTATAGTAGTTGCAGTATACAATTATACCGCTGATTAATTTCAGGATAATCAACTTTTTGTGGAAAACTAATCGGATTTTCGTAAAAAAATTTCTTGTGAAACTGCCTTGCAGTTTGTATTGACGAGATTAAACAACAATGTTGATGATAATTTGTACACCGTAGTTGTTGTAGTTGACTTGAACCAAGCATTTGAAACAATAGATCAAGACATATTACTAAAAAAGCTTAAATATCTTGGCATAAATGGTCTGGCGGTCAGGTGGTTTGTGAATTATTTGGTTAATCGTAAACAAGTTACTCAAATCGGAAATGTACGATCACAAGAGAGGAGTGTAGACACTGGAGTCCCACAGGGTAGTGTGCTGGGTCCACTATTATTCATTTCATACATCAATGATCTCCGGTATGCGGCTGATTTTAAGCTCATTAACTTATTTGCTGATGACACTTTAGTCGCTATACAACACAAAGATCTAAATGTTGCATTGCATAAAATGAATTGCGAATTGTAAAAGTTATCCACATACTTTTATGACAATAAGTTTAAAGTCAATGTGAAGAAGTCGAATGCTATGATTGTCACAACTAATTATCGGTATAACCAACTTGATATTTCAAACATTCATATTAGTATGAACTCCGAAGGACTGGAGCTTGTTGCATCCTTTTGACCATGTTACACGCAAAATATCAAAAGAAACTTCTTTTTTTTTACAGAATTTCAATGTCCATATCAATGCAGACATAGAATTAAAATCTATAATGCTATAATTTAGCCTCATTTTGACTATTGATTGAGCATGTTTCTGTTTAACGACAATCAAAAGCAAACTCTACAGAGAATGCAGAATAAAGCCATGCGTACAATATTGCGGTGCAATCGATACACTCCTGTGGATCTTATGCTGGGTACACTCAATTGGTAGTCAGGCGCAAGTCGGTCAGAGTACCTGCCGTTGGTTTCTGTTTTTAAAATTGTTAAGGGCCTGGCACCAAATTATCTTACTAGCTTGAGAAGTTATAACAGTGAAATACATTCGTATGAGACAAGGTGCCGAACTGATATACACGTGTTACCAAGCAGAACCCGGAGAGGAATGAATTCCTTGTTTCATAGAGGAATTTTCCAATATAATTATTTGACATCTGCTATTAAAGAATTGAATAGCTTAAATTTGTTTAAAAAAGAACTCAAAAAATGTTTGTTGTTGAGTTGTTGTAGATTATCTTAACTTATTGTATATGTGATGATGTATCTGTGTTAAATGCGTTCTGTGCAATTATTATTGTATTGTTTATATTTTGAGTGTTATTTTATTATGTCTCTCCTATTTAAATAAAGTTTATTATTATTAAGTATTTGTCATTGTTTTCTTCCGTACTTTAAAAGGAAGGATATTCCAGCCTAAGCGCCTTTTCACACGGGACACGGCGTCCGTGCGGTTTTGTCCGTGTACGGTTCGAAGTGTATGAGATTAAGTCGAACCTTTCACACGTACCGTGCCGTGCTGTTTGAAATCCGTGTTGTGTGAAAAGCTACGCAACGACCGTACACGGATAAAAACGCACGAACGCCGTATCCCGTGTGAAAAGGCCGTTATACAGCGATTTTACTGTTGCGTTATGACGTGCTTTTCTCGCTATTCCTCGCAATGCTACACTTTCAACCACAATGAAGAAAACTTGCAACCGTTCCTCTTAAAAATGCTTACACCGGACGATATGTCACGAAATACCCGGTTGTATATTGCTTATATTGTGAATTTTAATACAAACCAATAACAGAACGTTTCAATTCAATTGTATGTTATTATTACTTATCCAATGTTATTTAGTTACTTTATACATGGTTATGGAAGCTTTTCTGATAATATCGACTCAATTTATTGTGAAACTACTTATTTAATGTAAAATTTTGCAATATGTTACAAATATCACTATTTTTCTTTCTTTCTTGCTAAGCTTGATTTGAAGCTAGAACCAACGTTTTAGAGAACGGCACGTAACATTAAAACAACTCTTTTCATTTTCATGTATTGTTTCTCCACCATCATCAAAAACTTTGTTTCTGCTTCAAACGTCCAATCCTGCTTTTTGAGTTCAAAGTACAACAAAAAAACGATGTTTTAAAACTACCCCCGTATACGAAAAAAATCAAACCTAAATAAATGTCATTACCAACAAATTTTAATACAGCTTACATTTCACATAAAATTGATCCGATATTATCATAAGCGCTTCGTTGCCTAATCTTGCTGTTAAATGTATCAATAGATTTTTCTATTTCTGTTACGATTTTCTCAAAAAAATCTTTTATTGTCGTTTTACTACAAACAGTGTAGACAACGACTTATGGCCCAGTCTGTATATTTTGGCGCTCCGACAGTAATTTTTTTTAATTCTTGATTTCCTACTGATGATACACATAATCATACCATAAATTCTGTGTATTTTAAAAGAATCTTCAGCCAAATTTTAAATAACAAAGTGCCATTCCATGTGGCACCTAAACATGCGAAGGTAACCAATACATTTTCAAGCTTTTGTAATCACCATACAATGCATAAACAATGGTACATTGTGAAACACAAACTTTCAAAATTGTATTACATACGGATTATTTATATTATTTCACGGCCATCATTATATATTAATTATTCCGGAGTAGCATTAACCGATTAATAATAACCAGAATGACGATGCAGAGACAAAAACGTTTACCGACTGAAATACATTATGAGTTTGTAATCTAACCGATCCAGCTTACAGGTCCCGAAATTTAAATTTATTTCAGCGTCCTCGAAACATCGACATCAATATGTATGGCCGTATTTGTTTCGCATTAAAGTCTAAAATATTAGTTAAGTACGGTGATACAGGTAATTTGCTTAACAAATTCCAGTAGCACGTAAGCGGTGCGCTCTCTAAAATTCGATCGTCTAAAGTCGAATTTAGTGTACCTAAACGTGGGATGGGCAGGGGAGCCTGTAGTGTGGCCTGAAGTACCTCAAATACGGACCGGGGCATCATTTGGTAGTAAAATTTATTCCCAGTCGTTTCTTTGCGTTCCCGTCGCTGGTTCCATAAATGAGACAGGAGGGACCGAGGTACAGTCATGGAAAGATGTATGTTCCGATCGCTATCTTACAATTTTAAACGAGTATGTCGGTTATATATTCGTGTACTTGTTGACGGATTGAATAAAACAGACTTGTTCTATTGTGGACTACGTTTAATTCATTATATTTGTACGCGATCGATTTCGGCTTAATGCCATCTTCAGGCGTGAAACGTCAGATAGATAAAATTTAGATTAACATAATAATTGTTTGGTCATAGTATGTGGTGTCCGTCATCGTATAATATTCAAAATTTGCTTAGCATCATACGTCTATAGCCCTTGCTGGTTTCCCGTTGTCTGTCAAACAACGGGCCGGTCTGTGGAGTTTATTACAGAAACCATCTTTACAGAGCTCCGCGTTGACAGTTCGTAGTAACACAATTGCATACAAACTTGACAACGGCTGGGTCAATTTTAAAGATCTATGTATTAAAATGTCACCCATAAATTAGCTCCTGTTCCGCGATTAATGCTATTGTCTTAATCACCATGAAAGCATATTAAATCTAGCAGTATATTATGTCAAAAATTAGCTTCTTTTCTCTAATTAATTGGTATATGATGGGCGTTTACCCTCTTAAGATAAGCGTAGTAATATACACATTTTTCAACCGAAAAATCAATGTCCCCTTTGACAAATACGAACAAGTACATTGTATCGAAAAACTTATTGAAATTGTTCTCCCCTGTACTAAAACATATTAAAAAATTTATGATTGTATAATATAATCTTCAATGTGAACATTTAGAAAATTTTTGATGTTTGTACATTTTGTTATTTTGTTGCAGTTAGTTTCTGACATATTTTGCAGCTCTTGCACCATCAATCGTTTTTTCACAATGGGAAATGTCCGTATCGAAAAATTATAGCGCCGAATTCTATGGCAACAGATACCACAAATTGTTTCTGATTTCGCTGCGTCGGCGTCTCTTATCTCTATTCTTTCATATTCGTTAACGTTTTTTTAACACAACAAGTTCATTCGTGGCATTATTGCAGCCACTGGGGTGCGAATCCATGCTTCAACATACGTGGTTTATAACTCGAGGCAAAACATAATAATAAAACATAAATATGTGTGGACAATATTAAGGCTCCACTTCGCATGGTGAAAGGCGCTAGACATTAAAAAAAAATAACAAATAAGTCCCACGAAGAAAGAATATATAGTCTCTTATAGTCATTCCTTGTATGGTTTATTTAGTTTATAAATGTCCCAATTCTCTACATTTAAAATATTCTGTATTGCGTAATCATCGCTTACAACTGATTTGTTATTATTTCTGTTAATTGAACCCCAAAAATAATCAGTCAGTTTTAATATTGGCATATATGGCAGTATTAATTCAAATACAACATAACAAAAAAATGTGGTGACGACGAGGTAAATATAAAAGTTTTTTCTCCATGTTTTGTTCTAACATACGTAATAAATTTTCAAACGTCAAGTCGATTCTGGCACCCCTTACAGTTATCCAATTGAATTTTTCTTGCAGAACTTTTTTATAGAACAGACTTAAGACTAGAAGAATTCTAGAGGGTGGCATGAAAAAAAAAAGCTGTGGTAGAAAAATAAGGCTACACCGTAATTGATATACCATACACACACACATACTGCTTCAAAATTCTGAAATATCGATAAGAACATATATCTTTCCATGACTGTACATAGGCTGCTGGAGAGCCTACATTACCTTAGGCGTTCCCACTAAGGCATCTCTTGCGAGATGCGATAATAATACAAAACATGAAAATTTAACTGCCTCCGTACCGCGGCCTTCGAGGGTCGCACTCAGCGTCCAATAATAAAAGCCGAATTAAATTACCGTCGATGTCAACAAGCGGGGGCTACTCCACCAGATACCGTTCGCTAAGGGCGCCTCGTAAATGATGCAATTTCGAAAGTTTATTCTGCAATCATTTTCTGTCTGGTTCGCAACAAAACGTAGACTTTGATGTTTCGACATTTGCTGAGGGAGATTGTTAATTTATAGTTGGAAGGTCAATAATTATGTAAATGGCATATCGGTAATAGTTATAAATTAATTTATTTGTTTGCTTTAACTGAGTAACTTTTAAATTGTACATGGTAAAACATTCTACTAAAAGTCGTACGCACGAGCTTGAAACAATCAGAAACTTTTGAAAGGATATATGAATATAGTTGTTCGAAGTCACTATTGAACCTTTTAAATGTCCTGGGAAATGCATGGTGAGCGAACGTTAACGATGTAGTCTACCGGAAGTGTACCGTAGGTTCGAAATCCTAGCGTTAATACGCATTGTAGAGATATGAAATTTTTACAGTGGTTTTCTGATGTAGTATTGCATATTGGAAAGTATATAAAAGTAATAAAATATTAAATAACAACATTCATTTTTTTGGTATACATTATTATTTTATGAAAATGACTTTCCAAAATAGAACATAAAAAAATAGAAAGGTTTTACCTATGAACTTACTTTGAATTATTTATCGTTTTTACGTGATTTTGAACCCGCGATTTAGAAAAAAAATTGGTTTTTCTAAGACAGCTTTGACGTTAGCGTTTGTTTCATGCGTTTTTTACGTCCTATATCCACCTGTGGTTAGTTTCAATTGCAAATAGTTCTTCTCAAAACACTAACAAACATTTTCATTAGTGGGGTATACTTAGTCCTTAACCTTAGAATAAATAGCTTTGCATCTTTTCTTTGGACATTGTTCTCTAAAAAATATTATTACATTTATTAGTAATAAAATGTGTATCAAAATATTATTATAAATAAAATAGTTAAGTAGAAAAAATTGCAAAGTAGCTTCTTAACTTTATTCATTGTTCTCAGTGCACTTAATTTAATAGATCAACGTAAGTTCCTCCTTGATCTTATATGGGTTGTCTCTAAAACTGAAATTATTGCGAGCAGAGATTACCGATATTTGACATTAAAAGAGTCTACGGATTCACAAGTTCAAACCGGCTGTTAGATGGATTGTATGACATTATTTAATATGCATAACATTCTAGACCCTAGATCCGCGTTTCTCAAAGTTTTTAGCCTTGCGAAACCCTTGAAATAAGGTTCAATCCCGAGAGAACCTCAACAAAAGCATATTGGTGTCCTATATTTACAACATTTTTAAGTAAATGTCATTCTGAGTAAAATGTTTGATAACCATTTTTAGATCAATTTTGCATAAATATCCTATAAAATTACTATGATTATTTTTTGACGTTTCTTAAAACCAATGAAATGCTTCTTTATTTGTCACAAGGGTAAGTTTCAACCAATTATGTCATTATTATAGTGGGAATAAATCTCTTGTGATTATTCTCGGGAATAATCACTGTAGCTTTTATTTGCCTAGCAACTGTCAGATACTTGTCAAAATAATTACTTAATTGTGTCAACGCGAAATGGGTGAAAGTCATCGGTTTAGTACATTTTCTAATGCAGAAATTACAAAAAAGATTTTAGAAACTACTTCGAAAAATCCTCTAATAAGTAATCAGTCTATATGGAGACAATTTAAGACCTTCACCAAAGAAAGAAATTATATTCTGGATCAATCTACTACAACAGCTACTCTGGCATTGATTTTAAAAGATTGGGCTTATAACATGAAAAGAAAAGACGGAAATGATTATAAAGAAGCAGTAATAAAGACAATGTGGAATAAAACGGCAAAATGAGTTCAAGAACTTTACTTTAATAAGTATAACAGGTCCTTTGATCCTTTCCATGATATAGAATTCAGAAATGCTCGGAATGCAAGAGATGCAAAAAGAAAAATTTTACAAAATCATCCTGAAAAGCACAAAGTTCTGTGGCACTTTCTAATACAGAATTGTTGCAAATTTTTAACTATTGGGACGAAGATACACCTTGTGGATTGCAAAGAAAGTTTTTTCACGTTGCATCGTATGAACTAGCTTGGAGGGGAAGAGAAGCTACGAAATGTTTAGTTCATTATTTTAAAAAAGAAACCGACATAAAAAGATTAAATACTGGCCGCATTGAATACAATCCCATCTTTACAAAAACTGCACAGGGTGGAGCACAAAGGTGCGCTAATAGTAAATGGTTGACTCCAAACATAAATAACCCAGATATTTGCCCTGTTCGTCTTTTTGAAAAACTAATGAGTAAACGTGAAGAAAATATTAAAACCGAACGCTTGTTTCTTACTCCAAATCCGGCTTGGCAAACTCATGGCTTTTGGTATAAAAACGTTCCTGTGGGAATAAATTCCATTTCAAAATGGATGAAAGAATCCGCAGAAAAAGTAGGTCTAGACACAGTTACTAAAAAAATAACTAACCATTCTGCCAGATCAAGTGCAGTAAGTAACCTTTCAAAAGCTGGTGTAGGAGAACAAGAACTAATCAAGGTCACTGGTCATAATTCTGCAAGTTCGATTAAACCATACTTACAATTGAACCAAGAACATCATTAAAATATAATAAATAATCTTAGAGAAAATACGCAGGAGGAAACACTTAATATAACAAGCAATTCCAAATCCTCAATAAATAATGAGTCTCGAAATATTTTTAATAATTGCGTTTCTCATTGTACTAATTTAAATTGTTAATTCTTTTAATATATTCACAATGTGTCAACGATATTTTCATATATTGTAAGTAATAATTAATTAAATTAAATTTTTCAATAATTTTATGATAGTTTTATTGATCTTTTTTATTGTAAAAATTTGTGAATCAAAAAATAATCTAGTCAAATATAACTCGAGAGTTCAATAAATTAGAAAATAATTTGACAGATTTTGTTCAAACTTGTTGCCATTTGGCAATAGTCACGAGAGCCCGCAGGGCTCGAGTGGCAACAAGTTTTCAAACAATCTGTCAAATTATTTTCAATTTATTCTCACTCTCTTGTTATATTATTACTGATAACGCTGTAAATAAGTGGTATCAAATAACTTGTGATGTTATAATTTAGTATGTACTTACATTTTACTTTTACTATACAATATTACCGTTACTTTTACAGCATTTTTCTTGTAACTAATTACATTTATATTCTGTAACTTGACCGAAATCTTTCTGTGTGCATACATTTATTTGCTTTTTTATATAGTTCAAAAGTTACAGCCGTTTAAAATATCAACAGAAAGAAAATGCAAAATTCATATCAAACAAAGCGAAAACACAGGAAGAAACCAAAGAATGCTCTTCAGTATACTACAATAATTAAGCCATAAAATGAGTGCATCCTAATATTTAAAACATCTTTAATTTTTGGCCTTGACAACAATTTAATTCTAAAAAAGTGCGGAAAAGTACTTTCCATCATGATTATCTTTCTAGTTATTTTACAAAGTAATTTCATCTATTAGATAAAAATTATTTCTGTATTTTCACGTCAAAGATATCTCGGTGCCAATTTATGGTAATTTATTAGATAATGTTCACCTTTTATGCAAATACTGTAATTTTTAATTTATCATTGACATCGTATCGCTTCCATATCTCAGGACTGGTAGGGGAAGACCACGCATAGACGGTAGCAGGAACAAAAGGTAATTTCAAAACCTTGGACTTTAAAGCTATGAATGATCATAACAACTCCAACTACAATAGGCATTTTATCCAAGAGCGTTGCAATTTTGATTCCTTTTGACAGTGAGCAAATACCATGAAGTGGTATTGTGATCACTTTTTAAATTTGATGTTCATAGATATAATTTCAGTACGCTCAAATTACAGTCAAGTTAAAGAAAACTTGTGATACATAACTTCACACAAGTGTTACAGTTTCATAGCAATTAATTTAAATGTTCAATTTTTTGTTAAATGTTACGTATTAGAATTCCATAAGTAGGTAGACTAATGTGAAGGTATGTGATACGTCTGCGAGGTTGTATTTCCTCAGTATCAAAGAAGGAGATCATCATAGATTTGTCACATGGAGTTTAGCTGCCTAGTTTTAACGTAGGTATAAGATTAAACCTTTCCTTTCATCCTACTTAGAGAATTGTATCATGTCGCATTCTTTTTTAAGCATAAAAAAGAGGAAACAAACATGATTTTTTTGTGAACTATCGGTATCCCTTTATCGGGAATGTCACGTGGAGTCTCTTGATTACAAGGTTTATCAGCAAAGATTTTATTTTAATAAATTCTTGTAGATTTTACTCCGGATATATACCGTTAGTCATCGCCACGCTATCATCTTGAATATTTTCACCATTTTTGGTAACTACTCGTACTATCCATTATCCATCCATCGTCGCCGATGCAGTTTCTTCAGCACTTCTAGAGCATTGATTGGGTTATAAATTCATTTAAGGTAATTGTGTGCTAACATTATCAAGGTCCGCGTCGTTCGAGCGCAGAGACCAATTTCGCCCTGGAGGACAGGAATGGACTGAGCGTCCGCCCTGATGTACTGGTCATATCCGTACTATGTACGCCGTAATTAGAAACGGCCACAAACACTTCGCCGATGGTTAATATATATTACGGGACAGCCAGGAGGCAATTAACATCTCAAATGAGTTATAACCGCTATCGCCAATTTGATAACAATGCCCAGGACAAATACAATTATTCCGCCGTGCTAAACACAGATGTCGTATCTCATTTATTGGTATGGCCAGTTTCCACATACTAGCTATTCGCTAAGATTGAACATTTTAAGTTTTATTTTAGTAGCAAAAACGTGGTTCAAAATGTGGAGTCGAAACGAAGAAAATTAACAAATGGATGAATTAACTGGGATTTGGTCAATTTGGACTGTTAAGAAATGAACTCCGGTTGTTATTTAGCGTTTAGTTTATTTCAGGCTTCTTCAGAAGTAAAATGTAGGGAATGAAATTCAATAAAAGAATTTGAATATATATATATATATATATATATATATATATATATATATATATAAAAGGAGTCACTGTCGTCCGTTAATAATTACGTTGCTAATTAATGGGAATTCGACTGGGAGACTTAATAATGCTACTCTTCACTCATTGAGCCAAGCTTTCGGCGTTTATTTCTATCGCCTTCTTCAGGGCAATGATTTTTGAGGTTACGTTATGAAATGGCCATCCTAGCATTCACCAACCAATACTCCCCACTTTTTTGTGCAACACATAAAGTGGGGAGTATTGGTTGGTGAATGCTAGGATGGCCATTTCATAACGTAACCTCAAAAATCATTGCCCTGAAGAAGGCGATAGAAATAGACGCCGAAAGCTTGGCTCAATGAGTGAAGAGTAGCATTATTAAGTCTCCCAGTCGAATTCCCATTAATTAGCAACGTAATTATATATATATATATATATATATATATATATATATATATATATATATATATATATATATATATACCGCCATCTTGTATTAACTATTTCAAAGTTTTATATATATATATATATATATATTGTCACTGAATAAATATGTTATGGACAGACTTGACAGATAAATAGTTGTTTTTAAGACTTTTGATTTTTTTTAATGTAATATTCAGTGTGTCCACTGTGTGTTTCAAATTGCAATGTAATGGCTCACATCAGTGATATCAGGCCAGTGCAGGGCGAATCTGTCCGTATTAAAAATAATTGAGAGCTGAAATTTTGGAATCAGTGATGAGAATCACACTACTACTAGACTATGTCCTAAAAATAATGTTTTCAATTCCATTTTGCAGGTGACGTCACAAGCTATCAATTTTATCTTTTAACGCGTAATTTGGGAAATTAGAAAATTCAGAAAGTCTTTTAAGTAACGTAGAATACAATAACTTATTTCGGAAAAAATGACAAAAAACTGACTCTAAAGTAGTTTTTGTTCCAAGAAAATTACTGTTTGTTTTTGTAAAAAATCAAGATATTTAGTCTCAATACACGTAAAAGTTGAGGGATTTTCTCAGGTATATTTTTCACCGAACTTAAAAGCGATATATCAAACTTAAGGTAAAAAATGTGCATTTTTGTGTCTTATAGTGGATATTTAATATTTGGATCTTTGTTTTTGTTTTTGAAAAATTACTGAATACTTCTTCAAATTTCTATTAGACATTTTGTTCTAGGGTCAACCGTTGGGGCATTGTTTAAAAAAAAACAAATTTTTTTACCTTCAATCCAATATGGCGGACCGCGCCGACCAAGCCCACCCCCAAGGTCGAAAACTTAGATTTTTTATCGGGGCCTGGATCTAAATATTAGTAATAACTAATAAATTTGTATTTCTTGGGATAATAAGGCTCCAAAAAAGGTGTTCTTTGTGAGTGACCACAGAGTGACCACAGATATGACGGCTCCTGTGCGGTGTGATGCCATCAATTACCGAAAGCTTCCCTTCATTCCCGGCTTGTCGCAAGTCCTCTCCCGTATTTTTTTTTAATAATTTAAGAATAGCCTACTATAATCTTGGGACAGTGAGAAACTTCTTTACCAGATTAAAACACTGTAGATTAAAATTCCTGTAGATCATATGCCTAATGTTGTTGACCGTGTGCCGTGTGCTGGATGTGAAGCAACTTATGTGGGCCAGATAGGTAATTGGTTGAGGACCAGGATGAGCCAACACAGACTGGATATAGGAAGTAATAAGCTAACTAGTGCACTAGCTCAACATGCTGTGGTGAAAATCATGATGTTGACTTTGACAACGTTAGTATAGTGTTCAAGAAACGTAATCTCCGAGAAAGACTCTTTTTTGAGATGATAGCTATAAACCAGACTAGTAATGCCATGAACGCGGTCGGACACAGAAAACTTAAGCAACATCTACAGTTTTTTATTGAACTTGTATTATAATCACTCAAGGGTTTTTAATGTTACGGCTATCGGTGTGAGCGATTTAAGCGAGTTGTTTTTTTAAAGTGTTGTTTGTTTTTAACTAATCTATTGCTTTTTGTTAGTTTCGTTTTTACACTAGTTCGTTATTTTGTAATGTACCATATGGTTTTTAATTTTTATTGTGCGGGTTTTGTCAAAGTAATTTGTTGTCGTAGTATAGAATCCTTTGCGATATTTTCTTGGGGCAGGTTAGGGGTTTTCCGCTTTTTGAGTGAAAAGATCGTCCGATGTCCACAGCTGTCAGTTTAGTTTGTATGTCCGTACCCGCTGTGTGTGCGTTCTGTTTAGTTGGTTGAAATGTTATTAACGTCCATGCTTGTCACTGTGTTTTAAGACCATTTATTAGGTATGTACAATCCGCTTGTAACATGTTTTGTTGTTTGTCAATTATGTGTAAAATTTTGAATTCCTGAGGAAGCCAACAAGTTATGGCGAAATATTGAACAATGAAAAAGGTCTAACAAAGAACACCTTTTTTGAGCCCTATTATCCCAAGAAATACAAATTTATTAGTGTACAATCAGGGGGCAAAAAGTTTTGCATTGCATTTAAATAACTAATAACATATGTATATCAAAATCATTTCTACCCCACCTGTTGTAGGACAAAACCCCCAATTGACTGGACCATCTTTTAAATTGTAATTGAAGCGTTGCTTATTTTGTATTCACTGTTTATAAATATTGTTCTTATGTAATATCCTTAATAAATTGATTGATATCACATTTGTAGATTTTTCACATTGTCGATTGTTTGATCACACAAATGAAGATGTTTGAGAATAAATAAATAATAATACATAAATAATAAAAAAAATCCTCTCTTTTTCCTGTATGTCCCCAGATACGTATTTACAATTAAATTAAATTTGTCGACAAAAAATTATTCTTTATAGACTTTTGGGTGCTTAAAAAGTGCAAAGCAATAGTCGGAATTTTGATTTAACACAAGGTGGTTAAAAAGAAGAAATGAAATGTTAAATTTTCTCAAGGGCATACCATATTCTTTATATATTTAAATTAAAAATGTCCAAGGTAATACAAATCTCAGATACAGGTCCAGTCCTGTGCGAATCTGCAAAGCGGTACGTCCGTCATTAAATATAATTGGGTCACAAAGTTTTGAATCAGAAATTAGAATCTAAACTACTTCAAGACTAAGACTTTCTTTAGTTCACATTTTGTATGTGTACGCAGTTTCGGGAATTATTTGAACTAGTTTATGATTGCGAATAAAGTTTCTTATAGTATGAATCTTCTTGAAGATGTAATTAATTGAACGCTGTGCTTGCAGGATAACGTAAGGAAAGCGCAGACGGAGAAACGGAGCCGCGATAAAACGACGAGTATCCGCCGAAGACCCAGAAATTAAAACGCGGTCGAGCGTTAATAACGCCGAATACTATTCCGCGATGGAAAATTAAAAGTTCCTTTTTGTTTCTGGGCGATCGCGAAACCCAGAAATCCCGCTCTACGTCCCTGGGCCAAAGTATTAAGCAAAAATCGGACGGAAACGTAACTTTTCCATTAAAAACAATCGCGTACAATTTTGGTTGATTGTTTTTGCGACTCAGCCGGCTAAATGGGAATGCCAATTTCCGGTATAAAAAATTTAATTTGCAGTAGATTCAAGTTACCGTTGATTATTTTTGCACAAGGGAATACATTGTTACGTTGCACGTTCAATATTTCATCAGTCATTTGTGAAATTGAAATTAACTTCAAGCTCAAAAGCAAACTATTTGTTAAATCAGTTTTCGGTTCCAGTAATTCATTTAAAGTGTTTTTTTAATGATAGACATATCAAAGGACATATGAGTAGGCCACTACACACGAAGTACATCCTAACTATCAGGTCAGACAGTTTAGTCTATACTATGCTGACAGGTATTTGTATAGACCTATACAATTTCTCTAATCTTTATATTATCCATTTTATAAACATATAGTACTTTGTATAATTATGGTAAAAGTAATTAAATGTCGAGTCAAGCAGTGTTATTTGAAGAAGTTAAAACATGCGGTAGAAATATCATAAAACCATCCTATGGATAGAATTTGTAATCCTGTTAACGATATTAAACTGAACTATTTAATGAACTCGTTAATATGACGATATGAATAATTTCTATAATATATGAAAATTATTGTGGGCAAAAAGTCAACAAAAAAAATTTTGCCAACATAGCTTTTGTGTTACATAATTCGATAAGCAAGTTTCACATCGATTAAAGGATGCAATAAGTATCATAATAATTTAGAGTATATATAGTACGTCTTTACATCCCTAATAGTAATAAGTAAAGCTGCTGGTCTCTGTCTGGTTCTATACAAATCTGAACCGCTTTTTCTCTACTGTAAATCTTATTGTTTTGGATTTAACCCATTTAAATATTAGGACGACACTGTTCAACATTTTAGTGGAAGTTGTTATTTTTATATTTATGGTATGTTGACCGCGTAAAGTATGAAAATATGAGAAAATCTAAATGAGGGTTAGTTACTGTACAAAATTCGTTGAAAAAAATTCGCCGGAACACGATTTTTAACTCTTGTGCACATGGATATTCCGAATAGAGTATGAAGTTGCGTTTTGGGTAAAATTAGTTGCACTGTGTATGAACTGTGATCTTACGGACTCTCCCGTAAGATTGTTGAAACAAGTGAAACATGTTCTAGAAACCTCAAGAGGGTAAGAGTAAACCTTAAACTTTGTACGTTCACCTGAAATCCTGAAAGTTTGTTCACAATATATTTCAATCATTTACAACGATTAGTGTGTAGGTAGTAACTATGTAGTGTGCTGATGGTTCAATTCCTATTGCAAACATATCTACCTAAAACTGCTATTCGCTTTTTATTCACAAACAAAATCCTTAATTTTTAAACTTTTTCTCGTAAATTTTCTGATGTAAGGTCATACAATTTGTATGCTACCATGAAGACAATTAACAGATCTATCATAATCAACAAGAAAAATACGGAGTTTGCCATTTGTCGATGACGTCATAAGTACAAAACGGGAAATTGAATTTGTTACAAAAATGTGCATAATTTACAATCGACGTGTTCAAGAATTTTTGTAGTTAACAAACAGTTTCCGAGATTTGGTCATGCTTTCTACTTTGCGCGCTCACTAAATACTTCTTAACAAATAACCAAAAAATCAATAAGTCAGAACAGTTCATATTTGAGTAATAACTTTAATTAACTGTATAAACATTTCTAAAAATATAACACCTCAGAACAAGCCCATATAAAATAAAAGCACAGTAAATTTGGAACACCAAAGTAAAAGATGCAGTTATCATTATTAACAATGAACAACAATGAAACCATTTTCAAGTAGATCAGTATCTCTTATATTTTTTCATGATCTCATACATGTTTACTAGATGTCATATATTTTGATAAGTAAAATATGGCAAACCTAGGCTGGCACATCGTAGAAAACTTGCGCTAACCGCACCAAACCCGAATGTCTTTTATACTCTTATATTCATACTCCATATATAAGTAACTTGGGAAATTCTAAGAGCAGATATACAATTTTCTATTTCATTTAGAAGAGGTTATTTGGTTGATTTTTTCATGAACAGATTTATAATAAAATCAACTAATATCAAAATAACTAATAATAACATAAAATAAAACACCAATAAAAATTGCCGCCCCCAAAAGGTTGGCGCCCAGGGCTATAGCCTATTTAGTCCTGTGGTTAGGGTGACCCTGCCCTTACCCATATTTTAACATTGTATTATCTGTGTGCGAAGTTTCTAAACCTAATGTTAAATATATAATAAATATATAATGTAATAACATAGACAGAATGAACCAACCAGATATTTTAGTGGTCTAAGTTCGAGATACCCTTTGGAGTAATTGATGAATCTTGCACAGGTTCCATATCAATTACCAACATTTTGCTTTTCGAATTATCCCAATATCTAAATTTTTGTAAAGCATATACAGTTTCAAGTTTCATATACACTTTACCATTATCACACGCCTTTAAAGTATTGGGAAAAAGAAATATTACAGCTTATTCTACCGGGTAAAAAAATATTATGGTAGCTAAGGAACTAACGTCAGATTATTGTATACTCTATAACAGAGCCACTTCGTTTTCTAACTTGTAGCAGTGAGATTCATATCAATATATCAATTTTTGTAGAAGATACACAGTTTAAAATAAAACTTTCCATGCCTTTTTTTTTAACATAAATAATCCTTTTCTGTGTGTAGTCTCGCAACAGTAATTAAAGAATATTATCAATTTGTCAGCATGGTATTTAAGTCCACAGTTGTATGTCAAAACGAATTCTTCTTCAGATATAACAGGCTTCAAGACCTTTTTCCCAAAATTTGATAAGGCTTTGTGGTAATCTTAATGCACTTTCTTATACAGTTGTGATAAAATCATCAAAATCGATGAAAGATTGCAAACGATATTGAAAAATCTAAAATTATAATGTTTTGTTTGTAATTGTATATATAATATGAACATTCAGATATTGGGATCAATAAAAAAAAATTGAGAGTCTTTTTAACAGGGTACATGAGAATCCGCTCATGTTCCGTAATTACTCCACAGAATGTCTCAAGCTTAGACCATCAAAACGACATGTTGGTTCTCCTGGTAATATAATGTGTTAAGAATGTCCTTTTTAAAAATTCTAAAATCATGAGACAATTTTGATGAATTTACTTACAATGTGCTTAATCATGAAAATCAGTAAAGAATTACGTATGTTATGGAACGTCAAAGTTTAGTAAAATTTAAAGTTATGTTTTTGCCAGTGAATGTAGTACTACCACCGTCGTGTATTGAGTTGTCATATTTGTATACTCTGGATGCAATTATTGATGTAGTTGATTTTAATTGAAACAATTATTTGGTTTATTACAACTACAAATTCAAATTGTATCCATAGATATTATATGCATAGTGATATATTTAATTTGCATTTATTAATTTCATGTAATTAATATCTGCAACACGATGAACGACAAAAATACAACATAATTAAAATAGCCTAACTGATTGTAAACCTAGCTCGCAATAATCAATTACAGAATTTTCAGCGGAATTCTCCGGTGAAAGCTACAAAGAACAGTGATGTTTTTTGTTTGTTCCGCGCCTACAATTCAGCCATCCCTTATGTTTGGTTCAGCGAGTCGTTAAGAATACTTACCTACCTACCTGTTCCGACGGTTGCCCGAGAAGAGAGAAAAAGAGAAAAGAAGAATTACCGGAAAACAGCTCCTGGTAATTATGTTACAGAATTTGGCGGTAAATTCTCTTCCGCCGGCTAGCCCTTCTAATGGCTGCAGATATTTAATGGGTCGTTCTTTACTCTCGCAGTGACAAACACGGAAAATATATCGACACTAATTCTTTTTTTCTCTTACCTAGTTGACGGCCCAATTAAAACCTTTAGCCGAAAATTTACTCACTGCAGTAGTACAGCGGTTCCTCCTTCACAGTCTGTCTCCTTCGCGCCCAAACTTTTTGGCAAGGATTCGTGGCCATTATTCTATACTCTCGACTGTCGTACAAAATTGAAAAAGTAATATGCTGTAGGAGATTCTACGATCAACAAACACATCTTCTGTTATTCAGTATAAACGGAAATTGAGAGCGAGAAAATGCTGAAATATTGAACATTGTATTGCTTGTCAAGTGCAAGTGATTCCTTTTACCATCTCACTGAAATATTTCCGCCTTTGTAGGATTTTCGCATTGACAGCTTTGTAGTTCTTTCCTATTTCTTCTAATATCAAAAATTTAACTTCTTACTGATGATTTCATTTCAATACAATACAGTTTATAGCAATATTATGGTGGTGTCGGAGTAATCATTACAAGTAGAAATGTTTCAAAGTAAGAATAGAGTCCCTGTGCGGCGGGAACAAAATTGTGACCTTGAGATTCCAAATAAGGGTAGGCATACTATCCTAATGTAATGGCAAAATGTTGAAGTGATTCGGCTAACAATAAATTGAAGTATATATGTGTGGCGACCACATCATGGTTGCCATGAACAATGGAGAAAAATAAAAAGAAAGGCAATCACGGATGTCAGAATATACATCGACAGTGACTCACGTCTGCAGCCTCCACAATTTTATATTTTGTAATAGTTAAAGCTAAATAAAAACCTTTTTCTTAACTATATATGTACAGTGCTTCCCAAAAGTAACGGATAAATTCAATAAAACCTTAAATAAAAATATTTCAGAAAAATGGTCTGACACGTCGATTTTTATTTTTAAATTACTATCCTGACATACACTCTTCAGCCCCCCACCCCTTCGCCCCTAAGGGTGGCAACCCCAACTTTAAAAAATCAAATAGCAAAGTACCCCTTGCGATACCTCAATTGATAGATTTTTTTATTCTGAATACAACGAAAAAAAGATTATCAAAATCAGTTGATAAATAACCGCGATATTTACCAAAATGTATTCAAAGAAGAACGTCAATACTCGAGTAAGCGCTGCTGAAGCGGACATAGCAATATCGTCAAACAATTGCAACTTGTTTTTACTTATGTCAAACACAATTCAGATTTTTCGTCATTGAAGAAATAGTAGCAAATTGAGATTTACAGAAACCGAAAGAATCGAAGTTTTAATGATTGGGTTTGAAGATAGAAGCCGGACGCATGACGAAGTTCGTGTTTTGTTCAATGAAACGCACCCGGACCGTCCGCCAATATCGGAATCTACAGTAAGTCGAATCGAAAACAAATTTTGCAGGACGTCCATTGGCCTTAATTGAAAACCGACAATTGGATGCTATGTTAATGGTGCAAGAAAATCATTCAACCCTTGCGGAGGTCGCTTCACAAGTTAGTGCGTCAAAAAGCACAGTGTCCAGATTATTTCGAAAACACAAATTTCACCCGTATAAAGTGCACTTGGTACAAAAATTGTCCGATCATGACTTTGATCGACGAGTGCAGTTTTGTGAGACAATGATGGAATTCTCTAATGAAAATCCTTGCTTAATTAGAAACATCGTTTTTTTCTGTTGAGGCAACATTTTGTCTGAATGGCACCGCCAATAAACAAAATTGCCGTTACTGGGCTCGTCAAAATCCGCATTGGATGGTGGAAGCGAACACACAATATCCTCAGAACCTTAATGTGTGGGC
The DNA here is from genome assembly GCA_963966075.1 of Aphodius sticticus. Lineage (NCBI taxonomy): Eukaryota > Metazoa > Arthropoda > Insecta > Coleoptera > Scarabaeidae > Aphodius > Aphodius sticticus. Next base: position 11,608,634 of record OZ014512.1, read on the forward strand.
TGGTCTGGTGGGTTCTAGAATTATTGGACCAAATTTTTCGACGGAACACTGAATGGTGAACGTTATCTGAACTTTCTACGAAATGAACTACTACCTACTTTAGCGGTGTTGTTTCCCAACGCAGAAGATCCTGATAGACACAAGGACAGAATTTGGTTACAGCAAGACGGTGCGCCTCCACATTATGCGCGACAAGTTCGAGAATACCTCGATCAAGTATTTCCTAATCCAAATATTTTCAAATTTACTAATGGATTGGTAGATGAAGGCTTATTGAATGGCCAGCAAGATCGCCAGATTTAACCCCACTAGATTATTTTCTTTGGGGCTATTTAAAAAGTAATGTTTATTTTAATAGACCTGTAAATATTGAGACGTTAAAGGAAAGAATTCCTGCAGTAATTCACTTAATAACTCCAGGAATGTTCGAAAATTCGAAATAAAATGTTAGAAAATGTTCAACAAGCGTTTGGGGATAGACTAGGGCATTGTCTTGTCGTTAACGCACAGCACTTTGACAATTAATTAAGGATTAGTTAATTAAATTTTGTTATTCCTCAATTTCGTGTATAATAAATTTTCATAAATATCGCCGTTATTTATCAACCGATTTCGATAATTTTTTTTTCTTTGTATTCAGATTAAAAAAGTCTATCAATTGAGGTATTGCAAGGGGTACTTTGCTATTTGAATTTTTAAAGTTGTGGTTACCACCCCTTAGGGTGAAGGGGTGGGGGGCTGAAAAGTGTATGTTAGGATAGTAATTTAAAAGTAAAAATCGACGTGTCGGAGCATTTTTCTCAAATATTTTTATTTAAGATTTTATAGAATTTATCCGTTACCTTTGGGAAGCACTGTATAGTAAATAAGGTTTGAATTACTCGACCAATATCTTTGTCACGCCCCATCTCCTTAGTTGACGATAATTGCTTTTCATGTCATACGTTCTGTTCTCAAACTATAAATACCTATATATTGAGTAGAATTATAAAATTATGTCATCGTATCATATAAAAAGTAAATAGGTAAACAAAAAGATAGAGGAAGATAGAAACTTGTAGGTATTAGATTATATTTAAATAATAAAAACGTCCTAAGAAATTAAGTAAAGCGATTTATTGTAATAAATCGCGCTTCTTAAGGTTATGATTATATTATATTATCTAATACAAGAACCAACCGTAGAGGTAAAATTAGGGTCAACTGCTGTACAATCTACTTCATGAAGTTTCTACGATTCTTATCGTCATGGTAATCACCTCTTTCGGATCCTATAATACAATACAGCTTAGACACTTGATTACCGATAAAATAAATATGAATAATATATCTGAATCATCAATATGCCATTAGAAATGAAACCTCCCCCTCCACCAGTATGGACTATTGTCAACAGTTTTCCTTGACTTATAGGTTATTTCAATTGTCAGATTTATTTGTGGCATTGGACTACCGAAAACCGGCAGTATGGGAGGAATGAGTATCTGTTTGATCAGTGTAAGCAATATTCCAATCATATCAACGACATTCTATCATCATTCTTAAGTAATTGACTCGCAATTCTTTGTTTACACGACAGCTCCACGAACTAGCTGAAGTTTTTTGCAATCTGTAATTTCAAACATCGAGTTTCCAAAAATGCCTTATATCAATAAATACATTAAGCTAATTTTCTTAAACCTTATTCCTGAATAGATTTCGCATTGTAAATTCAATGTCTGTATAAAAATAAAAATTACCTCCAAAACCGAGACACGTTCTTGAATGAATTAGTTTTTATTATTATACTAGGTTTAACTAAAAATCGTTTCCCAAAAAATGAATTTTTCTACTAGAATATTTTTCGTTACTAATCTCTTCTGTCGAGGGAACTGTACTATATATGATCACGCATGAGAGAATCGCCCTAACTGCCATCTCCCGTTTCGATGGTATTGACTTCTGTATTTAAAGCCCCATAACTCTAAAGCTACTGAACAGAAAAAATTGAAATAAAGTATCTCATACTCCTGAATCATTTCTACATAAGTTGTATGACTGTCGACATTTTTTTTTGCCTCCCGGTGTAACCATGAGCGCGAGAGAAGTGAAAAAAGTACCCAATTTTTGCAGTTTCAATTAACGCTCGCCTTTCCGATTTATTTTCTCTTAAACCACTTACCACAAAAATTTCAGTTTTTGTCCAGGTTGCGTCTAGAGTCTCTTCTATAGATTGGTGTTTTTGTTTTCTTCAGTTTTTATGGTAAAGGTTGCGAACAAGATTTTGATGGAAGCCGATGTCTCAGGAACGAATGTAAGCACGAGAATGCAGTTAGCATGCAAGTAATCCTTATTTACTGTGATAGATATGAATTTTGAAGCATTCCGAGTATTCGTTAATTTTTAAGACGGAAATAAACATGAACAATATTTCGCGCAGTACACCTTCCCTCGCTTGTGGGTTTTGGTGCGAGGCAGTCCAACGAGATGCGAAGTCTTGACGCGATCAGTGAATACGTTTGAATCCGTGTTTGTAAAATATTGTTGGGTATAATTAATTGTACATCTAAAGTCATTATCTATATTTAAGTCGCACTACTATTCAAAATTCCGAAATTAAATTGTTCTGATCGTATCGTACTAATAGTAAATAATCTTCCATTGTCCCAGCTACGTTTCCGTTTACCGTTAGGATTGCTGTAGTGCGCGCAGCACGAAATTTATATCATTCATATTAAATCGCTTTAAAAATTATTTAAAAATTATTATTCAATTCTGTTTCTACAGTCCATTAAATAAAATATGACGATTGATTATGTGCATATCCCGATATCGTGCTAATATTCATTACTGAGATATCCGCTTCCATGAAAATCTTGTTTGCAACATTTATTAGACAAGAACTGAAGAAAACAGAAACGTCAATCTATAGAAGAGGCTCTAAATGCAACCTTAACAAAAATTTTTGTGGCAAGCCTTTTACGAGAAAAAAATGGAAACACGAAAGTTAATTTAAAAGTGAAAAAATCGGGGACCTTTTCTCATTTCTCCCCAATAACATAAATATCTACGCCACTGAATAATCTGTGGTCAACGGCAGTCACGCTGCAAATGATGTCAGAACCTCTTCTTAGTGTGACACTACTCTACTCAAATTAAGTTTCTATATTGGTCTTTCGTTCATAAAATGAAATGCTATATTTGCCCTTACAATATTGATACCAGAAACAATAGACCCTCTACGTACTCAATGAAAAAGTTGGTTGGATGACATTTTGTATCCTCAAGTTCATCAATTCCACAACGTTCTGGATGCACAAAGCCTGCCATCAGACATGGGTTGCAGATATGGGCCAAAGTAATAAGCCAACACTCATGCGTATAAGATTTACACATAAATAGTACACCGAAGCGTATGTTAACGCTTCCTGTCTGGTTTGCTTGAGTCCAAAATTGTCCAATCTTAACATTTTGACTTAACAGTTATGTAAGAAAAGTCTATTAAAGTTATATTATTAATGTATTAATAAGTAAAATAATGAGTAAATGAGTAAATGAGTAAATTAAAGTTAATAAAAGTCCTTTTTTCGTCAAGAAAACTTTGAGAAATTAAGAATGTGGTGGCTTTAGCCATCTTCTATAGCCATCTTAGTCAATCAGTGAACCATAATAAACCAATATTTAAGCAACGCACAATACAGTAGACAGACTGGACAACTCTAAAAAAATATGAACATAACAATATCAATCATAGATATATATATGCCACTTATATTTGGTAAGTGTCTTCATCAATACATTATCTTTAATTAGTATACATCTAGGAAAAACTTAACTTGTAAAGATGAGGTACATCATTAACAGAATTAAAATGTAGTTGGTAGTGTATAGTGCTAGGTACACAAAGATTCAAAACAAGTCATAGTTGTAATTTTTAAGTTAAGTCAAAAAATATACACCCTTCCTATTTATCACACCATTCATTTTCACTTTACAAAAATTACTTGGCAGGAACCAGTAGTGTGAAAAGTTCCTTGATATATGAAACTGTTATTATATTTGTAATGCTATCAACTTGTCTCTGGTAAAATACATACATAAGTTCCTAGTTTAATTTAAAACTTCATTTTAAAACGCTAAATATTTAGCGCACCAAAATTCATTGAGTCTATGTGTGTATGAACCACTAATATATTCTACAAATCTGGATTTATGATAGACTGAGTCCGGGTCCCAATTTAGTTGCAGCATAATAACCTCGCTGTGCGGACAGGGGTATAAACCAGATAAACATTTATTTATTGTGTTGGGACGTAGTATCTCATTTTATACATTTACAACCTCAACGAAAATTTGCTATCTACATCCGAACGTCACAAATATACTACCGTGCATGATATAGGACGCCATGTAAAATATTTTCTCTTTTGTATTGTGTTACGACCTAGCAGAGATATGTTAAAATGTAATTCCTTGTCATATAGCTAGTAGCGCGATTTTGTCTAAAAATAATTAACCCAATTAACCTGCCATTCATGTAGATATCGAAGATTTATCGAAATAAAGGGCTAATTTTTCAATGGTTGATATTTTTTTTATATTTTACACGTTTCAACATGGATTGCGTTTTTACTAGATTCGGTAGTTTTAGATGCAGCAGAAATAACTTTGAACTTTATTTTGACACTTATTGTTAAATACATTAATGGCTAATTACATTTCCTAGCACATCTTGTATCCAATAATGTATCCAAATAAGAATTACTGTGTGTTTTTATTAAAATCTGCTAAACCAAGTCGACGTTTCAACGTTTCGTTTCTTTTCGAGCAAAAAATTGCTTCCCCCACTTCACAAATAGGAAAAATCACTTCGCATATAATTAAGCTTTCAACCCAAAGCTGGACAATTGCGTTTTACCGAGCGTTCTAAATGCGATTATGAGTTTTTCAAAATGGCGGATGCGCCGGAGGCTATATGGCTCAAGTCAAAAGTTATAAACATGAAATATTTTTGTATAAGTACTTAATCCGGTATGTTGTCCGCAAATTGCAAACTTTTTATAATACGCCGCGAATCTGGGTCACTATAATTAATTATTTAGTTTGACTATGTGTGCCGGTTATTCAACAAGTTTTACCTTGCGCGCACGGTTTTTATTACGCCGGTTGTATTTTCGGCCGCGCTCTCTCCTTTATGTGTATACGGCCATATATAATTAAGGTAGAATAACTGCGTTCTAACGAGTTTTTAAAATTAAACTTTTCACTCATACACTGGATGGCGCCCGGTCGCATCCGAGTATGTTAATTACCCTAAATCATGACAAAATACTGCCGGCGCCCTTCAGGAGTATAATTTTAATTTTACCTTGGTCTCGCTTTTTACACATATCATCCTAATTAATGCTTGAAATATGCACACTTGCCAACATAGATAAAAGAGATATATTTATAATAAATAAAATACTCGCCTCTCATGTCAAGTTCATAAAAATATTGTGGGAATTTGAAAAAATAGAATTCTATGCGTGATTCATGGAACAATTGTTTTAATTACATCCTACAAGTAACTTCTACCAATGACGTATAATTACATCAATATTTGCATAAACATATTTTTTAACATGTGTAATATTATTTTAATTTTCTGGTCATTAATGTTAATACCTACATTTTCTGAAACAGAAACATTATTAATTAGCATTATTAATTAGTAGTAATTAGGAAGTAAGTAATTAGGAGCTTTTTTATCCTATCTTTCTGAAGAGACAATGTCATTTCCAAAAATGCAAGAGAACTGTATCAACAATGAACAGTTTTATTTATTTAATTTTTCAATGAAGAGTGTGCATGATTTTGTTTCTACAACATTGCTTTTTAAAGCACATATAAATAAATAAATAAATAAAGTTTGAAGTTGAAAGGTTGTATTTGTTAAAATAATAGTCATTTAAAATTAACGATGTTTGAATATTTTAACAGGAAATTACTAAAATTTTGAGTTGCTGTGTTTAGGAAGAAATTATGAGTGATCTTTTTAAATGTATTTCTTCAAAGAAGGTTTTTAACAAGTACAGCAATGGATTAATATAAGATTTAGTAGAATTACTTGATTGCAATGAACCGACGATGTAGAAATGTATTATATCTACACATACACCGTACGGTGCATTTTTGAAGCCGAAAAGAAAATAGATGAATAAGAAAGCAATAATTGTTCATTGAAAAATAAGAATGATTGTGTTAATTCCCAAGTTATAAAGTACATTACCTGATAATTTCAACTAAAATACTTGATAAAGAAAAATGTAGGAGATACAAGAAATTGACTCCCTTCATCACAACAAAAAAAATGTATGGGGTCGACCTTTTGTTAATTTATTACTAATTTCTTAAACACTTTGAATAAATAAATAAATAAAATGATAAACTCACTTGATCATCGTATGCAGTTTCTTCTCTGGTCTGATGTGGATTGCTGTGGCTACTGAAAAGACAAAAATGACCAATTTAAGAAAAATCATATCAAAAACTAGTAGAGCAATTCGAAATCTCTCGGAATGGTTTTGAACTATTTTTGTTGTCTCATTTAATAAACAAGCACCAAACGAATATCTCATTTCGTTTCTTGGAAAACAAACCAATTTTTATGCTTGTTTTCAGGGTAGAATTACATGAGCAACTGATGTAACGTGATTTATATGAAAATGTCGAATTTAAGTTGCATATACAGGGTGTCTCAACAGTGCGATCTCGGAAGATTATGCCTCTGTTAATGAAGATATTTTAAAACTGATTTCACTCATATAGACAGAACGCCGAGACGAATATGCTAAAATGATTAGCGTGTATACAGGGTGTTCCATAAGGTAGTACCAACCCAAACATATGTTTTTTTAAATGGAGCAATCTATATTTCGACACAATTTGGAAATCCTCGCAAAATTACCTACCCTAAACTTTATACTTTTTTATTTATTGGCATTTTGATGGAAAAACAGCAATCTAAGAAAAATTGTCAATACCTGTTTTTATTTTTATAGCGCACGCTTATATTATGATTAAGTAAGAAGCGTTCTATTATCGTGATTACCTACCATATACAGAATGTGTACAGGGTGGTCATAACCTGCAACAAAGTATAGCGCATTGTTTTTCGTAAGAAAGTTGATCTTTTTAAATAGAACACCATGTATCTAATTAATTTTTTTAATTCTACGCATTATTCTGCACAAAAAAGTACTAGCACACATCAGTGCTAAAATAAACAATTGCAGAGATAACTAGTCTTCTTCATAAAAAAAAATCGATTTTTGTATCAATAAGTGCTTCTATACAGCTGAGATACAAGCAATCTACTGAGACCCGGTCATTTTCGAAACTTCACTTTCTACAGTTTTCCACAAGACCACATACGCATGGTTTTATCTGAAATAAAAATTTAATCTTCGGGGACCAATTGGATCGATATTAATTTAGTTCAAATCATGATTGTGTGCTATTTTTTTAATTAATAAATTGTTCGTTTACCTGCGGACAGTAGCGCATATCTACTAATCAATACAAATATATTTTATAAATGAAATGTGGTGCTTTATGTAGCTAGTTACCAATCATACTTCTTTAAGTCTTTATTGAGATGTTATCTTGATATTTTACCCCACTGGTACCATCTTTAAAAACAGCATCGTAAAGGTAGGTCGGGCGATCATAGGATAGCTCTTTTAAAATCCAATTCATTTTGTCTGAAAGAGTTCTCCAATTAATATTTTCATCGAAAGAAAGCATTTCTTAAAAAGAAGAAATAATTTGTATATGTGCACTTAATATATTCTTTAAAACGAAGTATCGTTTTAATATTGAACATTTTAGATAAATAACTAGCATATGCATATTATTTCAAATTAATCGCTATAGCTAACAAGAATTTTGGTTTCACATATTTTACACGAATAACCAAAAAGAGTTAATATTGAGTAGATAACATTGAGGGCGTGTACATGCAAAATATATAAAACAGATTAGCAACATAAATCAATACACAGTCGCTTCTTCGTTACATTTCAAAATAATTGCGTTTCCTCGAGGAAATTAGTCGATCTTCGTTTAGTTTTGTTGTGTGCAACGAGTGCAGTGCTCGCTGTAACGCTGAAATCTTGGCGGAGCGTGGATGAGGTCGTCTACAGGAATGGGGCCTTAATTACCGCTGCGCCATTTTCAGGATATTACGGCTGGATGTGCAAGGCAACTCTAATTTTCGTAATCCTAATCGGTTTTTGCAAATTATTCCGCTTATTTTATTCACTTTTTATCTCCGCCCGAATTAACGCTAAACTTACGGCCTTCCGTCCCGACGGAGATGTAAATTTAATGGGACAGGAAAGACACGACTTATTTAGATCGTCAAGCGTTTATACAAAGAACATACAAAGAATGTATATTACAAATATCACTTGGAATATAAGCAATTTTATTGAATTTATAGAATATAGAACGGATTCTTAAGGACAATTATTAAAGATTAGTAAGTCAAAAGTAAGTGGAAATTAAGCATCGGATAAAATCTACCATAAAAAATCTGATGTGGCCATGCACATGACTTTATCATACTATATATAAAATTAATAGTTTAGCTGCATGAGATATTATTTGATCGAGATCGGCTATGTCTGCATTAAAATAAAACTAGTAGAACTAGACAGATATGTCGATTAAAGCTGCGTTCGGATATTGTACTCCGTTGACACCGGGTACACCGTCCAAATGACACGTGTTATTGGGTGTAGAAAGTATGAAGGTGCGCTCTGATTGGTGGCAATGGTAGGTAATGGCGGTGGTAGCAGACGAAATTATAGTGGTTCTCACATGTCGTGATGGTGACACATATTAGTTTGCATGTACATAAACTTGAGTCACTAGCAAATACTATTAGAAATACTATAATGGCGTCTACTACCACTGCCATTAGTACTAATGAAAACGCACCTTAACGGTGTACAATATCCGAACGCAGCTTGTATTGACAGTAGTATTGTCAAAGCATTAACGTTTGACACTATCTACCGTCATTAAAATCACATCTGACATATAATCTGACATATCCTGGCTACTAGTTTTAATGCAGTACGACCGATCTCGATGAAATAGAATTTGCTCATGCAGCTAAACTACTGATTATACCAAAAAATGTCATAGTCATAAATTATTCAGAATTTCCTCTAGTTTAATTTATTATTTAACTATTTCGACTAAATTCCAGAAATGCTGGCTTATTTACAAAATCTTTCAAAAATGCTAAGACTAAACCTCCAGTTGCTTTGGACCCTTTTTAACAGAAATCTTTTCAGCTCTAAGTTTGGCCATGAAACTTCTAAATATGAAGTTTCTTACCGATACCTTTAGTAGTTTGTCCGGAATCGTCGCCACAAAAAACGGGTACACACACACCCACATCCGCACACACACACACACACACAGACTTTTTTTGTACCTTGGTCAAAAATGTTGAGGGGACCCAAAAAGACATATTTCCGCTAAAATCTCAAAAATTTTTTTTGGCACGATTACAATACTTTACATCCTACGTAGGAACCTCAGGAACCTGCAATACTATGAAGAAGATTTACAAATCCCGAAAGAATAAACCTTTTTAACGCTCTCAGTCAAGAAAGATGGAGGGAGGTACATATTGAAACAAACCCCAACATTATGTTTAATAAGTTCTTGGATACCTTTTTGTACCACTACAACAGCTGTATACCCCGCCGCATTTTGAAACCAAGAAATCGGAAAGCGTTGCCCGAATGCCCAGAACTAATACAAATAAAAGAAACCCTAAATCTTATAAAGGAAACCACTCTGATGAACCCAGAAGACAACAGGATAAAGGAGATATTCAGATCCTACAAAACCTTTTACGTACATCAATGTGAAAAATACGCTAGAATGTACAACCTAAATTCCATCAACGATGCCATAAACAAACCCAAAGCTATCTGGGCAAAAATCAGACAAGTTACTGGACGCAGTAAGCACCAATATATTCACAAACATGAACCCAGCTGTGACCAGTTCAATGAACACTTTACAACGTATGTTCAAAATCTGAAGACAAACTTACCCAGAACTAATGACAAGACCCCACACATTTTAACACCAACATCAGGGAAGACCTTTTTTTATCCCACCACAGGTGAAGAAGTTTGCAACATCATAAAGAAACTGAAAGGGAAGAGAACCAAGGATTACTTTGACATGGTTACAGAAACGCTAAAAAATGTGGAACCTGCTATCTCTGAAGTTTTATCAGTCATAATAAACAAATGTATCCTGACAGGTATATTTCCTGATAAAATGAAAATTGCCAAGGTCACACCAATTTACAAGAAAGGCGCCCGAGATGATCCATCCAACTACAGACCATTCTCTGTTCTACCTGCGTTCTCCAAGATTTTTGAATCTGTTATCGCCTCACGAATAACAGATTTCTTTAATAAACAAAACTATTTCTGTGACCAACAATATGGATTTAGAGCTGGCCGGGGAACGGTAGATGCGCTACAACATCTCATGACCATCGTAACAGATGCTCTGGAAGCTGGTGAGAACTGCAACAGCCTGTTCCTAGACCTCACTAAGGCATTTGACTGCATGAGCCACAACACCTTCCTGCGAAAGATGGAGCACTATGGCTTCCGGGGAACTTCACTTGACCTGCTGCAATCCTACCTCATGAACAGGTACCAATATGTTTACCACAACAATAAACAAAGTAGCATGAGGCTAATCACAAGTGGGGTGGCAAGGGAAGCCTAACAGGTGCTTTATTCTTTATTATTTACACAAATGACCTGCCCAGGAACATCACAGCGGAGGTGGTACTTTATGCTGATGACACCACGATGATAATCCATGGCCACGAACCCACACTAACACTGGCATCCGAAGAGGCAAAAAGAGAGGCAGCTGACTGGTTTACATCGAATCACCTAATGTTAAACGTGGACAAATCAGCCAATCTTCTAATAACGACGAGTAGAAGAAATCAACAAGAAGGTGCAAGCGCTAAGTTCCTGGGAATTCGCCTTGATACACGACTGACATGGCGAGCGCACATAGAAGGTTTGTTACCAGTACTCTCGACTGCAATCTACGCCATCAGAAGGATTAGAGATGCGATAAACACCCAAGCAGCAAGATCCGTCTACCATGCACTGTTCCACAGCAGCATGGCGTATGGACTGAAAATATGGGGGGGCTCCTCTCACGCCCACAAGGTTTTGGTGCTGCAGAAGAGAGCTGTACGAGCAATAGAGGGAACAAATTACACAGAGTCCTGCAGGCCTCTCTTCTGCAAGCACAGAATTTTAACACTACATGCTACCCATATACTGCAGCAATTACTCCATGCACGAAAGCACTTGCACATGCACAGACAAAGAGATGCCATCCATGAACACGACACCAGACAACGGAATGAACTTGAGGTTCCGTTCAGTAGACTTCGAACAACCGACTTCATGCGTGAGGGGGTGAAGCTCTTCAACTACCTGCCAAACATATGGAAAAGTCTTAAACTCAGACAGTTCCAAAAACAAATTACTAAGGTTCTCTGTGATACACCACCATATACTGTGGCAGAGTTCATTGCAACAATTATAGCAACTAATATGTGAAATATGTCTATATATTTATTGTACTATACTTTTTAGTGACTTGTTGATTTCAACCAATAAAGTTCTATTCTATTCTATTCTAAAGTAAAAATTAGGAAATTCTGAAAATAACTTTTTCATAAGTGCTCTGATTTAAATCGCCATTGCACTTTAAGTTCTGCACTATCTCAAACGCAAGCAAAGTTAGGGTTTTACTTAATTTCCACACTGAATATATGTACAATTGAGAGGTGAAATAACGGCCTAATGGTAAAATGCAGTGCAACCTCCCCATGCACACCTTAAGATATAGATAAAACATTGATCCGATTTTATTATATTCTCGTTGTAGATGTTTTAACATTAAAAGAGTTAAATACTAAACCAAAATAGTAATTTAGATGATATTAAATACCTGAATATTCAATGTGTTTAAAAAGCTTGCCTAAAGCGTGATGTCTAATGAATATTTGATGCAAAATAAACGTATACTCATATCAATGCACCAATTATTCAACGAAAAATATGCATGTTTCACCAGGATTATATTATATATTTTTAGTCCAATTAAAAAATGCCGTTGATTAAAAATTGTATGTTTAAGTACGTTGCTCGTACGGAAAATGTACGATTTTATATATTTATGGCGTTTTTATTTTTATTACAAAAAGTAACTTTTCAGCACTAATGCGTTCCGAAAAAAATATTTATTTTTTCGACCCACCCTAATATGTACCAATGTACCAATATGTAGCTTATTTCACTAACGTTGTCCTACCCTAACAATTGTTTAGTTTTTGCTGTATTTGTCCATAAATAGCATCTTAAGAACTAAATTATTTCTGAACTACTAGAAAATTGATTTGAAGTGATTTATAAATATATTCTATTTATCAGTTTCTACACATCGTGTTCATAATATTGGATTACATCTATCAAACAATTTTCAGTTCAAGTATATCTATTTTCTTACTTGGACAACCGGTACATGATTGCATTTTTGGAATCTTTGTATTCATATAAACAAATACTACAATACAAATGAAGTGGTGAGTGGAAGAACTGGGTTAGTCCAAATCGGGAGTTTTTGGGAAACTGAAGAAAACTGTGTAGGTAATTTGACAACTGTGCATTCTACTGATTTGGTCAGTACAGAAAAGTTGTAGTAAACGACATTGGTAGTTGTTCTGATGTTAAATTTTCCAGAAGAGAAGTGAAGATTTGGAAATTTTATACAAAATGGCTGTCTTTGTTTGAAATGTTAAATTTTGGAATTGATCTGTTCTTCCACTCACCAAGTCATTAATACAATATATATACAAGGTGCCCAGAACTCAACGTCGTGCCGTGGACGGCTGGCCAGAATATCTAAATATGATCTTAATAAAAATTCGTTAGTTTTAGAATATTGACACTTTTATGAATGTTGTCAAAATCGTGACATTAGTTACATTAGTTAGAAGTTTTTCAAGTTCCACACCTACAAAATTCTATATTCTAAGATTCTAATTTTAGTATGCACGCTTAAACAGCGCTGCTATTGAAAACTGTACACATCTAGAGAAAAAAAATATTTTCAAGCTTAAACAGCGCTGCTATTGAAAACAGTACACATCTGGAGAAAAAAAAAATTTTTAGTAGTAAAGTGTGAGTAGTCATTTCTAAATAAAAAAATACCAGAATAATCTAGCAAGTTATTTTAAAAGATTTCCAATTTAGTGTAGTTTCTAAAAAGGTATCAAACATGCTATGTTTTACAAAGATATTGCTATTTTACTGCAAAATGACCACATTTTGAATTTATTTCAGTAATTAATTCAATTCGAATAAAAACACTAGTCAAATGTATTCAAATTGCCTGCAACCAAATTAAAGGCATACGCGATTTAAAAAAAAAACTTAATCTTTCTTACACTACCTGCGACATTATTTGCTCTTAATGGATTTACGTTATTAATTTGTTGCGTATAGACTTTTTCCTTTAACCAAATCCAGTAGAAAAAAACCTAGAGGAATTAAATCCGGAGACCAGGAAGGCCATAAAATTAAACCAATACAGCTGATCTATCTGTGTGTACAAGGTTGGTGCAAATAATTCCTTACAGCTACTGTGTAATGTGCTGGACAGTCATCCCAACCGGCCGGTCAAATAATTTTCCCCATTTAATTACCTGAAAATCTAAACGGGAAAATTTATCGCCATCTTTTAGCAAATGGACTGCCAAATCTATTAGATGATGTACCAGTGCACAAATGCAGGTCAATGTGGCTTAATTTGAATTTCTAGTTATTGAAATAATTTCCAAATAAGCTCATTTTGCAGTAAACTAGCAATATCTTTTTCTTTCTGTAGTAAAACATAGCAATTGTCACGCCATTTTAAAAACTACACTAAATGGGAAATCAAGGAAAAATTTGAGAACTTATCCTAGTATATTTTATTTAGATATGACTCACACGTATTCTTTCTCCAAATGTATAGCAGTATTACATTTAATTTGGACTATGGTCAACAGCAACACAGTTTAGGGTTGCGTACCAAAAATTAAAATTAAAATTAAAAAATATAATCTTAGAATATGAAATTCTGTAGCTGTGGCACTTGAAAAACTGATCCAACGTGACGATTTTGATCAAATTCACAAAAGTGTCAATATCTGGAAAACTAACGCCTTTTTACTAATGTGATATTTAGATATTCTGGTCAGTGATGAGTTGGCATATGATCCCTCCACTGAATGACGTTGAGTTTTGGGACACCTGTATATACTAGCATATCGTGGAAAAATTTTATGTTTTAGATAATCTCTTGAATTTTTATTTCGATTTTTAATTGATACTACACAAACAAAATAAAGATATTTGTTTTAAAATTTTTTTCGCATAGTTTGTGACGGTACAGGTTTCAATACAATCTTTATTCCAAAACAATAGATTTATACCCAATAGTATGCTTGTACTTTCTGTAATTGAAAAATATCGGGATTCCAAAAATGTAACTATATGTGGTGTGTTCCAAAAAGACAATGGGTATTCATAAATTGATAGAAACTATAAATGATTATGAATTAATAGTACAGTGTAAAATAGCATTCTTGTATTTGATTAAAATATAGTGTGTTTGTTCGGCAATTTTCTTTTAATTCATGTAATATTTCGTCCTAGTTTGCACTTCGTCACACCCAACACATTTCCAAAATATCTTGTTTTCAGTTCAGAATATCAACGTCTTTATGGCAAAATTTATTGTGTAGATGTGTAGCCAAGTTGAAGTCAACTCAATATATATGGTTCGGCAGGAATAATTGGAATAAAAACTGGGAAGAAGGTTCGTTGTTCGAAGGAAAAAATAGCATTTTTATATTTAATATTGGTGGCCACTTCTTTTGACCTCCTGAAAATGACCTATTTACGTTCCTCTTGACATGGTAGTTATTAAATTACATCGCCATCTCCATCCGAACCAGGCGTGGACTGCCTAACAAAATTTTCGCCGGGCGAGTTGGGCGCAAGCTGAAAAAAGTTCCTTTACATCTGGGATCTTTTAATAGGGACGCATTAGTAGAGATGAGTCGACGGGGAAATTTTAATTAATTAAATTTCAACTCTTTCCATCAGAGGACCGGCCGCCGAAACGGTATTTGGAGTCGCAAGCGCGCGCACGTTCTCACTCCCGCGCCACTTTTAAATAGGTAATTACAGTCGGAATGCGCTCGAGGAATTCAATTATGGCCATAACTTAAGTGCTACAGATTATGCTGAGCTGAGTGAGAACGGCGACGAATCGATGCCGTGATAGAGTGAAGTTATAATTGTCGAGGAAAAGTTTTTAACTAGTTCATTCTTCGCTGTGCGCATTTGCAATTTCGCCGAAAGTGTACTTAAAATTTTATTCGCTTTAGTGTGCTTCTGGAGCTCGTTCGTGTGCCTCGGGAGATTTTATGAGTATTTTCGTTTGGTTGATAATTGTGCCGTTAATCCCGGAAACGATGTTTACCAGAACTTATTACAACTTGTGCTAGATGTCCTCTTATTCACGCTCTTTTCAACTATATTCCATTTTTCGACTAAATAAATGCGAGAGAAAAAATCGCTAGTTTCGCAATTAGTCTTTTAGAGTATACAAAAGATGCATAAACATGTAACTAAGAGTTTGGTAAACTTTTATGACTTATGACTTAACTTAAATAGATAAACCATTTCAATAAATTGTTTCATCAATTTTTCATTGTCAGGAAACGTGGAACCGTTTCAGGAAAAGTGCTGCAATGTTGTTATGAACAACAGAAAATATATCTGAATAAATGACTGGTTATCACATCTCTTGAAGATTATGGCCAGGCTACAGATTGCGCTACGGCAACAATAAAGACTTTTGTAAAAAATCTAACGTGGACCATATAGCTTTTGTCTACTATAACACAAAGTTCTGCAAATCACCTTTTAGAAAGATCATACAAATGGTTGTAGATTTCACAAATATGTACGTGAATGAAAAAGCAAAGGAATGTACTGGGAAGGACTGGAGGGTGTGCAAAATGTAGTAGCATCAATATGAATACATCTCCATTATCAATCATATAAGCAGTGGAAAGCAGAGGAGTGGATGGATAGGTCACATGCTTAAACACAGAGAAGTCTATGCCACAGTCAACAACTATACCATGGGAGTGAAGGCTGCTAGGGGATGTCCGCAGGGAGTTATTGGATATTCGGACGACATAACAATACTGGTAAGAGGGAAATTTGAAACAACCGTATCCGAAAGGATGCAGGGAGCTTTAAATTTCATAGAAAGATGGTGTACTGGGCAGGGACTGTCGGTTAACCCCACAAACACCAGCCTAGTTACCTTCACAAGAAAAGCCAAAACACTGAGAGGGGCATCCGTGCACCTTTTTGGTACACCTCTGGCGACAGTGAGTGAGGTTAAATGTCTCGTCGTAATACTGGACAGCAAACTCACATTTAAGTCCCTTGTAGAGAAAACTACCAACAAAGCCATCAGGGCCTTATGGACCTGTAGGCGCATGTTCGGGAAGAAATGGGGCATAACACCCAGAATTATCCACTGGATCTATAAAGTGATGATGATACCCATAATAACATACGCCAGTGTCCGATGGTGGCAGCGCACTCTTTTGAAATAATTCAGACTAAAATTTAGCAACGTGCAACGGCTTGCTTGCCTAGGTATCACAGGGAGCATGTCGACCGCCCCGACAGCAGCCCTGGAGACACTGCTTGACCTACCACCTCCTCACCTACTGGTGAAGGCTAGGGCATTGGCGGCGGCATACAGCTTGCAAAGCACCCCCCACTCCAGCGTGGAAACCTGCAGAACCGGGGATGCGTCCATCTTTTTAGAGATCGACAGGAATCAAACTCTACGTATGATTTCTGACAGGATAAATAAAACGTACATCATAGAGAAGACCTACGAGGTGATTATACCCCGTAGGGATCAATGGGAACAGAACACAGTCAAACTGAATGGCCTAGTCTACTACACAGACGGGTCAAAAACCGACACAAGTACGGGCGCAGGGATATATGGGGCCGGCATATTCCGCACAGGCCCATCCATAGGCCTAGGAACGCAGGTGAACATATTCCATGCAGAAGTATACAGCATCACAGTATGCGCAATGAAACTTACAAAGAGGGCCTTGCAACGCATCAGAATCTTTATAGTAACCGATAGCCAAGCCGCGCTGAAAGCGCTAACGGCATGCGAAACAAAGTCTGGGCTTGTCCTAGACTGCATCCGAGCACTGAACAAGCTGGGAGGGACAAACTCCCTGAAACTGGCATGGGCACCAGCACACTCCGGTATACCAGGGAATGAGAGGGCCGACAAACTCGCAAAAGCCGGGACCCTGATACCTCTCATTGGACCCGAACCTATGAATAGTTGGCCTATCAATAGACACAGGCAAGAGGGAAATAAAACGCCTGCTACGTCAGTGGCATGAAGAACACTGGAGAGACCATCCAGGACAGACCTACTCAAGGTTCTTTCTTGGAAGACCTTCGGCCAAATTGGCAGAGGAGACGCTCAAGATGAGCAAAGCTGACATCAGACTGTGGACGGGAGTGGTAACAGGACACTGCCCAGTTAACCGACACCTCCACAGGATGGGACTGACCGAAGGCCCTTTATGCAGGGGCTGCGGAGAAGAGGAAGAAACTCCGATACACCTTCTATGCCTCTGCGGGGCCTTCGTTAATGACAGACGTACATATCTGAGGGAACAGAAGGTGAATCCAGATGAAATACGAGGAACTGACCCCAGAAAAATCCTGGACTTAATCAAAAGGACAATACTTCTGAGCTTATACTCTTGAGGGCACAAAAGGACTACTGACCGCAGTGTACCGTGTACACCTCTCTGATAATAATAATACTGGGAAGACTGGAGGATGCGCAAAATGTAGTAGCATCAATATGAATGACAAGAACTTGTATTGAAGATATTTCGCCTCGTCTGCACTTTTGTGATACCAAAAATATCCCTGCAAATAATAAGCTGGCTAAGATTCGTCATGTTGTACTTGACTAACAAATTTATCATCTAGGTTTCAATTGAATCGAGCATATCTATAGGCGAGTCAATGATATTGATACCGTATTACGTTGGACATAGTTGTAAACATTATATAAAGAAAAATCCATACGCTTTGGTTGTAATGCTTTGGTTGCTGCTCTTAGATTAGGGTATTATTTACAATTAGAAATTCATCAAAAAAAATAAGAACAGAAGATGACGGATGGGTCTAGAAGAGTAAGTAGTTTTTACAAATTTTGGAGCATTCTTATGGAGAAAAGTTTTCACTTCATTTTGATAATTCTTTTACTTCTGCCAAACTCACTAGAAGTCTTGGTGGAAATGGATTTGGAGCAGGGAGCACTCGTGGCAAGGGAACTAATAAATGTTGTTTGATAGGACTGCGCAAAATGAAAAAGAAATGGTATAATGGACTGCGCGATTATTTAACAACATAAGATAGTCGGTATGCCATGGAAAGACAAAGCCAGGACGAAACAGGAAAAATATTACTAAACATTTTTGTCTGATGGAAGGCATATTGTTATTACCCAACAAGATCAACTTTTAATGCCCAGTGAGTCCAAGCCCAAGCCTGTAATTTGAGCAAAAATGACGAAGTATGTTTTAAAGATTTTTCTGATGTTTCTAGACGTTCAAATACGTTTTTGTTCATTTTACCAGAAACTAATGTCAGAAATGTCGTATTCAAACCGAAAGATATTAAAACGATATGCTCATAAAGCCCATCTGTAAAAGAAAAACTTTCTCAGGTTGGTACCAGCTCGACTGGCAAAATTTTATTAGGAAAGCTGCTCGACAGGTCGAAGAGCTGACGATATAATTCAATAACAAACATGTCAAGAGCACATCGTAAATATGAGCCGAGCAAACGGAAGAATGCGATTTTCGTTCCCGTGCCAACCCCAGATAGTACCATCGGTGTGGTAGGTTTTATTCGATGCGGTATGCTATGAAATATTTATATAGGCATGCGACGCCGCTACGTCATCGAATTTATCTCGACGCGACGCTAATCCAATTTCCATTCCAATCCCCAGGTGCGCCTTTTCCTGATTAAGGTACATTTGTACCGATGTCTCAGAGCAATCAGTTTTGCGCGGAAAATAGTTTAAGCTGCGTTCGTGTAGTTCTGCATGATTCGAATTTTGAGAGCACTTTAAATTTGACGACGAAAATGGTTTAAGTTGGTTGTAGGTGTGCGTTCTCAAGGAACGTAATGGGTTTAGCTTTCATACTTTTAACGGAATCTCTTTCGTTTCAATACAAAAGTGTTATTTTTTACCCACTTTACATTTTATATTAGTAGTTTTCGAATCGGCTACAGTTGTGGAAAAACATGGAAAACACACAATTATAAAACAAGTTTGCTGATTTTCAACGGTGTGATCTTCCGTTATGCGCAATATCCTTTTTCCTCTTCGTAGTTTGTACAATTAATGTAATTTACACATTATGATAAATGTAGGTACATGAAAATAAAAAAAATGCCTCTTGTTGCAAGACGTATAATAAATAAAATTACCCCACTTATACTTTACATATTATGGTTAATCAAAAAATGATTAATCTTCGATTCTCATTTAGATATACATAAGGAATATGTATGGTCGAATTATGAATAGGTAAGAGCTTGCTTTTGTGAAGATTGAAAACATGCCATATTCGCAGTAACAGAACGTTTCAATCCAAGGATATGTTACTTTCCATATGATTAAAATTTAAGACGAAACTTAAAAGAAAAACAATTTTACTTTATCATACGTAGTATGATAAAGTATTGTAATCGTGACAAAAAAAAATTGAAATTTTAGCGGAAATTTGTCCTCTTGGGTCCCCTGAACATTTTTGACCAAGGTACAAACAAATGTCTATGTGTGTTGTATGTGTGTGTATATGTGTGTATGTGTGTGTGTGCGTTTCTTTTTGTGGCGACGATTCCGGAGAAACTACTAAAGGTTTTGGGACGACACTTCTTATTTAGAAATTTCATGACCAAACTTAGAGCTGAAAAACTTTTGTTCAAAAGGATCCAAAGGAACTGGTGGTTTGTTTACTCCTAGCATTTTTCAAGAATCTTTCAAGTAAGCCGATAATAAATTAAAGTAGATGAAATTTGGTATAATTTGTCTATGACATTTTTTGGTAAAATATTAATTAGTTTAGCTGCAAGAGCAAATTTTATTTGATCGAGATCGGTTGTGCCTGCGTTAATATAAAACTAGTTATTTAGCCAGGATTTGACAGATATTTTCATTCTAATGACAGTGGGTAGTGTCAACCGCTGATGCTTGGACAATAGCTGCTGTCAATTAAAATATCTGTCAACTCCAGGCTAACTAGTTTTATTTTAATGCAGACACGACCGATCTCGATCAAATAGAATCTCATGCAGCTAAACTATTAATATAATATATAGTATGATAAAGTCATATGCCTGGCCACATCTGATTTTTTAGTTTATCATACGTAGTATGACACAGTATTGCATTCGTGTCTGCATTAATATAAAACTAGTTAACCAGGATTTGACAGATATTTTAAAACTATTAATTTTATATATAGTATGATAAAGTCGTATGCCTGGCCACATCAGATTTTTTATTTTTCATGGAATTTTTAAATGAAGAGCATTTCCACCATCAGTCTGAACCCTCTGAATACATGGTGTTTTTAATTTTTTTTTCTCGATATTTTTCATTTAAAGATAATATTTACGAACAGAAGACCGTCAGACAAGTGAAAGCAAACTGTCATAATTTTAGTTCAATAAGAAAATATGTTGATGTTAGCTCCAAAACAGTGTGAAAACAAAAGCAGAAAATATTTCAAAAAAATATAAATCGTACGTTACGTGAAACAGAAGCAGGAAAAATCCTTTAAAAAATCGAAATTAAACATGGTGTGATTTTTCCACCATCTTTAAACAAACTGAAATACGGATTTGGATTTGGCGTTCGTGCGCAATGTTA
Organism: Aphodius sticticus; assembly: GCA_963966075.1. NCBI lineage: Eukaryota > Metazoa > Arthropoda > Insecta > Coleoptera > Scarabaeidae > Aphodius > Aphodius sticticus. Next base: position 11,629,808 of record OZ014512.1, read on the forward strand.
TCCCTGCATACGTCAAATTCCACTGCTGTTTGAGTAAAAGCAATCAAAAACATCGTTTCAAAATGTCACCCTACATACATATACCTAAAAAGTCACCCTGCATACCATAGTATAAAGTTTCTTCTGTTCTTTTGACCACAATCAAATAATGCCACCTATTCATTGTACATTAATTGTCATTTCACATTAAATTGACACGATTATCAGAAATGTTGCATAGCCATACATACAGCAACATAAATTTGGATTGACTATTGCACAATATAAACACTGTGTTTAAAAAAAATACATGAAGTTACTAACTATTATTTGAAATATGAATAATGAAAATGTGTACCGTTTTTTTGCCCACAGTGCATATGAGAGTGATGTACTATGTTTTCAGCGCTCGGCTATAGTCACTCGAGTATAGATGCAAACTGTTTGTCATGACAAACGAGAAATAACTGATATTTCTGACCCTACAAGGGTCCGTTCATGATAGTTGTTTCTTCAGAACATTACCTCTGTCTGCAACATTTGCGGACATATGTGGAGAGTTTTATATTAGGTGACAGAGGTCTTTATTGAGGTTGCAGCCATTTATAATAAAAATGATATGAATACAAATATTACTAAAAATTAAAAAAATATATGAACATAAGAAATTAAAGTGCTTCTGGTTCAAGATAATATCTAATATAAAATCATAAACAACATTAGAAGCACTCATTGGATTGACGCCTCCTGTCAGGTGTCACAGATTATTGGTACCCACCAGCGATAGCGTCGCACTCTCGCCGCCAGTCTCGCATATACATGAGGTAGATTTTGAAGGCAAATCAGATATACTGGGTAATTCAATCGCGCAGCCTGACAGACGTACGTTCTGAAATTACATTAATGGTAAACCGAGTACTTAATTTGCGTCTTGTTTCGTTGACGAGTCGTACGTGTCGGAGTAATTGCCCCCGGAGCGACGGCGTTCGAGACGCCCCCTGACGGTTGGTGGTGGGGATCGATTTTTTTTCGCCATCGTCGTCGCCCCGCGCGTCGTTCAGCCGAGAGATTACTCTTAATTAGGACGCACTAAAGAGCCCACTTCCTACGGCTTTGCATTTTCATAAATATTTATAACCGTTGCGGTGGCGTGTCCGATCCAGTTAACTCCGTTTTAATTGCAACGTTTCGGCGTCACCATCGATTTTCCCCAGGGGGCAATAATTCAAAAAGTGCGCCGGACAGCTTTTTTTCTTGCGGTTGCCTGAGAGACGGTATCAAGTGGGTCGAGTTGCTATATTTTCTTGGTTGTGTGGGCTGCGCGATATTGCGTTGTGGGATGGAGAGGATATACTATAACATGCAATAAGGAGTGGTATACATGGAATTGTATATAAGACAGTAATATAAATGAAGGGAAAATATGTATTATATGAGATGTTCGATGTATTTTCTTATTGAGATCTCAAGCAAGAATGTCAGGCGGGAAAGTAGACTGAAATGTGGGATTTGTAGTGATATAGGGGAGAGTGGTACACAATGGAACACATCGAATTACTTGCAAAATAACGCAAAAAAAGTATAGTTTTCTGGGCAGTATAGTCTGCATGTGTTAATAGATAGCTATTAATGTGCCTATATGGATACATGCAAAGGACAGGAGATTTACAATGCAATTTCAGCATTTGTCAGCTAACAAGTTTTATTTTTAGTTGCACTTAAAACTGTAAAAATTACATTTTACAGAATTGTGTTTATTTTTATATAATTTCTATTGATACTTTATTGTATTCTACTAATACTCGGCCTATTTTATGTTTGTCAAATCACACGCAAATACTTTTAAAGTATTTATTTACCACAATTGAATGGTGACCTGATAATATCACCGGTGATATTTAACTCTCTGAAGTTATCTAATAAAACACATTATAGCATTCTTTAAACCACGTATAAACAAATATTGTTATAAACACCAGCATAAGCAGTTACTGGCAACATATAGCAACTAGTTAAACCGGCCGCGTTTAAACCACCAAAGGATAAACAGCTATCTATAGAATTATGCATTGAGTCCATTGGCTATCATATCGACAGCTATCTATCCCTTGTTGCTGAAATCGGATCACGTTAACTAAAGAATAACTGCAGGTTCTTTCTAGTGCTCCTAAATAAATAAATAAGATAATCTTCATATTAAAGAAAAGTTTGAAATGAAATAAAAACTAAGTTAGTTTTAAAAAAGCTTTCCGATGATACCTCATACAACCTTCTTTCCTAGATTATTTCCAAATCTCGTATGAATACCACCCACTTCCGGTCAAACCGGAAGGGCTTCCAGTTCAAATCGAAAGTTGATAATATTACTATCGTTTATCCCCTTCGAGCCCTGTCAACTTTTGTCCCAAATATTTTCTCCGTGCAGGAAAAATAGTTCTTGTTACTTTAAAATTTTAAATGTAATTTTAAAATAATGCATTTACGATAAAATAGTAAAATATCTGTTGTTATTTTGCGTTTATTTTCTAAAATAATTTTTATATTGTCACTACAAATTTATTTTGAGTGGAAATGAACATGTTTCATTGTATACTACTACCTGTTCCATTCTGTACCACGAGTGGTGCACAATGGAACAAATAACATGCTGATATATATATACAATATTAACTAATCAACACATTTTTTTTTATGTCAACTTAGGTTATATTTATGCTGAATACACATACACCAATGTCAATTATATATCACTATTCAATTTGTTTCTGATAATTGAAACAAAAATATATCTAAACAATAAACTGTTCCATTGTGTACCACTCTCCCCTAACATATAAATGGAGCAGAATGGAAAACAATGGTGAGTCTGAAGGAGACGAACACACCACCGTATTCATTTCATAAAAATGAAAACTCAGCAGGACTCTGCAAATACCTTTGATTGGACATTACAAATAACTTGAAATTGTTCTTACGTTAAAACCTCGTTTAAAACTCTCTAAATTCACCTATAACTTGTCACTACCGCAAATTTGGAAATTCCTAGTCCACATCCATGCCGATAATTTTTTCCACGTATTATCTTTACCTGGATTAACTATCATTCGATGTCTATTTTAGATTAAACAGAAATAGTTCAAAAAAATTTTATCTATATCGTAGCGAAATATTCAACGTCACAGATAACAACATTGGTATGCTGTTTGTCTTTCAGAAGGTTGAGAAGTGTTATTACTTATTAGTAATGCCCATATTGTTGTCTGGCGGAAGATTATCTAAATTATAGTAACTATGTTTTCAAAATACTAGATATGAAATCCTCTTTCTTCTAAATGTTATATCTCGAAGGCGGCTAACTTCTAACAACCTCCTTCTTGATTAGTTTTATCATCAAATACCTACGACATTTTTAGTCCCTGTACGACATTTTAGGAACGCAGATGGTGCTTTACTGTATACTGTGATCATTGCTACTTGTTGTCGACGGTCTATAACATAGAAACAGTTGCTGCTACTTGGAAGATGAATAGAAAAATCAAAGAATACTAATTTTAAACTATACTTTGCTGTCGTCAGACTATCAGGAAACAAGATAATGTACACAATGTTGCCTATCTTTCCTTCCTTTCGTCTGATGACTACTGAAGGTTAGGATACAGTTGCTAAATTGCTCATGTTACTGTGCAAATAAGAAATTAATAAATGTACAAAAGCTACAATATTGGTTGGAATTCAATCAGTATTGAGAGATAATTTCTGCGGCGCTAAACCGAAAAAAATATGACAAAAGCTAAACTTTTTTTTGTACCATCGTGCCAAGTGTGCGATCAAATTCTTAATAATGAAATCAAGAAACAAAGGGAGACAATATTAGTTATAATTCATTTGACGAGAGAGAATGTATAAAACCATAAAAGCGAAAACAGACAAAAATTTGACATATCAAACCGGTAAATATACGGGTGAAATGAGCGATAATTTATTTTTGAGTTACAAAGTTTACAAAGTTTAGGTATAGGTACTTGCATTGTGCAGACTGTCCATATGATATTTTAAGAATTTTATTTAGGTGTTGTACAAGTCCCCAAGCCACACTATTATGTGCGTTTGTATCAATTTTAGATTTCAATACCGGTCTACACGAATTTTTGGTAATTTGCTTCGCCATAAAGATACTGTAAAAAGTTACTAAGAAAAAGTTGTTCAGAATTAAAAAATACCAAAATATCCCGAGATTTATCGAAATATTTAGATGCTTAGTTTTATCATATAAAACTGGATAAAATGGTAAGTAAAAATTTAAGCAGTGAAAATTAGTGACAAATTCCAAAGTTTTCTCTGATAAATCTAAGCAATTTAATATTTTAATGAAACTCAGTGTCGGTAAGTATTTTTTAATTTCTAAACAACATTTCGTAGTAACTTTTTACCTTGTCTTCATTCCTATGCAAAATGCCCAACATTCGCATCTTTGCGTGATCCCAGAAGGCGGGTATATTGATCTAAAATTAATTCGAGCACACACAGAAGTGCGCCTTGGGGTGTTGTACTATACCCAAAAGTTTAAAATAAAAATTATACAAGATAACAGTATCGAGTTGAGTTCACTTCAAGTGGAACACACTGTATGTAAAATAGAACCCAGAATTAATTTCTGTAGTACCCAAGATATGATGTAAGCAGAATCGGAAAATGGAAACTTCAATCTGACTGACTTTCTCCTGCCAGAAGAGTGAAACAACAAGCTCTAAAAATATCATCAGATAAATCAAGTAATGATAAAATGGTAAAATATTATAAGTAGATAGATGGAGAACAGTTCGTCAACCATTAGCCATTATCCTTGTCAAAAGCTTAGATAAAACTAGTAGGGTTATTATATATCATAATCTGATAAATTTCATTGTAATAGTTAATTAAATCTGGATAACGTTTTACTATACAATCCTTCATAGAATGTATGAAGAAAAATGTTTAAAGATTATTGCAAATTCCATTAAAATATTATTTAATAAAATTGTGGTTTATAAATAACAAAGAAGGTCTTCAAAGGAGATCACCTCAGATGAGCATAGCCTGGAAAAAGCCACCACTACTGTTAAAATGGCATTTAGTTCACTAGGTGACAGTAGGTGGGGCTTAGTTCGAGCATTTAAATTAAATTCAAATGTTTTAATCTTCGTAAATAAACCACAAATATTATGGGGTAAGCAAGCAAGCTTTTTCTGTCGGACCTGTCTGTGTTAGAGAATAATTTCCATGTTCTATGTATTACAGCATTGGATTTTCAACAAACATCGTGCCTCACTTTCCAATGTATTAATGTTTGCAGAAGGTACATGCGCCGCAAGTCTATTTGGCATAGCCGTTATGAGTAGATTTTCCCGGAGCGATCGACCCAGTAATAATCCTGAACAGACTAAACCGAGATAATTTTGCCGTGCATCGCTAGAGGCTATTATACTGCAGCGTCGGAGTAGCTTCCTCCTATGTTTTATAATTTGTTTATTTTACGTCGGTCTTTTCCCGAAACTTAGGCCAATCACCGATGCTGAGGACAAGCTACATACAACCAGGAATTTTGTCGAAACAGATGGAATTCTAACCTCCAGCAATATCTAGATTGTAGACTTCCGCGGTCTGAGTCAATGATAATATATTGATTTCTGGGTGGAAACCACGTTGAGGATTTTGAAGCAGTCAACGTTTCGCGCTCTGTTGCAAGAGGCATCTTCAGGACTAAGTTGTCAAACCAAGTGCTAAGAAGATGCTCCAGTAATAGTTCTTTAATGTGCAAACGCATCACGACAGCCTCGTCAGATGGAAGACGGCAAGCTTCCTCCTATAGTAGTAAGTTTTTAACGTTTTGATAGGATCGCGTATTTTGAGTATTGCAACCTTCCTGGTGTTAACCTAGAGGGAAGTCAAAGTACAATGACCAAGTATTGGCTACCTTAAAACCACGTAACGTACACAGATAGAATTTTTTGTTTAATTCAAATAAATATGCATTGACTCTACAATCTGGTGTTTCAATAGAGGCAAAGAAATATTTATTTGCGGATAAAAACGCATTTGTTTGAAATATTTGTTTGGTGGAAAGAACGTTTATTTGTGTCAAACAACTTATGTTTCCAGTTAAAATTTACAATTTGTATATGCCACATGTCATCTCTTCTATAGGATGTCGCACATCCTCGGCCAGTGGTTGGTCTTCCCAGCCCTACATATAGTCGAGGTTAGGCTAGTAGAGTGTACGCTGATTTGGAATCGGAACTCTATGTGACTCTATGTCTATACTGTCGATCACACGGCCTTTATACTGACGGTATGGCCGAAGTACGAGGAGAGAGTTTACAGAGCCATCTAACAATACACACTAAAAATATATTTATTTGAATCATGGAGATTTGAATCAAACAATGATTTCTTTGGCGGAAGTAAAGCTATTTTTAAGTCAAAGCAAAATTATTACTTTAAAGGAAATAAATCTCTTCTTGTGTATAAATATAGTTATTTGAATCAAAATATGATTTCTTTGGCGGAAGTAAACCTATTTTTAAGTCAAAGAAAAAATATTACTTTAAACGAAATAAATCTCTCCTCATATATAAATTGTGTTTGAATCAATGTTAGATTTGTTGTTTGAATCAAAATTAGATTTCCTTGGTGTAAAAGAAACGTTTTTTAAATCAAAACAAAAATATTACTTTAAAGGAAAGTAATTTTTGTTTGTATCCAAATATATTTATTTCACTTAAATAAATATTTCAAATAAATTAATCTCTTCAAGCAAATTAACTAGAGAAGCGTTTCTCAGCGGAACAAGATTGAGAAACGCTGAACTAGAGTATTGAATGAAGTAAATATTGTTGGCGTCAAAGAAATATGTTTTGACCCAAAAGAATAAATTCAAACGCATATATTTCTTAAAAACAAGAAATCTTTTCTATCTGTGTACAAACAGGTAGGTAATTATTTCTAAGCATGCATTTTTCTAAGCATGATGTGTTGCCATGCAGCACGGCAAGGCGAGAAATATGACTATCCACCGGAAGGATTAGAAGACGAATATTTTGTTTTTTTTATTATATTGTTTTTATTGCAAAACAAATTATCCACACAAATTATTTTACTATTTAACAACTGAAATCTAGATAAATATTTAATTAATTACTTAAAAACTAAATCCAACAAAAGTGCATTTTTCAAACACTCCGCATCCGTACTGAAACGACGTTTCTGTTCGGCTCGTGCAATGGACGTGATTTTAAATGTCCTCGACCTTCTGGACGTGAGAGAATTCCGGATCTTAAGGAAATATTATCCGTCCGACCTTCTCTGCCGTCTGCTCGTTCCGTTCCCTAAACTCTAACCGACTTGTTCGGTATATTATATTACGCCGTGCCCTCGGCTAAGAAAATATAAAGTGACCCACTCGACCCGCCCGGGTCGTGCAAAAAAAGCATCCGTTTTCTTGAATTTATATCCATCGGGGAATAATCGATGGTCCAACCGGAAACATTAATTTATGGCATTTTAAATAACTTTTGTCGGAAAAACAGAAAGTGTGTTGACTTTTACTGTGTATTGTTGTTAAAAATATATTATTCATATTACCGTATAACCTTCCATATAACCATTTATAACATAATCTGCGTGTCGCCCGCAACGTTGTATCCGTCAAAACTAACCTAAAGGCTTGCGCAAGAACGATATTGCTATGCTGATATATTCACTTCATACCACATTCAAATAAAAATATGTCCAAGTAAGAGGCTTAAAAGGTAGAAAGAGTTATCACTAAAATCAGGCGATCAACTTGAAGACCATCCTACTATGCTACCAAACACGACCCTCAAGAAAAACACGAGATTATTTTTTACTATACCTTTGTATATTTAAATTACTTACCTACTTCTAAACAAACTTTCCAAATAACCAACACTAAAAATGATATATTTGTAATTGACTTTATTCACTCAAATTCTTATGTAATTTCTGAATTGCTTTTATTATATTAAGAACATAATAGAAATAAGTGGGATGATAAACAAATTTGCATAAAGTATAAAAGAACGGTTCCAACATGAGATGTTAAACTAAGATGTTACAAATATACGACATAACTTCACGAGATACCTTCTTCCCGAATTCATATCGTTTTTAAATTTGCTGTGATTAACTTACCTATTAACTGACTATATGTTTTCTATTAATTTAATGGCGGATGCGCCTGGCAATTTTCCGCCTATACTCTGTCCGCCGAAACTTTGCAGTATTAGCCTGGATAGGGATCGAAATTCACGCCGTTGATTGGTGCAAACGGCGGGCAGATTTACACTAGCGCAAATAAAATTGTCATAATTTGACGTTTGTTTGAACTGGATGAACAGCGAACAGTTGTTGGTGTTGATGAGTTTATCTGTGAAGCTGCCGCAGGTCCAGCGCCTGCGGAAAATGTTGGTGATATATACAAACATAGTCAGAGCAAACCGCTTGGTCGAGGGGAAAAACGCTTGTATACAACATTTTTCTCATCATAATGAAACACAGAGTGTTAAATTAACCGCATCTGTAATCGGCATTTCAGAAAGAACTGTTTGGGCAATTGTAAGTGAACAGGAAAGAGTAGGAATTTTATCGTCTCCATGGACAAAAAGGCCGTCCCCTGAGGTCCACAAAAATTTGGATGATGCACATAAAAACAAACTAATGGTAGCTGTAGGCCAAAATTAAGCACTGCCATTCATGGGCAGGACTACCTCATGGCAAATGTTGCACAAATTAGGATTCACATACGAAAAGAGGGAGATTCATGTCAGATTTCGAACCGGAAAATGATTAACTGTTGGACTTATTGTATTTTAACATACATTTTTCTCCGTGTTACAAGTTATTGTAAATAAATTATGTTTATTTGTTTAACGTAATTCTTTCATTATGGTAACGCCTATTTATATGAAAGAAAAGCAAACCAGATTTTCCCAAAATTGCTAGAAAAGAATTCATGTTTTTTTCGAATTTTTACCAAAACTAAACGTTCTTTAACCATTAATTTGATGACATTAATGTAATTAGAAAAAATTGTTGTACTATAGTTCAATCACCGTGCTGGCCTGTGTAAATCTGGCTTGCTAAATCCCGCTCACCACTGCAAAGTTTCAATGAACGGAGTATAGTTCAATTGTTCCAATCTAATTTGAAGTATATCTCTATTAAGGACAATTGTGTGTCAGTACTTTAGAATCTATTGCCCTTTAAATGTAGGTAATCTCAATGAAGAAAGTTAAGCCACCCACGTCCATGAAGTAATATGGTAGAACACAATATTGCTTTGCTTTGTGAATGCATAAAACTCAAGTTTTACAGAATCATTGTGTTAAATGACAATTCAGTGATAGAGTTTGTGTTTTTATGTTGGTGATGTACATTAAATAAATTACTCCTTCCTCGTAACTGATGAGATGAATGAGAAGAAATTTAATATATAAAATTCGTAGGTACACCTGGAATTGTAGTTTTATTATTAAAACGTTTGTGTGACTAAGAAATTTGTAAAACTGCTGACGACGATGTAGGTATGTTTTGTGTTATTTTGAATAATGTATTATTTATGGTACCATCATTCTGGATGTGTGATTTACAAGACGCTGAATATTATATCGAAAGGATGGAATATTAAAAATAATAAATATAAAGCAATATGATCAATAAAAAAAGTTACATTGAGCAAATTTGATGTATTTATCTTGAATTCGAAAGCGCACGTTTTCATACATCTGTACCTCAGAGGAAAAGAGTTGTATCTCCAGTTTTCTGAGTTTAGATAAAATTGGATTTAAAGTTGCAAGAAAAAGTAATTTAAGAGTAAATGTTAGTCACCGCCCTCAAAAGTTCGACGAAACTGAGGCGCGAGAGGAGGGAACAAGCCGCGCCCACTGTACACTCCGCAGAAAATGCAAGCAACGCACGCACTGATTAATTAGGGGAACGGCGCCGGCGGTATCGTTTTTTTGAGGCAAAGATCAAAGGGGCCGTGCGGTGTCGACTGGCGACTGGCGCCGAACCGTTTCCTAATAATTTTGTGTATGTGACTATCGCATGTTCTGAAATGCTTTTCTTGTATATTTTAAATGCAAATACAATTCCACAAAACAATACAGTGATACAAATTAATTAATTGCTGTATTGAACTATTCGCTATTATTGGTGGCTGTAATGATACCACATATAAATGAATTTGAATATTTTAGTCATTATACATTTCAGTAGGTACATATTTACTTACGTTTTCTATTTCCATTCCAATACTTTTGTTTTCAGATCGTTTTGTTTTAATAAATAGATGCAACAATGATACTTTTATTGAATAAAAAATTACTATACAAAATCCGAAGTATTCTTATAAGTAAATGCTAAGAGTTTACAAGAAAAAACATATTTTGGGTATATTTTTTCTAGAAAATTGATATTTATTTATTTTATTGTATTATTTTTATATAAATACGATTGCGCATACAGTAAACTCTCCTATAACGCGGTTCCTACAACGCGAATTTCTACCAACTCGATCAAAATTTTGCGACTACAGGTTCATATAACGCGATTATCGTACAATGCGCATGCGTCTAAATTTGCGATCCTCAAATTACTATAACGCGTTTTCATAAAACGCGTAATATTAAACCGCGTTGTAGGACAGTGTACTGCGTACATACGTTGTGCAATTTAAATTTTACTCTTCAAATATGTTGAAGTATCTTGTGAATAAAGCCTGATTTAGCCAATCGGATGTCAGATTTGGGTTCAGCGCATAAAAATACTTTGGAAATGATGTACCGCAAGCAATCAATCAATACCGTGTAGTCGTTTTTGTCACATTTACATACTTACTACATGACATGACGTATTAGGCGCAAGAGTTTCGGTTAACGGATGTGTAACACCTTTATAAACGTTTTTTGCCATATATGGTAATCCGGCACGCTTACACCTATAAGAGAGTATTGCCCAAATTAACTAGCGAAGTTAATTAGCGAAGAATTACACTACACGTATAATATCTACATGTTGTACAACAAGTCGAACTAAACCCAACCCTACATAGATTGCGATTGCCCTGAATGCATTGCCAAGCGACAAGTGTTTGGTATTAAGATTATTTTCTAAATCTAAATACCAATATATTTGAAATTCTATGACGAAAAATAAATGACTGATTAAAAATTAAATTACTTGTATGTCCTTTATATAACTCCTATTAATTATTTAGTAGTTGTAAAATTGTAAGTAGGTATTGCGGTTGTTGATTATTCTTCGTTCCGTGTGTCGTACGGGGACTGCACTATAAATCCTCGCGGGAACATGCGCTCCTAATTTATAACTCGCTCTTTGCTGTCCTCGTAGAGTCCATCTGTCCATCAGGACGGCAAAAAATTATTTCTCGTATTCGGTTTCTAGCCTATTTTGGTCGAAATTCAACAATTCATGTTGCTCACATACACTTCCGCAAGAACATGCTGTCCTAATTTATAAGCGAGTGGCTGCTATCTACGTAGCACCAGCACGGTAAAATTTATTTTTCGTGTGGCTTTCGTTTGCCGGGCGCGGCGCCCTACACCTCGCGTGTCAACATGCGATCAATATTTTTGTTAGGCCGAAATTGCTCAATATTTGTGATTCCCCTGGCTGACGTATTCATGCTACTGCTTCAGACTGTACCATTTGAATTTGATTGGTCGAAGAAAATGATGTGGTGTTTATCCAACAGATGGCTGCACCGTACGACGATAAAATATGTTATTCTCGTCTCATTCACATGTTCTAAAAACCAAAGGTTAAATCATTACAACATTCATATTTTGTTGTCATTTTTTTACACAAGTTCATGAAGGCTCAATACAAAATGTTGTAATATTGCTTTTTTGATATTTGGTTCTGATTTGGAAAAAAAAATAACAAAAATTACCAATTATTGGCTTCTTTAGCAAGGGTAAAAACAAAACAACAACGCAAATGAAAAGAAGTGGCATTCGTACCCGGTGTAATACACCTTTATCTATAATTTAATGTATTACACGTGAGTATTAACACACAATTAAGCTCAGTATGTTTGGTTTTATGTAGTGTTGTTTTGTAGTACGCTACTACCTCTAGTGATTCCTCTTAAGGGAATATATTGCACCTAAAAGAATCAGCGGATTTTTACCAGCACAATAAATATCAGGCAAAGACAGATTTGACTTGATATAAAAAACTGGTGGTGCATTTGTGTCTGGTTTTGATAATAGGTAACTAATCCGGAATATAGCATTTCTCTAACATTTCTGAAAACTATGATCTTTAAGGCAAACTTATGCCTAGTGCACTTGAGTCAAGATGTTTTATAATACTAACTGAATGAATCATAATTGTAGAAAAGTTAAATTTCAACATAAAGCAATTTAATAGTGCTCATATTTTAGTGTCAAAATGTTTAAACTTCAGGACTTTTCAAATTTTGCCTTAATGCCGCGTTGTCTGAGATTTACATTTTAAGCTTTTAATTATTAACTGTGTAGCACACTGTGGAAATGCCATAAAGCCATACCATAGAACGGGTTAACGGAAAAAATTAGTAATGTTGCACATATTGAAAAGATTTTTTTTAATTTCCCGGTACATATTCATATCGATTTACATATTATTTGCTTAATTTATTTGGAATATTTATTAAGTGAAATAAATATATTTGATAGAAGCAAACATTGGTTTCCTTTAAAGTAATGTTTTTGTTTTAATAAATATATTTGTTAACAAGAATAGGTTATTATCTTTAAAGTAATACTTTCCATTTGGTTTAAAAAAACTTTTACATTGGTCAAAGACAACAAAATTTTATGGAAATTATATTATATATTATAAAATTTTATGGAAATTATAATATTATATATTGGTAGTGTGAATAACAGTAGATAATAAATGGCACTTTCAGCGCCGCCACACCGCCACACCGACGCCGCCCGACCCAAACCGGGCGCACCCGAACGAACTGAAGTCGATGTTAGAGAGAGAACCATCGATGCTAGAGAGAGAACGCACTACAATTTTTATTTTCGAGCGTAATCACCAATAGATGGCGCTACAAAATTTAAATTTACTAAAAATTTCAAATTTTCGCGTCAACCCCAGGTCCGCCAACCCCAGACGTACCAACCCCACGCGCTAAAACGGCATGTCGACCGACCGCCATATTTTAAACGACTCCATCTTCTTGAACACATTTATTTAATAAATTAAATTGTACCGAGAGCGCCATCTACCGACCAATTACCGAACTACATACTGAGGTTGTGAACCATGCTGAAATAATAGTTTGGCACTTCACCAATGAGGTTGTGAACCATGCTGAAATAATAGTTCGGCACTTCACCAATAGATGGCAGCCGGTTAATTTAAGATGCGAATTTAAAATGATAATCATTTATGCAAATAATTGCACGTAAATTAAGAGTGGTTATTTAAAATTTTAGATGCATACAGACCCTGAATAAATTATACAGATCTGCATACAGACCCTGTATAAAACCCTATCAAAGACAGAACCAAAAGTACGGAAATGGTAATACGCCAGCGAACAATTATTTGCAACCTCAGCGCGACTTTAGCAGAGGTCGTCATCCGCAAGTAAATGCTGTGTCCGCAGAAACAGAAATAAATATTAACAATACACATACTTAATTGAATTGTCTTAATTGTGTTACTGTTTGAACAATAAACTGATTATTATTATTATTATTAATAAAAACTATAGAAATAATTATTTTAGAGGACAAACTCAGTTCAGATGTCAAAATAATTTTAGAAAGCAAAATCAAATCTGAGGACAAAATTATTTTAGAGGTACCGGCGGCACCATCTATTGGCGAAGTGCCGAGCGCTCTACCGACCAATTACCGAACTACATACCGGCGCGGAATAGATCCCTGCCCCCCAACAGCGAATTAATAATAGTTCGACACTTCACCAATAGCTGGCGTCACCAGTATTGAATTTTAATTTTAATTTAGCTGGCGTCACCAGTATTGAATTTTAATTTTTAATTTGTTCCAAACGTTAAAATAAACGAATTGTTAGTGTTAAAATTATACTTCTTACAGAATTTTAGAGTAATACAAGTAGATTATGTTAAAATAACTCTTGAAATTTACTAAATACGTTGTCGTACTCAGCACAGAGCGCGTCCGAAAATGCAAATATTCGCACGGTCAGCCCATTCTCGAACGAAAATAGCTGCATGGTACAATAACGCCCCCACCCTGTATAATCTTTACACGGCCGATTTCCCTAGACCCGAAGCTGCGTCTCTCTACGCTTACGCAGACGACTTGGCATTCCTGGCCAGCTGTTCAGATGAACAGCTGGCCTATCGTCGCGTGCAGCAAGCACTATGTGCAGCAGACGGGTTCTTCCGGAAGTGGAAGCTCCGCCCACATCCTGGAAAGAGCCAGTCTATTGCCTTCACAAATCGCTATAAACTAAACCCCAGGCGGCTCTACCTGGACGATGTTCCCATCCAACAGGTGGTGTCGGTCAAATACCTGGGCGTTACCATCGACAAGAGGCTGACGTGGGCAGCGCAGTTGAGTCAGGCGGCAAAAAAGGGCTCCCAAGCCGTGGGCATGCTCTACCCGATGATACGTCGTGGTAGTAGGATGTCCATGGCCAACAAGCTCTTGCTGTACACGCAGGTCGTCAGGCCCATGATGACATATGGAAGCCTGGTCTGGGGCACTGCAGCAAAAACCCACATTAAAAAGCTGCAGGTGCAACAGAACAGGTTCCTGCGAGTCATCGTCAACGCTCCCTGGCGCACGAACATGACTCTTGTCCATGAGGAGACCGGGATAGAGACCATCTCCGAATTTCTTGCAAAGTCCGCCACGAAACGTCTCGAACGCGCGGAGGTTCACGCAAATCCTTTAGTAACTCAGGCTCTCGACTACGGGGCAACCATGAGAGCTCGCAGAAACCGCCCCAAGACGGCCCTTCTACCGCCTCCGGTGCCGTAACCCTGGTGAAATTCCGGTACAAGACCTTATAAATTGCCATCTAGTCTAGTCATTCCCGTTGTTAAGTCCTATTTATTATCAAATATACTAGGTTAAGTCATGCATCTAGTCATCCTGTAGCCCTATTGCTGCCGTACCGTCCCGTTTTACTTTTGTACTTGTTCAAATATCCTATATCTAGTCATTTATGTAGTCGTATTGTTCTTTGGTCGTCTTTCTGCTGCAGCTGGCTGGTCGATGCGAACTCGTGTTCGAGTTCGAAGACCCCGTAGAAACCAGCCCAGCTGTGCCAGTATGTCTGTCCGTCTTATATCGTTTTGTAAATTAAAAATTGCGTTTTTTCGCAAAATGAAATGTCTACCGATATTTACGCGGTCTCTCATTATACAACAATATTAATCAAACTATACGATCCTATTACGCGGTATTGATTGCGTAATTAAATTTATCCAGACGAGGCATAAAGGGACTCCACCCTTGCCTCTTATCAATTAAACATGTCGAGCTAAGACAATAACGTGAACAGTGCGTGCGTATCGAATAACGGACACGAAATATCTGGATACCGTAGGCGTAGATAGTCAGTCTTTTGCCAACAATCGACTACACCACACGTCACTTACGCTATTCCAGTGCTTCTCTCAAAATGTTCACCTGCGAGATTTGTGAAAGGTCTTTCGCCCGCACCGATATCCTATCAAGGCATAAGAAAAGTGTACATTCGCGCATAACCAAACAATGTGCGCTATGTATGCGCGAGTTCGCACGCCAAGATGCTCTGCGAAGACACATGAATAAGATTCATGGAGCGAACCCTGCACCTTCTTCCTCCGCGATGATCGTGAATGAGCCATCCGGAGCAGGGATGAAGAGGGCGAGGACACCTTCGCCACCTAGAAGAGGCAACAAGAAGCAATCACCATCAGCATCGCTCTGTGACCATTGCGGAATGAGCTTCACCTCAGCCATGGCCCTTAACGCTCATTTGAAAACGCATCGGCAGCAACTTTCAAATGGAGTGCAACAGCTGGCTACCTGTCTCCAGAATAGGGTAGCCAGCTATGAAATCGGAGGAGTTCTACCCAATGATGATATTCCAGAATATCTAGGAAGAAATAAGATCATCACCAGATACCTTATTTTAACCCATTTAGCGACTCACACACTGTGTAAAGCACAGATTGAACTATTCGCAGTATTTGTAAAGAAAATGGTTAGTGACGGCGAAGCGGAAGAAGAAGTCATAGCCTCACTAAAAAGTTTTAATACGAAATTTCGGGTGGTAACCCCGAGCAGCAATTTCGATAACATCTATGGTGAAATGGCGAGTGAAATAAACAAGCAGAGTCAGGAGTTCGAGGAGCGTAAATCAGGTTGGGCGTTTTTTTCGATTTCGCATATGGAGGTGAATATTAATCAATATCAACCACTTCGGGGTTCGTCCTACATTGCTCTCCCAGCCAAAATGCACAATAAGCGCGCATGCATCAACATCGTCAACGATGATAATGCATGCTTTGCTTGGGCGCTGACGGCAGCACTTCGTCCAGCGAGACGAGACGTCAACAGACGAGCCAGTTGCCCTCACTACTCTGAGGTGGTCAATATGGGTAAGATAGAATTTCCAGTTAAATTAACAGATATAGCGAAAATTGAGGAACTAAATAACCTAAGCATTAATGTTTATGAACTTACTGAAAATGGTAAGAACCATTATTGTGTGGATGGACCCATTTATTATACTGAAAATAGACGCGAAAAGCATGTCAATTTATTATACATTTTTGAATGTGGTAAAGGTCATTTTGTTTTAATTAAAAATTTTGCTATGTTACTTTCAAAACAGCTTAATTTGCACCGTGGACGCGTGCATTTTTGCGATGGTTGTTTAACCAATTTTACGACAGAACGGAAATTGGCTAAATACCAAGAAAGTGACTGTAACAAAATTCGCACTATTTTACCATCCACAAAATTAAATTTTAAGCCAAATTTTTTTGGGCAAAAATTACCGGGCAATATTTTACAATTTAATAATTATAATAATTCTCAAATTGTACCGTTCGCGATTTACGCGGATTTCGAATCAATATTACAGCCTGTGGAGCATTGTGAACCTGATCCAAGCACCTCATTTACGCAAACAGTCGCGAAACATGCTCCATACAGCTTCGCATATCAAATAGTTTGTTCCTTTGATGACGCGTATAGTAAATTTGAGATTTATACAGGCGAGGATTGCGCAAAAGTTTTCATTTCCAAATTAATGGCAGACGTAAAGTCAATTTATAATAATCATTATAAAGTCATTAAACCGATGCAACCTTTAACATCCGAGGAGCAAGCTAGGTATAATGCGGCAGAGCAATGTTTTATTTGTAATAGACCATTTAGCTCCGATGATAAAGTTCGAGAACATTGCCATCTCTCAGGACGGTTTAGGAACGCTGCCCACTCAGTTTGTAACCTAAACTATAAAATTCCAAATCATATCCCGGTATTTTTACATAACTTTAGCGGGTACGATAGCCATCTGTTTGTCAAAGAGCTAGCCGAAATTGATGATGACAGCGGTATCGATGTGTTGCCAAATAACAAAGAACGCTACATTAGTTTCAGCAAACGAATTCATGTAGATTTTGGACTAGATGATAAAGGGGAACTCGAAAGCAAATATTTAAAATTGCGGTTTTTGGATTCCTTTAGATTCATGGCATCATCTCTAGACTCGTTAGCGAGTAATCTCTCAGATGCGGATTTAGTAAATGTGCGAAAATATGCGCCTGATGAGAATAAGTTTAAATTACTAACGAAAAAGGGGATTTTCCCTTATGAGTATATGTCGTCGTTAGATAAGTTGGAGGATACTTCACTACCTCCTAAAGAAGCATTTTTCAATAAAATGTCTAACGAGGGCATTACGGATGAGCATTACACCCATGCTCAAAATGTTTGGCAAACGTTTGGGTGTAAAAATATGAGAGATTACTCAGAGCTATATTTAACGACGGATGTGCTACTTTTGGCAGATGTTTTTGAAAAATTTAGAAAAGTATGTCATAAAACGTATCACCTCGATCCGGCACACTACTATACCGCGCCAGGGTTGAGTTGGGATGCAATGTTAAAATATACCAGAGTGAATTTAGAACTACTAACCGACATAGAAATGGTTCATTTTATACAAAAAGGGATACGGGGTGGAATCTCACAATGCTCACTCAGACATGCATCCGCTAATAATAAGTATATGTCTACATTTGATCCCAATAGTCCATCTAAATACTTAATGTATTGGGATGCGAACAACTTGTACGGTTGGGCAATGTCGCAGTACTTACCTTATGGCGGATTTCGTTGGATGAATGAGGATGAAATCGGGAATTTAAAAATTAGTGAAATTTATGATGACCCAGGCGTCGGTTACATTTTAGATGTAAACGTAGATTACCCCGAACATCTCCACAACTCACACAACGATCTACCATTCTTGGCGGAAAATATCATCCCACCTTCCTCAAAAACCGATATACGACTCGTTCCGAATTTAATGAATAAAACAAATTACATAATTCATTATCGTAATTTGAAGCACGCCATTGCTCACGGTCTTGTGATTAAAAAAATTAATCGGGTTCTAAAATTTAACCAATCAGCTTTTATGAAAAAGTATATCGATTTGAATACAACTTTACGTCAACAGGCCATCAGCGAATTCGAGCGTGACTTCTACAAACTCATGAACAACGCTTGCTTCGGCAAGACGATGGAGAATATCGATAAGCGTGTTGACGTGAAGTTGGTGACAAGTTGGGGTGATATTAAAAAAGATCGTGGACGTCCTAAATTGGGTGCGGGTAGTTTGATAGCGAAGCTAAACTTTAAGGCTATTAAAGTATTTACGGAGAATTTTTCAGCAATTCATATGGAGCGACTTAATGTTTTTTACAACAAACCCATCTATGTCGGGTTTGCAGTTCTAGAACTATCAAAATTATTAATGTACCGATTTTATTACGATTTCCTCAAGCCTAAATACGGGGATATGATTAGTTTATGTTACATGGATACCGACAGCTTCACTGTCGCCATCCAAACCGAGGATATTTATGCAGACGTGCGCAAAAACTTGGAACGTTTCGATACATCGAACTATGCGAATGATAATCAGTTCAGTATCCCGCCACAGAATAAGGCGGTCTTGGGTTTGATGAAAGATGAGAATCGTGGGAAAATAATGGAAGAATTTATCGGACTGCGTTCTAAGATGTACGCAAATCGGGTTGGTGGCGATGGAGGTGGCATCACTAAAAGAGCGAAAGGCGTGAAAAAGTCAGTAGTAAAAAGTAAAATCACATTTGATGATTATACACGCTGTTTATTCGATAAAACGCAATTGCGTGTAAGACAGCTATTATTTAGATCTGAAAAGCATACAATTTTCACCAATTTGCAGAGTAAATTAGCCCTTTCACCCTACGATGTAAAACGTCATATTAATCATGATGGTGTTACAACGTTAGCTTGGGGGCATTACTCAATTGGTGATAAATAATAGGTGAATTATTCTCCCACCAGTTCTCACGATTTTAATTTTGTGGATGGAGGAATTGTATAATAGAATTATATAATATAATCAATCGCATGATTTATTTCTTAAGTTCATAAACGTTATTTCTAATGCTCGATTTTTTGCTGGATCTTTTATATTTATCTAGATGTTCCGACTACATATTGTGAAATCGAAAAAAAAACGCTCATCATCGTTCTAGGAATTCTGATATCACACACCATTTTATTATTGTATATGCTATTACTAGTCGGGGTTACAGTATTTATTTTCGATGACATAGCATGCGATAGGCAGCATAAAATACGATCATATTTCTGCATGGGGCGACATAAACTTGCTGATGCGTTCGCAGCAATTCTCTTTGCTAATTTCAAAGAATTGATGAGTTGGCTTCCTGTTAGAGCAACAAATGTGGTTTCTAGATAAGCATATTTTTTCTAGTATTGCTGCGATTTTTAAATACCTAATACGAAGTTTGCAGTGTAATCATATTTTTTCTTTTGCTATCATTGGCTCAAAAATTTCCCTCTCTATACCATTCTTTCAAATAAATAGGACCATTATACAGTAAAAAAGACCAGTTCCACAACTAGATACCACCAACAACTACAACAACAGCAAACAAGATGTCTTCCAGACTATCCGAGTTGGGCCTTTGTGAGGTTAAGCCAAAGAAGAAGATATCAGAGTTGGAAATTGATACACCGTATCCAATTAAATCGGCGAAAAGAATCACAAAGTGCGCTTGGCCATCAATCCTTGTGGAATTTGAAAACTTCATAGCATTCCTGCCGAAGAGATTAGCTGAAGCCATCACCACCGCAGACGAGCTACGGAGTCTATCTTCGATGGCTATGGTATACAAGGGGGAGAAAAACGTTGGAATGCCTACCAACGCCCAAATGATAACTTTTATAGAGTTATAAATGAGTTGTATGCAAAATGAAATATTGTTAATAAAAAAAATTACTTAATTGAAACCCGTATGCTTTTTATTACCGCTTAGTATTTATAGTGATCAAAAAGAAAAAAAAAAAAGGTAAGTATGACAACACTGCTAATTAGCAAATGAGAAATTCTAATATACTCACCGTATTGACTTTACTCTTTTAATAATAATATCACTTCTTAACCTATGAAATAAAACACAAGAAATGCATTTAACGTATCTATTCATTTAAAAAATGCAATATTATATCATATAAACCAAATGGTGTAGTTTAATACATTTATTTTTCATAATGGTAAAGTTGACAATATATATATTTTGATCACTGATCGACCATGGCTTTTTATAATCCATTATCTCTTAAAAGTGTCATTACAAAATTCGCATCCAGTTTATATAAATCACATAACTCTTCCACCGTTATTTGACATAGCGGTGGCGATGATGTTGTAGACTTCTTAAGCTCACATAGCGGTGGTGGTGACGTTGTTGTAGACTTCTTAAGCTCAGACCCTGCCACTATATGAACTGATCGAACATGGCGTTTGAGAGTCCACTTCCTCTTAAAACTCCGTTTGCAAAATTCACATTCGTAGATTGATGTCGGTTTGTCGGTTGATGGCTCAGGTGTTGGTGTTCTAGGTGGTGTAGACATCTTGAAGTTATTGATTTAGACGGTTGCTAGCCAACTGAATTCTTTTCCGAGTTTGCTCGATAATATAGCGTTTGTTCACGTGATCAATTTCACCAGTATATTATAATCATTAAATATTAGACTTTGAACATGTTTGAACACGCATACAAATGATGACGTCACCATCAGTGTTTGAATATACTTACCGTTCACTCTTATATTATCACTGCTTAATCTATGAAATAAAACATAAGAAATTCGTTTAATGCATTTATTGTTTATAATGGTAAAGTTGACATGATATAATTATACAGTAGTTTACAATTATTCATAGCACAAACTGCGCTAATATTATTTTTTGTATGAAACTTGCATGGTGTAAACTTCTCCATGAGGGGTGGCGGTGGACACCAGGATTCAATCCCTTCCAAATTGATAATGTGTGGTTGAAACTTCATATTGGCTAAATGCTCCAATAGTACTCGATATTTTTCGGCACCTTTTACATAGATGCGATCCACATCATGGAGATGTAATTCCAAGACGTTGGATAGTTTGCTCAGCTCGATGAAGCCTCCGCAGTAGTCGAGACCATGATGATGTGTTGAGAGATGGCGAATAGTTTTCTTTTCCAGCTCGCTCAGCTCTTCATATTTGGTGGATGGTATGAATAAATGGTTAGCTGGGTATCGACCATCGTAAATGCACAATTCTTTTACTATAAAATCACCAGACCTTAGTTGGAAACCTTGGATGTCGACCACAACGATTTTCATTTTGAATGTTTTATTCGGTGGTAAACTGGAAACTAAATGAATTTTTATTATAACCCACTAATATATACTACTTTTTATCCCCACCTATGACGTAATGTTGATTGTTTCAAACTTCTTCACAAAACTGTACATAGCAATAGTTCTATGTAAATCCTCCAGTTCTGACACGAATAACTTTAATTGGTCGCGTAACACTTGCTGCTTCCGTTTAAGAGCACTTAATTTCTTAGATACTGCTTTAGCTGGCATCGTTGATGGGAGTAGGAATTAAACTGAGCAAAATTCCCCATCAGCAAAATCTCCCCACTATCGAATTTGACGGGTGAGCTCATGCACAGGAATGTATTCAACAATGCTATCGTGAACGATAATACAATAAGCTTTAGTATTATCGGGAAATTGCTTGGAACTCTGAAATTCAAGTTTGATGTCGCAGGTTGATGGGAGCACAACTTCTGAATTATGTTTAGATGTGTCCAGCACGAATACGGCTCTTTCGTTAAAATCATTATAATTTAGTAGAGGTTCGGGGTGACTACGACCCAAGAAACTAGTCTGAAAGTTTAAGTACATCTGGAATGCTTCGGTGTATCTCTTTTCATCAAAGTTCAGACGCATTGACTCATACGGATAGCAGTCGGAATTTAAATACACCCGCAGATCCGTGATGTTCAGATGATCAAAGTATGATGGGTCACTTTTAATGTTATCTCTCCTATTTGTTTGGAATGCGACAATCACGAATCGCGGTCTCTCGAGGGCGACGGTTGTCTTCACTGCCCAGATATCGTTGTTGGTATTCCTAAGACTCGGTAGCTCATGCAGTTCCCACTTATGGAAGGGTATTAGTATGGCTTTGTCACGCTTAAGTTCCTCATAAATTTCTAATTTTACGATATCTGAGGGGATTATATGTTTTGCTTTTAATTGAACGCTGGTGAGATTTATTTTCAAAGTTTTCAAATCGGTTGCATCCTTGTCGGCTTCTGGGAGAACAATTTGATAGCAATCATTATCAGATTTGGCACGTACTAAACGCAGCTTATGACGTCCGCAAATTACACGTCTATAATCATGAAAAACGCCCAGCAGAAAACTTAGAGGGATTCGAAGAGAGAATTTGTTATCCGCGTGCAGCGTATAAATGTTTTTATCAAGCGGGTATGTGAGTCCAGCAATTTGAAGAGCTTTACACTCATTTTCACTTAAGCACAAGTAGGATTTTAGGAGCGTCGTAATTCCTGGATTTTCAACTCTATCAATCTCAATGCCGTTGAGTTCATAGCTGATACTTCCGAAGAGAAACGCACCCAGATTGTTTGTAATCCTAACAGTACCCTTTCCCGCCGCTGAATGCTCAATATTTCCCTCAATGTACAGAGCGCTCTCATACATCGAGACCAGAACATCTTTCTGATTGATTGTGATCTCAATTTCGTCATTCGGCTAGAAAGATTTAGTTGTGGGATGGTAAGTATGGATCACTTCTCGCGCTATGGAAGTATCAAATTCGGGGTTTCCGAATAACGATAGTTTTTCTGACATGATATCCTAGAGAACGTAAAAACTGAATATTTTCTGCGGATAATGTGGAAGAGATAATCGATGGTTGTTGTACTACTACTAACGGTCGAACACTAACTGATGCAGCTTGAAAATGTTGCTTGTTTATATACCTTCCAGGTAGTTGGGCATTGAAAACCAATCCCATGTTAGTTGAGTTTTCTCAATTCCAATCTAATGACAATCTTCTCACCTCTAAAGTTGACCAATTCCTCACTCTGATCGAGTAAATTTATCGTGATATTGGGTATGGAATGCTGATTTATTACGGGTAGGTATACTAAATTACTTGGTTCGATATCGATACTATAGCCAGGATCTACGGTTGGAGCAAACTCGTACAACGTATGCGATGTTTTATCGTTATAATACGAACCGTGGATAATATTGCACTCGACACGTACCGTAACAACTTTGCTGATATTCACCGGTAAGTCGGATTGATATTTAGTTTTCGGTATAAGTACTTTCGGTGAAAATCCCAACACTCGTCCAATGGAATTCTCACTAGTAAAGTCGATTCGTAGTTCACTTTTCACTTCACACCTCAAAGTATTATTATTTCCCCGGATCGATAGATAATTATCGTATGTAGATTTATCCGATGACGCTGGTATATGTCCGCGCGCGGATAATTCCTCCTGAATGTGTGATGTTATATCGCTGAGCTCGTATGATCCTGTAGGAATCTCGATTACGTCTTCGTGTTGCTGTTTTTGCTTATCTAACTTTGGATCTCCGAAATAAAATTTATTGTTTACGCCCTCCTCAATATTGGGAATACTATTGTACGTATGCAGAGCAAGTAGAGCTAGGGAATACTGTGATCTATGTTCCAATTCTATTGGAGGGTAGAAATCAATTGAGAGCGTGCTCTTGGTACCGAGACCAGAACATCTTTCTGATTGATTGTGATCTCAATTTCGTCATTCGGCTAGAAAGATTTAGTTGTGGGATGGTAAGTATGGATCACTTCTCGCGCTATGGAAGTATCAAATTCGGGGTTTCCGAATAACGATAGTTTTTCTGACATGATATCCTAGAGAACGTAAAAACTGAATATTTTCTGCGGATAATGTGGAAGAGATAATCGATGGTTGTTGTACTACTACTAACGGTCGAACACTAACTGATGCAGCTTGAAAATGTTGCTTGTTTATATACCTTCCAGGTAGTTGGGCATTGAAAACCAATCCCATGTTAGTTGAGTTTTCTCAATTCCAATCTAATGACAATCTTCTCACCTCTAAAGTTGACCAATTCCTCACTCTGATCGAGTAAATTTATCGTGATATTGGGTATGGAATGCTGATTTATTACGGGTAGGTATACTAAATTACTTGGTTCGATATCGATACTATAGCCAGGATCTACGGTTGGAGCAAACTCGTACAACGTATGCGATGTTTTATCGTTATAATACGAACCGTGGATAATATTGCACTCGACACGTACCGTAACAACTTTGCTGATATTCACCGGTAAGTCGGATTGATATTTAGTTTTCGGTATAAGTACTTTCGGTGAAAATCCCAACACTCGTCCAATGGAATTCTCACTAGTAAAGTCGATTCGTAGTTCACTTTTCACTTCACACCTCAAAGTATTATTATTTCCCCGGATCGATAGATAATTATCGTATGTAGATTTATCCGATGACGCTGGTATATGTCCGCGCGCGGATAATTCCTCCTGAATGTTGTAAAAAGCACGATATCGCGTATTCCAAACATAAAACTTTAGAGGATCGACATCGGGCAGATAAAGAACTCGAGTATAGTGCTTGGGATAGAGTAAAATCATCAGACTCTAAATTTGGTGAAAAAGTATCCGCTTGGTTTGTTACTAACGGTATGAAGTTAAAACGAAAACTTGGTATGGGGATGCCAACATCTAAACGTTCCAAAGTTGTAAAGAAGAAGGAGAGAAGAAGGGTGAGGAAGAACCAGAAACCAAAAGTTGCATTCCGCAAAGCAATTGTAGACAAAGTTGTCAAGACCATAAACAAATCTGATAATTTGAGAGACGCATCACGCTTAGCTTAGGGTGAACGTTTGAGACATAATTAAACAATTCTGTTGTGCGTACTACTATTTATACTTTATTAGAAATTCTAAACACAAGTGACCGCAATTGTAAGTATTTCTCTTTTGTACATTTTCATAATTATATGTTATTTTACAATGTTTTAAATATTTTATCAACTCCTTTGGTGGTCGCAGGTTTCCAAAACTATCAAAGTAGTTGACTCGACGTCCTGTCTTCCGATATGCTACCCAATGAGTACCCGCCCCACTATCGCTATCCAAATTAACAATGCCTGCCTCGTTTGGGGTGTGAGGTGTTTTCGGTAATGTGTCGCGCATAAAGACTCCTCGAAAATTGGGGATTTTTAATATTTTAGCGTATCTCACTAAATCGATGTTGGTTAGGGGCCTCTTGGGTAGCTCTTTTAAAAATTTTTCTTCAAGTATAACCCTAAGCCAGATTTATGCTTCTTCAAGAATAATCCAGATCCTTTTTTACCAATAGCTATCGCTTCCATCGTTTTATTATGACGTTCCGATTCCTTTAACTTATCTCGAGCTTCTTGTCCACCCTTTATGGCTCTGTATACACCAGCTGCTCCACCGCCCAAACCTCCTAAAGCTGATAGTCCGGCAAAAATTGCTGGTAGTAGAGGGAGGATGCCACCAGTCTTGGGAATTGGGATTATACGGGGGGACTCTTACTCTTGACTTTCCCCCAGCATCTTTAACAGCTAAACGAGCACTTTGTATAGCTAAGCGTGATGCGTCTCTCAAATTATCAGATTTGTTTATGGTCTTGACAACTTTGTCTACAATTGCTTTGCGGAATGCAACTTTTGGTTTCTGGTTCTTCCTCACCCTTCTTCTCTCCTTCTTCTTTACAACTTTGGAACGTTTAGATGTTGGCATCCCCATACCAAGTTTTCGTTTTAACTTCATACCGTTAGTAACAAACCAAGCGGATACTTTTTCACCAAATTTAGAGTCTGATGATTTTACTCTATCCCAAGCACTATACTCGAGTTCTTTATCTGCCCGATGTCGATCCTCTAAAGTTTTATGTTTGGAATACGCGATATCGTGCTTTTTACAAGCTGTGTCCAGTTTGTTCACTCCCCCGTCACCGCGTTGTAGTCTCTTTTGTAATTTAGTTCCAGGTCCGCAAAACTGATACCCCGGTAAATGTAGTTCAAATGGGAGATTATTAATAACTTTGTTTAAGAGGCCCTCTCCCTTATACGTATTCATTGATACTAATCAGATTTTCAAAAGTAACCCCCTTTTATAGTATATTTTAGATGCTCCTTTCTTACATCACTAAAAATAAATAATACAACATAATTCATTTAATACATTTATTTATATAAATCATCACTTTGTATCTACATATTCAATATTTTACAAAATTGACAGTCTTTTCGTGAAGGTGGTGGTCCATCGTAGTGCGTCATCTGCCCTGGAGTATTGTAATGCTTGTAGCAGGGTAATTTCGATTTTAACTCATCATCTTCCAGATACGCCTTTGGTAGTTTATGCCATACATTTTGCAGTTGTTTGCAGTTGTTGTGCAACATGTGTTCGTAGATATTTGATGGGGAATAATCTTAACTCCTCATCGGTAAAATCATTCAAAGTCTTTTCGCGCGTAATATGCGAAATAATGTTATCGCATGCGTTAGAGTCCTGAGCGACTGATTGATGCTGTCTTATTCTAAGTTTTATACAAACTATTCGTATGAACAAATACACTAATATTAATAATACAATTGAAGACTTATGATACATGTTGGTTGAATGACGATAGCAAACTGAAGACTAAATTTGATTAGAGGTGGTAGGTTTTAGAGTGTGCTAGAAAGAGTAAGATAATCTAACACAGTATAATTAAATTCATTTGGATTTTTTATACAGAACTCTTTTATCTTAGAATACGGATTTTGTACATTATTTCCAACAAAAGTTATCATTAACTTATTAAAATAATATGCAAAGTTTATTTTTTTTAACATTGCCAACTTACATTGTATTACGTCATCGAGATACAAAATACCGGATATGTCTATTTCACAAAGATGAATTGATACATTTCTGAAGGTTAGCACAACGCTGACTCCTAATGAGTGTCGTTCAGGCTCAATTTCTTCAAACTTTAATTCCCCCTCACCGGTTGTAATTTTCTTGTATCGGAGGTCGTTGTCATTTTCCAAGAAGCCTCTCAACGCTCGAACCAGTATTGGCCAATCAGAATGAATTATGGGAATATGATTGTTGTTGGTATCAGCAGACGATGTAATCCGTACCATGGGGATAAAACCTCGAGCAGCACTTAATCCAGCTATTATTTTAGCATTTTCTACATCATAATGCGACTCGTTGATGAAGCGCGTTTCATTTTTTATAGCCTCTTCATATGCGGTATACAGCCTATCGATTGTCGACCAGTAGTTGCACGGACTATTCATCATTATGATCTTTCACTCAACTGATCTATGAGACGGCGGCTGTCTGAATTTATAATGATTACCCCACTACATTATGTTTGACTTTGGGATCCAACTGTTGTGAGTGTTATCAAAACCGAGCCATTTTACAAACACTTTACCCCCTCTTTTTCTTAAAACTTTCTCCACAAGATACACATCGGGTAAGTTCGTTTTCAACAATTCTGATTCGTAGAATGCTCCCTTTATCGGTCGACCTTCCATATCATTCAACATATACGTCACCGGATTTGTTATTCTAACTGATGTAATTTTAAACAATTCCGTTGTCCAGTTCGGTAAATACCCTTTGGTAAAAACATGTTTGAACTTGCTTATGCGGACGATATCGCCAACTTTAAATTTACCCTTACCAGCAATTTTGATGTGACTGTAAACGGTTCCGAGTAGTTCATCCTCCACTTGCTTTGAATTTACGTCTACGGGTTTTTTTCCTATGGTTCTGTTTTGAATTATTATACTTTGATGTGACGGTTGGTAGTAGATGATGCCATTTGTAATTTCCGTATAGGCTAAATAATTTGAATAAGTTTTGTTTAATGGTTCTAATTGCGCGTTCAACTATGGCTGCCTTCATTACACTAAATGTGGAGTAATGGTTGATTGAATACTTTTTCATTAGCGAACCAAACTGACTGTTATAGAATTCAGTACCGTTATCGGTTTGCAGATTCTTTGGAATACGCTATTGCGAATTCTTCAATATTAGTCCCATAGCACGCGACACTTCACTCGATGACTTATTCTTAATCGGCTCCATCCATACGAATTTTGAAAAACAATCAATTACAATTAGTATATATTTAAATCCTCTATTGAAGCGGGAATATTTGATGAGCTCGATTAGATCTGCCTGCCAAAGATCATCTATACCATGTAGAATGGTTCTTCGCCTAGGAAATTTATTGCGAGCCGGCTTATGTAACTCGTTTACAACAGTCTCCTTTGCTTTGCTAAATTTGCTCATTTTGTGAAGTTTGCGGTGTGATGGTAGGGGTTGCACTGAACTTTAACTTGTGTTCGAGAAATGATAAGCGTTTTTCTATATCTGCGGCCGCACTTCTAGTGAGTTGGGCAAACGATCGTAAATCCTTATCTACTTCCGTACTATTGCGATTAAGTAACACTATTTTTTCACGGTGTTTTCGCACTTCTTTCCATATTTCTTTCTGTTTCTCTTCTAATTCGTCGGTTTTAGATGCGCTCGATTTGATGTCGTTGGTAGTGATACTTTTAAAAGAATCAATGTGAGATTGCGTTGTAGTAATATTATCATTAATGGTGGTAATTTCATTATTAATAAAACTTCGAATATCGATATCCAGGTTCGTCAACTTATCTGGGATTGTTTTTTGCATCAACGTCTTCAATTCCTTCTTTGTAAAATTGATGGATTCTAGAATTCCGGCGTCAGTATATTGTTTGTGAACGCTATCGTGATCATTTATGGGTGCTCCGATATTGCTCAACCTACGGTTTTGAATATCATAACCCCCATCTTTAGTTAGTGGGAACATTGTTGCTCGCTGACCTTGTCGACTAGTAGTAGATCTAGGTGATCTTCCAAATTTATCTACACCCATGTTAGAAAATTACTTCAACTTCTCTCAGTTCTTCGATAATAGATGCAATTTCGTTAGTATGAGAGTTATTTCCGGCAGCTTGTGAAGCGATCAATAGCTTTAATCGATCTACCAATTCGTCGATGTTGTCAAAGTATATATACTCCACCTTCTTATTATTGAAGTCCATTTGAAGTCCATCACCACTCTTTTTCATTTTTGTTATAGGACTATCCGGATTAGTTACTTTTTCAAGCAAGGGCTTTATTATTTTAATGTATTTGAATGATCTACTCCCTCTATTTTGAGCATCCTCCTCAAATTTACGTTTATGCACACTCGTTAAATTTATGATTTCGCCATACGTTTTAAAATCTTTTGAAGTATAGCCAATGGGCTTCTTTAGAAATATTAATTCATATAACCCTCTACTTCCATTAAAAGTATTTCGATTATCGATAATGATTTTATCCCCCGAAAATTCTATGGGTTTAGAACCTAAGGTCCAAGTATCGGTGGCGTTATTGTATTGTACTCCATAGCTCGTATCTAATCGACCTTTTACACCGGTTTCATACAATTCTCTAATTTCAGCTGGAATTGTTGATAAGTCCATTGTTTCATACTTTTCCGCCTTCGAATCTTCTGTCTTAACGTCTTCTTCATATTCTTCTTGTTTAATATTTTCTTGTTTAATATCTTCATCGTTTTTAATGTTTTTCTTCAGTAAATTTAATGTATTAGATGAAATGTCTTTTAAAGAGTTAGTTATGGGTTTTACAACACGTTCAATTGTTTCTGCATCATGTTCACGCCCCAATCTCAATGCTAGATATTTTTTTCTTACAACATTAGCAATTTCACTAATTCGTCGCTTAATGTGTTTTCCATCTCGCTGAAGTAGTGATCGTTTTTTGAGATTGCCATATCTCAGCTGGTTCTTCTTCTTCATCATCATTGTTCACCCTCTTCTACACAATGGTTTATTGATACTGATGATTTTTCTATGATACCCCTAATATATACTGGTCGAACCCCATTCTGTATCGCCCATCTTTAATTTCAAAATCTTTCATTATTACTAATGCATTATGTTTTCCTCCTTTCCAACATTCTGAACAAATTTTTCGAAACTTTTCAAAATTCATATCCGTGGAAGCATGCTCATCATATGACGTAAATTCAGAACATCTTGTGGGAATAAAACTATTACGTTCGCATTATCACGCACCAAATGTTTAGGAATTCGTGTGTAAGTCTGTGTTAAGTAGAACGCATCAACAAGTTTATGTCGCCCCATACAGAAATATGAGCGTATTTTATGTTGCTTATCGCATGCTATGTCGTCGAAAATAAATACAGAGTTGTTTTTAGCATCTTGAGGATCCACAATTTCATCATTGTTACTGTAGTTAAAGATTTCAATTTCTGGTATTTTCTTGATTATGTTATTTAAAAATTCATATTTTGGTTGATATAACGTCTTGGAAAAGATGTAAATATTCTCGAAGCGTAGCCCGTTTTCTTCAAATAACAAACTAAGTAGAAGATTTGTCTTTCCGCACCCAGATGGGCCACAAATAATAGCTCTTATAGTGTTTGGTAGGAGCTCACCATGCCGTTGCTGTTTTGTCTCATCGTTTGAGCAAAGACCGTCTAGATTATTTAAGGGGAGAGATAATGATGGATGATTAACGACCTTCATCATAAACAATACTGAAGGAGTAGCACCTAAGGTAGTCAATATATAGTAGCTGTCAACGAGATCTGTTGATTTTTTTCATCAGGGTCTGTATAATTTATACAGGGTCTGTATACAGGGTCTGTTGTGATTATACAGGGTCTGTATACAGGGTCTGTATAATTTATACAGGGTCTGTATACAGGGTCTGTATAATTTATACAGGGTCTGTATGCAGATCTGTATAATTTATTCGGGGTCTGTATGCATCTAAAATTTTAAATTACCACTCTTAATTTACGTGCAATTATTTGCATAAATGATT
The DNA here is from genome assembly GCA_963966075.1 of Aphodius sticticus. NCBI lineage: Eukaryota > Metazoa > Arthropoda > Insecta > Coleoptera > Scarabaeidae > Aphodius > Aphodius sticticus. The sequence goes on from OZ014512.1 coordinate 11,661,434, forward strand.
ATCATTTTAAATTCGCATCTTAAATTAACCGGCTGCCATCTATTGGTGAAGTGCCGAACTATTATTTCAGCATGGTTCACAACCTCATTGGTGAAGTGCCAAACTATTATTTCAGCATGGTTCACAACCTCAGTATGTAGTTCGGTAATTGGTCGGTAGATGGCGCTCTCGGTACAATTTAATTTATTAAATAAATGTGTTCAAGAAGATGGAGTCGTTTAAAATATGGCGGTCGGTCGACATGCCGTTTTAGCGCGTGGGGTTGGTACGTCTGGGGTTGGCGGACCTGGGGTTGACGCGAAAATTTGAAATTTTTAGTAAATTTAAATTTTGTAGCGCCATCTATTGGTGATTACGCTCGAAAATAAAAATGGTAGTGCGTTCTCTCTCTAGCATCGATGGTTCTCTCTCTAACATCGACTTCAGTTCGTTCGGGTGCGCCCGGTTTGGGTCGGGCGGCGTCGGTGTGGCGGTGTGGCGGCGCTGAAAGTGCCATTTATTATCTACTAATAACTCATCCAACTGTATCGTTAGATGGCGCTGTAATCCTTCTACCCACACAAAATTCCAGTTTTGTTAATATTTGAAACGACCGTAATTTTTTAATGAATTGAAAAACTAATAAGTCCATACGAAAATTTTTACTCAGTTTGACATTTACTATCACCTACATTTACTATAAAAAAATGCGAGAAAAAAGTCGGGAACCCTGCATATTGTTCTTAATATAGAAATTGTAAATATTAACTAATTTATTATTTTTATTAGTTATTTTCCTTACATAATTGCTATTCCTTATCTGTGCTTGCCTTTCCCACTGATTTAATAAGGCATTCATTTTCTCGCATTTGAACCCATTTCAATTCACATAGATGTCCATTTCATTTACAAAACAACTATCACTACCCTATTCTCAACTTTGGCTGCTATCATCATCCCTTGTCTACACTTGATAACTCTCTTCTCAGAAGAGGATAATAATATGATAATAATTTGAAACTTCGCATGTGATCAACATGACTCACGATAAATATCAGGCTAGCATACTACGCCAATGTGTTAGTATTTCATAAAATTGAAGAGGTTTTTAGTTAAGATTAGTTGTTCAAGATCCAAAATGGTCAAAAAAATCTCATGATTTTAGATCCAAAATGGTCAAAGAATCATGAGATAGGGGAATATTCGATAAAAAAAAATCGACGACATTATTGCGCTTTACGCACGATCCTGCAGGAACAGTAACTAACGGGTAATTGAATAAATATTATAAGAAACGCGAAGGGTAAGGAGTAAAGATTGGAAAACTTTCGGAATCACTTCTACTGGAGTAGCGCCCGCGCCCTCACAAACAAAAAGTAAAGAATGGAAAAAGTTATATTCGATAAGGGAAGGAGATCTCGAAAAGGGGGCATAAATTTGTTTTACAATTTTTTTCTCTCGCTGGAATAAAAAATTCTCTCTCCAAGAAGCGCGCGCTCCGACCGACCCAGCTGGCGAACAAGGAGAGCAAAAATCCTTAAGGGCAGAGTATATTTAAATTTATGGCCGGTCTAAGTGGCTGATCAGGAGGTAGAGACGAGAGACGAGGATGAGGGGGCCAGTGAGGTGCCTCTTTAATGTAAGAACCCAGAATGAGATCCCCCGGGATCAAACTCAATGTTCGCTTCACACCTCACTTGTTCTTAATTATAAATTATTGCTCTTATAGAATCCGGTAGAGGGCGTACAAAGGGTCGCCTAATATCCTGTCCCTAACCTCCCTCGAACCTTTTCTCTAATCATTCTCCGGAATAGGTCTCTTAATTTTTCAGACGTGTGCGTCCAACGTTAGCGCCCAATCGGCTTTCGAGCTGTCTAATCGGAAAGACGACCCGTCAACCCATATCATCCTATTTTTAGATTTTTCCGAATATTGGTAAAGGTGCCGAGAAATAGTGTCAAAAATAGCGGTTCAAGATTTTAAAAGCGGAATTTACGTTTTCGCATTTCATGTATGTCAGTCTTCTGCAAACTTTTGACAGCTCGCCGCTTCATTCATACCCAAGTATGAATGGGCATGCTGGCAGTTCATGTAAAATATAAACATGCAAATGCAAAGTTTGGCATGAAATATAGGGTTACCAGTCGTCCCGAAATGGTCGAGACAGTCTGAATTTTAACAACTTATCTCGTCAGTGTAGAGTTTCAAATTTAGTCTCGCGTTTTGAAAATATTATTGCAATGTCCAGAATCTACAAAAAATAATTTGGTTTGCATAGAAAAGTGTTTTACTTGTGCATATTGTGAGTATTATTAATATTATTATTGTGAATATTTAATTAATTTAATTATAATTCACTAATTGAAAGGAATAAAAAATAAATACTCGTTTTTTTTCTCTGTTATTCTTATTTAAAAATTTCTTTGGTTTTGACAAATGCCATGACTGTTACTTTAATAAAAAATTGATATAATTGTAATTTATATATCAGAAATACAACAATATGAACTAAATAACTACCTCGGTCAATCACAAAAAAATCGATGTCTAGTTGTCGGTGACTAGTCTATTTTTTTTAGATCTAGCCGCGTATTTAAGCATTTTTAAGGTTTTCTTTTGCTGTGATTTCCTTAAGAATTTCACTCAAGTCATAAGTTCTCTTTTCAGATTCAAATTCTACGAAAAAAGGTACACTAGAATCGATTTCGAGCCTTGTTGGGAATACTAATCATTTAGTATCGATTATTGTATTTTTGACAAATTAAATAAAATCCGTTCAAACTCTACACTCAAAAGCTTATCGATTATTTTTTATTATCCTAATAATTTTGGTAATCAAATTTATTGTAGTTACGAAAAAAGTGGTAGCCCATGAAACACGACATTTATGATCAAATAAAAATGGATGAAATAGGTTAATTAGTGCAATGAACATATTTTGTAATTATATGAATCCTGTAACCAGTACTACAAAAAATACCAACGACGCCGAATTTGACTAGATTTTAATCGGTTTACATTTAATAACAATGTGCATTCAGTGTTCGAAAACAGATTTGTCATAACAATCATAAACTTTGTTCGTGATAAACTTCTTGTTATAAATTACACAACAGTTATAATCATTACTATCTATTGTATAAGAATTTTTTGTTAATTCTAAAGAAAAAAACAAAATTCCGGGTCGAATCTTACATTTTTTTCTGGCAGTTTTCTATCCACAAGAGCGATGAATAATGAAACATAATAAAGAGATTGCAGTTAATGAGCATTAACAACGCCTCTATTCTGCAACTTGCAGACTGGTCCATGAAACTTAACAAAATTCTCTACAGGTTGTTAGTGAAGAACAGATTTTGCAGTATACAAAATATTGAAGTGTTCTTTCAGGTGCTAGAAAATTACACAATAGAACAAAGATCGAACCACACTGTGGACAAAAAAGATGGATACATACAAGTTTTGAATAACATGCGTTTTCAATAATATTTAGTCGATTGAAATGTTTGTTTACAAAACGAATTCTTGTGTTGTGAATTTTTAAAACATGACATAAAAGAACGTTTAAAACCAATGTTAACTTCACTAACCAGGTTGTGAAATAAACCCGAAAGTTAGTAGTAAAGTAGTAAAGTTAGTAGGGATATTTGTTTGGTTTTGGTCAAATAGTATAGTATAGCTGTACATAGGATATCATCACACTGGGTTGAAACGGTCTGTTATAGCGAATATGATCTTTACAATATAAACTATTCGCATTTAAGCAAGCATTTGAATTGACTCAATTTTATTAGAAATGCGAATAAATGAAGTTAGTTCCTTGTTTTTTTGTCACAGATTATAAAACTTACTTAATATTCCAGTAAAAAGAGATTTTTTGTATATTGGCAGCAAAGTTTCAAAGGTTGGGTTGGGTCTAATTAACGGTGCATTTATGTAATTAATATACATACACAGAGGAGAAAGACTAGTTTTAATAAATTAAACCAGTTATTATAAATATATAAAGGACTGAATAAATACTTAATTAAAAGAAATAAATAATTACTTCTACAAAAAAATTTGGATTATTAGCAATTTCGTTTTGGATAAATATTTTCCTCTAAATAAAATGTATTTTTAATAAGATTTTTTAAGAATAAGACTTTTTCTTTATTTCAAAATACGATATGGTCATTTAAAAACTAGTTTGTGTATCACTATGTGGGATATTAGTTTGATTCAAATCGGGAGATATTACTGATGAGATAAGAACACAAAAGACAAGATAACTGTTCATTTTAGGGCTGTGTAGTCTAAGTTTAAGTCGACTTCAGTGGAATCGATTTAGATCTACAATTGTCAGGAGTAGGGATCGAAAATCTTGTATTGCAACAGAAGACTCCAGAAATTCGAGAAAAAATTAAATCAATAATGGCATTCTTGTCACATATTGCTGGAGTCCTGAACTTTATTGAATTTTGTCAACTAAATAATTCCTGGGCATTTTTGTTTTTAACGAAGCGACATACCGTGGTCTGGTCTGTCGCCAAATCTCAGTGTGTGCCATTATTTTTTAGGAGTTACCTGCAAGGGAAGTTTATGTTAATAAACCTCTAGCGGCAACAAGGCCCTAACATGAACATTCAGTTAATTATTTTTAAACGTTTTTCGCCTCAATTGAAATACATCTTCGAGGTTTATTTTTTAAATAACAAATCCATAATAACAAACTTAAAACATTAAAATGAACTTGAATGAATAAGTTCTTTCAGGAGTAATGCGACCCTCTTTAAGGAAACAGTAACATAGAAAATAAAGTCTATCTGTTCAGTCGAATTATTTAATGTTTAAAACTTTAAACACAAACGTACGATAGCGACATAAAAGTTCTTATTAATTAATAAATTATTCGTACAAAACCCAACCTATTTTACTAATATGTAAAAACCCTCGAATTTCCATGATAACCATTATTTAATTTTCATTCATTCCGCCTGCCTTTGCCGAGATAACTTCAAACGCAAACTAGGCATAAATTCCATTTTCACAGTTAACGAATTCCCCAGATTCGAGCACACAAAATAAAAGAAATAAAACAAATAAACGCGCGTGTGTCCCGCAAACAATGCCATTTTAGGTGACCCAGATCGCGGTCGATAGAAATGTATATGTCGATATTCAATTTCGACGTCGAATCTTTGCCGTATGCAGAACGCAGAACGCAGATGCGACGTTTTTGCAATGTTTGCTCTGTGTGGCCACCCCCAACCCCTCCACCAAAAAAAAAAACTATATTGGGAAACAGTAATGAAACCAAAAAAGCACATTCAATGATGAATTAAGAAAATATAGTTCTGTTGAAAGTTCTGTTATAGCGGATATGATATGTATTTTATTGGAAAGAGCATAAAACTTTCTTCATATTCCAGCCAAAATAAATTTATTATATTTTATTATTAGCATCAAAGTTTCAAAGGCTGGTCCACAGTTTAAACTAAAGTATAGACTGAATTACGTGCATATTGGCAGCAGTTTCTACTAGACAGTCTCTACTATTTAAGCGCATTTTGGACGTTACCTTAATTTGGGGATCGGAAAAAGTTTAATGTTGTAACTTTATTTCCTTATGCTGCTTTTCTTAAAGGAATCGGCAGTCACAAAGTCTTGTCCTTTGAGTTTGCTACGTTATCGTGGAAAAGAGAATTTAAAATATACGCCGGGGAGCATTAAAAAGTTGGTCACCCTACTGTAATATTAATAGCTCTCTGAACAAGGACTTTGTGAATGGTATGAATCTATTGTTATGAAGTAATATTAAAATTAGGTAATTACGAATTTTATGTTAAGATGAATTTCAAGATAATTTAAATGTGGTTTACAGACACCAAGTTCGCATAAAATACCAAACCAGATATTAGAAATATATATTGGCACTGAACAAATATTTAATGAGAAGAAAAAAATTGTTAGTTATACGGAAGAATGTGGTTTATTAGCGATTTTGCTTTAGATAAATATTTTCTTTCCAATAAAATATATATTTCTTGATAAGATATATTTTATCATTTTCCATTTATTCGGTAATGAAACTTTATTTACATATTTCAATCTCTCTCATTTCTAGATGCAGCGATTGTTAGGAAAATCAAAACTTTGCCTTATCTGTTTCCTCTGCATCACCGCAGTAAAAGGCAAAATGGAAAATTATAGAAGCCGTCACCGATGGATAATCGAAAAGCCTCGTCGCCGAAGTAAAGTGGGTCTTCTGATTTGTAAACATTTTAATAAATTATGTTTTCTTTAGATATCTTTGGCCTGATTAGTTTCTATATATTGTATATTGTTTCTTTGCTACATCTACAACAATTACACTGTGTTAAATTTATTTTTGTCTATAGATTTCTGTAGATATGACAGAGAAGATAAGAAGCACATTACATAAGACAACCACACAACCCACGTAAACAAACAGTTTCTTGCAAATGAGCAAAGTAATAATGGAAAGCTGGTTAATCGACGGTAAGATATAAAGGAGAAAGGTATTTGTCGGGCAATTCCGTCATACGAAGATCGATTGAGTGTCCATCTTGCTCCTTGGCTATACCGTACTGATGAGGACTAATAGTCCGAAACACGTGTATACGGTTGCTTCTTCGATCTTCGATCTTCGTATGACGGAATTGCCCGACAAATACCTTTCAAAGTAATAATGTTCGAAAATAGTTGCCATCAATTGTAAAGTACGGGGTCTGGCTAAAATACTTGACGGACTTTTAAATAATAATACACAGCTCAATATTATTATCTTTTTTTATGGAATACAGTTTTTCTGTCCATTTGATCAAAAAGAATTAATCGATTGAAGAGAAAGATATCTTTGTAAAGTAACGTTATTACAATTATGGTATTCTTGTCACACACTCCTGGCGTCTTGGGATTTATTGAATGTTGTCAACGAAACAATTCCCGGACAGAATGAACAAATTCTTGCATGCAGAAACAGCAAAAAGAATGGACGACATGGAAACAATCTGCTTACAATGTCGAATCATTGAAGTTTAAAACTTAAGAAAAAAACAAATGTCCGATAACCAGAGAAAAGTTCTTACTAATTTACAAACTACTCGTGTCAAAAATCCACCTATTTCACTAAATTCTAAAAACCCTCGAATTTCCATGATAAACATTATTTCATTTTCATTCATTCCGCTTGTCCTTGCCGAGATAACTTCAAACGCAAACTAGCCATAAATTCTATTTTCACAGTTAACGAATGTTCCCAGATTAAAGCACACAAAATAAATAAAAATAAACGCGCGTGCGTCCCGCAAACAATGCCATTTCAGGTGACCCAGATCGCGGTCGATAGAAACGTACCTACATGTCGATATTTCTCGAATCTTTGCCGTATGCAGAACGCAATTAAATAGATGCCACGTTTTTGAAATGTTTGCTCTGTGTGGCCACCCCCAACCCCTTCACAAAAAAATCTGATGTGGCCAGGCACATGACTTTATCATACTACATATAAAATTAATAGTTTAGCTGCATGAGATTCTATTTGATCGAGATCGGCTATGTCTGCATTAAAATAAAAATAGTAGAACTAGACAGATATCTCAATTAAAGCTGCGTTCGGATATTGTACTCCGTTGACACCGGGTACACCGTCCAAATGACACCTACGTGTTATTGGGTGTAAAAAGTGTAACGGGGTTCAATATCCGAACACAGCCTATATTGACAGTAGTATTTTCAAAACATTAGCGTTTGACACCAGCTACTGTCATTACAATAAAAAAATCTGACATATCCTGGCTACTAGTTTTAAAGCAGTACGACCGATCTCGATGAAATAGAATTTGCTCATGCAGCTAAACTATAATATCTACCAAAAAATGTCATATACATAAATTATAGAAAATGTTCGCTCCTTTAATTTATTATTTAACTATCTTGACGACATTACATAAATAGCGGCTCATTTGCAAAATCTTGGAAAAATGCTATGAGTAAACCACCAGTTCCTTTGGACCCTTTTCAACGGAAAGCTTTTCAGCTCTAAGTTTGGTTATGAAACTTCTAAATATGAAGTTTCGTCCCGATACCTTTAGTAGTTTCTCCGGAATCGTCGCCACAAAAACGGGTACACACACACACACACACACACACACACACACACACACACACACATCCACACACACACACACAGACATTTTTTTGTACCTTGGTCAAAAATGTTCAGGGGACCCAAAAAGACATATTTCCGCTAAAATCTCAAAATATTTTTTTGGCACGATTACAATACTTTACATACTGCGTATGATAAAGTAAAAACAATATAGAGAAACAGTAATGAAACCAAAGAAGCACATTCAACGATGAAGTAAGAAAATATAGTTCTGTTGAAAGTTCTGTTATAGCGGATATGATATGTTTTCAATCTTTACTATATAAGCTAGTCGCTTTTTAAAAAAGTATTTGAATTTACTCAATTTTATTGGAAATGCGATTACATGAATGTTTGTTTTTTTTGTCTCAGGGCATAAAATTTTCGTCATATGTCAGCCAAAAGAAATTTATTTTATTTTATTATTAGCAGCAAAGTTTCAAAGGCTGGTCCACAGTCTAAACTAAAGTATAGATTGAATTACGTGCATCTACTTGTCTCTACTATTTAAGCGGATTTTGGACGTAACATTAATTTGGGGATCGGAAAAAGTTTAATGTTGTAACTTTATTTTCTTATGCTGCTTTTCTTAAAGGAACCGACTGTCACAAAGTCTTGTCCTTTGAGTTTGCTACGTCGTCGTGGAAAAGAGAATTTAAAATATATGCCAGGGTGTATTAAAAAGTTGGTCACCCTACTGTAATATTAATAACTCTCTGAACAAGGACTTTGTGGATGGTATGAATCTATTGTTATGAAGTAATTTTGAAATTAGGTAATTATTAATGCTAAGATGAATTTCATAAAAGTATAATTTAAATATGGGTTCCAGACACCAAGTTCGCATAAAATCCCAGACCCATTATGAGACATATATATTGGCACTGAATAAATGTTAAATGAGAACAAAAAAATTATTAGTTATACGGAAGAATGTGGTTTATTAGCGATTTTGTTTTAGATAAATATTTTCCTTCCAATAAAATATATATTTCTTAATAAGATATATTTTATCTATTTCAATTTATTCGGTAATGAAACTCTATTTACATATTTGAATCTCTTTCATTTTTAGATGCAGCGATTGTTAGGAAAATCAAAACTTTGCCTTATCTGTTTCCTCCGCATCACCGCAGTAAAAGGCAAAATGGAAAATTATAGAAGCCGTCACCGATGGATAATCGAAAAACATCGTCGCTGAAGTAAAGTTGGTCTTCTGATTTCTAAATATTTTAAGAAATTATGTTTTCTTTAGATATCTTTAGCCTGATTAGTTTCTGTATATTGTATATTGTTTCTTTGCTACACCTACAACAATTACACTGTGTTAAATTTATTTTTGTCTATAGATTTCTGGAGATATTACAGAGAAGATAAGAAGCACATTACATAAGACAACCACACAACCCACGTAAACAAACAGTTTCTTGCAAATGAGCAAAGTAATAATGTTCGAAAATAGTTGCCATCAATTGTAGAATACCGAGTCTGGCTGAAATACTTGAAGGGCTTTTAAATAATAATACACAGCTCATTATTATTATCTTTTTTTATGGAATACAGTTCTTCTGTCCATTTGATCAAAAAGAATTAATCGATTGAAGAGAAAGATATCTTCGTAAAGTAACGTTATTACAATTATGGTATTTTTGTCACACTTTCCTGGAGTCCTGGTATTTATTGAATGTTGTCAACGAAACAAATCCCGACAGAATGAACAAATTCTTGCAAGCAGAAACACAAAACACTTGAAAACATACTTTCCGGAAATTGAAACAGCAAAAAGAATGGACGACATGGAAAGAATCTGCTTCCAATGTGTCGGATGAGTGAAGTTTAAAACTTGAAAAAAAAAAAAATGTCCGATAACCAGACAAAAGTTCTTACTAATTTACAAACTACTCGTGTCAAAAACCCACCTATTTCACTAATTTCTAAAAACCTTCGAATTTCCATGATAAACATTATTTCATTTTCATCCATTCCGCCTGCCCTTGCCGAGATAACAACTTCAAACGCAAACTAGCCATAAATTCCAATTCAACCGTTAACGAATGTCCGCAGATTAAAGCACACAAAATAAAAGAAATAAAACAAATAAACTCGCGCGCGTCCCGCAAACAATGCCACTTTAGGTGACCCAGATCGCGGTCGATAGTAACGTACGTGTCGATATTTACGTCGAATCTTTGCCGTATGCAGAACGCAATCGAATAGATGCGACGTTTTTGCAATGTTTGCGCTGTGCGGCCACCCCAACCCCTCAAGCAAAAAAAAAAATCAATTTGATTTACGGTCCTGTTGTTACAAGCGCACGTGGAAAACATTAAATCCGACGAAAAATCTCACCGAAAACATCGTTCTGTCCGGGAGTTTTCAAATCGCTTTTCGATGCGACCATAAAATCAGGCCGGCATAAACGCTCTAAACGCCTCTCATCCGACGCCAGCGCCACGCGGTGGTTGTCCGCAGAGAGTACCGCACCAACTACCCCACTTCCGAGCGGCTCGCAGTGCTTCGCTCGACTTTAATTATAGTTTACGTACATTAGCGGTCGACTATTTTCTCTCTTGCAGCTTGCACCGTAAGAAGGATTACCAGAATTAGTTGGTGTTTTAAACTGCGTTACCCTCGATGTAGTACTCTCCAATGTAACATTTGCAGACTCGATATGCTGCCTTGAACTTTTTGGAAAGTGTCGTATTTGGAATTTATAGAAAATAAATGACTGTTGGTTGTTTTATTAGAAGCAAATAACCTAAGTTGACTTTTAGGAATTACTACTATTTTGTGTTTAGAAAATTAAGGATAAATCAAGCTTCCAGCATTTTTAACCACCTTTTACCAAGTATATGTCTGTTTTAATATTCGAACAAACCATACTAATAACGAATCTATTCAACGGGCTTTCCCAGGATTTTCCAGTGGCGAAATCAGCTTTACGATTTTAAAAGTTTAGTATTTACTTAGATACTGTTTTGAAGATTGTTAGCTGTTGGGTTGGGCCGCTAGAAATCCGCTACATACATTTCAATATCACGTACTTTTAACAGTTTACTTTTCCAACTATATTACGTGATATGAAACTGTTCAGTCCGGATTCCATTCACAAAATCCATGTTGAATATTGACGTCATTAAGTTTGAACAAATAACTACTAAATTTCAGAGAAAATGTATACCATCCCAACTGTAGTCCATGGGAACAAACATATTACAATTTACTATTGATTATAAATTAATTAATTTTCATCGGTAAGTTATAAACAAAACAACAAATTTTGAATTACCAAAAATTGTTGTATTTCAACCTGTTATTAAATTAAATTGTGCCTTAATTTAGTAGAGCCTTACACAATTCGTTATTGAACGAGATCTGTTAAATTAAAAATTTTCAGCCTTTTTTCAAAATCTTTGTCCCGACTCTCGGAATTGTAGAAATCTCCAAAAGCACTGACAAATTACGGAAACCGGTGACATTTACATAGTGACATACAAAGTCTAAACATTTTGAATGTATTTTCCAAACAAAATACAGAAAGAAACAAAAAAACACGATTTAAACATAATGAACGAGCCACACTTATCATTGTTCGCTGACCATGTGTGTTTATTTGATAACCATGACAACCGTGCCGACTACGGCGTTTTCCAATTAGAACACTGTCAGTGTGGACAGTTTACACTTGGATACATTATACTAATTTGACGAAACGGAAACCTTGGCGGGCGGGACCATCGCACATATTTTTGTATTGGTTATTATAGCATTTTCTAATCTGTTAGTATCGGATCTAAACGGTTCTTATCCACTTTTTTTGCGCTTGTCTATTATTTGACAAACTGCTAGGACTGTCAGTTTTATATGTGTTGATCAATGTATATATCAACCAAATTTTCGGCCTTCCATGGATTTTGATCTATGACGAGGTCGGCATTTTTTAATGACAACCAAATACTTTTTATACCCGCACATTTACTGTGGTGAGGGTATATTAAGTTTGCCACAACACCCTTAAGGAGGCGTGGCAGGTATAGACTTATATATATGTATTTGATCAGCATTGAAAACTGAATCGGTTTAGCTATGTCCGTCTGTCTGTCCGTCTGTCCGTCTGTCCGTCTGTCCGTCTGTCCGTCTGTGCGTCTGTGTACGAATTATTTATTTTTCTGATAGTCACAATTGTGTTTCTGATCATATAACAAACTGCCGTAATTTTGAAGTAATTGATTTGAAATTTGGTATAGGTACAAGCTTATCTCTAGTTTTATTGATTTTGGCGGATCACGTCATTAAAAAAAATAAAATAGTAGGTAATAATAAATAATCAAGTCAATATGTAAGTTTAAAAAATGTTTTACGTTCTGCGCTCATACAGCCACATCATTATTTGGTTAAATGCATGCCTCGTCGACACTAAACGTTATCTATTGCTTCTTTTACATTCAATTCAACAACTCGTTTCAAACCCATATTTGAAGACTTTAAAAATTTAAAAAAGACGTTCCAAAATGCACTAAAAATAAAATTTTTTGAAAATTTTAGATTTGCACATTGGACTAATTTTAGACCCCAAAAATCCCATTCAGATCCACCATAGGGCCATTGGGGGCATACCCCGCCTCACATGACGGCTATGCCGAGAGCGCTCAAATCACCAGTATAATTATTAACATCAATATCACCATTTTAATACTGGAGTTTTATAAACCCTCTTGATCTTCCTCCAACCAAATCACCAATGTTCAAACAAAACCTGTTATATGCGCTATTTTTGTGCATTGTTTGTAGAAGCTAAATATTTTGAATATCTATAAAAAATTATATAAATTTGTTAGAAATTTTAATTAATATAAATCTGATATGCAGCGTGTTATTTTACACAAATAAGTATTACATTTATTTTCATTTCCTCAATTGTTTTTAATAATGCTTTACATTAAATGTTTTCAACAACAGATCGTCCGCAAAATAAAGCTTTATAAATATTTTAACGGTCCAGCACACACCAACAACATTATTAAAACCATTTTTCCACCGATATGGATTTCGTGAGTTCACCACAATATTACATTTTGGTTGCAACAAAATAATTTTTAATAATAGTTTAAAAAAAGAAACAAAGCACTGCCCCGGGTTTGTTCCATTACAAACGACCGACAAGAATGTAATTGAAATTGAATTTGAATTCAGTAATACTGAAATCATAACGAGGGGATTCGATTCAAAAAGCCCCAGCGCACCTTTGTACACAATGAACAGGGCGATAGTGTAAACATTCGGGCTACGGAATAAAGCCCCAAACGCTAATTACATTTGATACGGATTGGATTTTTTAAGCGTTTTGCTTCCACAAAACCGACAGTGTTTTGAAACGCGCATTAACTAATACCGGAAAGGTAAATTACATTAATTAGATCTGTTTTCATTTACGTAAAATGGCATAAGTAAGCGAAACTCATTTTGCGTTAATGTATTTACCACAGAATCATTTTCGAATTGTGGGTAACATGGTTTTTGTTTGTCTGAAAATACAAAGGTTTAAGGGTAATTGAGACAATAATACGTTTCAATCAGGGCTTGTATTTGTTTAGGCAGCAAATATTATGCAAATCGTAATTTATATATATACAATTGTATACAGTATGAATTGAGTTAATTAAGTTTACTTGTGGTGTTGTTTGGATAACACCAAGATAAAAATCCACACCCATGTTGAACGTGAAAGATGTTTTTGTGTATTATTTTAGCTCTTATGTGTACCTAATTGAGTTAACACTTTAAAAGACTTGATGCTGTTGTATCAAAATGGCAGTTCAAAAGACTTAATTACGGATATAAACGAATAGAATATAAACGAAAAGTTTCGTGGGCCCTGTATGAAATATTTAAAATGGTCAAAGTAAGGATCGCCGTTATTGATCTAAGAATCGAATAAGGTACTATACGTAAATATACGTGGGGCACAAATGGACAATTGAAATTTCCTTCTTCCTTTGCGAAATCATTTAAACACAAATGTAAATATAGAAACCGTTTGTTAAAAACGGATATTAAAAGTATTGCAATTGTCCAAAAGTGCCCCGCCCTACCCTATTGTGTTTTATAAACTTAATATATTCGGTCTACTTTCGTGACTGTTTTTGGGTGGGCCCAAACCCCCATTTCTAGAATTGACTTTGTAAAAGTAGGGCATGGTGGGGCACAATTGGACATTGAAGTTTCCTACTCCCTTTGCGAAATTATTTAAACACCTATGTAAATATAGAAACCGTTTGTTAAAAAGGTACCTATATTTACGGTTGTGATTAAATATTTTCACAAATGGAGTGAGATATTGCAATTGTCCAACACTGCCCCATGTCTAAATGTGCCCCGCTCTACCCTATTGTGTTTTATAAACTTAATCTATTCGGTCTACTTTCGTGGCTGCTTTTGGGTCGGCCCAAACCCCCATTTCTAGAATTATTTTTGTGAACGAGAGAGGAAAAGTAAACCTACAATCTATAATGAGTTAAATTTCATATAAACAAAGTTTTTTTAAGCTAGTTATAGTAACTAAACAATACAAAAATAGTTGAGATAAAATGTGTAAATAATTTAATTCTGTACAATTTAGGCTAGAGTATTTTCGTCTATAAGCTGCTACATATGAGATATTACAAAAAAAAATCTGATGTGGCCAGGCACATGACTTTATCATACTATATATAAAATTAATAGTTTAGCTGCATGAGATTCTATTTGATCGAGATCGGCTATGTCTGCATTAAAATAAAAATAGTAGAACTAGACAGATATCTCGATTAAAGCTGCGTTCGGATATTGTACTCCGTTGACACCGGGTACACCGTCCAAATGACACCTACGTGTTATTGGGTGCAAAAAGTGTAACGGGGTTCAATATCCGAACACAGCCTATATTGACAGTAGTATTTTCAAAACATTAGCGTTTGACACTAGCTACTGTCATTACAATCAAAAAATCTGACATATCCTGGCTACTAGTTTTAAAGCAGTACGACCGATCTCGATGAAATAGAATTTGCTCATGCAGCTAAACTATAAATTCTACCAAAAAATGTCATATACATAAATTATAGATAATTTCCTCTCCTTTAATTTATTATTTAACTATTTTGACGACATTACACAAATAGCGGCTCATTTGCAAAATCTTCGAAAAATGCTATGAGTAAACCACCAGTTCCTTTGGACCCTTTTCAACAGAAAGCTTTTCAGCTCTAAGTTTGGTTATGAAACTTCTAAATATGAAGTTTTGTCTCGATACCTTTAGTAGTTTCTCCGGAATCGTCTCCACAAAAACGGGTACACACACACACACATACACACACACACACACAGACATTTTTTTGTACCTTGGTCAAAAATGTTCAGGGGACCCAAAAAGACATATTTCCGCTAAAATCTAAAAAATTTTTTTGGCGTGATTACAATACTTTACATACTGCGTATGATAAAGTAAAAATATGAGATATGAAAAAATCAACATTTCAAGTATTGGGCTTAATAAAGTTTTCTTATTTTACATTTTTTTGCTAAAACAATTATGTTAAATGTATATTCTACAATGACGACAATTGAAGGATCTATCAAAATTTATAAGCAAGTAAATTACTTTTAAAAATCGTTTATATTATGACTAAATAAAAAATCTGATGTGGCCAGGCACATGACTTTATCATACTATATATAAAATTAATAGTTTAGCTGCATGAGATATTATTTGATTGAGATCGGCTATGTCTGCATTAAAATAAAACTAGTAGACCTAGACAGATATGTCCATTAAAGCTGCGTTCGGATATTGTACTCCGTTGATACCGGGTACACAATCCAAATGACACGTGTTATTGGGTGTAGAAAGTGTGAAGGTGCGTTCCGATTGGTGGCAATGGTTGTAATGGCGGTGGTAGCAGACGAAATTATAAATAAATAAATAAATAAAGCAAATTCTAGCAAATTCTATTAGAAATACTATAATGGCGTCTACTACCACTGCCATTAGCACTAATGAAAACGCACCTTAAGGGTGTACAATATCCGAACGTAGCTTGTATTGACAGTAGTGTTGTCAAAGCATTAGCGTTTGACACTATCTACACCGTCATTAAAATCGCATCTGACATTTAATCTGACATATCCTGGCTACTAGTTTTAGTGCAGTACGACCGATCTCGATGAAATAGAATTTGCTCATGTAGCTAAACTATTGATTGTACCAAAAAATGTCATAGTCATAAATTATTCAGAATTTCCTCTAGTTTAATTTATTATTTAACTATTTCGACGAAATTCCAGAAATGCCGGCCAATTTACAAAATCTTTCAAAAATGCTAACACTAAACCTCCAGTTCCTTTGGACCCTTTTTAACAGAAAGCTTTTCAGCTCTAAGTTTGGCCATGAAACTTCTAAATATGAAGTTTCGTCCCGATACCTTTAGTAGTTTCTCCGGAATCGTCGCCACAAAAAACGGGTACACACACACACACACACACACACACCCACATCCACACACACACACAGACATTTTTTTGTACCTTGGTCAAAAATGTTCAGGGGGCCCAAAAAGACATATTTCCGCTAAAATCTCAAAAATTTTTTTTGCACGATTACAATACTTTACATACTGCGTATGATAAAGTAAAAAATACATTCCTTCTTGAAAATTTTCACAATTGACTAAATTCATGTACCAGCTCTACTAGGAATGGATTGTTTCTAACATTTTTTCTAATTTATTAATTAGGTATTTACCCAAATCTGCTACATACACAATATAAACAAAATATAAGTAAACTACTCTATTGTATATGAACCAAAAATCCTAGGAATCTTGTTACTTATCATTTGTCGACAATTTGTTGCTATTACAACGATATGAGACGTCATTACACATCTTTATACCTCATTGAGTATAAATACCCTCTAACCACTAAGTAAAAAAATCTGATGTGGCCAGGCACATGACTTTATCATACTATATATAAAGTTAATAGTTTAGCTGCATGAGACTCTATTTGATCGAGATTGGCCATGTCTGCATTAAAATAAAACTACTAGAACTAGACAGATATGTCGATTAAAGCTGCGTTCGGATATTGTACTCCGTTGACACCGGGTACACCGTCCAAATGACATTTACCTGTTATTGGGGGTAAAAATGTAATGCAATATGCGAACGCAGCTTATATTGACAGAAGTT
Source organism: Aphodius sticticus (assembly GCA_963966075.1). Taxonomy (NCBI): domain Eukaryota; kingdom Metazoa; phylum Arthropoda; class Insecta; order Coleoptera; family Scarabaeidae; genus Aphodius; species Aphodius sticticus. The sequence goes on from OZ014512.1 coordinate 11,678,793, forward strand.
ATTGTCGAAACATTAGCGTTTGACACCAAGACTACCTACTGTCATTAGAATCAAAAAATCTGACAAATCCTGGCTACTAGTTTTCAGGCAGTACGACCGATCTCGTAGAAATAGAATTTGATCATGCAGCTAAACTATTGATTGTACCAAAAAATGTCATCGTGATAAATTATTCAGAATTTCCTCATCTTTAATTTATGATTTAACTATTTCGACGAAATTCCAGAAATGGCGGCTTATTTGCCAAATCTTTCAAAAATGCTAAGACTAAACCTCCAGTTGCTTTGGACCCTCTTCAACAGAAAGCTTTTCAGCTCTAAGTTTGGTTATGAAACTTCTAAATATGAAGTTTCGTCCCGATACCTTTAGTAGTTTCTCCGGAATCGTCGCCACAAAAAACGGGTACACACACACACACACACACACACACACACACATACACACACACAGACATTTTTTTGTACCTTGGTCAAAAATGTTCAGGGGACCCAAAAAGACATATTTCCGCAAAAATCTCAAAAATTTTTTTTGGCACGATTACAATGTTTACATACTGCGTATGATAAAGTAAAAACATAAATTAGAGATGTAGCCACAAATTGAAAATCAACACGCCTTGATTCTATAGCACGATCACCGACGAAATGACATTAAAATTAACACTGTATTGACAACGAGGGTAAGCTCTGTTTTTCTAAGCGTTTCAGATGGAAGGTAAACAATAAACCGGGGTTTCGTGTTTACGAAAACAGGTGCAAATCTCGCTAAAATTGCTTTCCCGGTGTAGGGAATGATGAAAACGTGAATAAAACAAAGGGGGAACGCCTTCGCTACCGCCGTCGCCCTAATTTAAAATCCGGCCCAAAACACCTATTTCCGCGGCTATGGTCTCAGCCATCACCCTTGCGCACTATATTTTTTCTTGTCGGCCGTTCAGTTCACCGTAACTCGGGTGTCTCGCGGCAAAACGGAGTTTCGTAAAACTATTCCCATCATAGAGGTGGTAAAGGAGGGGGAGAGAGTCTTTTGTGCCTCCACTGACAACCGAAATCGATACTAGCCGGTTATATGGCTCAGCACTAAACTTTTGAAATGAGCTTTCGTACGGCACCATCGAAACACGTCAGCAGGGGGAGCTGGTGTTGGTGCTGCTACATTCGTGAATTGAACTTTTCGCGGAAACCGCGCTGTTGATAGTTCGGCGCCCTTATATTATTTATTTCGGTGGCGTATTGCTTTTGATTATATTGGCGTTTACAACTTTAAAGTACCAAGTTAGCTGTTACATATTTCAAAAAGAAATCCTCACGTGGATTAACCTATCCTTTGTATCGTAACGCTTCTAATTCACTAACGAGAGGGCTTCAGTACTTTAGCTGAAAATTGAGGAGGTTTCTGTTTCCTAATCAAACCAAAAATTTATCTGTACTGCGATATGCTAATTCATATATTTTGCTAACAAAACGAATATTTTAATTTTCAATTTGATACAACGTTAAATACATGTGAGCGCGTAAAGTATGGAATTCTCTGAGGTTTGTTATTTTAAAAAAACCTCGAACACGTCGTTTTTACTTTATCATACGCAGTATGTAAAGTATTGTAATCGTGCAAAAAAAAAAATTTGAGATTTTAGCGGAAATATGTCTTTTTGGGTCCCCTGAACATTTTTGACCAAGGTACAAAAAAATGTCTGTGTGTGTGTACCCGTTTTTTGTGGCGACGATTCCGGGGAAACTACTATCGGGACGAAACTTCATATTTAGAAGTTTCATAACCAAACTTAGAGCTGAAAAGCTTTCTGTTGAAAAGGGTCCAAAGGAACTGGAGGTTTAGTCTTAGCATTTTTTTAAAGATTTCGCAAATCAGCCGCCATTTCTGGAATTTCGTCGAAATAGTTAAATAATAAATTAAAGATGAGGAAATTCTGAATAATTTATTACTATGATATTTTTTGGTACAATCAATAGTTTAGCTGCATGAGCAAATTCTATTTCATCGAGATCGGTCGTACTGCATTAAAACTAGTAGCCAGGATTTGTCAGATTTTTTTATTCTAATGACAGTAGGTAGTGTCAAATGCTAATGTTTTGATAATAACTTCTGTCAATATAAGCTGCGTTCGGATATTGTATTACACTTTTTACACCCAATAACACGTAAGTGTCATTTGGACGGTGCACCCGGTGTCAACGGAGTACAATATCCGAACGCAGCTTTAATCGACATATCTGTCTAGTTCAACTAGTTTTATTTTAATGCAGACATAGCCGATCTCGACCAAATAGAATCTCATGCAGCTAAACTATTAAATTTATATATAGTATGACAAAGTCAAAGACAAAGATTATTAAATCACGTATTTTTCTTACTGATTTTGGTAGATCATTTAATTGTCTAAATGGCATCGGAAATATTTTATGGCCTTACATTACAATTGTAAATTGTAAAATATTGATAATTTTAAGGAAAATACCTTTTCTGAATTGAATATGAAATTGAACTTATGGTAGAATTAATTGCCTTGAAAATGAATCTGGAGTCCAAAATTTGCTATCGCGCAAGGTCTTCTTAAAAAGTGAGGTAAAAATGAGGATATTTTGCTACCAGCTGACTCATTGTCTCCGAAACTTCAAAATTGTCTCGCAGTAAACCTTAATGTTTTTGAAACATTTCCAGCGATTCTTGTGGGGTGCAAACGACTTCAAAAACAAAACATAAAAAAACTCAATACCTCACGTGATTAATCGCAAATAAATGACTCGAAAGCGCCAATTCGCTGTCCATAAACGTACAAAAGTTATCAATATTACCTTAATTTTCAATTGTTTTCTCGAAAATTTTCTTTTGTAAGGCGATAAATTTCGTGAATTACCATTAAGACAATGAACAGATCTTTCAATATCAATACAATTAAGAAAGTGCTATTTAAAAAGGTGTTGATGACGTCATAAGTTCAAAACAATTGATGGTCGGAAATTAAAATTGATGTAAATACAACAAACCGTTCCAGAGATTTTGTCATGTTTCCATACTTTACGCCCTCACTGTATAATTATCTACGATGTGCCTGATGATGTTCGATGTTTTGGTACTTTTGTTATTATTAGATATAGGTAGAAAATCGATGAAGCGAACAAAATAGTGCAGACTTTGTTTAATTGTAAATGTGGTTGAATTCCTTATGCTTTCAAAGATATTTTGATATTTTTCTTGGTCATGCCTTTTATTTTATTTATGGGCTGATCAAGATAATATCTCACAGACAATTTTTATTTAATGAATTAAAAATTCATTATTTTAAAGATTTAATTAAATATTTTTAATACAATACACAATACACAGTTAAAAGTATAAATTATCAATACAATACAAAAAAGAAACAATTTAGAAACAATGGTATTATACACAGAAAAAAAAACCTCTTTTCCTTTGTGTTTATTTCTAAGGTACCGGTTTCGTGTAACGTATGGACACCTTTATGCCAAATATACAGAAAAAGTACAATGGTAGTAATACAGTGCATAATAATTTAAAATTAAACTTGCAGTAAGTAGGTTTAAAAGCTCTAGTATCCCAAAATCAACGTGTACCATGCGTGAGTGCATGCCGCATGGTAAGTGCAAATTGGTAAGTAACTGAAAAGTAAGTTTTTCTACTTTGCATTCACAATGCACACATTGTAACACTGTTTTCGGTGTTACAATTAACACATTGTAATACCGAAAACAGTAACATTTTTGTCTGATTGGTACACAGTGATATCAAATGCCATATGTCAAACGTACAATACCTAACCCAACATAACCACACACTGCATCTTCTTAATCGCTTGCAATCACATAAACTGCGAAATATCAATATTCTATACATATTTAAACATGGGTGTAGCCTGCTATAGTATGGCCAAAGGATTGGGGCTTTCTTAGTTTTGCTGTGTTCATCAAAATACGCCAGCATGACGTTTACCGTGATGTTTTACGACTCTAGTAAGTGATCGTTATCATTCTTTTCAACTAAACATCAAATCCCCTTTTCAGATATAATTCAAGGACCACATTTACTTTAATAAGGTATTATGCGAAGATCAAACCTACATCGTAGATACGAACGATTTTAATTACTGCTGCGAGATTGTATATGCGCAATAAATGGTTTATCAGCATACACGTACGAAGCTATAGTACATTTAAAGTGTAGAGGATTTCTTAGTTTATGTAACATATAAGTTTTCGGTAATATTTTGGACGCTTGGATGCTCGGTTCAATTCATATTCGTTTTTGTCCGTCGCTTTCGACTTCGTCTTAGTTCTGGTTGTGTGCAACGTATTTGTATTACCTCCATCACATGTAATTTTACTAAGTATAATTTATTCTAATAAACTACTTTGCCGAAATTAGAATTGGGTTTCAATTATAAGTGCTTGTAAATATATAAGCCGCAACGGCTACGTAGCGGAATTAGGTAGACACCGCGATTAAACGTTAAGCGTTATAACAATTCTTTAGTAAGTTCTTGTTCTTCGAAGTAACTAATTAGTCACCGCCAAACACTTCTATTTTGATTATTATACTTATAAAACCACTATTTTAAAATTGTTAACTGTTTAGGTTAAGTTTCATCTATTTATCACAGTAGGGTTAAAAGTGTTGCCCCAAGCTCCATTATGATCATCGTTGCGACCTCGCTGAATATTTATTCAAACTTGTAGGCTAAAGTAGAGTAAAATTATTAACAATTAGATTTTGTCATGATTTTATCTCATCGATATCATCCTTAACGAAGTTGACAGTTACTACAGTGCTACCACGTGGTACCCGCAAAATACACTAGATTCTAATTTAGCGCGATATAGTAACCACAATTTCTAAACTTATATAAAATTAATGACGCAAAGTAGAAAAAATAGTATATTACACTCGTTTTATAAGACGTATTGGTGCACTCGTTCCATTTGGGCACTCCTCGCTACGCTCGTCGTGCCCAAAACAACTCATGCGCCAATTTGACGTCTTATAAAACTTGTATAATAATATACTATTATTGTGAAGTGAACAAATAATTAAAGCTTTTGTTGGAATCCTTATTGATTGTTTAATAAATTGATATGGTGGATTATTTTATCTTTTTTTCTATTTCAAACAGTTCGAATAAAACAAATTTTTAATTTAATGACCAGTAAATTGGAGCATTTTTGCCATTGAATTTACAGTGTAAATTCTGACACATCAACCAGTTTCCACCTCACTTTAATTCTTTGGAATTACTTATTCTGACTTTATGTTTTCAAAATTTGTAAAAATGGCCTTTAGAAATATTACAAATTAAAATTTTAAGTTATTAATAAATATTTATTAAATATTGAGTTATAGGTACAAAGATAAACAAAGCTAAATAAACAAAAAGTTCATTAGAAAATCTACAAGTTTTTAGCTTTGTTTTTAAGTAACTATTATAACTATTAATGCAAGTACATACTAAAAGGTAAAAAGTAAAAGTAACAGATATTTTGAATTATAAACAAGTATGTACATTTACATTGTTGTAAGCACCATTGACAAATGCATAACAAAATGCCTTAACAATATTTCATTAATAAAAATAAGGTTTTATAAACAATTCCCAAAATTTCAAGACCAGTTTTATAAAAATACAAGCTTGTTTTCTCGTCAATAAAAAGCATTTTAAAAAATAGTGTATTATTCTATGAGCAATGAACAAATAATTAAGCAATTGGTCACGAGGTCACGAAGTTTTTATATTAGGTACTGACGAACGTTTCTCGCCCTGCCTCGCGAAACCTCTCGCCAAGACGTTATACAAAACTGTAAAGTTAGCATTAAAATCTGTCGGGTATATTATAACAATTAGAAAATATTTGAAGCATTATGAAAGAAAATTTAATCTACTAAGAAGCTTTGTAATTCTTTTGAAAATTTCTACACATATCTTTCCAGCAAATCTTTAGGCCAATATTAATTTGCGTTTAGAATTCACCGGAAATATAGTTGAAATAGATCCTGACCGCAGAGTTTTAATGAGGATTTGAATGCATTATCGATCAAAGTAATAATACTAATCCGAGTTATTTTTTTCTGTGGATATTTTTCATATAAAAATTTGCTGGGCAAGCTTTATAGATAACACGCTTTTGTGACACCGGGTATTACTCACTATATCATTTTATTATCGGATATTATTAACCCATTAACCCAATTGCCCGTATTTCATAAAATGCACCAACTGAAAAATCCAACAAACCGCTCAAACGGAGCAACGAGCGATATTTACGGTTTTGCGATTCCACAGCGGCTTCACTCGAAATGCTTACCCAATTTATTTCAGCAATTTCAGCGCGAATAACTAACTTTAGGAATTCGGCAATGCCTGCCCACATACATACATACATATTATGTATACATATACACATTAAAAGCGTATATTGTGTGGCGCGCAATATCAGTATAAATGTATCTCCACGTAGTATCAGCAAAAATAAAGTGCAGAATACACGTGTAGTGGTTAACACGCTGTTGGCTCGTCCGAGGCATTAGTTTGTTACCGGGAAATATATTTCCGTTTGACTAATAATGGGACTCGATGTTTGCGGGTTCTGTGGTCGTACATGTCTCTACATGCACGGTCGACTGTGCCAACACAAAACCGGCGCTGGATGGGCGCATGTTCGAACGTTATACGGCGGCATTCACCGTCAGCGGTAAAAAAATACTTCTACGATTTTAGTAGCACGGCTATTGTTTCAACCGATGACAATTCCATGGATTCATTTTCGACATTGGCCACAAAAAATAGATACGTCACTCCTAGATTACCTATTTGCGTGAGAGTCTGCAACTAGCAAACAATTTCGAGTACCTATCAAAAGGTCGAAATATGTTTGTCAATAGCAGAGTTTGAGCTCGTTAGTTAGTTCGTTATTCTGGGGGATATATTTGTATAAGTGTGGAGTGCAAATGACGTAAACTTGTGACTAGGAATATTTGAATTTATAAATTGCAATGTTTGTTTTCTATGTAAATGCGAACTCCTTTGATTTTCCTTTTTAACTAGTTGATTGCATGAATGTTTCCAACAGCTAGTTAATGAGTTCATATTACAGTGTCACAAGCTTGAATATAAAACACATTTAAGCATTGCAAATATTCATTATCATAGTAAAATGGCCTAACAAACAACAACATTATTATTACGTTTCTTTGCATCGACAACGACTTGATACAAAGTGTACACATCCAAAATCAAACCTTAAAATACATAAATAAATACTGTAATTAATAATAAATAAATAACTTATTGTATCAATATTATTGAAAAGGTGGCATCAATGCTATAAAAGAAGTAAAGGCCAGAATAACAAATAACTCATTTAGGCAAATTAGAGAATTTATAGCAGCATATTTCTTTTCCACAGTGATCGATGCTTTCCTAACTCTCAAATGCCGTTTTTATATGCTACCATCAAGACAATTAAAGGAACAATTTAAAACAAAAATAAGGGATTGTTATTTTATACAAATTTGACGATTTTTTTAAAATTATTCAATTTACAATAATTATGTTCAAATTTTAATAATTTATTTCATATTTTACCATCTTTTTACTTTATCATACGCAGTATGTAAAGTATTGTAATCATGCCAAAAAAATTTTTTGAGATTTTAGCGGAAATATGTCTTTTTGGGCCCCCTGAACATTTTTGACCAAGGTACAAAAAATGTCTGTGTGTGTGTGTGTGTGTATGTGTGTGTGTGTGTGTGTGTGTGTGTACCCGTTTTTGTGGCGACGATTCCGGAGAAACTACTAAAGGTGTCGGGACGAAACTTCATATTTAGAAGTTTCATAACCAAACTTAGAGCTGAAAAGCTTTCTGTTGAAGAGGGTCCAAAGGAACTGGAGGTTTAGTCTTAGCATTTTTGAAAGATTTTTCATATAAGGCGCCATTTCTGGAATTTCGTCGGAATAGTTAAATAATAAATTAAAGATGAGGAAATTCTGAATAATTTATCACTATGACATTTTTTGTACAATCAATAGTTTAGCTGCATGAGCAAATTCTATTTCTACGAGAGCGGTCGTACTCCATGAAAACTAGTAGCCAGGATTTGTCAGATTTTTTGATTCTAATGACAGTAGGTAGTCTTGGTGTCAAACGCTAATGTTTTGACAATAACTTCTATCAATATAAGCTGCGTTCGGATATTGAACACCGTTACACTTTTTACACCCAATAACACGTAAGTGTCATTTGGACGGTGTACCCGGTGTCAACGGAGTACAATATTCGAACGCAGCTTTAATCGACATACCTATCTGTCTAGTTCTAGTAGTTTTATTTTAATGCAGACATGGCCGATCTCGATCAAATAGAGTCTCATGCAGCTAAACTATTAATTTTATATATAGTATGATAAAGTCATGTGCCTGGCCACATCAGATTTTTTATGTTTTAAATAGGTACTACTTTTTACAAACATTCATCAGCAATATTGAAACAATTACATAATGTTTGCACACTCTGGTTCCTATTCTTAATCAGTGACAAAAATAACCAACCAGAACAACAAACGTTTTCTAAGAACAAAATCGATCCAGTTCTGTACAAACATCTATTCGATCTCAGTATTTTTCTAACCGAGCTCATTACCGGACACGTGCGAAAGCGGTGAGCGTAGGGCGGATTCGAGTACCAACAGGTCGAGGGCGTCCGCCCGATGCGATGGCAGGCGTAAATATTCTTGCGGGGACAACCGGGGGATTTTAAAGCGTCCATAAGCCGGTCGCGTCGGGACGCCTAAAGCACGCTTTTCATCTCTATCAGTTTCCGCGAAAACCGAACACGTGAACGGGCACGGCTATCGATCACGCGGCTTTACGCCGGACGTGTTATAACCTCGGGCATTTTGTCTGCAGAAAACCGGCACGATAAATAATCTACGCCGTGGAAGGGAGAGTGGAAAGGAGTCTTCCCTCATAAAATATCAAAACGGATTTCGGGCGACGACCGAAGCCCTCGCCCACGTTGATCTTTTGAGGCAACGTGACCGTCGACCTCCTCCAAAACCCTTCCTATGGGCACCCAGAACAAATGGAATAATTAACGTTGCCGGACGACCGATGTTTGCGTCACGCGTTATCGGGTTCTCATAGAGATGTGTGGCGCATGTGTCGTCAATTAGTCACTTTGTCACTTTGTGGAATTTGTTTCTCCTCCGTAATTGGGAGAAAGTTTGAGCTGGATTTAAAAATGCAAGTTACAAGTGTGAGACGAAAGTGAGATTGTTCTCATATGGAATTTCTTTTTTGTGAGGAAATGTAAAATTACAATGTCATTGAAAAATGTCTTCAGCTGTGTCGTTTTCCTGATTTTTTTTGACTGTTTTGAGACGGTATATGCTGTATATTGCTATCACTTCACATACTCGGTATAACTTTGAGATAAAAAGATCCATGACGTTACTGTACGAGATCAAAACTGCAGTTGTTAGCCATCACTTCAAGCAATCAAAAATATAGAAAAAAACACGATCACCATCGAATAGATCACATACTACATTCACAAATTCGAAATTCGACCTGGATTTGAACCAGGAACGATTGAGCTTCTATCACAAAACTCTGGGAATTGCGCAATCGGGCCTTATGTCATATATAAAGAATATAACGTTTGATAGGTGTCATGATAGATCAGTGTTTGGTACTGTTCACAGACTACTACAGACAGTGCAGTGAGGTTTAAATGTATGCCCTGCTGTCATAAACCTATGTAGAGGCGCTGTTTACGACTGTAGAAACCTGTGTGCCTGAATCCAGTGTACAGTGCACTGTACCCTAAGTTACAGATGCAGCCATCAGATGGATTTTATGAAAACAAGCCCTAAATGTCAGTAAAATTGTCAAATATCATCTAAATCTACAGGCAAAGGCGGTTTGCATTTTCTTTTATTGTTTGTGTCCAAAGTGTATAAAGATGTTTTGTATTTAATGTGGTCGTTCGGAAGATGAAGTTGAAAAGCTGTTTTGCTTTCCGAGAAATGCTGAAAGGTATGTGTTTTACCCCGGTGAACACTACAAATGTCATATGGCAAAATGTTGTTAATCTTTTAAAATAAATTTTAGTTTCTATTTTGTGTAATTATGATTATTATTACCAGGGCCCCTGATATATTTCTCTAATAATCTTAAGATATGCGCGACAGTGTTATAATTATTTTGGAATATTATAAACATAATAGTAAACAAGTATCATTTATTGATATTTGTCTACACTATAACAATATAATATTGTAAAATCAATGATAATTCTTTCAACCGCATCTTACAACAGCTTTAGTAAACTGAACTAATTTGAAATCGATAATTTGAATTTGGCGCGCAAATGCTACCGGAGCGCCACCTACGTTGGTTTATGACAGTACCGCTTGTTTTTGTAGGTACACAAAATAACCTTGGCTGCACTGTCTGAGTAGTCTGTGGTACTGTTCGTTTCTTTTAAGTTGAGCGGTCTAAAGGGTTGCATAAACATTAAATCCATCAGCGGGCTAATCAGGGTTCTGACACTCCAGTATAGGCCGCTGTCCGTATATAGGCTTTAAAAGAAATAATTATAGTAGGGTCAAAGCTTCTTTGACTATTGTCAGACGTCAAAGTCGTCTGGTGCAATCATCCCTTATCAGTCCGTCAGTGGCGTAGGGGGAAAGCCTGTCAACTATATACTAAATAATCTTGCCTAATTTGAATACTAAATGTAATTAAGGTATTCGGATTTGAGAAAGGACCAATTGAAATAAATACTAGGTGAAATTTGGCTCTACATTGGCTTTTTGAACTGCATACTAATGGATGTGGCAGTTATATTTTCAAGTACTTAATTTGTCAAAACTACAATAATCTAAGTTAGGTACGTGATTATCCTGACCAACAACTAACACAATCTAAGAAGTGATAACTGTTTCTGTTATGCCCTTTTCCGTTCAATCTGACTCTGAAGGCAGAAGTTTTGACTTGAGCCTGTTTTTTGCGAAAACAATGTCAAAAACTTTTTTTTCCAAAAAGTATAAAAAAAACTGAATTTCTGCTGTTAGGTTCAGATTTTACGAAAAAAATCTGATGTGTCCAGGCACATGACTTTATCATACTATATATAATATTAATAGTTTAGCTGCATGAGATTCTATTTGATTGAGATCGGGCGTGTCAGCATTAAAATAAAATTAGTTAGCCAGGATTTGATAGATATTTTGATTCTAGGTATTGTCAAAACAGCACCGTTTGATACTATCTACTGTCATTAGAATAAAAATATCTGTTAAATCCTGGCCAACTAGTTTTATATTAATGCAGACACGACCGATCTCGAACAACTGTCAAATGACGCTTTTTATTTATTTACCGTCATTTTCCAATATACTGAAAACTACTCCCGTATTACTGGGGATGAAATTATTACTATTATTAAGCCAATGGACATGAAAAAATCAATCATAAGTGGTTTGGAAAACCTCAAGGAATAGTAGATTGGTGAATAGGAAAAATCATTATTTGAAACTACCAATAACAGATCAAATAACTATTTAATTTTGTATCTAGAATAAGAATAAGAATAATACTAACACAGGACATATTATGTTTGTTTTTTTAAATATGTCTCAATTTTAGTTTTGTTTCTCTAAGTATCTTGCTTTGTATAGAATAGGTGTAGTTATATTTTGTTATGTTTTGTTAGTTCAATAAAAATTCAGGTATTAAAATATCTATAAATATTGTATACTGTGTAATTGAAGCGTTGCGTTGCCAGTATTAGCAAGTAGAGTGAACCGCTCTCACACAACTGCCTTTTGTAGGGATGAAATCGTTCTTGTCACTTAGCGTTAAGTACAGAAATAAAAATGAAAGTATTTGCACTTTATGTTACACAATTGAAACATTGATGGCATTTCCACATTGTTGCTAACTAACCACGTTTCCAAGTGGTTAGTTAGCAACTGTTTTATAGAATCGGCCTGATTGTGTTTCATAACTGAAAAAATATTTTTTTTTGCTCTTCTTTCATTGATTATTTATACGATACTATCATATGATATTATATGATCATATGATTGACATGATAATTGATTTTGTGTACCAATTTAACATTACTTGCATTGACTGTCTTGACTCTCCAAAATACAATATATCACAATTGTTAACTTTGTTCTGTATTTCCGCCTAGTTCGCCTTTCTGACAATATATCAAAATTGTTTCTATTTATAAAAGCAGAGATTTATATTGTATTTCGTGAGAATATCTTTGTGAGATAAATCAAGATAATTGAGTACAATCATTAATTACCATTCGTTTTGACTGTATATGAAACAGTCGCACAGTAGACATATAACATAAGCGTTGTTTTATTTCTTATAAGATACACCTTACAAGCAGTCATATATTATTAAGATACTCCAAAAATCTTGTACAAACATTCCAACCCGCATAAATACATAACATTTGTCCAGACATTTTTATCTCTCAACGAAAATTCTCTCAATGCTCGCAGGGGCATTACTTCAGTGAAGATGTTGTTCGAGGTAGCCATAAGGTGTCCACGTCAGACGGATCTAATTCGAGTGCGGAGAGATTTTTATATCGTCCGGATTCGCGTAAAGTCTCATATAGAGAGCTACGAAAGCAGAAATTATGTCTCGGAGACAAACAAGGGTCCCGGAGGTTCTCTCGGGCACGTAGCGCGAATAGGCTCCAGTCGCTCCTCCTGACGCCGCGCTGTGAATAATTCAGCGCACGTGTCACATGTATTGCAGCTAATGGCATTGCATCCAGATTCGGCGGAGATATTACAATTGCTCCACTTCGGGTCGCCGTACACCCAGAAGCTATAATTTAATGTGCGAGATTGATCTTTTCGAGAATTGGCGACGAAATTGCTTAATATCTAAATCGGAAACTCCGTCGTCGTGAATTTGTCCAACTTCGATACATTGTGATATACATGCATACATCCGGCATCTGCATATTGCAGATCTCGTACGGTGGTTAAATTAAAAATATGTATACCTCAGATCGTGCTGTGAGAAACTTATTCTGATTCAATGTTCTTTTTTTCTGCGCGATGATTGCATGTATTGTACATACTCATATACACCCTTAATAATCTGTAACCGAAGTAACCAACAAAACCGGACGTTTTAACATATTGGCAAAAAACCTTACCACCGCTAATCAAAATTTTAATTTATGGCACCTTTTTAAAATGATATATGATGAGAAACAAAAAAGTATTTAAGTGTTATGTACCATATATATTTGCACTCCACCATAATTTTGAACCTAATCAAAAAAATAGTCTTTGGATGTAGATACCACATCAAACATTACCACACTTCAAATTACTTAATTTGTCAAAAAGTGTAAATTGATTTTGAGACAACCTCTGCAAAAAGAATTAAAAATGCAAAACAGAAAAGAAACTCAATGTTAATTTTATGATCAATTATTGTGGTTTTAGTCTTGTTTTTTGAGATTATGCAGAAGAAAAGATGATTATGGTGCTGATTATGGTCAGTTGTCAATTAGAACATTTGTTTTAGCCATTTATATTTTCGATTATTGCATTGTTGACGACTTAGCTGCCTAATTACAAATCTGTGATTTTCAATGTGTAAAGTCAAACTTTTCTATAATTGCTTACAAATGCGACAAATGCTAGTCTAAAGAAAGTTGTATTTATGAATTGCTTTTTCAGCTTAAAATAGGAGTTTAAAAAATTTTATTTTCTCCATTAGATTCCGCAAATATATTCGATGTGTTGATGTTCTTCAATTTAGCAGAGAATGATCGCTCGCAGTCGTCAAAGACAGCGTTCAACTTGTAAACAGCATGTTTACAATGTTGGTTGAAATAGACAGTTCTGTGCATCATTAGTGGACATAATTCTACTACTTGTGTAGTAAAAAATGTAGCAATTAACATTTGTTCCTTCTGAGGAATTCTGAATAAGATCTTTTCCGAAGAAAAATGCCTATTTTATTCGAGTATATATAACATTCAATTTAATTTTCCCATTTAATTTTAACCATTGCCATTGGTAACAATTAAATAAGTACAAGTCACTTTCAATTAATAATGTAACACTAAGGGAATAGTACTTATACCCCTTTCATTGAGGGTTGTCATTTTGTCAAGGGTCGCATTTTTGTGGATTAATAATAGACAGAGAACAGGTGTTGATTAATAGGTGACGCACATGTCTACTCTGGCTGAAACTGAGTGAATTGTTCGTTGAATAGCAGAAAAATAATGGCACTTGTTACAACGGCGGAGGACACCGTACCTCTAATAAATTCTGACCTATTTACCCACAAAGTTATAGACTTGTTGCGTGAGTCGCTGTCAGTAATGTTTAACTGATTTATTTCTATTTAGCGTGCGCGTGTTTGTGCAACTATGCCACGCTAATGTAAGTCATGATTTTGTTCCGGTACACTGTGATAAAGCATAAGGGGCAAGTTATTTAGTAACTGCATTAATCACCATAAAATTAATTCAGGCAACGTGGTCGTGTCTCTAATTCTGTCACCTTCCAAAGGACTGGTGAGAATACCGCCATTGAAGGTGTTAAAAATGTACTTTTTTGTTTGCTTGTGGTAAGGTGAAGAAACCATCGACATTAGAAACTAGAAACACTGTAGGATATCTAATGTTACTAAACTGATGAAAATCTCACGTGTGTTACTCAATACACTGCTGAAGTGCATATTGGGCAATATTGATGAACACTAAAATTATGGAACCAGATGATTCAAACCTAACAAATTATGTTGGTACCTATAAATCACAATTTTGAATATTGATTATTAATTAAGTAGTAATAAAAGCCCCAATCCTTTGGCAACACCATAGCTCTATATTCTATATTCTATACATATTTAAACATCCGTGTAGCATGGATGTTTAAATATGTATAGAATACAGATACTTCGTAGTTTATGCGATTGCAAGCGATTCTAAAGAGGCAGTCTTAGAAAAAAAATAATAAAAACGTTGTTAGAATTTGTCAATTGTAACACCGGAACAGTATTGCAATGTGTGCATTGTGGATGCAAAGCAGAAAACCATAATTGCACATGATTAACACCAAATACTCAAAATATTACTGTTGGAACACTATATTAAAGAAAATCAAGCCCAAAACAGTCTTAAAGCGCAAGCATTCCAGCATAATCTACAGTGATTGCAAAATAGAAAAACATCCTCCCTTATTTGGGCAATTTCTCTCTTCAAATTCGACAAAAACTGATCAAATAACCAACAGGAACTTCACCATCACAAAATGTCGCACATTTATCAAGTTAAAAACCAAAGCACCGAAAACGTTGGCAGGAATCGTCGATAAACGCGTACAAATTGGAATACACTAACATTTTATATGCCTTGAGATACGGACAGACATGCTTATTTGTAGCAAATGTGAACAGCTGACAAGCGTGCTCAATTTAAGCATGCTCACTAGCATGCTTATAAATAAGCACGTGTGTGGGGCGAACCAAAAAGATAATAGTTGGGAATTGATACGGCTTTGTGACAGACTACCGAAGTTGCTTAACTTCTACATATAGATTCTTAATCTTGGGCCACCAAAACATCAGCAGCTGTAAGAAGCTATTTTTCCAAATTTGGGAAGGCGAGTGATATTGCTGAAGAATTTATTTACAAGTCCTGGAAGAATCATTAAAATCTGTCAACGATTACAAAAGTTATTTAACGTTATATATTATCAAAATATTAGGTGTACTGTTTTTTGTACCCAGAGGGTATATTTTGAGTTGCAGTATTGGTCTAAGTTTTGGAAGTTAACATCTACCTTCGTTTTTTTCAATATATAACATTTCCGATAAATAAATTGCATGTGGTTTAGATCCTGCAAACACGTGCATTGTGTCTATCAATCTAATGTCAACGGCAGCTCTTCCGGTTCTTATATTAAATATGGAAACTTTTGCAATTGACAGTATTTTGACGAATTAAATTATTAAGTAATATCGAAATACGCGTCAATTGCCGACGTTTGTTTATGCGACATCATTAAATATGCAAGTCTACCGTCTAGTATATAATAGTCTCAAGTCAACGCAGGCTTCACACACCACAATGGCTACAGACATTGTTATGCAGTCCATGTTTAATGCTCTCATGATAATCGGTCTTCATCCATTCAAGAAAACTTGGTTTGGGTATATAAGAGCATTCATTTTTGCCTTTTCGTTCTTAATCATGTACATTCTGAACATTATGGGCGTAATTACTAAATATACAGGAATAGAATCTCTTGGAGATTCAGTTGACGCAATTCCAGCCGGACAACAAGTATAAATAAAATTGTTTAAAAAGATAATTATAATCTGATCTTTCTATGAAATATTTTAGGTACTTGTTAAAGTATTTTCCATGATTCTCATCCATTCAAGATTTCAGAAGCTCTTCAGGAATATGGACGCTTTGTGGCCTGATGATGTATACGGTCCTGAATTGGAAAGCAAACTTTTGAAAAGAAAAACGGTTTTCAAGAATTTCTTCATCACATACAAAACGATTATGGTTTGCACTGCAACTGTATACGTTAGTAAACCGTTGTTTGCATTAACCAGGACTTTTGCAACCGCTTGGTACATTCCCTGCGACGATACACAAAATGCTTGCTATATTCCAATAGTGGTTGGCCAAACTATATACATAGCATACCTTGCGTTTGCCGTGGCGGTGTTTGATGTGATATTTGTCGGTTTCTTGGTCCACATTTATTGTGAAATTGATAAAGTGAAATACGGCTTAGAAAATTTGGAAATACGGGAGGATGTTGAAGGAGACGAGTCACTGGTATATCAGAAATTCTGCGTGCTGGTAAAGCATCATGATTTTCTTGTGAAGTAAGTCAATATCAAATGATTGCTTAAACTCTTAAATTACGTTACACGTTTTTTTTGTTTGTTTGTAGTTTTACCAAAGACATTGATGACGTATATAGCGTACAACTCCTGAACCATATTGCTACTATTTCTGCGACAATAGTATTTGGAATTTTCTTCATGAGCATGAATGGGTGCGTTTCAAATTGTTGTACATTTTGGGTTACAAGTCATAACTTTTAACCTTGTAACTTGTATCATTAACTCTCTAAAGTTTGAAGGTAAACTAGCAAAGCTTTTACACAGCTAGTTTGAATTTTATCTGTGGGTTCCATAAAAAAAGAACTACACCACAATTTTACAATTTTTGTACAGTACATTTAAAACTTTTGTCCTAGTGACAGTTGCATCAGAACTGCATAAATACATCATAAGCATGAGAATGCTCTAGAAGCAGTGTGCACGGTTCTTTCGCTAAACTAAAATTTGATTCAAAATACATGGGATTTTATATCCAATGTGCATATGTCTGACATATCCAATTTTCTTATAACAGTAAAAAGTCTGCATTCGATTTCAATCAGAATTTAACATGGTTTCGACGTAGGCTATGGTATAGCTGCCGAGTAAGGTCATTTGTATAGAAACTAAACTATTTTTGGAGAAAATAATGTTGTTTTGTTCACGCGAGAAATAGATCACTACATAGGTCACTATTAATTTTGGCACAAAAATTAACATATACTGCAATAAATTATTGAACTTTTAATGACTCCATGCGAAGATCCGAAATGATTTTCCTTCCTCTTCTATCTTGTCGCATTTAAAAAAAATGAATAAAATATAAGGTATAAGCACCATACTTTCTAAAATATAATCTTACTGGATATACTTAGTTGAGTTCATTATGTGATTTGATCTGGAAAAAGATAACATGTTGGGATTTCTTTTACTGTTTTTTGATTATGACGACTATTAATAAATGAGAGAGCTTGAATTGATAAATATTTAGTGAGATACAAAGGTTTAAAATGTATGTTGACATAATCACAGTTCTGCGAAAAGCGAGTTAAAAGTTTGCTCTTCAAATTATGTTACTTTTTGTGTACCCACAACTATAAAATGGCATAGTAATCATACACATTATGCTTTATAGGGACAATTTTATTTATAACTAAAAAGGAAGTGCCCTTGAAATAAAAATTATTGCAAAAATGAGTTGATCTGAAAATGACGGGTGGGTGGTGAATAATTAATTTAAGATAATTGACCTACAAAATAAAAAATCAAAACAAGGTCAAATTGTAAAGCGGGCATGAAAATAAGTCGGGTATACAGGTAGTCTGTTTTTAGTGTGAATCTAATGATGTGTCGTTTATTTGAAGAGATAGAGAACCAGTTGCAAGTGGTCAAGGTTGCCCATCCATCTTTTTTTATGGTTTAAGATAACAAAAAGTTTTAGAAGTGAAGATTTTGACTGATTGAGAGTAATCTTAATTTGATTGAGCACTATTTCTTTTTTGTAGAATCGTGTCTCAAAAGAATGTTTACAAATGTCTAATTCCATTATGTACTGCGTTAAGAACTAGAATTTTTTTTTTAAATTCAATTTTGCTTACATTGATCTCTTCAAAAAATAAATACTAATTATATTGTATTTTATATTACTAATAATATTGTAACAATCACTATTCCAACATGTAGCTTCGTACATCAGATTTATTACATCATTAGTTTTATTATAATCCATTTGGTGTTCAAACGGGCTGCCGACCTTGGTCATTCTGCCCTGTTCCACTACTTACTTTTACTTGATTCGTCATTCATACGTCGTTGATTTTTTCGTCGGAGGTTTTGAAGCGACACAAAAACAAACAAAAAATATTGAAAACTGCTACAAATTGACAATTTTGACTTGATAGCATAAGTTTTGTTTAACTGAGCGCGTAGCAATTTAACAATTTTCTTTGATTTACTCTCGCGCTTCACAGAAAGGAAACACTACCACGCAGAGCTGTCCCTTGGATTTCCTATACATTGCTAAGTTCAAAGTTTAAGCTTTATTTCACCTTACTTAGATTCATGATAATCATATTCATGATTTTATTAAGCCTAGTCTAAAATGTCAAAAAGCACAGTATTACTACTGTGAATAACTTACGTTATTCTACGTGTTTGGTTCACATGGCGCTTTTGTCATTAGTTTCCTTCATTCGCATCGGGTCACATTTTCTTATTATTCTTTCAAATTTGTTCCAGGTTTCCCCCATCAGCTGATAAGCTTTACCGATACATCCCATACTTGATTACGTACCATTTTCAATTATACACTTATTGTGTATGTGGAGAAGAAATGTATAATCAAGTAGGTGCAAATTTATTTTATAGTTCTTCATTAAGTATGCAAAAAATCCGCTTTACATCATATTTTTTACTCTAGTAATAATGTCAATTATTAATATTAATATTTCAGTGACCCCATGTGTAACAACTGCTAACCTTGAAGGAGCATATGCGTCAGATTTTGTTTGTCAAATAAATAATTGTCCTTTGCAGTCCGGACCAAATGCATAATTATCTCAATTTAGATAAATATGAGTGTTAAGTACTATGTGAGTGAATCGCTAACTTAAATCAATTCTTATTCTTGCTGCGTTTTATGTTACGAAAGGCACGTTGTGAAATTATAATTTTTGTAAATAAAAATATCACTTGATTAAGTGAGTACCTGGGTTAGTGATACCTTTAGAGCAGCGATGATTTGTAGTAATTTCTCTTTAGAATTTAACACTTTGGTCATGAGTCATGACTGATATGCTCCTTAAATTCTAGCAGTTATTTCAGAGACACTCAGTAAACGTATTTTATGTTATAGTTGCAAAGCATTGGCGACGTTATATACGAGTCGAAATGGTACGTGAAACATCAACCAAAATTGAGAAATGGTGTATTGATGGTGATGGGTGTCGCCCAACAAAAAAATAAATTGACAATCGGCGGAGTTTGGAAACTGAACCTGGCAACTTTCATGTCTGTAAGTTACGTCTGATGAATTTGAGTCATGTCCATCGATTTGTTCATGTAAATGTTAGCAGCTTTCAAAATCAGCGATATAGTATTACTTTTGTATACTTTTTCTATCAAATGTGGTTTTGGTACTCATCGTACTTTGTTTCAGGTTTTGAAAACATCTGTATCGTTTCTTGCCTTTATGCAAACAATAAACCAAGCCGAATAAATATGTAAAACTGCAAGAACGGATTTTAGTGACTTGTAGCAAGCTAGTCAGAGATTTTGCCACTTAATAATATTTTACGCCACTTAAATTTATTTTTCAATATTGTAGTATCTTAAATAGCACTGAGTTGGAAATAAATACTTTTGTTAGCGCAAAAATGTTTAACTCTGTAGCCTAGATGAAATTCTCTGGAGGATGGGCCATTCGTATAGACAAAGTCTACCTAAAAACTAACTTAAAATAGAAGAAATGGGTCAATAAATTTGAAGGTATCCATTGTCAACGTTCAGGATCCAATTTAAAAACTTATCCCTTAGATGCCATGTTAGCTGCGTGCTGTTATTCCAACAAGGGATGGGCCAATACTCTCAAGTAACACAAGGTTTTACACAGCGTTAAAATCCCTGGGAAAGTTTGTCTTGAAGCAGTCTATCTCCTACATACATTTGCATAATTGGATGAACTAAAAACAAAATCAGGTGTTTTGTCTACCACATAATGTCTAAAACGCTTTTCCACAATACAGCATTTTGATATCTCATAAAGCCAAAATTTGGCATCCTGATGAGTAGCTTTTTAATGGGCCGAGAAAATAATCAAAATCTGTCAATAAATCGGAAATATTGATTCGGATTTAGAATCATATTAGAATGCTTATGGTATCTTTAATTCTAATTTTAACAATGAAAAAAAATCTAATAGTATCATTAATTCTGGAATCAAAAAAACTTGGTTTGTCTAATATTTTATTGGCCATAAAAAAATATTTGTTTATGGACTTTGGATATCACTTAGATTTTTGACTATGTCCTAGACACGCATACAGTTTTACAGAGCCAACTTAATAACTTTTGCTTTGTGCACAATATGGTCAGTGAAGTTAAATATTATCTTACACGATGGATGTGCTAAAAAAACTTTTTAACAATCAAAATTTTCAGTGATATCGATATTCCGCCAATACAACTGTCCCAATTAAAAATAGGTCTTTTCCAAGTGGCCTAAAGTTAATAATTTTCCTCAGTGGATTTATTCGTCTTTTGAAATTCTTACTTTCAAGAAAAAACTTTAACAATAGGGTGTGAAATAAATATATAAACAATAGTACTCTAATCCAAGGTATCCGACACTTAGCCTAAAGTTGAGTAATTTCAACAAATTTAGCTCGTTTTCGTAGTCCATGTGATGGTAGTAACAACGGTCTAGATTTTTTTCAATTAGGACAATTTTTGCGGTCTATGTGGTTAAATAGAAACAACTTTTTATCAACTTGACATTTTTATTTTCCGAAAAAGAATGATATTGTAATGTATTGCGATTTTCATGGTGTTTGTAGTAGTATGGTGTTTGTATTTGTAATTATAACAGCTTTGTTATTATAAGAGATAAAAATTCGGTTAAATGAACAAAGTATGTGCATATTTCTGTCCTCTCTAATAATCCGTTCAAAAAAATATTTTCAAAAAAAACACAAACAAACTATTTTTTTAAATATGTTATATTTGTGGTCTTATTTATTTATATTACCTATTTCTTTATGGGTACATTATGACAGTATGACTTTTTTTGTCAAGGAATAAGCTGGAAACAAAATTCTATTCATTTTCGGGTTCAGCATTTCTTTCTGACATGTCAATCAAATAAATAAGTATAGTTCACTGAAATATGGTATACTTTTTGAATCTTAAAAGAAAATCTCATCGTGCCAAGTAAAATACAAGGTGTAAAACTATGTGCTATATATACCCATGTGACTGTAATTTTTCAGAAAATTGTTTACAGTGTTAAAAATGCGTGTTGGTACTAAAACCTACCCTATTTTCTTCATTTAACCGTTCATCTCTAATAATAACAAAATCCATACAATAGACCGTGACGTGACACACTGTATAAAACACAGGTTGGCACTTTTTTCAGTGAATGTCATTTTGAATAAATTGTTTCATATAGACCTTTTTGTTTCTTTTTAATCCATAGAGGCGTTACAGCCCTTTGAAATATTAACAAAACAAGATAGAATAAAATAGACCTAGAAATACATATTAAACAATGCAAAAACGGAGAAAATTTGCTGTTTTTGAAAACATTTTACAAATTTAAATAAAATAATTTAAACTAATAAAAATAATTTAAATAAGCAGCTGGGATAACAAAACCTCTTGTGTTATCCCAGCTGTTGCCTGTAACAATGGAGTCGTGTGCAGTTTAATCTGTTTTAAATTGGTTTTAATGTTAATCTACAATGAATTTTACCAAAGAAAAAAGGAGTCTCTATTATCTAATTTAAACAAATAAACCAATTGGTTGCTAAAAAATAAAAAGGTAGCCAATCTAAATTATTAACGTTGTCTGTAAAGAATATATCGACGACTTATATCACTTACATATTTGATCGTGTCCTGTGAGACATACCTAAAGTTTTGCAGAGCAAAACCAGAAACAACTAAATAACTTCCGTCGTAGCTACAATATTTTCAGTATAGTGAATTATTAACCAATCGGAAACATGTGTTCGCGCGTTATTTTGTAACAGCATAAAATATGCAGATACGTTCTTCTATATAATACCGCAGTTCCTGAAAACGGATCAGATATACTAACATGAGCAAAGAGTTTGTTATGCAGTCCGGGCTTGACGCCCTGATGCTCATAGGTCTCCATCCTTTCAAGAAAACTTGGTTTGGTTACATCAGAGCTTTCATTTTTGCTTTCACTTTCGCAATAATGTACGGTTTGAATATTGCTGGTGTTGTCTCCAGATATACAGGAATCAAATCTCTCGCCGATTCCGTTGATTCAATCCCTGCAGGACAACAAGTACTATTCACAAAACAATTTTAATTCAGCCATTTAAAATACAGAATTTTAGGTTTTTGTCAAAGTGTATTCGATGATTCTCATTCATTCACGATTTAAGAAACTCTTTAAGAACATGGATAATATGTGGCCTGATGATATCTTCGGACCAGAGTTGGAAAAGAATATTAAGGGGAAACACGCTTTCTTCAAAAAGCTATTTCTCATATACAGGGCGAATATTTGGATTACTGGAACGATATATGCCAGCAAACCCTTGATTACGATGACTAGAAGTTTTGCTACCGCTTGGTATGTCCCATGCGACGAATCACTTAATTCTTGCTACATTCCAGTGGTGATTGGTCAAACCATGTATATAGTCTACAATTCATTTGCTGTGACGGTTTTTGATGTCATATTTGTTTGTTTCTTGTTCCACACATTCTGTGAAATGGAGAAAGTGAAGTATGGATTGGAGAATTTGGAGATACGAGAAGATATTGAGGGTGACGATCCTCAAGTCTACAGGAGATTTTGTGATTTGGTTCAGCACCACCAGTTTCTTGTGAAGTGAGACAACTTAGTATATTATATAAGTATATTATAGTATATTATACAAAATAATGTAAAACTTTCCTTGCAGCTTTACCAAGGACATTAACGACGTGTATAACTTACAACTGTTGAACCATTTTGCAACTATGTCGGCTACTATTGTTTTTGGGATTTTCTTTATGAACATGGAAGGGTGAGTAACTTTCATTTTAAGTAATTCAATTTATAATTAAGCATAAAGCGGGCGATTTTCTTTAATTCTTGTTAATTGAAATAAGAAACAACTTTCTCGAAAGCTTATTTCGGATGCTATTCTTATGAATTTTTCAGATTTCCGCCAACTGCTGACAAACTCTACAGATATATCCCATATCTGATAGCCTACCATTTTCAACTTTATATGTATTGCATATCCGGAGAACAACTGTATAATCAGGTAATAAATTTAGCATTAAGCACAACAATTTATTCACAAAGCAGTCTTGTTTCATGTTATTTTATTACCACATTGCTCGTCGCACATGCAAAATGGAAGTGTACATTAGGGCGACTAGAGGTAGAGCATTGCGCAGGACGGTTTGTCATTTTAAAGTATTATTCACCATTCATAACGTGCAGCAGCTACAAATTTTTTTAAAAGATCGTATTCTTATGCTAATGTCTAATGTAAAAAGAAATTTGCCATCATCTTTATGTTTTAAGATACATCTACATTAAACTGAACTGTAGAATTTTAATTTATTAAAAAATGGGCAACAAAGTATTAAAGTAATTAAAGGCAATTTTGCAACACTGAGTCAAAGCATAACCGCATATTCTGGTATCCATTTTCAAACTAACTTGTGTCTAGTCTTGATGGATTTCTTTTCAGCGGAGTAAAAAAAATCGCTAAACAAATGCACATGTATGTAGTTGACAACCTATCGTCTAACAAAATAATTAGGTCGCCAACATTTTGCCTTGCAGTAAATATATATTTGTGTAAATGCAGAGCACCGTTATTGTACTAACAAAGCGATAGTTCACTGACAGTTATCTACAGTTCATAAAGTATATAAATGCAATAAATTGAACACAATCATTGAAATGATTGTATATAATAATAATATTTGAGAAAGATAATTATGTAAAAATAACAGAAACAAAACTAAATAAATATTAAAATGAACACCAAAGGAGCAAATAAAGAGTTTTGATTCTTAATAGTTCGTCGTCATCAATAATATTAGTGATCACAAAATATGATTCGAATAAATCGCAGGTAAATTGTCAAATATTTCTTCTAACATTCCGGAATATCAAAATTCTAGATGGTACACACAATCAAAAACTAAAATTTAACATTACCTCCGGCATATTTAAACTTATGGTGATGGTAAATACTAAAAACAAACTTATCAGCTATCAACTATGACATTACAAAGTGGACAATTACGTAAACAAATATTAATAAATTATTTTAATTTATTTATCTAGGCACAGGACTTTATCATACTGTACAGTAGTAACAAACGCTGATGTGCCGACAATACTGTCAATAAAAAAAAATAATAGAAAAACAAAGAAAAAAATAGAATAACATACATATGTCATACATATAAATTCAAAATATCGGCTACTTTAATTTATGATTTAACGATTTTGATGAAACTACAGAACTGGCGACTCATTTACAAAATCTTTGAAAAATGCAAAGAGTTCACATGCAGTTCGTTTGGACCCATTTGAACTAAAAGTTTTTCAACTGTAGGTTTAGTCATAAAACTTCTAAATATGATGGTTTCGTCCCGATACCTTTAGTAGTTTCTCCGGAATCGTCGCCACAAAAAAACGAGTACACACACACTGACATTTTTTAGTGCCTTGGTCAAAAATGTTCAGTTGACCCAAAAAGATATATTTCCGCTAAAATCTCAAAATATTTTATTTTTTTTTCGGCACGATTACAATACTTTGTCATATTTACGTATGATAAAATCTCAACATTTTTAATTTTTTTTCAGCACGATTACAATACTTTGTCATATTACGTATGATAAAGTAAAAATGATTGCTAATTCTCTAAAGTGGAGTCCACTTACGTACATTTGACCTAATTGTTATAAGAATGCGTAATAACATTTCCATTTTTGCAGCTTCAAAGTATTGGAGACGTTCTGTACGAATCGAAATGGTACCTCAAGCATCAACCAAAATTGACCAATGGTATCTTAATGGTCACAGGAGTATCCCAAATAAAAAATAAGCTAACAATCGGAAACATTTGGCTGTTAAACTTGAGTACATTTATGTCTGTAAGTATCTCGATAAATATTGTCGTCAAAAATAAATTCTAATCAAGCAAATTGTCAAATTGTATAAGTAATTGTTCCAATTTTGCATTATTATGGTAAACACTACAAATCTTATTATGATGACGTTATGTAAGTTTTATTGTGTAGAGGGCACAGGATACACCTAAAATAAGGATAAACAATAAAAGTTAAATTACCGTTATTGTCGATATTGAAAACTTGATTGCAACAAATTGTAAATGCTAAATTACAAAAAAAAATCTGTTCTTTTAATGTTACTTAATTTAACGTAACGTTTGATATATTATATGTAAAATACATTGACAAGATAATAAATAAACTTTAAAATTAGGTCAAGAATATTGGCTATTGTAGGATGAAAAATGAAAATTGACTGAAAAATTTCGTAGTTTGACCTTTTATTCTTGATCAATATTTTACGTAATTTGTGTTTTGACGGATAAAAGATACTGTTTCATGAAGTTAATAATTTAGTCTTAGTGGTGTGACTTATTGGTCTCATTATAAATAATTTACAAAATACATGAAACTATTGATGAATTTATTGAAATTTTCAGGTTGTTAAAACATCACTTTCATATCATGCTTTTATGCAAACCATCTATAAAGCTGAGTAAATTAAATCATCTGCTCCACGTAAATATACAATATTTTCCATTGAGATATCATTGAACATTATATTAATTTTCTAGGTGTCTATTCAATATCTAAAATTGTGCACAAATTACACAACTCTCTAAATTCGTTCTTGAAATGTCTGCATTAGAGTGAGAAGTGAGAACGCAGTTTGCATCACCTAAAACACATGAATACAGTAATTATGTTAAATAATTCTTGTAGCAAAATTTGACACAAATAAACTAATTTACCTTAGTAAAAGTGTTTAACTCCAGAGTCCACATACCTCCAGCTACTATTTCAGTTTTCTTTTGTCCTCTGCAGATAATCATGCACAGGGATTTTGTTAGTTTAGGTTGGTACTTTATATGCCACTGGCATTGATAGGCCATATCTGCTACAGTTTCAGCCTAAAACACCAAATTGCCTTGTTGTTTTTATCGTTAAATCATATGATTTAAAGATAAAGAAGATATTTTTTCACATCATTTTCTTAATTCTTTGTCTATTACCTGTTCTGTAATATGCTGCCCAGCGAAACAGTAGGAAAAAATTTGTCCACTGACTGTTAATATATAGATAACATATTTTGTAATCAAAGAGATGTCCTGGTTCAACCTACAACTTCTCTACATAGAAACTATTATAAATTATTGATTTATTTACTTACCCATCAATCATCAACGCATAAATCCCAACGCATATAGCTCCCACAGAACTTGCCATTTGATTCATTAACATTGTTGAGTACACGTTGTTTGACTTGTTAATAAATCTTAAAAATAATCACAATGGAATATAATTTATCGCTAGTATACAATGTACTGTGTATACAATTTTAATTTAACAAACAAGAACTATTTATATTGTAATAAGCAATGCTAGAGATGTCAATAAGTAAGGACAGAGGATAGTTTTTGTTGCTAGATTATGTTAAATAGTATGAAAATGAAACAGAAATATATCTTACTCCATGGCGCGATTGTGTTGTTTCACCAGCATTCCTATTTTTCCCAAAACATTATCCTCGTCGCCAACTTTTCCCTCATCAATATTCAAATTCATGAGCCCATGCTTAATTTTCTCGAGTTCACAGTAAGCCATGCAGAGGCACGAGAACAGGACGCCATCGAAACCGGCGATGATGAAATACATACTTGACGTGCTGAATATTTGCATAAAATAATGAAGCGCGAAGCATCCGCACTGTGTCTGATCGCAAAAGTCGTACCATTCAACTGGCAACTTCCAATCCCATAGTAAGATCGGTTTCAAACAGTATACGATAAATGTTGCTGCAAGTATTGTAAACAAACTCCTGCTGATTTTTGTTACGAAGATGTGAGCTCGCCTGACGGATTGCTCGCATTTTGGTCCGAAGATGTGGACGCTCCAGAAGTTATCCAATGAGCGAATCATGCTTCTTATGTCTTCTTTGTAGACGAGTATTACAATGTACTTTGCCATCATCTAAAATGATGCTTACATTATAAGAAAGGTGCTAAAGTCCCAAATGACAAAAGTGTAGATCCATAAACAAATGTTTCTTAACAGTTTATTTATATTTTGCACATTGTACACTCAAGAACTTATCTTCAAATGTTTAGGTCAAGTTTTTTTTTTGTAATTGTGGGTCAACCCCAATTATTTGGTTTTAAATCAACAAATCTGGTGAGAAAAAATCATTGGTCATTCAGGCCCATTTACAGGCTTTGAAGGATTCTGAATCCGAATTACACGTTTAAATTGCACAATTAGAAATGAAAGATCAGAATATTATGATAATTTAATTTTTATTTTTGAGGACATTGTGATTAATTTTAAGGATACTGTACAGTAATACTTAAAGTGAAGATTTCTTGCTGAACCAGAATGATAACAATAGATAATTATGTTTAACAAACATAAATATCTGTTGGTGTTTTTTACCTTGAAATTATATGATAACCATGAACTTTAAAGTTAGGATAAGGTAGGTCATGCCAGAACTAGGTAAACTGGTGTAGGACAGTTTATGTTTTTAAATACAAACAAGTTTTGTTGTTTGAAACGAACACTACATCCAGCATCCACAAGGATGTTTGCTTTATATTAAGGTTCAAGATTTCATTTAACCCGTTTAAAATTGCACACAATGGCCTTCTTAATATCAAAAAATAACGCAACTTTACAGACGGTTAATTATCTACATGTGAAAATGAAAGCCTGAACTAGGGTTGTCAGGTGTCCTGGATTTCTCAGGATTTCCTGGATTCTGGCGAAAATTCACGCATCCTGCAAGTGAGGTACACAGACCTGGAATGTCCTGGACTTTTATGGACATTGTGCTCGAGCGAGTATGATGATGCCTCATATGTATACAGGGTGTTCCTAAATATAATGTAAATACGAAAAAGGGTAATTCTTCTGCTTATTTAATGACTAAAAATTCATATAAACTTAGGTCCGCAAACGCTTAGTTGCCGATCTACAGTGTTGAAATTTCAAGATTTTTTTAGGTTTTTCTTTATAGATCTTGTAGTTTTCGAGATATTTAGCTCTGATTTGGAATAAGGTTACGCTGTGGCACTTACATCATTGGGCATACTAAATGGTTTTACAATCTACAGGGAGATTTTCTTTCAGGGGTCATGCCCCCTTTTCTCCTCACGAACTTTTTTTCGGTGCGCCGCTGGTGGATTTTAAAATACAAAAAGCATTTTTGGTTTTGTTCTAAAGCATTTTAATCTCTTGTAGTTTTTGTATTTACCACCGTTATCGAAAAAAAAAAATAAAAAGCTTTTCTGTGCTTCGCTGGAAGAAATTAAAATTTTTTAAATAATCGGTATAGTATGCCTTGGCTTGATTTAGATAACTTTTTGTTTGTATTTATTTTGACATTAACAAAAAAAAACTACAAGAGCTATAAAGAAAAAAACTAAAAAAATCTTGAAATTTCAACACCCTGTAAATCGGCAACGAAGCTTTTGCGGACCTATGTTTATATAAATTTTTAGTCATTAAATAAGCCGAAGAATTACCCCATTTCGTATTTATATGATATTTAGGAACAGCCTGTATAATGCACCATTTTGTTACACTAATCTCACTATTTTACAATATCTATTTATTTAGTATTGAAACATAAATTTATGACCTAAAAAAGTTTTATGAGATAGATATTTTAAATTAATTAAATATATTAAACATATTTATTTCCGAATGGGAGCTTATGTTTTTGTTTTTGTCGTTCTTTTTTCAAGAACCATATGTGATCAGTAAAAAATAGGGCATTGCCATTAAAAAAATTGATCACAACTAAATTGGTCACAACTAAAATAAAAATTAGCAGAACATTAAATTCGATATGCAAATGTGAATTTGATCAATTAACAGTCGAGGTATTCGAAAACAATAAACATTGCTTTTTTTTTCGTTCAATTTTAAATTTGAACGATTTTACCGTACTTTTACCTGTCATTGTATAAAAATTACAGGATATCTTTTGTATCTACTTTTGTCACGGATATTGCCATTTTTACTGTTTTTTTAAACCCATGTCCTCAAAATTTAGTTTTTTGAACTGCAAGCCATAGCCTGAACTAAAAACAATGAAGATAAATACTAGCAAACACCCTGAACATTAATTAGTGTCAAACATTGGACCAAAATTGCCACGTAATTTGTTCATAAGTCTATCCTCACACAGATGTCACAGACCTGTCAAGATGCTGGATTTTGTTTCCATGTCCAAGAAAAACCTTACAAATTCGTTCATTCCTAATTTTAAAGACATTTCCTTTAGTTATCAATTTATAAACCTTCATTTTGAATTTGCATCCTCAGATTCTTCTTCAACATTCTTTGAAACTCATGGTTACGGCATTATTAGATAAAAAGGCATGACGGTCTTCGTCTTATAAGAGGCTTGAAGACTTTTAGTTTGTTGTGAAGGACACCTAATGTTTTGCTAACCTTTTATGTTTAATGACATATTTTGTAATTAATGCTCGATTATTTTTTCTAAATTATCAAAGCGGGTGAGAATCTTGATAAAGTGGTTATATGATTATTTGCAACGTGATGAAAGAATCATTAAAACCAGTCATAGATTACAAAATTAACATTAGATGTTATAAAAACATTAGGAGTCCGCTTTTTTGTACCTGAGTGTACCAATTTCCATATTCATATTATTTTTTCCCCAGATTTGGTCGAATTTGGTCTAAAATGACTAACACAAGGTGTTACAAAAATCAAGAGACGATCATATTAGCCGAAAGAAGGTACCAACTTTAGAAACATGACAGGAAGCGGCTTATTTGAAGCATCATAGAACATCTAATTATATCAATATTGAACAATATAAAAATCGTAACCACATATTTATGGATTAAATTTCTGCTTACGAATGTATTTTACCTGATAGACACCAACCACAGCAGTCAAAGTTTCACCGACCACATTCATATTATCCAAATTCCCAAGAATTTTCATCACCAGCAAGGCAATAACAAAGCTTTCATGCAGAAGTATCGCACCGTAGATAGCAACTGCATACTTACTATGCATAAAAGGATTTGCACCCACTATCTTAAAAAAGCGGAGAGACTGTTGCAAAAGTACACTTTGCTCCATTCCGACAAATATACAGGAAATGAAACAATCCACACAAAGACAATTCAGCTTTATACTAAGATCAACACATGTTTCTCTGTACACGTTAATATTTAACTCTCAATTATCCATTGTCTCCTACGTTCGTCCATTTTCCGCATGCTAATTACACGAAATTAATTTAATTAAACACAGCTAATTAGAATGCAAAGAGTGCTTTTTGCGCTCTCCGAAGTAGGTAGCTAGATGAGGAGGTTCATTAAATAATTCAGGCATCGGATTACTGTCAACAAGAAGTTTTCGGATGTTGGAGTCAAGTTGCAACAAAAAAGACTCATTCGGCCCGTTTATGGATTACGTTATGGCTGCTGCGAGGTAATTTACATAAATTTTGTATGTAGAACTTGCAAAACACACTGACGGCGGTTTTGTTACAACAATTTTGCCTCCGCGCTAAGAGCGTTTAGAAGTTAAGTCGAAAGCGCGAGATGCGAGAGATAATTGAAGGGATAATCAAGGTATTGTTATGGGTTTAATGGAATACCATGAAAAATGGAATAGCTTGGGTTTTCTCATCTTTGTCAACCTTTGGTATTCTTATTAATCATTTTTTAAGAGCTTAAGCGCATTAATTTATATGCAAAAATCAGTAGAGATATTATTCAGAAGCAGTCACAAAGAAACGTGATCTCTTGAACAAAGAAATAATCATTTGTATGAAATGTAGGTATGTTTATATACAGGGTGTCTCACGGAACTAGTACATTAGAAGTTTCTCATGTTCTACTATTTCTGGAAACATGAAATTTTGGAATTAGAATTTACTCGATCTGAGCTCTTCGGCTAAAATATTCTCAAGTTAACTCTCACGTCCGGTCACCGGAAGTCGGTATCAACTTTGTTATTTTAAATAGAATGATATAATTTTAATTTTATTTTTGGTTTCTACGTATCAAAATACATCATTCTTAATAAGGGTTCCCTATACCTAAATATCACCATTTTTGAGTTTTTTTTTTATTTTACTATTTTTTTGGTGATTTTCGCGGTAACGTTTAAAACTGAATATCTCGGTTATTATTGAAACTAGAAGTTTGATGATTGATGGTCCAAAACTAGAAACATAGCCAAATACGTCGATGTTTACTTCATCATGATATCTTATGCATGGTGTTCAAAATTTACAACACAACAATTGAATTTTCAAACGTAAAAAACTAATTTTTTCAAATGGAACACCCTGTATACCGATACGCCATTCGATAGAAAATTTTATTCCCTATCAATCAATGTTACGGTTCCCTATATCTATCTTTAATAGTTTTTGAGATATTGTTACTTTTTCTTTAAATCCATTTTAAATACTCCCATTTAATAATGGGGACGAAATTTACAACGAAAATTTAAATAGTGATAGATAATTA
The DNA here is from genome assembly GCA_963966075.1 of Aphodius sticticus. Classification (NCBI taxonomy): domain Eukaryota; kingdom Metazoa; phylum Arthropoda; class Insecta; order Coleoptera; family Scarabaeidae; genus Aphodius; species Aphodius sticticus. Next base: position 11,711,256 of record OZ014512.1, read on the forward strand.
GAAATTTTGCGTGGATGTGTGAAGAATTTTTGCGATACTCTTTCCCTCAATATTTTACGCGACTGGTTTTATCAAGCGGACGGTGCACCGGCACATTCTTCGCATGTGGTATGATGGTATCCATTCAACTTAATCAGATGTTAGTGACGGTAGGTGGTTCGGAAATAGGAGACCCTGGCGGTGGCCACCAAGCTCACCAGATTTAGCACCATTAGACTTTTATTTCTGTGGTCATGTGAAAAGTCAGGTCTATTCCACACCAGTTAATACTCGAGAAGAATTGACTAACAGAGTAGTAGCCGCCATTAATGGACTTCAGCGACAAGAAATCCGAAGAGCGACGATGACAGTAGTACAGCGAAGTGTTTTAAAATGTTTGGAGCAGAACGGGCAGCATTTCGAACAACATAATTAAGTTTTAATTTAAGTTAGATATCCCAAATCTATTATTTCAGTTTTAAGAAGCTGTTCCAAAGTTGTTACATTCCTATAAATAAAGAATAAATCGTTTTGTATTTAGTTTGCATTCTTTTATACTGACAATATGTCAAAAACTATTAAAGATAGAGATAGGGAATCCTAATATTGATTTATAGGGAATACGATTTCCTATCGAATGGTGTATCGGTATACAGGCTGTTCCATTTGAAAAAAAATGAGTTTTTTACGTTAAAAAATTCAATTATTGTGTTGTAAATTTTGAACACCCTGTATAAGATATCATGATGAACTAAACATCGTCTTATTTGTTTGTTTCTAGTTTTGGACCACCAATCATGAAACTTCTAGTTTCAATAATAACCGAGATATTCAATTTTAAACGTAACCGGGAAAATCACCAAAAAAATAGCAAAATCAAAAAAACTCAAAAATTGTGATATTTAGGTATGGGGAAACATTATCAGAAATGATGTGTTTTGATACGTAGAAACCAAAAATAAAATAAAAATTATATCATTCCATTTAAAATAACAAAGTTGATACCGATTTCCGGTGACCGGACGTGACTGTTAACTTGAGAATATTTTAGCTGAAGAGCTTAGATTGAGTAAATTCTAATTCCAAAATTTCAAGTTTCCAGAAATAGTAGAACATGAGAAACTTCTAATGTACCAGTTCCGTGAGACACCCTGTATACGCGTTTGATTATTATTGAGCTCAATAATAGTATATTATTTGACGAGCACATAATTAAGGATATAAATCGCTAGCATGAAGTTTATATGCGAGCGGTAGGCGAGCGTGTAATCATGCCAGCGACTTATATCCGTTATGTGTGAGTCAAATACGATGATTTATCTACGACTCATAAATTCCATTTTATGCAAACTATTTTATTTATATTTGTCAATAGTGGCGAGATGAACTGTCAAATAACAGTCATACACGTGGGTTTTGACAGACTTTGACAGTACGTTTGTATAATGATGGCAGTTCTTTCAACTAATGAAGTCATTATTTGAACGAACTGTCATTATTATATAACGCTAGTGTCATGATAATCATTGGCGTGTATCATGATAAGCAATGAACTTATTATATGTGAGTCGTAGATAAACAAATTTAATTTTGGATTATTTCCAAGTTTTAAAGAAGTTCCTACTCCGTTGATATACACGTTATCTGTTTTGTATTCCATAATGCACTTAAACAATATTTTATATTAAAATGGTTTCATTTAATCCGTATGTATTGTATTACGTATATTTTGACGGATGTAAAACATCGAATATGAGAAAAGCACCATAGAATTCATGGAAAAATATCATCTACAAAATTATGTAACATTTCAATCTGATGCTGGTAAGTGTTCTGTAGAAATTAATTACTCAGGACATACACCGCCCTGATATCTCGAATTTAATACTAAGAATGCCGTACAAAATTATAATTCAATTGTTTCTTCGTAGCAAATTGCTCGTCTAAAAATTGAATGTATTGTCTTTGCATACAGATTCTATGAGTTCTCATTGTTTGAGTGAATATTAATATGAAAGCGTGTAGGAGGGATTGAATTCGATATTCCTCTTTCCCGGGAAAATGCATAACAGCGCCCGGTACAGGATTTAATACCGTCAACCACCGGGCGGAATGATTTATTCCTTCATATTTCAATTTGAAAATGATCGCCATTTCCCACCCGGACAATGACGCGATTTTAATGGATTTATTTCCAGGCCGGAATATAGACGCCCGCTCGTTGTTTTCAATATTTTCCCATTTTCGCCAATTCCGAATGCTGATGTTGGCCGATAGGTGGCGCGCTAGGCCAATCCTATATGCAGTGATGAATCTGATCCCATGGCCAAAATTGGCCACCTACAGTGTGTGTGGAATCCGCAACAAAGGTCCACTATGCGCAGATAGGTATAAGAGATATGATAACATTTTTGCTTGTTTGGTTCATGAAATCACTTGCAAAAGATGGAGATGATCGAGTGGTAATTTTAGAGCAGCCTTTCTCAACCACAACTTGTTTTAAAATTTAATATTTCGGACATCTGAACAAAATTGATTTCTGATCCGGTGCTGTTGGCGACTATTGCTCTGGTCGAAATGTGCTTTTATATTTAATAACTAGGGCAACCAAATGTAAGCAGTTGCATATTTTTTCCTTACGATTCACAAAAAAATAGGTACCTGATAGAAATCCGCTTCAGAGAAAATCACTCACTTTGAGTCATATTTGTTAGAGCATATTTTTGCATATTTTGCCATTAAATGCTTAAAATGAAATTATTTGAACATAAAAGCATATTTTACTGCATACTTGCCTGCTCTTTTGCTTTTTGCAGTAATAAGGCCTGGAGGTCGTATAGATCTGTTGACCGCCAAAATCGGTAGCCATAGCACAGAATAAAAATCAGAACATCTACTGCACGTTTGATATATGTTCACCAGATTGGTTGACATCGCGCCATGTTCTCGTGTAGATGTATCAGGGCCAGCTTAAGGAACACGTTCACTACTTCGCATCACATGTATAGGATTTTTTTGGTATTACAGTAAACTTTCCGTTTCGTACGATGCGAACAGGAGGACGCACGTACCTTAGAAACAAGGTAAAATGTGCTACATATGATGCAAACAAGTGAACTTATTTTGCATTAAAAAAATACAGCGAATCACTAATGACTGCGTATAGCTCTACAGTTTCAGACTAAAACACTATTGACCAAGTGCGGCATTAGACAGAGTGACTGAAATAGAATGATTCATTCTCGCGGTAAAATTTAAATTTAAAATCTCTAAATTGAGGTGATCGTCGGTAGATGAAGAGAGAACGTTTTCCATGTACAAAGGTGTACTAAGGTCAAACCGGCAGAATTTTTTATTCCAAAACTTGCATCATATGTTTATTATTTACTACAATAAAAATTTAAATTAAATCTGTATTTTTTTAAAGTGTATTTATACATTCTTTAGGGCATATTTTCAGTTTTTTAGAGCATATTTTCATATTTATGGCGCATATTATAAGCGCTTAAAACAGTTTTTTAGAGCATATTTTTGGTTGCCCTACTAATAACCATTGAATTGTAAATATACAGTGTTTGAGATGTAAGTGTCGCTTGTGCGGTGACTTATAAAATAGTATTTTTTTAAGAGCCGATTTAATTTATTTTCGTAGAGGAATAGGAACAAAAAAATATCCTTTTAAAATAATTTGTATAAAGATAAAAGATGACATCAGAGATCGTGTGGGGGGTGACAAATGCCTACATACATTAACACACTCCATCTTTTATTAAATAAGCATTTTTATGTCATCTTCAACTATCAACCCCTAACATAACATTTTCTCCTGACGTACCCTGCAATAAAAGTAAATTAAACGAAAAAGCAACAACAGAATTTAAGATAGTGACATTATAACACCCTTTCTTAGTTTTTATCCGATTTCTTTTCTATTTTCAAACACGAAACACTTGTTAATATACATGTACTTATTAATAACAAAACAATGCGTCCCTTCCAATGCAAAGCCCCCTTCAAAACTAATAACAGTTGTTTGTAATTTGCCAAACTTTTATTGAAATAAAAAAATATTAACAATGCTATGGAAAATAAAAGTACTACGATAATTGTCATATTTACAGTTTACATTTTGAGTTGTCAAGTGTGTAGAAAATATGAAGTCCGTTACGGTATGCCTTCTTCAGTAAAATCTGCATAATATGATGGTTCAAATTCTGATTTAAGTATAGTTTTTGAGATAATCTGTGGTTACTCGAAAACTAGACACAATTCTGACCCAGATTTCTGCTTCCAGACTCAGATTCTACGCGAAAAAGCATACCAGCAGCAATTTTCACTTCTTCGATTTCTTTGGAAGGCAATTGTTAGAATTTGGTTTGGAAAGTACTATAGTATAACCAGTTACCCCAGGAATTTAAAAAATTCTTTTGTAACAAAAACTTTTCCTTCAGAGTTTTCCAAGCAAAAGCTATCAATACTTATTACATGCTATTGCTATTGGGCATATATTTATTTTTCATGTGTTAACTTAGTAGGAATCTATCAGGTTAGTCACTATTAAAAAAGCTTTAAACAACTTTTACATAGTTTTGCGGCACGGCTATCAACCCTTAAATGACAAAATTCATTTTCATTGGTCTCTCAATTCATAAAATTGATTGTGTATTCTACCTTTTCGTAGAACATTGAATCACTTATTACTTTTTTGCAGCCCAACAATTCTATCAATTTTGGCAACACCTACTTTCGATCTTTGATTTCTTTTATACCAAACAGTGTATTATCAATGGAAAGGAATTAAATTACATCCATTTGATGTTTTGTTGTTTGAGTTTATTTCGGTTCGGTTATGAACGTGACAAGCCTTATTTCGAGTTTTTTTACGTTAAAAAGAGTGCGAGCTGTCGCTTTGGAAGGATAGCGTGGGCACATTTTTTCCATAAAACAAGTCGCATATTCGCGCCGCGCAACTTTTATACCGGATCTCCATTGGGACAGGAAAGCCAAACGGAATACATATGTTGTGACAAAGTCGGGAATCTTGCGCCTCAAATGGCTCGCAAACACAATGCGTGCCGGGCTCCGGAGATAATAAAAAAAATGTTGATTTAGGATTTTTTTCAATATACACAATACAGGCGGCATATTTGCTGTCGAATGGAAATTTATATCGACAGATGTAGACAGAATCGTATACGGACGATATGTATTTGTATATACACAGTATGCTTTGTTTATGTAAATCTTGGTTAACCTTCCGGTTAACTTCACAAAAATTCAAACGGAAATGTCTGCCAGTATTTCTATGTTTTCTGGAATAATGTTTTACACAAGAAACGCGCAGATTTTGTTGCGGTTAAGATTCTACGTCTCAATGCCAAGTTTACTGTCACTTTGTTATTATTAATTAAAGTCACAATTAATTTTGTTACGTCCTTCTAATAATATTCGTTCATAAATTTGGTATGTGTCGTCCCAAGAAATATCCTGAAAGTAGGAGTTTCGTCTTTCAAATTTACATTGTGATTTCTATAAATATATTCTTAGAGTATTAAAATAAATAAAAACTGGATTTACCCGGCTCCTCCGCCAATCTACAAACACGAATCTTAAACCGAGATCAACGCTGAACCGCGGTTGTAAATCATATTATGTTTCATAAATGCTGAAAATGAGGCATAGGTGTGATTTATTTGATGTCTGAAATAATAATAATAATAAATAAATAAAACATTGAACTAAAAACTAATACACTCTGTTATGTGTGCAAACTTTGTGAAATATCATTACAACCTTTTCTAGTTCAATCATTGTGAAGTCACAATTGAGCCGTTTATCGGCGACATTTTTTGTATTGACATATTATGTAAGTTTCGGAAATAGGCCGACTTAAATAGACAAGAAAAAAAGCATATGTGAGTGATTGCATGCTAAAAGTGGAGTGGATGCGTAAAACCTACATTGAACGAAAACATGTTTATTTTCGTTTTTAAATAGAATATTTTTATCAATTTAAGACGCGTTTATTACTTCATGTCGTACTACAAAAAAACTTTACGGTTAAAACTAAGAAAAGATAACAACCATGCGACAAAAATAAATAAATGCTCGAATTTAAATTAAAATTTCATAGTGCGAAAAATTAGTTAGTTACTGAGTTATTATTAATGTTACTTATCGCAGTTTATAATACGCTTTTCTGATCATATTGTTGTTCATTTTTATTATTCATTATGCTTTTAACGTTAAAGTGTTATGTTCTGTCTCTAATGCAGACGTGATTCTTTGTCTGATCAAATGTGGCTAGAAAATCTGCAGAAAAAAAACAATAAAACATAAAATCAAAACAAATAAACCATAATGCATTCCGACAAATATATTAGAAAATATTTTTAAACACGGCCAGGCTTATTTTTTGCTAACTAGTGGTGTTTAGTAGATATTGAGAGTGGTCTAAATTTGTAGAAAACGTTAATAGGATTTGTGATGCATTAATTATTTCAGGATTTTTTTTTCACAAAACCGCCACAAACAATCGCTCCATTCAGATTAACAAATATTGAAAGGCAAAAATAGTGGTTGACATTCACTAAGTTATCGAAAATGCAGAGAAAAATGAACAACATCCAAAGTATAGAATCGTGTTCATCCAGCTTACAATAAACATTTTTAATATGAAATTAATGAACAAGACGACAATATTAATTAGAATACGGTCAATTACTGAGAGACAATGATTTAAGTAGAAAATACAGCGACAAAGTTGTTATCTGTTGGTCGATACCGTTTCAACAGATGAGAACAAGAAAATGATGCAAACTAATACGCGGCAGATGGACGACAGTGTTAGTTTAAAATCTGAGTTATTGAGAGAGAATTGAAAATAGAGGGAAAACCAAAAATCGGTTGTTGATTAGGTATGTTAATAATTTTTAATCTTATCCTCAGTGAGGGCCAAATAGTCAGTTAACCATTTTTAAGCTAGTTATAGTACTTTCTAATATATTACTAGAATATTTCGTTACATTGCAGTAATTCTCGCTATTAATATGCTCAAATTCAACTCCATTCGACGTTGTTATTTACGAGTTGTATTAAGAAATAATCTAAGAAAAATCTGGAGATCGTCATTCAGTAGACATCATTTTCCTGTTAGGAAAAATGCCATTGAGATATTGTCTAGACAAAATGTGGTCGTTCAAAAAATTCGAAAAAATTCGACTTTTAAACTGCGTTTAAAAATTAATTAATTCATTTTCAATTTCATCAATTACTTACAGGCTTTTCTTCACGAGAAAATAATTTACATAATTTGTTCCGATGATAGTAAACAAAAGTTTCGACATGCTAAAACCTTCTTTTCCTTGACGCAGCGTATGATTGCTATTCTCACAGCCATCGTTCAACCATGTTTCAGGCCTTTCCCGAAAGTTCCATTTGCAGAGCGGAGAATGGTGAATTTTCATTCTCGAAAGAACACGTACTTAAAGGGTTGGAATTCTCGGTGCACCAGTTACCTAAACAGATTACTGTTGCATTGCAACGCCACTGGTAAAAGTTAAATGCACACAGATGGCGCGCACATACATCTTAATATATAACGCGAAGTTATGCCAAAACAGCTTACGTAGGAAATCTCGTACCGGGAGCAGACACGCGCCGAGCTTACACTGCGGACACATAAATTACTTTTGGTTAATATGTGAACCCGCCGAATAAAAAGGGGCTTTATGGCGGGCATTAAAATGCCGTAAATCTGGACCCTTTAAAAAATTGTTTGCGAGCAACGAGCATATAAAACAATACACATATGAAAATACGCTATGTCCGTACGAATATATATATCTAGTTACATATGAAAATGTTTTTAGATTTAATTTTTAGGACTTTATTTTGCTAGTATGTAGTATAGATATTATTTTTGTTTTAAAAGCCATAGAAACAATATGTCATATCAAACTATTTTTAGGACTTTATTTTTGCTGGTTTTATGGCTAATATTTGTAGTCATATCATTTTAATTCGTATTTCATTGAAGTTGTTTTTTATATATACAATGAAATGTAGCACATATAATTCAGTTTAATATGTCTGAAAACTGACACATGGACCTAACTAAACCCACAGGGTGGTTATGAAACAAGAAATGGTTAAATTAGCTCAAGAGCAAAGTATCAGTTCTTTTTTCAATTACAATTACAACACTAGGATATGATAATAGATAAAAAAATTATGACTATTGTGTTTGACGTACTCTTGATAGTGTTAACTGAGTTGGAATAATAATAAGAAATAACAATAACCGGTGTTTTGCAGCGAAATGAGAAATCAGCAAAACGGACAAAACCATAAAAACTATACTACAACACGGAAAACTGCACATTCTTTACCTTTAATTTGGTGTATTGCCTTTACCATACTGTGTCACTAAACATTTGGGAAGAACCCTAAGTACCCTCTGAACGTGTGTTGAGACTAAATGTTGTGATTTTATACAAGAAACACGAAACTTTTGAAAAAAAACACCGTACTGGTCACATTCTTACGAAATAAGTTCTGCAGACTATTGGTGATATTATTTAGAAATATTTTCTAATTATTTTTTAAAAAAATCACGAGAAAAAATAATTTAAAAGAAATACCTTTAGGTATAGATTGATTTTAATTCCTGTTAGTCTAGTCAAATCGTTTTCAAGGGCGCCTGTTCCAGGAAAAAAATAAAAGTTTTTTTCTCTCATTCTATATGTATTTTTGGGTGCTGAATCCGAATTTCAACTTTGCTACTTCCCACGGATGTGCTTCACAACGAAAATCGTAAAAAACCCAAAATGTTTGACCTTTTTCAAGTTTTTTGACAAGAACTGATAAAACTATGCAATTTTTGAGGTAGACCAACCTACACAAAAATAATGTAAATTAAATTTCCTATAAGATCACCCTTGAAATGCATTTTTGGTTTGAACGGTTTGGCCGATAGAGCGCGCTGAAAGAAGGCCAAATTTTCCCACTTTATCTAAAACCCAGTTTTCGAGTTAGTTAAAAAGGCTAGGATTGTGCTATAACTACATTAATTTCCCAACAAATTGCACATATTAATTAATGATTTATTTTGGCCAAACCGTGTAGACGCGACATCGGGTTGATATATTATGTCATATTCAGCTTAGCGACGCCGCTAAGTCAAGAGCCGCTAAGCGTCGCAGACTTAATAAAAAATACATAATACATTAAGTATTAATTAAAAAGAGCAAATTTATAATTAATAAATAATAAATAAATAGTAGGAATATAGGTCTCTATTGAATTTTTGGAGAAGGGCGGTTTCGCGTAATATGACATAAAATTTCAACGCGCTCTAGCGGCTACACAGTTTGGCTAAAATAACTGATTAAGTTTTGCAATTTATAGGTAATTTAATGTAGTTTTATCGGAATCTAAGTTCTTTTGTAATTACACGCACAAAGTAGGAAAACTTGGCCTTCTTTCAGCGCGCTCTAACGGCCAAACCATTCACCCAAAAAATACAGTTGAGGGTGCCTTTTTTGGGAAATTTAGTGTACTTTATTTTTGTATATAGTGGTTGAAAAGTGGTTGAAAAGTGCATAGTTTTATGACTTTTTAGCAAAAAACTTTAAAAATGTCGAAAATTTTGAGTTGTGTTGCGATTTGCGTTGTGAAGCCATATCCGTGGGAAGTAGCAAAGTTGAAATTCGAATTCAGCACCCAAGAAAAATCGGAATGAAAGAAAAAAAACTTCTATATTTTTTTCCTGGCCAAAACACCATTTGACAGGACTGTTTCCAAGATTTCAGACTGAATTACAATTTATATAAGATTATTAAGATTTTAGGTACAACATTCCAATTTGATATTTGAGCATTTAGACACATGAAGCTAATGAGACCTTCAATGTATTTTATGATAATTTCATAAGCGTGTTATATAGTGTTTCATGATACATAGTTCTAAAGGATTTTCTATATTCTATTTAAATCTGTAAACATTTGATATGGCATCCTTACAATACAAAAGAAATTGCATTTAGTATGCTCTTATCTTCACCAAAGTTCCCAATATACCACTGTACACCATGTTCCGTGAGACGCCTGTATAGGGCGATTTTAGTTTATTTGATGGAGTCTTCAAAATAAGCTTAATTAAATTTTGTTTCAGCTAATTGATAAGCTTGAAAATGCGCTACTTTTTCACAATCTAACCGCTTTCATTTCGTTTCATCTGAATGTTCAAGAGGGTGCATATAAAATATATCTTAAAATAAAATATGTTACTGTATATTAGCTTACCTGCTGAGTGACAAATTTTTTCTCAAATAAATGCCCTTTTTATTGTATTTTAGAATTATGAGTTCACCTGAGTCAATAAGCTCAATACTAATTTTAGACATTATCTTAAAAATTAAATATTTAATGAAAAAGTTTCTGAGTAATAACTTAATTTATTAACTATTAAGGTTTAAACGCTTTTCTGACCAGTTTTGGAAATGAACTAATACCTAATTATGAAAATACATAAACCGACATTGTCCAATACTTTCAGAAATTTTATAATTTATTCATTTACTTTTCAAACCAACCGTATTTTTCGAATACGTAATGGTTGAAGTTAGAGAGCACTTAAAATACGACTGGGGAGCTTAAATCCACCAACGATCGTTAGATACGATTACGTGCACATTGCCGAGCTCTCTGGGAACTTTAATAACGTCGTATGATTGTTCGGCAACGTACCCGAAACTTTACACAAGATATGCACATATATATCAATATGAATGCGCTCCCAAAATTTGGGTCGCCGCTGTGTGTGCAAAGCCACACTACACTGCATCAGCACAATATGTGTTGCACCAAATGAATAGCTCAAGTCAGCTCGAATATACGAAACCTCTCAGACTTTAGTGGCGCTGGTCCGCCTTTGCCCGGGATATACACGAGAAATTACTTTATTAAAAAGTCAAATTTTTGCCCAAACTAACTTCCTTTATAGAATTAAGGATGCCGGAAATCCGTCGCAAGTAGTCTGCGGTCTTTTACTTCATTTCTTTATTTACTCACGTCGCGTCGTATAGATTTATGCTGTGTGTACGTATGCCATATTTGTAGGTATATAATGAGCTTTTCTATTGCACAAGTTTATTACATAGGTACTTACCTATAACTTTATATAGCTATTACATCATAACATGTAATGGCTCTGAAATCTGAATTCAGTAAAATTGAATAATAATTCTTTAAATCTTTTGATCATTTGTTTGCCCTAGTTTGCCCATTTTTATTTTTGTATCATGTAATACTACAATAATTATATGACTACAAACTAGACAATTATGCCCATAATAATCAATGTAATGATCAATAAAACCTAAAAGTCAAAAGTCTTCAAGTGTTTAAATTTTTGAGATGCAAGCAAAAGGGGTCCCAACGCAAAGAATATAATAGTTTCTGTTTTAACTGTTAATAAAAATGGACAAAGATTTTTATTAATAAGTTATAGGAAGAAATAATTGTCAGATGTAGCGTTTAAACTAAAAACTAGAGTTCAGTTTGTAGTATGTGTTTTTTTAATTTGATAATGAAGTAATGTTTAAGAACTTCATCGCTATTGTTATTATTTACAATTCAAAGAAAATGCATAATATAAAATAAATACATAAATAACACATACAATGAAACGTTGTCTCATTTCAAAGCAACCTATGTTAATCCAAAACTACGGTCTTTTATACATACGCAAGAATATATATTGTTCATTGAAGAAATCCGTTGTTTTGACCGCTTGTCTTATTCTAAGATTGTGCAAATTTAAATGGAAACTATATTGTTTTACTTAAGAATTTGATCTTTAAATCAAAAGGTTCGGTAGTTAGACTCATATTCTTGGATTAAACATTCACCTTGTTCTTTTAAATATAAACATGTTATATTAAAAGGAATAATATTTTTCATGGAATGCAATTTACACATCCAAAGAAGAATGTTATTTTCCAACTAGAGATGGGAGCGCAGGCCTTTTTAAGCTCCATCCATCAATAATCGAGCTATTGTACATATCTACGTCAGATACATTGATGGTATAATAGCACAATAACTGATAGCTGCATTGACATGCATGCGGTTATATACCTAGTAGGAGATCCTTCTTACGCGGAGACAACTAAAGCTCCATCTATCGGCGTCCTTCACATTATTTTCAAGTCAACGACTGTCTTAAATCAAAACAATCCTTAAAGCAAATATTTAGGTTGTTTTATATTAAAGAAATACTTTTATTATTAAGTATTATTATTAAGTTATATTAAGTATGTCTTGTCTTAAACAAATTATGTTAAGAATGTAATTTCTTTAACATTACTTAAAAATCAGTCAATTTGAAATTTGAAATGAAGGCCATTTTGAAGAACATTTTGCTAATATTCCTTTTTGCTCATATTTATTTTATACTATTATATCCGTATTATTTATCTTCAGCGAAAAGCTACATAATTTTAATATCATCATAATTTCGCCGGCTTGAATAGTTTTTGAATCCTCTCACTTTACCCTGAATGGTCTTCCCGGTATTTGCAACTCGATAGTTGGCGTATAATATTCTGGTAGCTGGGAATCAAGTTTATTCAGGAGGATCTGGTACCATACCAGATAAAGAAAAAGGTTGCCCTAAATCTAAAAACACTGTAGTACATATAGTCTTGTGTTCTATAGTCATTCCTATTTCCTTGACAATAAGATGAACCTAGACGATCCTAGAGTATCTACTTCTAAAACCAAACTGATGGTTGGGTATTTTGTCAAGTCTAACATTGGATTTAGTCGTTGGTAACAGATTTTCAAAGAGTTTATGAACTAAATTTTAGTGATTTTTTACGTAAAGTTGGTCTAGGAAGCATTAATATTGTTCATTTCTGGTTCATTTCTAGATCATTTCTAGATCATTTCTGGTCATTTCATCAGAGAAATGGATACTCGAATTATGAACTACAAGTCTCACTGTGTTTTCAATAAAATTTACATAACGTTTCAATATTGTCGTTTTATGAATGATCAAACCACCGTTGAAACTGAACATTATGCAACGTGACATTGCCTTTGGGACACCAATATGTATAGTGGCTTTTCTTCACTCGGTTGTAACTTGTTAAACTTTTCTACTGATAATTTATAAATAGGGTACTGTTCAACTACAGGTTCAAACCTCATATAAAACCTTTCAAAATATGTCTAGCATACGCTCACATAATAGTATGTATTCGTGCGACATATTATCAAATCACTTTGAACACTGAACCTCTAATCACACCCACGCACGGTTCTATTTAAATCGCCGCGTGTATTTCCGATATTGTGGCATAGAGGGAGTTGTAATATGACAGGAGATACCAACCGAGGCGAGAATATAAAGCGCCCTCGGAGGCGTGGGAATCACGGCCGAGGCCATTAATTAAAGGAACAAGCCGGGACGCAATTCACAAACGCGCTGCCGTGCAACGCGAGGCAAACCGGTCGCGGCAATCTTTAATCTCGACGCTCAAATGCAAATGAATAGAAGTGGGGTGTCGAAGCGCATCCAGCATTTGGAACCAATAATGCCTAGATCATATGTCAATATTGTGTTATCTTCAGGTTACCTTATATACACATATCGGAAGCTTTTGTGTATCTATATTACAGCTGTCTATACTTTTATAATAAATAATAAAGTATTATAAACTAACAATACTTCTTATGTGTGTTCTTTTTTGTGACATTGACATTGACGGTTGTGCCAATAGCCCAACCTGCGTCATGTTTTATTTTTTGGTATTTTATCCCACTTGTCTAAAATCGCTCATAACTCCTGCAAACATGGCATTTAAAATGACAGGCCAGAAAATTTAAGTTATGGCTAATCAGAAAATTATAATTACAGGAAATTTATGCAAAATTTTGGATTTTTAATGGTACAGTAGACTCTCCTATAATGCGGTTCCTACAACGCGAAATATTACAATCGCGCTAAAAATTTTGCGACTACATCTTCATATAGCCAGATTCTCGTACAACGCGCATGCGTCAACATTTGCGATCCTCAAATTCCTATAACGCGTTTTCATAAAACGCGTAATATTAAACGGCGTTGTAGGAGAGTCTACTGTAATTTAGGCAAACCAAATACAGATTTGACTATTTGAAAAATGTTAAATAGCGGCGCCAAAGTTGCAGGAAAAGATAAATTAAAAAAAATGACTTAATTCAGCGTCTTAAAACCCCCTAAATTTTTACCTCAAAAAGCGGAATAAATCAGTGAATCAGCCATTTTGAATTTTCCAATGTGTTAGCCAGATTTGGATTCAGCATCCTTCAGAACGCATTCCAGACGTCGCCTCAGGATCACGGTACATATTCTATGTCCAGTTTCAGGAGAGCACGTCAGCAATCCTCATTGTTCTAACCTTCTCCATAATATTTTAGCGTAATTTCAATTAAAAACGTTATTTCCAGATAATCCTGTAATGCGGTTGTTGTAGTTTTTAAAAAATAAGATTATAAAATTTATAGTGAAGCTAGTTTAAAAAAATAAGAAATGTGTACATAATTCTGCATGTTTATGTTAACAACCGTAACGGGATGTGCTTTAATCTATTTCCAACTTCGTTTTGTATAAAACATCATATAATTACGTATTTAAGTATTATTATTTAAGTAGTTAAGTAGTTGAGAGGTAGGGGGTTAGGGGAGTGGGTAGTTTTGAGGTAGGGATGAGGGGGTAGAGTAGTTGAGAGGGTACTTGAGGGGAAGGGGGTGAAGTAGTTGTGATTAAGGGGTTGATGAGGGGGCTAGGGTAGTTGATGGGAGGGAAGTATAAGGGGGGTAGTTGAGGGGAGGTTTAGGGATGTAAGAGTTCGTACATGATGGGGAGCCATATGGTATAGGGGTCTCAGAGATAAAGCGTGGAGCGCCATGTCCAAGTTGGATATGGGTTGTATGTACTAGTATGTGTCCTTATATGGGAGATATGCAGAACCATAACCTTCAAACCGATCGGTTTCTAGTCATCATATAATTTCATTTGTTTTTGTTTTATATTAACCAAAACATAACTTAATCGTAAACTGTGAACTAAGCACTTCAATGTTTAATCTGATTGATTGGACAGAATATTTGGATCCTAATTATTAAGTCGGATGATGGACATAGAATAAAACAGCTTCTCTAGATCTACGTAACCAATAGACGTAAACAAGTTTTGATTTCACTATATTGTAGAGCTACGAACAGTGAATAAAATGACATAATAAAATCGATTTTCGAAAAACGTGGACATAGAATACGCTGACCCTGGGGCGACGAAATACTAAACTAACTAAATTTGGCCGAAGATTCTCGTATTTTCAATTTTCTGGTCCGCCAGTTTGGTTTCGCCATTTTAAATTTTGCAATTTAAATGCCGATTTTTGGATTCAGTGTCATTTAAAATCCTTAAATGCTATGTTTGAAGGAGCGATTAGCGTTATGAGCGCCTTCAGACAGAGCAGGGTAATTACGCCACTATTTCACCCCAAAATACAATTACGCAGACACAGGATATTTCAAGACTTTTTTTAGTTGTTCAGGGCACTAAATAGAAGGTATACACCAATCTGCAAATTTACTTTATTTATTTCAGGGCTTTGGACAAATTTGGTCTTAAATAACTGGGCGACAATGTACAACTTTTCCAAAAACTATGACAAACGATTTGTTCTATTTAATTTGTTATCTAGGACAAGAACAATATTAGTAATCATTTAGAGGTCATTTTATATATCATATTTTGCTATATATACCTCAACTTTAGCTTTGTTTATGTAAGTATATTGTTTTGTATGGAGTAGGTATAATTCTGTGCCTTGGTGCAAGAAGAACTAATATCATTTTTGCTAGTCTTGAACTTTTTCAAGCTCGCAAAGATCGCTTTTCGAGCTTGCTTAAAAGTAAAAATTGATTGACAGAGTTATTTCTGTAATTTGATGCAAGAACAACTAATGTAAAAAAATGATATGTATTTGATAATTAAGTTTAGGTATACAAAATCTCTCAAAATTATGACTTGATGAAAAATGTTTTAATAACATTTTACTATGAACACACAAAAATAAGTGACACCCATTAGCATTCAGGAAATTGGGTGGTTGTTGAATGTCATAACTACGTACGCACAAGTATGATTTAAACCTGCCAATTATTAATGTTGAGTTTCGAAATGAACCACAAAACATAAACCGTTTGTCGCCTATTCGACAAATCAATTTGTCAATTATTCACTAAGCGGGATTACAATTAACCGCTGTCGTTATAGGACAAGAACCAGAAAGTTTACCAATTTGCATTAATGCATATAGAAGCGACGTTTAATAACCACGGACCGGTGCTGCTGGTGTGTGCACGTTCACATGTGTGTTCCTGCGGTTTGTGTACACATACAGACGTGTGTGATTCTGTGTTTGTTTATCTTGTTAGCAAAGGGACAAACGCCCTTGTACCTACTCAAACGCTAATTTATATGTCGCATACTAAAGATGGTACTGAGAGTATGTAGAATGTAGACTAAAGACGATCAAACTGTGTTGCCAACCAGCAAGATTGTTAAGAAGATTGCTAAAGTTTCTCATGTTCTTATTTCATATGAACCAAATCTGAAAAGTACCTATTAAGCAAGAATGTCACGCTTGCTTGAATTAAACGTGATATTTAGGATACATTTTTTTAAGTACATACCTCAGATTGAAAGACTACTTTAATTATATGTAAAACGAAAAACTTCTAATATGGAAATAGATAATAATATTCTAGGGTACAAGACTAGTTTTATTTAAGATTATACATATAAGATTCTATACACGATATGTATGCAACCTAACATACACTGATAATAATACATACATAAGCATATATTATGTTTACAGTGCCAGTGCGATATAAAATACGGTTACTAACTTTTTCTTTGCTGAACTTGAAAAGTTGAAGTTGAAATTTACGTTAAAAGTTCTAGATTTTGTTCTGTTGTTTTTTACGCAATTCCAGAACGCGATCATACATACATAAGTAAATTCAACTTTGTTCAATAAATTACCCATGTTAAAAGTACGTATACCGCAAAGTAGCAAAAGCAAA
Source organism: Aphodius sticticus (assembly GCA_963966075.1). Classification (NCBI taxonomy): domain Eukaryota; kingdom Metazoa; phylum Arthropoda; class Insecta; order Coleoptera; family Scarabaeidae; genus Aphodius; species Aphodius sticticus. The sequence goes on from OZ014512.1 coordinate 11,728,382, forward strand.
AGCTCGCAGTCTTGGAGATTTCCGGTTTTGTTGCTTTCAATATTCTGTCTCCGCGACCTATTGATTTCAGCTGGCTTTAGTTAGCAAATGTGTCATCTAAAGAAAAAAAAAAGATAACAGATCTAAGAGACGTATTCTCGGGAGCATCCCAGAGATAATGATGAAATATTATAATAACATAAACATGTCATCTGTGTGGGTGTGTGTGTGTTTGTATTGTTTGGTCCGTTGTTTATGGCCCCAGATTCTATTTCAGTTCATGTTGACAACAGGGATTGGCACGCTGATGTATGTTTATCTCCTACTTTGAAGAAAGAATGCGGATATTAGACCGAAGAAATCCGCAAATTACAATTATTTTGGTATTGTACTATCATAAAATGAGACTAGAATTTTGCATTACTTTTTTCGCATTGATGAATGTATTGACGACAGATATAATTTATATATTTATTTCCTTATGGATCTTACGAGAAATGACACTAATCCGTAAAAATAAGGGAAATTCCTGGTTCCTAACGTTAATTTCTAATGTATGGTTTTAGATCTTAAAAAAAAAATAGTCAACCTCGTGATTTAGCAAAATATGTACACAAGGTGGGTAAAAAATATGTAAAACGTTTCTTGTATGAATGGGGCAATGACAAGGACGTATAGCGGTCTTGTTATACAGGCTGTCTCATGGAACTGGTACATTAGAAGTTTCTCATGTTATACTATTTCTGGAAACTTGAAATTTTGGAATTAGAATTTACTCGATGTGAGCTCTTTAACTAAAATATTCTCAAGTTAACTGTCACATCCGGTCACCGGAAGTAGGTATCAACATTGTTATTTTAAATAGAATGATATAATTTTTATTTTATTTTTGGTTTCTACGTATCAAAATACATCATTTTGGATAAGGTTGCCCTATACCTAAATATCACAATTTTTGAGTTTTTTTGTTTTTACTAATTTCTTGGTGATTTGCGCGGTTACGTTTAAAATTGAATATCTCGGTTATTATTGAAACTAGAAGGTTCATGATTGGTGGTACAAAACTAGAAACATAACCAAATAAGACGATGTTTAGCTCATCATGATATCTTATACAGGCTGTTCAAAATATACAACACAATAATTGAATTTTCAAAGTGCAGTATTTAAATAATAAAATGTATTTGAATACAGATATTTTCATACTTTTCATGTCATTTTTGGCACATTTGCAGTGCTCGGGATTTATCGTGTATTTATCGCTCCTAATGCACTGTTACCTGACTTTGGATAGATCTTTACATTTGACAGATATGGTTGTTTGTATTGCAAATATTAAAACTAAAATTGTGTTGAAAATTTGCCTGTATTATGGCATGGGGATTTTCGGTGGCCCAATAGTGTATATTCTGTCGGTTAATTATACCCTCCCTGGAAAATTTTTTTGTTGGTCCAAATTATCTTTGATAAAAAAAACGGGTCCTCCTGAATTTTTACCACCATAAATTCACAAAATTAAACTCTCCTTGCATAACCATCAGGAAAGAGTAATTGTAAAATTTTTTAGGCATATGGATGCATATTGTGTTTTAAAAGAATTCTGTGGACGGATGCACGTGATAGACCTAAAAATCATGTTAACAATTTATGTAGAAAGTTGCGCTGCAAGGCTTTTAATTATAAGCCATATCTAAATCCATACAAGCACAACGCGTGGAGCTATTCCAGAAAGCAATGAAATAAGCGAAAACATTTATTTTATTTTCTTCATTATCCGTAAAAAGAAAATTTTTTAGAATTTTTCTGTTTTCCTACTTTTCCAAAGCGCAAAAAGCTTGATTCCATTTGCCTAAATTTACGTTTTGTCATTCGCGGTAGGTCTGGATATCTGTGATTATAAATACGACATGTCCTTTCCAAAAATTTGTAACATTCTCCATGAATGAAGAATAAATTCAAAATATCACTATTTGAATAACCGTCAGCGTCTTCCATTTCGTAACTAATAACTAATGACCACATACAACTGTATTCACAATTATTAGCAATAGTTGAACAACAATACAAACAAACATATCTGTCAAATGTAAAGATCTATCAAAATTCAGGTAACAATGCATTAGCAGCGACCACCATCGGGCGTACACAATAAATCCCGAGCACTGCAAATGTGCTAAAATGATATGAAAAGTATGAAAATATCTGTATTTAAATACATTTTATTATTTACATATTGCACTTAGTAATGCCAATTTATAAAAATGATGTTGTGAAATGTTATCGATAATGAAATACCGCCAAAGTATGAAGGCCTCCTTATACAACCCAGGATTATACAAAATGGATTTAAAGTAAAAGTGACAATATCGCTAAAACTATTAGGTAAAGATAGATTTAGGGAACCCTAATATTGATTGATAGGGAATAAGATTTCCTATCGAATAGCGTACCTGTATATAGGGTGTCCCATTTGGAAAAAATGAGTTTGTTACGTTTGAAAATTCAATTATTGTGTTGTAAATTTTGAACACACTGTATAAGATAATAATGATGGACTGAACATCGTCTTCGTTGGTTATATTTCTAGTTTTGGGACACCAATCATGAAACTTCTAGATTCAATAATAACCGAGTTACTCAATGTTAAACGTAACCGCGAAAATCACCAAAAAAATAGTAAAATAAAAAAAACTCAAAAATGGTGATATTTAGGTATAGGGTAACCTTATCAAAAATGATGTACATTGATACATAGAAACCAAAAATAAAATAAAAATTATATCATTCCATTTAAAATAACAAAATTGATACCGACTTCCGGTGACCGGACGTGCAAGTTAACTTGAGAATATTTTAGCTGAAGACCTCAGATCGAGTAAATTCTAATTCCAAAATTTCAAGTTTCTAGGAATAGTAGAACATGAGAAACTTCTAATGTACCAGTTCCGTGAGACACCCTGTAGATGGCGCTAATGTAGTAAAAATAATGTCACCTTCATATTGTTACTTTATCATACGTAGTATGATAAAGTATAATTATGGCGACGATTCCGGAGAAACTACTAAAGGTATTGGGACGAAACTTCAAGTTTAGAAGTTTCATGACCAAACTTAGAGCTGAAAAGCATTTTGTACAAAAGGGTCCTAAGGAACTGGAGGTTTACTGTTAAAATTTTTCAACGATTTTGCAAACAGCCGCCGTTTCTGTAATTTTGTCAAAATAATCAAATAATAAATTAAAGCAGAGGAAATTTTGTATAATTAATGTCTATAATATTTTTTGGTAAAATTAATAGTTTAACTGCATGAGCAAATTCTATTTGATCGATATCGTGTCTGCATTAAAACTAGATAGCCAGGATTTGACAGATATTTTGATTCTAATGACAGGAACTGTCAAACGCTGATGTTTTAATACTACCTACCATGAATAGAATCAAAATATCAGTCAAATCCTGGCCAGCTCGTTTTATTTTGATCCAGACACGACCGATCTCGATCAAATAGATAAATCTCATGCAGTTAAACTATAAATTTTATATATAGTATGATAAAGTCATGTGCCTGGCCACATCAGATTTTTTTTAAAGAATTGACTGTATCACCTATATCATATTTTGTAATTATCTGTACATTTTTAGTACTAAGGTGGTCCTATCCTATTTCTTGCTGCTGAAGACTTATTGGCTTATATTTGTCTAACAGCAGTTATTTATGATTTAGATTTATTTAGAATGGAAGATTCTTCTATAATTCGCTTTTCATGGTCCACTCTTTATAGAGAGGATGTTAAAGGGGAAGGGAAATTAAGAAAATAAAAGGACATGGAGATGGAAAAGTAGGTAGCTTTCACATTGCTTTTTAATTTAATTTAGTTGTGCTTTCAGTGAACAAATAATGTACAATGATATTAAATTAAACAAGAAAATTAAAATTGAAATATAAATTCACAATAAAAACGCAGTTATTTATACATTATGTATTACTATATTTATATTTGTGGTATGTTAAACATAATTTCACTAAAAACTGATGGTAATTTCTTAGATCGTTGAAAACACTCTAGTTTTAAAAAAATGGGCAATTTTGTGTTTTCGTCTAACTTTTTCTTGACTAACATTATGCATATTTTCCAAAAAATATGCATGTACATATTAATAAAGCGTTTTATCTGTAATTCTCATAAACAAATACTGGCTCAGCCTTTATTTTGTAAAACGTTTTCACGCAAAAAATGACATAAATGCACCCTATAAATATGTTTCCATAAATATCATTGCCTTACTACCGTACTTTTCGGAAATATCATCGGATAATGTCGTCATTATCCATTGGTATTAGTTAATAACGTAAAATAGATTTTCCAGATTAGAATTTGTGAATTAATAAAACTCATCACCTATGGTCACAAAGAGAAATCACTGAGTATTTTCATTCACAGGATATTGAATGTTGCATTTTGGATGCGTTCTGGCAACACCTCCACCTGTGAAGAACAAGAACTAGCCTTTTCTTGCAAATGTATTATACACGTAACAAATTCTTAAGAGTTATTCTAGGGATCCTCTATAACAGCGGTGAAACAATTCAAAATTATTTTAGTTGTTGTTTTAATAACTGATATTAGTAATTAATCATGTGCTTTAATAATACCAATACGTCAATACGGAACGATGCTAAGTGAAGCTACGAGTTGGAACAAGCAAAAGTTAACTTAAAAACCGATGAGAGCCAAGTTGAGTGATCCCAAACAATGCGAACATGTCACGCTCGCATCTTTTTCTAACGCATGAACTTTCACTTAGCGTCGTTCTGTTTTACCGGTTACCTTTATATTACTTTAATGTTTGTATATATTAATGCAGACAAATAGGGCAAACCTAAATTTAGTGTGGAAATATCAATTTTATAATTTACCACAGTTTCTTGATCACTCATTAACAAAGTTTGTAATTTATTATTATGAAATGTAAAACAGATTCTGGCGATCTTGTTAGAAATATTTAATCCAGCATCCGAATAAATTAGCTTTAAAGTTATTAAGGCTCCTTAAAGAGAGGTCATCAACACGTGCAAAATAGAGGACCTTCACTTAGCAGAAGATAAAATTGCATTACCGTGATTGGACTCGTAATGGTTGAGAAAGTTTGCTGATTAAAATCAGGACGTTCCAGTTGGCAACGTGGCAATAATATCTCTCTAAAAGGGGTGAAAAAAATCGAGGAGGGGTAAGGGCGAAGGCGTCGAATCGTCCGACCTTTGAGAAAATATTTTTAATTCTCATTATGGATGCTGACGGGGTCGGCTGCCTTGATCCGCAAGATTTAAAAAGGCTTTCGCAAGCTATTTGCATCTTAAACGGCGGATTGTTCTTATGGCTGGAGTGGAATTTTCATTGATTTACAGGCGAGTCGAGTTGCTTTTGGCCAATCTCGCTTTCTAAACACGCGCCACCGGGCACATGTTTCCCGCAGAATTCTAATTTCTTAATCGTGCCACCCCCTCTTATCTCGAATGCGACACAAAATTACATTATTTATCGTTTGGTGAATCCAAGCTAATGTCTCCAGATCTTTGTTTTTGATTTAAGCAGGCAGCATCTTCTTACATACTTACATTTTGTATTATTTTATATTATTATTTGTAATGTTTTTCTTATTACCATTCTTCTTATTTCAGTTCCCTTTCATCGTTATGAAATACCCCATAAAAATAAATAAATGAATCACTGAGTTATTTGGGTTTGCTGGGCAGCAACAGTCTATATTTTTGCATAATGTGCCTTGAGGGATATATTTCCATTTGCTTTTGTTTAAAAATAAACAATTACCAAAGTTGCGCAACGACCTGGAGAACAATTGAATTGCATTGACTAACATTGGACATTAGAGCGGTGCAATCCCTGGTACTGCAAAATGTTTGTTGCATTATCAACCCGCATGATTTCACTACTTGAAAATAGATGGGGTTAGCAAAAATCTTCACGACTCACTTCACGGCAAAAAACATAAAGTAGTGCGGACTAGAGGTACAGAATAAAGTATTTTTAGAGTACCGTATCGGATATCATTTATACAATCAAAAAGTGCTGTTATATTCAAATGCCGTTGTATAATTGTACAATAATCTATGAAATAACACTGGTAAGTTAATTTATAATTGATTGTATCGCTAACATTCGCTTGTGTTATATTGATTTAGGTTTTTGGGATACCGTTCCTTTTACTGAGATCCACATTGATGCTTCTACAACCTTGCAAGTTGTCACCTAATACCATTCTAGTCCTGAGAAAGAAGCGAAAATGAGAGAAGGGCAGCGAAAATGAGCTATCAAAACGCAATCCGGCAGGTGGACGTGGTTTCCAGCAGGTTAGTAAAACATAACTTTATTAAACATCGATATTGTAGGACCTATTATCTCTCCAATAAAACAGATTTAACGCCAACAAGTTTATTTGGCATATTGTTGACTGGTAGTTTTTGGAGTATTTGTTTCTGAATTATTTTTATTTCATTAAAAACTGATAACTGCCGATTTCTATTTTGTAGTTAATTTTTGTTTGGCAAACCTGGGCTGTTTTTCATTGTTTTATCTGGCTTGTTTAGCGCCCTCTATAGTTAGTTATAACCTGCTTTCATAACAGAAAACAATTAGCTACAAAGCAAAAGGTTAAATTCGAAATCATTCTGCAGAATTTAAAAAAAAAGTTGGAAAAGCGCATGTAACGGGTTGTACTCGTGTGATTTTATTTATTATTCCAAAGTTTTCGGTGCTATCTGATACATAGAAAGAAACTAACTACTCTGGAGAATATAACTTATATATAACACCTTTTGTTTCTGGCTGTGCGCTTGGATGGTTTTGATTTAATTGAACTATTAATACCTTATTTGTTGTTTTGTCTTTTGCAAATGACCCGCCATTTCTGTAATTTCGTCAAAATAGTTAAATAATAAATTAAAGTAGAGGAAATTCTCAATAATTTATGTATGACATATTTTGGTAAAATTAATAGTTTAGCTGCATGGGAAAATTCTATTTGATCGAGATCTGTTGTGTCTGCATTAATATAAGACTAGTTAGCCAGGATTTAACAGATATATTCATTCTAACCACAGTAGGTAGTGTCAAACGCTGATGTTTTGACAATACCTACTGTCAATAGTATCAAAATATCTGTCAAATCCTGGCTAACTAGTTTTATTTTAATGCAGACACAGCCGATCTCGGTCAAATAAAATCTCATGCAGCTAAACTATTAATTTTATATATTGTATGATAAAGTCATGTGCCTGGCCAAATCAGATTTTTTTTATAAGGGATGCGGTGATGGAAAAGATATATTTTTAGTTTGTGTTCAAATGCAATAATTTATTTATTAAAAATACCGTCTTTTGCACTCTAAAACTCAATATTGTGAGTTGATGTTGAAAATATATTTATAACTTTTTCAAAAGCTGCTGCATGACTATATAGCATACGTCCAAATGACGATAGTTAATCGAGTTAGTCGCCAATGTTTTGCAGCAAAAAAATCCGAAATAATAATAGTTTGTGTCTACAATCTATGTAGGTTTTCAGATATACAAGGAAACGCTACTGAAAAGAAAATTAATATCTTTTACAAAAATGGTTCTATACCTTTCCTTCATATATTAAATAGTAGGTAATTAATAGTTGTACTAGTTGTGTTCGTGGCAAACAACCCCTAAATCACAATAATTCGTATCTATTACAAATGACGTATCTTAATTGTACAGAAATGTTAATAACTTTGACAAAAATTGTGTATATATTTCTCTCATATAAAAAGCCGTAAGTGATAAGCCTCCAAATGACAATGTTATGTAAAGCACTGACTGAGATTGATGTTTTGGTTGGCTGCGTAAACAAACTGTTTATGCACTTTTAAAAAATTATTAGTTTCCTGCATACAAAAAAATTTAGGTACCTAATTAGATCTTGTAATCATACAAGAATTCTACCAGTTTTGCTCCGTGATGAACAACTTTTCCTATTGATTTTCGAACAATCACTTAACTTTATATTATGATTGTTTATATAGTATGTATACAAATTTAATAATTGAAACAAATGCTAGAATTTATGAAAAAAAAAAGAAAATGCATCAATGTTTGAGCTATATAAGTGTTTTAAATTTTCAACGTTTTAAAAAATAATCATAAAGTCGCGTATTTCCAACGACACTCAATTTTTGTGGTTCATTATTGTTTATTATGCACTATTTATTATACTGAAAATAAATTTTGGCATAACACCGCAAATTTTATGAGATGATTAAAACCAATAATATGTATATTTAGAAAAGTACACTGTGTTTACTAATTTAATACTATTAGTAGTATAAAAATATTTCATAAAATAACTGTAGTTGAATTTCTTCTATCTGTTTTTTTCAATTTCGCAATAAAGTGTCTGATTCCCACATACATTCTGCTTGGAGACTAAACAAATTATTTGTGCTATCACCGGTAAGTTTAGTCATTTTCAGTTTTACATTGATTGTTATTTATTGTTAAATACTCCAAAATCTTTGTGTTATTTAATTTACATCTTCCGCAAACCTAAAAATAATCTGACCTTTTCTATCCATCGGTTCTGCACAGCTATTGAGCTATTGTCCACGCCTAATTAAGAAACATAAACCCAGATAAGTATGCGAAAAATCCATAAACATCACCAAGAAATACTTACATCCGTACAACTCTGGAGGTACGCATGATATTTTCCAGAAAATCGCACAAATTCACTTGAAAGGCCGAACACAATATCACAAATCACATTGTTCCTACTTTCACCAATATTACGCGCTTAATTTAGATTATCCAACAAATTATCTATTTATTGGTTGAGATTAATTCTAACACAATAAGTCACAGCCACAATATTTTGGTTCGTATGTTGATTTGGAACCAGTTTTTTACCTCGCGTCTCGCGTTCGGTCAGGAATGCGTCCCCACCCCGCGTCTGTAATTGTCAGTACCACCACTTTTCTCTCTGTCTGTTTTGGAGTGGAGGCGCGTTTCCAGAAAACTCGTCGTTTCCTTGTCTAGCAAATCACGTATATTTTTGTTTGTGAACTGTTCCCTCTACCATTCTCAGTTTTATAGAGTAAATTTCAAACGAATATTGTGCACTTTTAATTGTATATTAGTAACTTGTTACTCGCAAATGTAATTGCATGCTCAATGAACACTAGTACAGGATTTTTATCTATGTATTTTCGGTTCTATTTTTTCTTATAACTTCATTATCTTGATCAAGAAAAATACCCTCAAACAAATTATCATTATTTAGGTGTAACAATTGGACTGCCAAAGATACATATTATTGTGACGTTATTCCATACGTCATAGTCCATATGGACTATCTCGATTAGTTAGTCACCTTTTCATGTTCTGTAGGGAACATCTCCTACATCACAATAATTTGGATCGACTACCTATGTAGGTTTTGAGATTTTCTACCAGGAAAAGCTAAATCACAATTATTTATATCTATGACATTTATGTGGGTTTTGCGGTACAAATTACATACTTTTTCTACAGAAAAATATTTATAACCAAAAACTGATTATATCTTTTTCTCTCATGCCAAACTCTAAGTAATTAATTAGGGATGATTATACTCTTAAATGCTGCTTAGTGGTAAAATGCCTCCACATGACAAAACCATGTACGGCATTCAGTAAACCGAATTGATATTGTTGTTGTCACCGTTAACGAAATGTTTATTACTGTTTCAAAGGTTATTGTACAGTTTTCCATCATATATTGGTAGTCATGTTCATGAATGCAAAAGTTGTACTATAATTTAATACTGTACGTCATAGTGCAGGTGATTGTTGGAGGTTATATAATCCTTTGGTAATGATTTCAGAACATTATCTACTTCATATTATGATTGCGTATATACACAATTTAATAATTCAATTTATCAATTTTTTATGTATAAACGCTTCAGTGCTTTCAATTTGCAAAAAAATAATTGGGCTTATTATAAATTATTGGAATTAACCCACCATATAAAAGTGAGTTATACTATTTGTGTCTAATTTGACTCAGCCACTATTATACTAAGGACCGATCTTACAAAACACGTTATACCATGGGATAACCTTAATAGTGGTATAAATACAGAATAAGTTGTTATTACTATGGGAGGCGGCACAGGATTATTTATTCTGGGAATAACTATTCTACTGCTTATACGAACGATTGTAAGATTGGTCCTAAGAGCAATTTTGTTCTACAGAATAATATTTGGTATGAAATGCTCGAAATTTAATTTATTAAATTTAAAACTTTTTAAAAATTATTATTATTATTTTTGCACAATAATGCTTGTTGCTTTTGTTGTTTGTGTGTTAAAGTTACGTATTATTTGATATCAAAGTTACGTTTAGAACATCCCAATTGTTGACATTGGGATGTTTGGTGTTCAGATTATATATCGAGATGAAATATATAAGGAAAGCACCTGTAAAGCAAAAAAATTAAAGAGCGGGTTGTTGGTTAGCGCGCGTGCATGCAGTGTTGTTTTTCAACCTTTTTTATTTCATTTTCAAAAGTAATACTTGTCCCGGCTTGATATTTTATAATTATGGTAAGCCTAGCTTTAGAAGCACAACATGATAGAAACCAGAACTGAATGGCAAATGTGGGCAAATGTATTTCCACTGAGAAATAACGCAGAAAACAAACTACCAAAACACAGCGGTGACGCACTCTGTTACATATGAGGCGTTTTAGATAGGGTATTGCTTATTACATTTAGAACTACACATTAAAATTATCACACAGGTGAAAAGACGCCAAGAAAAGTCTTTTTTCCAGAGTTCGTCAGAGTGCGTTACCGCTGTGTTTGGGTGGTTTGTTTTGGCGTTCTCAGTGGAAGTAAATATTCAATCTATGTTTGCATTTTAGCTAACTATTGGTGATGAAAAAGGTTTACCACTTCTAATAAAGGGACCTGAGTCGCCCTGAACGTCGACCTGAGAAAACAGTTGTTTTGATTCATTTGACCTTTCCGGGATATTCCTTGATTGTTTGCCAACAAGTGGGTCGATACCTACTTCTACAAAACATGATTATATGAAAATACTGGTTTTGTTTACCAAGCTACATATATAACTTAAAAATCAGTAATAAGTAAATACAACTTTTACTTTAATACAAAATTATCACAATTTGGGCAAGTTATATAAGTATTGTCTTACAAAGTCACATCAATTGTGAACATTTTGTTGTTGGTTCTTTTAAATATCTGAATTGTAGATGATACACAATTTCTATAAAGCTTTGTATATAAACCAGATATCAACAGATATACCGTTAGGTAAAAATTACATTAATAACGTGTATGTAAATCTCTTAAAATTACAGCACGTATTGGACATGTCATCGAATGTATACGTTTTAATGTTCAACCCTGAGGGATTGCGGAATATTCAGCAGGGTTGTACAAGAAACCGGGAGAATAAAACAAATCCCTGGGAAATATCCTATACTATACCCTATCGAGGTGCCATAAGGCTGTATCTAGGGCTGCTCGGCCAACAATGCTTTGACTTACCCTTGAGGGATTGCATGAATGCTTATAAACCACATAACATTCAACACATGCGTGAATTTCCATTTGTGTAATTGATTGAATTCCCCATCAGAAAGCACATGCACTTAATTTGATTATCCACAGACCAACGCATTTGACATCTGGTTTATGATCCATTTCATCCAATTTGGGTTAACCAATATTGACGGCTCTGAATAAAATATAATAGATAATGCGGACGTGGAACGCATTAAAAAGCCCATTCGTTAACAAATGGAAAAATGACGGCACCGAAAGTTAGCATCGTAAACCAAGGTGCTTTTATTTTATTCCACAGGGGGCGGCGCCGCGATGCGCACAAAATAAAAAAACGGGGAACTTTTGTGTGCTTAAGATTTATGTTTGCGAGGAAATGATTCCATATTGTGCGTGCCGCGGTTGTTCCCGTGATACGCAAACAAATCCCGAGCCTGCGGTCTTGTTTTTGCCAATATCCTACGACACGGTGTATTTTGAGGGCACATATTGCGCTTAACGAAAAAAGGGGAATGTAGGAGTAGATTTTCGGTGAAACAACTATAAATCAGTAGCTTGCTTATCACTACGTAAAGAACGAGTCATATTATGTGGTAACAATACTGTGGCATCGGAAGACTAGGCGCACATTTAAAATTACTGTTTGCATATACAGTCTGTACCATAAGATTGTAACAAACTCAATTTTAAGTTTTTAAATGGAGTACCCTATATTTTGGCACAGTTTCTAATTGTTTGTAAATTTTACGGCATAGAGATATTGCTTCTCTTGTTTCAAAATAGAAGTTTAAGAAACAATCTAGGCTTAACTCTGTTCGACGCAATATTTTGTTCAATAATTTAATAACAGACTTTTTTAATGGAACAACCTGCTTATTGTTTTACAGTATTTTTGACACTTTGATTAAATAACAAATGTGACGTGATGAGGACTTGACATTTTTACTGTTTTGAAATGTACATAAGAAACGTAAATACCCTGCCATACATTTTGTGTTAAGCTTTATCTCAACCAATAATAACTAATACAGATACGAGTTAGTACTTTTTATGTAAACTAATATGTTGTTACCACAAGCATAACCATATACAGGAGTTACATTTGAAAAAAAAACACTTTGTGGTGAAAACTGTTTACACCTATAATATGAAATGGAACATACTCCGTCCAACAAATATACAGTAGTTAAAAATGATTTTTTAAACAACTATTCCTAAACTAAAGAAGCAATGATTCAAAACAGTTGGTTTTACAGTACTACTATGTTCATACTTATTGCTTTAAAATTTAGTTAGTACTCCAGCGGTACAATGTTGTGAGACAAATCCATTAGGACACTTAAACAAATCTATAAGTCACTTAAAAACAGAAAGAATGTTCTTTTTCAAAAATATCTACAATAATATTGAAACTAAAAAAAACCGATATTTTGTGTTTTCAGTTACGTGTCCTTTTAATAATAAATGTGCCATTTAATTGGTTTTAGTTTCTAATCTAGTGTTCTTAAGTCGTATATTTGTTATTAGGAAAACAACTTGCTTTCTCAACTTTCATTATATTATTGCAAAATGTTCAAACAGAATATTTTAGCAAAATACGTTCTAATTACCTTTTTGTATAGTTTTCCAGACTTTGACTTTTCAAGTTCACTTGTTCTACAAAAATATGCATCTATGTGGTCTTAAAATTTATTGGTTTCTATATAACATTTTGAGTGTATTATCTTAAAGAGTATTTTGAAGAGAATACTAAGATATACAAAGATCTACTGAAAAGTAATGTGGAGCATCAGAACAAATCGGTAGCTCTCAGCAGCTTAGGGTATTCCCTTTGTGGGGCATCACTGCAGCTAATCCCAATTTGGAACTAACGTATGCATTGAACATTCCGTTGCAAAGCAAGGGAAATCTACAGAAAAACATGCCAGCATTGTGACTAAGTGAATAAATAAAAACCAGGTTTATTAATAGATAATATACAATACAGAAAGATAAAGATATTTAAAAGAAATATTAAAATATGTTAGTAGTAGTAGTAGCAATTATGACAAAATAAAAAAAAAAAGCAAATTGCACTTCCCGAAACAAAAAATGTCCAGGCGAAAATTCATTTATTTCTTTTAGTTATAATTATCGTAATATTAGAAAGTGTTTGCATTTAATTCCACGATTTCTTCACTGAAACTTCTATTTTCACTCAGTATTACGGAACAATACGACTACTAAACAAACGACTGAAAAAACCACCCCCCTCCCCCAAGACGATGCTCATGCTATTAACAAAACAAACATAATTTCAATCTAACAAACCAATTTTGATTTGGTTTTTTGCCAATGTGCGGTGCGGTAGTGAATTTGTCAAATACGTATTGAGATTACAGAGAAACTGAACATGCACGGGTACTTTAACGATAAAAGAAGAAAGAAACATAAATCGGCTTGTTAATCGTCGCATGAAGCGTTGCGTGGAGATTTCAAATTAATCTGCGGAGAGCCGATTTCGCAATTTTAATTCCCTTTGCCGTTTGAGAGCGCCCACTTAGCCGCATAATGTGACAACAGATGTGAGGCACTTTTTCACGTCATTGTTTACAGATGTAGCGTGTTTGCTCGGATTTTCTCTTTTCCTCTTTGACACACTCTCGTATACGTCCCTCCGTTGTGAAAATCGAACCTCACTTCATCTGTTTCTGCTTGAATTTCCGCTCACGTCGGTTTTATTTTGTCGGGTCCATTTCAATCCAATTACATTTTTTCCAGTGTTTCTTTTTTCCTTTTTGCCAGTTGTGTTTGCTTTGTTATCGTTTGTTAGATCAGTTTGATGTTTTATTGTGTGATTTCTGGTTTATACTTTTAAATGGTAACCAAATTGATTAGCAGTACCAACAACTAAGTCATCATACAAAATTAATAATTAATAATAATAAAATATACAAAACATGTTTGTTTGAAATGAAAATACATAAATGGAGACATATTTCAAAGAGAAATGCAAAATCATATGTGAATCTGAGGTGCCATAAAACATACCGGAGAAACCAGAGCCAGCTTTTGCTTTTCCTATCGGTGCTATAATGGATTTTCACAAAGTGTTTGACAAAAGTTGTTTTTTTTATTTAGTTTATTATTAATTAACTTTTATTAGATATTTAAATTTACAATTATTAATTTAAAGAAGATCTAACCACCTGCAGTATGTTGCCCACGTCGTAAGGCACCTTGTTTATTTTATCCTCATGTATTTTATTTGAAAATAGTGTTAGTTAGTTAAGAAAGTGTTAGTTGTATAATGATCCACCCATTTTTGAAACAGGCTATTCAGCTGCAAAAAATTACAATTTTTGCAGCAATTTTCCTAGAACCGATATACCTATAGGTGCCCCAAAATAAGGTTGTATTTAAAAATGTCATTTTATTAACATTTTCTTGGAAAATTTGTACATTAACGTGGAGTGAAAAAAGTAAAAATAGGGTATTTGACTGTATTAAAAATATGGCATGTATTATAGTCATCCTAATAGATTACAGTTTAAGAAAACTATTTGTTATTACTTTTCAAAAAAAAAAATGCTTTATTTCTATGAAAAACCAAAATTAAAATTGAATTTTATTCACGTCCTATCACGTGATTGAAAACGCTCTGTAATTGGGTCAGTCTCCAGTGATGTCATTCGTTAGTCCGCCTTAGAGCGCGTTCGGTTTGTCAGGGTATGGTATGGGGAGAGCAATGCTCAGATAACTTGGGTCGGCTGTCTCTCTCTTATATGCAGATAAACGCCGTATGACGTTAGTCCGCCTATTATGCAGCGCGTCACTCTCACCGTAAAATACCGGGTTATCCGAACGCGCTTTATGCTTCTCCCGTTTGAATTTAATAGCACGAAAGCGTCATGTAAGCATAACTTTGTAGGTTAGGATAGCCCTAACCTTCAGCTGTCAGATCAGATAATACCTTTCGAAAATACGATAGATAACTTATTCTAGTCAGTTTTACTTATGTCGAAGTAATCTTCACAACAGAAAACACTTGTATTGGCGGCTATTTATTTCATTTGGATTTCTACGAGCCAACCACTTTCTTCGCAGTTTCAAATCTTGCGGAACAGCTACAAATAGTTTATCCGGAGTTTTTCTTGACGTATCTCTGCATTGTGGATTTATACACCATTTATAACCCATTTTTATGTAGAAATTGTGAAAACAACACATCATACAACACAATTACCAAACGCCGACGATGCCGATGCTGACAGACCATATGGGCCGATTTGACATCTTGACATCACATCATCTTGACATCACTAACCGGTGACGTCACACAACAGAAAGTATCGTTTTGGCGGGACTTTTTGTGATTCAATTTTTAACGCTGATTTTTATGAAATATTGAGGAAATAATTACAAAAAATAATGCATTTACAATGTAGAGTGAAGGAATAAACACATTAAGATGGTTTTCCAAAAATAGTCAAATACCCTATTGTCGAATCTAAAGCCTGAGGTATAAAAACATTCAAATTACGTCTTTAAGAACCGTTCAAAATATTAACTTTATTAACAATATGAAAATTTTTATAGCTCTTACTTTCGATCCAACAATTTCTATCTTTGACTTTTTTAAATAAATATTGAAAACATTTGATCAAGTTTTATGGTAAAAAAATGTAGTCCACTCAAATTAATAATTATTTTTTGTTCATTTGTTCGTTTTGGAATCTGAGGTATTTTGATACAATAATTTTATTGTTTTTCGGTCCACTGTAGTCTAACTTGGACAAATTTTGGAACCTGCCTATTAAAATCGATGATGCACAGTTTCTGAATAATTAATTAACTAAGAAAGGAAAATTGTAACATTTTTCCAGCACCAGGTAATTTAAATTCTGAAAAGACAACATTTCCAAAGTTTTTTTTCTTTAAAAAATAGAAAATTTAAAAATAGGTAAACCTGAAAAAGAATGACTACCGTGATTAGCAAATAGCAATTTGCTCGTAAGATTGACGATGATCTTCGATATAGTCAGGGATATAGATCATAAAGGAGATAGAGCTTTACTATTTCTCTGGCATATTTAGAGTTATAAAAACGAATACAAATTTGTTGTTATTAGTTGATAGGCAAATATAAAACGGTAGGTTATATTTTGTTTGAATTCCTATTTAACCGTTTATTTGCCTTTTACTGAAAGTCATCCTCACTGGCAGGGGCGCCGTTACATATGGGCAGGGGGGCGGCGCTTGCCCCCCCCCCTTGGATTTCGAACCCAACCACCACTACGCGAAAAACGAAAAAGATAGGGGTGGGCGAGAAATTTGATCGATGTTTCATCACAATTGAAGACCGATACATAGATCTGATCGATAAATCGGTTATTATCATATCAGATGGATCTTTTGATCATAGATCAGGTTGATCTTTTTGATCAGATCGATCTCGCAAATGTCAAACCGAATTGAAAGCTATGTATTTACTGGACAGACAGGTCGGTCGCAGCCCGGCCTGTGTGTAAAATATTTTCGCTGCTAGGCTTGAAAGTTATTAACTGAACGCCTAGCGGGCAATTTTCGTATAGTGAATGATGAAAAAAAATTACTAGATAAATGATGACTATGCCGATTATTATCGGCTATTGTCACCTATGTCAGTTTTATTAGATATTGCGTAATTGCCCTCTCGTAACAGTCGCGAAAGAGCCACAAGATGATAAAATACGGTATCTAAATTTTGCGCTGTAGTCCAAAATAAGTATTGTTGTATGCACTTTTATTTGATCGTACTTATTAGATTCCATTACTTCGCAATTGTTGGCACTGCTGAGCAGTTTATCTTAATTACACTGGGTGTTAAACTAATAAGCGTAGAATTTATAGATAGGGTATAATTGTCAACTTTTGATGGTAGACCAACTTTTGATAACGAACTCATGTCCATGTAAGTTGTATGAAGGATCATAGAATAACTATTTTAAAATCAAATAATTTAAAAAGATTTAAAGATAAAACCCATTATTGGCCAAAATTGGTCTCAAAATTACAAAACTTCGGTTGTTGAAAAGGGAGTTTCAAAAATGTTAAATAGTAAAAAATTTCAGACAAAAGTTATTTGGTATTAAAATGGCCATCCTGTGATACATGATAATAGATTCTCTATGCTGTTTGTAATATTGGTACCATTTTCTGACTCTCTCCAGCGTTGACACAATACATTTCCGTACATGAGTTCGTTCAAAAGTTAGTGGTTGACATAACATTGTCGCCTTACAAGTGTTTAAGTATAATAGTAAAATAAAAAAAATATTATTTCGTCGTCGATTATCGATATTTCTCGTTGACGGGGAAGATTTGAAAATAATATTGGTGTATTAAAAAGTAATAAAAAGGCTACAATATTAGTTGAAAATCATACAAAAGCTTAAATTCTAGAATAAGAGTTCAATGATTCAGAAACGAAATATATTTACAAACAATTTGTTGCGGCGCAACAGTTAATTTGATTTATTATTTAGTTAGTATTTTTATT
Source organism: Aphodius sticticus (assembly GCA_963966075.1). Taxonomy (NCBI): domain Eukaryota; kingdom Metazoa; phylum Arthropoda; class Insecta; order Coleoptera; family Scarabaeidae; genus Aphodius; species Aphodius sticticus. Next base: position 11,746,492 of record OZ014512.1, read on the forward strand.
TATTGGAACCAGAATGTTTGGCGAATTCCAGTTTTCCCTCTCTCCCCTTACCCCCCACATTTCCCACCATACCACTCACTCAACCATAGGCAAGAGACCCGAGTGCATCGTTTCGTGTAATCCCATACACGCCCAACCCTTCTCAATTGCTATAGTTTTCGCGTAGAACGCGACCCCAAAGTGCTTAGTGTGGTTAATCCATGGCCATCAAGAGTCACGTTCTCATCAGGTCAATTTGGATAGTTCTATCCGTGCTGAACCAGCGCCTTTGGATTTGGTTGGTGAGTTTTTCCAGACTTTCCATTGCGCTTAAACTACCTTCAGTTATTCCATCGAAACTGCCCAAACATTCTGGTACGTCGAGACAGCCCGATAATTGCTCATCAAATTGGCATTTTGCGTTGTTCATTTATTGTATTTTGTATCCGTATTTTATTTCGTAGTTTATTCGAAGAGTGCGTGTTTTTGAAATCTAGTTTTTGCGGCCGCCGTGTGGCTAGTCTGAACAGCCTCTCTCGCTCTCTCTCTCGCTCTCTCCCTCTCTCCGTCTCTCCCCGTCTCTCGCGATGATGGGTCGTGCCGAAGCAGAACGCATAGCGCGCCACCTAGTCGAGATGCGACTCTCGCGCGATGAAGCGCTTCAAGATATCAAGGATACCGGTGCGTTTGTTCAAACCATAGCTGAATCAAATTCTCGTTCTTTATTTTTGGCGCGATGCAAAAATCTTGATTTGGCGTTTGACATATTTAGTCGCACGCACGCGGATATTCGTAGCAGTTGCGTTAAGTTAGAAAAGATGGTTGAGTGAGTGGTATGGTGGGAAATGTGGGGGGTAAGGGTTCTGGTTCCAATAAATAAAAATACTAAGTAAATAATAAATCAAATTAACTGTTGCGCCGCAACACAATTATTAATTAGAAATATTAATCCCACATTAATAAACGTTAGAAAGACGGCAAAATGACTTGAAATTCATTGTTATTATTAATATTACTATTATTACTTCAAGAAGGTGTGCAAAATAAGACGAAACTGCTGCAAAACAGTTATTGGCATAGTCCTTAATATTACGTCACCATAATACTAAAAAAAATTTTGCACCCCCCTGGAACATTTTCAAACGGCGCCCATTCTTACTGGTCGTTAATTTTTCGGGCCCACGTCATTGAAATTTTTAAAGATGTATGTTATTTGACAGCCTTGTTCAGATATGTTGATGCTTTTCGGGGTAATTAGAGTACATTTCAGAGATGAAACGGTATTTCTTATAAGTTGGTACAATAATCTCGATTTGAATATTCAGATCAAAGTTTTGTTTCTGTTGGCCAGATTTAGTGAAATTTGAAAAGTTCTTGCGGGCCGGATGGAAGCAGATGTCGGACCGGAAGGGATGAATTGGTGGGCTGAATCTTGTCAAAATATTTGTAATAGGACGTTTGTAATACATTTGTAATACAAATGATATAAAACGATACTTCACGACCGCCACGGTGTTGGGGCATTGTTCGTAGGGAGCTGTCGAGATAGAATTTTGGAGAACTAATTTTCATTCCCTTTTTTTCGGAATTTTTATACCCCCCACATTTAATGTGGTGAGGGTATATTGAGTTTAACACAACATTTGTAACACCCTTAAGGAGGCGTGGCAGATATAGACTTATATATATATATGGATTTGATCAGAATTGAAAACTGAATCGATTTAGCAATGTCCGTCTGTCTGTTCGTTTGTCCGTCTATCCGTCTGCCCGTCTGTCCGTCTGTCCGTCTGTGTACACGATAACTGCCGTAATTTTGCAGTAATTGATCTGAAATTTGGTATACAAGCTTATAAAGTAAGGACGTGAATGAGCAAAATCGGTAAATCGGTTTTTTTAATATTTTACGGTGGGGAGTAGTTTAACTTTAGCAAGGCTGAAGATAATTTTCTTACTAGTTTTTGTTGATATTTTTTGGCCTGTCCCAATCATCTGTAACTATGTGGTCCATTGGTAGGCGAATTATTTATCAATTTACTGAGACATATTCTTTTTCTGGAACTTATTCGTATTACAACCGGCATAGACTAATTAGATCGCACCATTATGCTGAAACGATAGGTTAGTGTACTATCTACAGACGATGGGTGCAAAAATTCACTCTTGGCAAATGACATCTAGCAACTTGAAATAAGTGGTGGTTCAGTTCATAAGCTCTTAGGCAGAACGTACATGCTGTCAGGAAAAGTTAACGCCATGGCAAGAGAGTTTCCAGGTCTACAAGGACTTGCGTCGTAGTTATTATTGCACCACATTAAACTTAACTTAAATTAAAAAATGACAATTGAAATGAATTAAGATGAAAAAACATTTGCCGCAATGTACCGCAAATATAGCAGTGACTTTTCCTTCTTTCTTTAGCGTAGTGTAGTCATTCTCATTTCAAGAGGAAAGCACTCTAACAGGGTCATTATTGTTGGCTCGTTCTTTCACAGAATAAATAGAAAACAGGCGCTATGTCAATCTACGTCCAGCCGGCACCATGTATAGTAAATAACGACCTCCAGAACAAATTACAAACGTCTTAGCGCGCCGCCGTTCAACTTTAATCATTTTCCGCGCAACAAAGGGCTTCCTCGAGGTATCTCGAGCGTCGTCCTTCAACAATAATTTCCGGTGATATTCGCTCCACGTCCCATCGAATCAGAAGCTGCCGCCGTATTTCCTGGCGGAACTTTTAGATGCGCCCAGAAAGCGCATCCGTTGCCCGTAATATTTCAAATGTGGGATTTTGCGCGAGCTAAAACCTCCCTGCTCGCACACAGAACATCGGTTTCCGATTGCCCCTCGATCCGCGCTGCAGGACGAAAAACAAGAACGGAATCCGCACGATAATACAAATACCCCGCCGCCGATTTACAGTAGATACGACGAATGTAAAGTCCCACGTCGTGATTTTTAGCCGTATGAACTTAGTCGGTTATATAGAAACTGAAATGAAACAAATGTGTCTATTTTGTCGGGTTAAATGCAAAAGATTTCTATAAAAAAATTAATAAACTGCATATTCGATGCAAATATATTTACTGTATAGAAACAGTTCATTGCCTGTTTAAATATCATGTATTTAATGAAAATAAAATAAATGTTTTATATAAGATCACCTAGAATCTTTGATTTTGTTCATTTTAGTCCAGGCAATCGGAAATTATAGTGACAAGAAAATCCAGAGCGGTCAGAAGCTGGTATGTACAAACAACTACATGTATTACTGAAAATGCGAATCTAGCCGTTCAAAATTATTTTAGCACTATGGTCCAATTTAATCCAAAGTGACACGAACATGTTCTTAGGTAACCAACTGAGTTAAAACCAATCAGTTTGCCACCCTGGAAAATTTTGATACAGTAATACACCGTACAGTAATGGGCTAAAGTCCGATATAGGTTTTGTAATAATTTTTAAGTTCAGCATCAATTCTCGACTGTCGTGTTGAACAATTTGTTACTGTGATTGTGAATGTTGTTGGTGTAAACTTTAACATGACCTGATTGTCTGAGGATGAGACTTGATTTTACATTAAATATTTTGAAATTTAAACAGTGTTTTGCAATAACTAGAAGAAAATTTTGCAACATTTTCCCGATTGCTTACCCCAATCGGCTCCTTTTCCGGAAAAAAAAATTCCCGCAAAATTTGAAAAAAATCGGTTAACGTTAACACGTGCCACCGAGCACCTCAAATTTCCCATTTAAAATACATTGGAAAAATGTATCTTTTTTTCCTTTTTTTTTCACGTTTTGGATTTAGAAAGAAAGTTACGGGAGATTATCAGAAATTGTTCAGAACTTCCCAAAGATCAAATCCACAACCACTATTTTTTTTCCACTGCCCCCACTCTCTCCTGCAGTACCATGAAAGTGAGGCAAAATTTTCTCCAAATTTACTATTTTACAAAGTTACGTGATTTATTGTTTTTTTACAGAAATTACTATTATTGAATTGTTGATATGTTTTTGTCATTTATTAACTAATTTAAAAATTAAAAAAAATGTTTGAACAATTACTTAATTATTTACAAAAATATACGATGTTACGAACTCATTTCTCCATTTGTTGCAAACATTATTAAATTATTGTTTTAGTCATTTATTAACTATTTAGCAATTGTTTAAACAAAAATGTATGTTGTTACGCACGTTTTTCCAATTTTGCAGAAATTATTAGATAATTGGTATTTTTTGCCATTTATTAACTATATTGCAATTGTTCAAACAAACAAATACATTGTAATGAATATAATTTTTTATGTTTTTGCATAAATTAGTATTAGATTATTGGCAGTTTTTGGACATTTATTAACTAATTTGTAATTGTTTAAACAAATATTATTTGTTTAAACTAATATATTGTTACGGACATATTTTTTATATTTATTGTAGAAACTTTTTTTGCCATTTATTAACGAATTTGCAATTCTTTAAACAAGTACCAATTTTTTAAACAAAGATTTACCATGCTTTTTTGTTTTTCCTCTTGTAGAAATTATATTGTTACATTGTTGGCAAGTTTTTTGTAAGTTGTTACTTTGTTACTTTTTGAATTTGCAATTCTTTAAACAAGTACCAATTTTTTAAACAAAAATTTACAATGTTTTTTGTTTTTCCTCTTGTAGGAATTATATTGTTACATTGTTGGCAAGTTTTTTGTAATTTATTACTTAATGTGCAATTGTTTGAACAAATAAATTTGTTTAAACAATAATATTCAATGTTAGTACGTATTTCTTGACAAATTATTAATAAGTATTAATAAGTGTTAATAAGTAATGTTGTTGCAACACTTTATAGGTTATCATTGAAAATTATTTAACAAATTTGGCAAGAAAAAAAGATAAGAAATATAATAATAATTTTTGTCAAAAAGATACGTCAGTATCATTGTATATTTTTGTTTAAACAAATGGTATTTATTTAAATAATTGCAACCTAGTTAATTAATGACAAACAATGCCAACAATCTAATTATAATTTCTGATCAAAAAAGAAAAATATGTCCGTTGTAAACAAATGGTATTTGTTTATACAATTGCAAATTAGTTAGCAAATGACCAAAAAATGCCAATAACATAATAATAATTTCCTTAAAAAAAATAGAAAATATGTCCGCACCATTGTATATATATTTCTTCAAACAAATAGTATTTGTTTAAACAATTGCTAATTAGTTAATAAATGACAAAAAAGCCAATAATTTAATAACTTCTGCAAAAAAAAAATGGAAAAATATGTTCGTAACATTGTATATTTTTGTTTAAACAAATGCTAATTCTTTAAACAATTTCAAATTAGTTAATAAATGACAAAAAAATATGTCAATAATCGAATAATAATCACTTCTGCCAAAAACAATAATAAAACACGTAACATTGTAAAATTGTAAATTTTGGGAAACTTTTGTCTCATATTTAGGGTGATATGGGGAGGGTGGGGGGTGGTGAACAAAAAAATAGTGGTTGTGGATTTGTTCCTTGGAGAGTTCTAAACAATTTCTGATAATCTCCCGCAACTTTTTTTCTAAATCCGAAACGTGAAAAAAAAAGGAAAAAAAGATGCATTTTTGCAATGTATTTTAAATGGGAATTTTGAGGTGCTCGGTGGCACGTGTTAACGTTAACCGATTGTTCTCAAATTTGGGGGGAATTTTTTCTTCTGGAAAAGGAACAGATTGGGGGGGATCGTTGCCATCTAGCGAAAAGTCCGTTTTTGGACCACCCTAATGACCACGTACATATGGTTGTCATAATTTGTCATATTTGCTTTAAATATTTTTTTAGTGTCGACTGACGAAATCGCTTACTGAGCGTTACTGGGTTCGTCGACATAAACATATATATGTATTTTTCTTGGTTATAAGACGTCATAGAAGCTCAGGACACTAATTTACGCACCATCAAATATCTGATGTATGTAATAGTTTTGATTTTCACAATATATCAAAAGCACTGACAACTGCATGGGGGTGGAATTTATAACCAGAACCTAGGTCGTGTGTAGTATCATTGGATAGATATTTTAATAAGGCACAACATTTGGTTGAAACATTGTTTATAAAAACTGTTTACGAAAGAAACCATGATCAGTTATTGCGTAGCTAGTACAGCGTGTCGTTAATATTGAATATTGGACTACATCAATAATACAACTTCCATCCGTCGAGTAGTAATTTTTTTTCCACATAAATAAATAATAAGTAACACTACCGTAAAATTCTACGGTTTTGGAGATAATTGCATTTTTACGTCGATTGTATGAAAGCTTCAGCTTTGTTGTTGTTGTATGGAAACATTTTATATTGATTTTTTAACATTTTTTTACATTTTATCTACATAGAGAATAAAAATACTTTTGTCGGTCACTTTTTCGAATTGTGCATGAATGGACAATTCGATACATTCATAGAATGTAACCATGCACCATTTTATCAAATATAAAATCGATATTCTTGGAACGGATTTTTTATAAGTTTAGTCTAATTTATTTATTTCTAGTTATTAAATTAATTATGTTTAACATACTAATGTTGACATTGGACGCATAAATATAATTTACAATATATTTACGTATACACATGTTCAGTTAAAATAATAATTCTGTCATGTATATAATCGCATAACATGAATTAATTATGCGGGTTTAGTAATTCAACTGTGGAAAAATAGTGAAAAAAAGTAGCCAAAGCTGAGTATGATTTCTATAAAACCCATACCACAATGATAGGTGTGTTCAAAAACCATACCCCAGAATTTTCCTTCCAAATTTCATGACACATTTTGTATATAATTGGTATCGTAATTAAAGCGATTGTTTGGCAAACGTCATAAATAATTGCATATAACATCTTTATAAAGACATCGTGGTTAAATGCTCGCAATTTCTAAAAGCTTATAATTTCAAGGTTTGCGACTTTTATAACCATTCAAATAACCATTCGTATCTCAAACTGTAGGTAATTAATTTTGGTAGCTACCCTTAGAGATGTGTTATTTTCTCCGTGGCTGAGAACTCCCAAATAACGATATTATATGTAGTTCACGGCTGTACATTTTCTAGGTATCCTTTGCAGTCAAAATTACCACAATAAGTTACGTTTTCTTAACTAGAGACCCCAAAGCCGCCAAAGTAATACTGTTTATTGGAAATGGGACAATAAATATAAATATTTTGAATAATATTGTGTCCTAAACATTTGACATTAGTTCCAAAAACATTTGACTGAATTCCCAGAATAAACTTCTTGTGTTAATAGCATACAGTAATAAACAGTTTCGATGATTATTCTACATGTAACTCCAACTATTAGCTCCGGAAAAAGATGGTTTCTAGCAAGCTTGTAAAATATTGTATCCACTACAACATTTTCTATATAGTATTTTTCGTTTTGCATGCACCAGGAAGAGAATACATTTAAAACTGATCGTGGGCTCTATTTAACCACGGGACGCGGAACCGCTCGTATCAAAATATACCTACTAAAATTCCAATTGAAAGCAAATCTGGTCGTTAAAGGTCTATTGCCTGGACTAATACACACAGAAAAGTGATCTCTCGAACGAAGAGAGAATTACTTGGCTGAAGTAGTTGGTAGGTTCGTATATACGCGAGAGATTATTGACTTCAACCAAGAAATTTTATTTCTTGGAATAATTACTAGATTTAAGAAAGTGGTTATTCTGGTGAAGTAAGTAAACAGTCTTGAATGAAGTGTATATTTTTATTCCCGGTAAATATTTTTAGCTACTTAATGTAAGAATTTTAAAGATTTGGCACAAATACGTTTTCTATGGCTAATTAACAAGATAGGTATGTTATATTTACTTACTCGTTCTAAATTGTTGCGTGCGTTACATCAAACTATTCCGTGTTGAAACGTTTATTGTACACTATAAATCACAATACACATCCCCAATAAATCACAAGTCACATCCCCTACGGGTACGTCGTTCTTGTACAGTTAAATAATTGGTGGGTTTTTATTCAGTAAACAATACTTACTTATATTAAATGTCATATATTTTCTTGGATCAAGTAACTACGCACTTGGAAGGATTTACTATTACTTCGTTGGAGAAATTAACATTTTTGGGACGAAAAATTCAATTACTTCTTTCAATACAATATTGGTTCTTATAAAGAAAGAATTTATTTGTTGACAGCATTTATCTAAGCAATTATTTTACTTATATTGAGTATGTGGCATTTCTTGTATATACCTAACTTTCTACATCCAAGTAAATATGCATTTGAATCTAGTAAATAAATTCAAGAAATTATGTTTTCTCGTTCCAAATAATCACTTTTCTGTGTGTAGGGATATCTCAGAAACTGTATTAATAAATGTCTCTGTTTATCGATTAGATTGAAGTTATGTCTGTCTATGGCCTATGTGGGTCTAATGGCCAACACTCTCCTGATAAGTTTAGACAACTTGAAATTTCCCTATCGTCAACTTATAAATATGTATGAACTGTCTGTTAGGATATATCAAACAACTTTATCATTAAATTTTTTTAGTTGTCCTGGCCAAACGGACATTATTAGCAAACCAAAAGGCAGCAACATTTGCCTGTGATTAGTTAAAAAATTGATTACGTAAGAGGTTTCTTTACACGGATAGAGTGTACTTCTCTTTTCCTACAGGAAGAATTAAATTGTGTGGATCTTTAGTTGTGTGGCCAACCGTTGCATTTGGTATGGAACTGCAATCGCTATACGCGATTCAGATCGCATTTTATACTTTGTCTTAACGACGACCAATAAAGAGTTTATAACCTAACTTTATAGCGGTTTTCCGACCACGTTCACGTTTTCACGATGCGTAAAAGTGTACAACAATTTCAACGTGCGGATTTTCTATAACGCTTTAATGGGGCGCTTAGCTTCGATTGCCATAAACCTACAGCACAATGTTTGTATGTTTATTGTTTATTTTACGATAAGATATTTATGAAACTTTCAATCATCGACGCACTGACATGTGACAGAATATTTTGTAAATTTGAAAGAACTATTGGATTATATCGATATCATTTATGTTAAATACAACTTTAAAATAAATTATCATTTATCTTAAATAGAACTTTAAAATAAATTATCATTTATCTTAAATAGAACTTTAAAATAAATGACAATCACATATGAGATAAAAACGCATAGAATTCAATAAGAATTACCTATTCACTGAAGTAATCAAAAACTATTGTCGCATTATATCTGAACCATACATCTTTAGCGCACTTTTTAGGCTTTTAGGACCGTTTTTATCTAAACGATCACGTGAACAAATAAAATTAAAGCTACTGGAGTATCCCTATTTTCACGACAAAAAGATCAGCATACCCTGCACAGCCCTTAGCTAACTGTTTGGGCAGGAATGTCGGCTAATGGCATTATTGGGGCTCATTTTTTGCACGCTCCCCGAGGTGGTGTGCTAAGAGTAAGTTTTTATCGCCCTTTTCCAAGACATTCTGCAAATAGTTATGTTCTTATGTTTTTACCACTAAACAGTTTATATTTTGAAAAATTTTAAATATATTTGTTTTATATTACAGTGGGGTCGTTCATGACGTGCTGCCATTTAATTTGTGGAATACGAAATAATAAAAATAATAAATTTGTTGTATAGGATCTGTTTAGCTAAGATATTTTCAGGTTTTATTTTCAGATTATAAGGTCAAAGTTAAACTCGAGAAAAGTACTAAAAGTCGATTATTTCAAATGGCAACCCCATCATATTAATGCATTTTGGAATATTATAGAAAATGTTTGACCAATTTTGTGTCAAATGTTCTATACCTAAAATGCATTTTTACCCACTTAAATCGATTTTTAAACATCACAGTAGAAGTTGAAAACATTTCCAAATCTAGATTGAAAATAACTGAACAACTATAAATAAGATTTCCAAGATGCGATCATATGATAGGGTTGCCATTTGAAAAAATGACTTATAGTACTTCGCTCGAGTTCAACTTTGGTCTTATAATTTGAACACCCTGTATAAATTTCCAAAAACCTCGTGTCGATAGCATATTGCCTTTAAAATAATTTTGCAAACTTTTTTCCTATGGCCAGAGCGATTAATTTATAAAGAATTGAAAGTGACCTTGGTGCTTTTTTATTGAAAATAATGAAGAGAAAAAATGCTGTCAATTACAGGGTGTTATATCAAAAATATGCTAATTGACAGCATTTCCGGTGAACCCAAAGTAACAAAAAACTAAAATTATGTTAGTTAAAAAGATGGTATCCAACAACAACCACAAATTGTTAATTCATTTCATTTGATTCTCCATCACTGTATTAATGAAAGTATAGGATATGGTGACCTACAGGCGGGATGTAACTTTTTTTAGTAGATTAGAAATTACATGTGTTCTTATTCTATACTTTCATTATCATTTTCTGAGAGTATGTTGTAAACATTTTCAGGTTATGACCCCGTATTATGTTATTTTGAGGCGCCTCCACCATTTGTGACAATTCGTTTTAAACCTTCAGCATCATGTGCTTTTCCGCCAAATACTGGTTAACCTTATCTTCTCCCACAGCGTATGTCTAATATATGTGATAACCACCAGTTTTGTTTCATGCATTTTACATGTTTTCTGATAAATGAGTACGAAAAAAGAATCGATATGTTGCAAACTTTCATTTATACACTATGCAGATGGTTTGCCTCTCCCATAGCTACACGCAATAAAACTATCGAGCTTTCGCCGTCAGAGATGAACGAAACGGGCAGATAAAATATTCAGTACATCAAAATCGAAACCGATCGCTAATTATTCGCTAATTGTTGTCAAAAGAACCAATGTACCGAGAAATAAACGCAAATTGGTCCCGCGTCGCGTCGGTGCGCCCATTAATTATAACAAATGAGTCTTTGTCGATGTCACGCGCAACAACGATTATATTATGCATGTCAACAGAGAGAAGTTATAAGTTATAAACTACCATGAAAAATGAAAAAATGTAAAGCTTTACTTCCAATTGACACAAAATAATGAAAAGAAATTGATTTTTCAAAAGGAAAGTGACATTATGAACATGATACTTTATTTAAAATTAAATAGGTACTAACTCACAGTAGTTTGTTTTTGCACGTACAAATTTAATCTATAATTTATGAGTATTAGGTGAAATACGTAGTGTACTATAAACCGCGTTTAAATATTATGAACGCCTTAATATTTAATACCTTCATATATACATTATATTACTCGTTATATAAATGTGCATATTATCTCTGCATGATATCCAGGCTAGTATCAAGCATTTGATGGACATGTAATAATTGGAGAAGTAACATAAATTGCAAATATCACGTATTGTGTGAATTGATATTGTATTTTTATCAACACCAAGCAAAAATATCTGCAATCGTGACCTATTAAATATTGATCAACATTAAAACGCAAACCTAGTTACCTATTATTATGTAACTACTGTCGCATACGAATTGTGGTGAATACTAATAATTACATTGCTTTAAATATTTGGAGCACCTTTGATTATTTGTTGTATGTAATACCATAAAAAGCTACCTTATGTTTTCAAAAATAAAAACAACTAAGCCTTTTAAGGTGACACCTACTCAAAGAAACTTATTGTAATAGCTGACATTTTAGTACACGGCATACAGCATTTTACTTTATCATACGTAGTATGTAAAGTATTGTAATCATGCCAAAAAAAAATTTTGAGATTTTAGCGGAAATATGTCTTTTTGGGTCCCCTGAACATTTTTGACCAAGGTACAAAAAAATGTCTGTGTGTGTGGATGTGGGTGTGTGCGTGTGTACCCGTCTTTTGTGGCGACGATTCCGGAGAAACTACTAAAGGTATCGGGACGAAAGTTCATATTTAGAAGTTTCATGGCCAAACTTAGAGCTGAGAAGCTTTCTGTTGAAGAGGGTCCAAAGGAACAGGAGGTTTAGTCTTAGAATTTTTGAAAGATTTTTCAAATAAGCCGCCATTTCTGAAATTTCGTCGAAATGGTTAAATAATAAGTTAAAGATGAGGAAATTCTGAATAATTTATCACTATGACATTTTTTGGTACAATCAATAGTTTAGCTGCATGAGCAAATTCTATTTCTACGAGATCGGTCGATACTGCATGAAAACTAGTAGCCAGGATTTGTCAGATTTTTTGATTCTAATGACAGTCTTGGTGTCAAACGCTAATGTTTTGACAATAACTTCTGTCAATAAAAGCCATAATATAAGCTTCGTTCGCATATTGCATTACACTTTTTACACCCAATAACACGTCAGTGTCATTTGGACGGTGTATCCGGTGTCAACGGAGTACAATATCCGAACGCAGCTTTAATCGACATATCTGTCTAGTTCTAGTAGTTTTATTTTAATGCAGACCTGGCCGATCTCGATCAAATAGAGTCTCATGCAGCTAAACTATTAATTTTATATATAGTATGATAAAGTCATGTGCCTGGCCACATCAGATTTTTTTACCTTGCAATAACCTAATATAATAATACAATATCAACACTAAAAACTACCTAAATCAACAGAAATAAAAACTACAAAACTTCTGCAAATAATAATAATATGGAGTCAATATAAGATTGAAATCATGCCATACTCGCAATAACAAAATATTTCAAATATTTCAATGCAATATTTTGTTACTTCATGTATACAGTGTCTCTAATAATATATAGCGTCAATTTAATGTGATATGGTAGGTGATGACACTTGTTTGATTTCGGTCAAAAGGAACAATAGAGATTTTATGGCATCGTATACACCAGTGATCTTCAAGCATGCGGCCGCGGACGCCATGGCGCCCGCCGCCCTGCTCGATGACAATCGTCAATTTTTGTTTAATTTTAATTTTGATGTAACACCTTTTAAATTGTTTAAACTTTGAGGTTATTAGTTATAACACATTTCTGTGTAAAATTCGCATACTTGTGCGAATTATTGTTTTCAACCATGAATATCATAAAATCGAAGTACAGATCACGACTCACAAATTGGCTCCTTGATGATTGTTTACCAACAGGAATACACTGGCCAACGAAATGCAATGCTAATGTACACATTATTATTTCAAACCTCGTATACATTGTTATTTTGGAAGTAGTTACTTAATCTAAGAATAAAAACAATAATATCCTTCTGAGACAAACCGTTCATTTTGTTGGACACTTGCTATTTAATGGCAAATAAGTTTACCAAGGTTACCCAGTTTTATATAATTTCAGGAGGATATAATGGGTTTGTTCGAGCAGACATAAATCTAGTTTATGCCAATGACAAGCTATCTGGTTTGTGACAAAAGCACTGTCTGTAAACTGGTTTTGCAACTACTCATACAAGCCTAATAAATATGTTAAAATTATAGTTTTAGAACTATTGAACCAAAATTAGAACAGTTTTGTTTTCACTTGCCTTACAGCAAGATCTTGGCTGTTCCAAATCTTATTGCATAATAAACATTGGTTTAAAATTCACAGTTAAACAATAAGTCTGACATATCATTAATTGGAGCTGATGTCAAGAATTGATATACGGAAATACTTTCAATGCATAAGAGTAAAATGATGGATAATGATACAAATAGTTTAAGTTCAATAATCCATTAGTTATAATGGTCAGGCATGTATGTTACATATGATTACTGTAGTGGAACAAATCTAGTCAATTTTGACAGTAGTCATGGTGAACTGTGCCACGAAAAATATAGTAAATTGTTGGTAGCTGTTCATGGGTAATAATTTCTAATGTGGTAAGTTTGTGGGTTTTAGAATTTGAATGTAAACTGATAAATATATCTTTTAAAGGATAGTAGCCTATACAGAAATGTCGGAATCCTGAATTGGCCCGCCTATTGATTTAATGTTTATGCAACCCTCCAGACAGCTCAACTTCCAAGAAACGCACACTATTGAAAATACACGTGTGGTTGAAGATTTGTACCGTTTTTTTTGTTGCCCAAAACGTACATCTGTCTGATTTGTTTCGCTTATGAATATTCTCTACCTCGTACCCACCGGTTAAATTTGCTCATAAACCTTATCCCAAATGTCAACCTTTGATACACCACCTGCACAGGCTGATATAATTACACAGGAAAATGTAAACATCGGGCCCTCACCATGTCTACGGTGTATACCTTCTGTAATGCATCTCTGGCCATCTACCCATCGAATATAATAAGACCAGCGTCAGGTGAGCAGACATGTTTCAATCTGGTGCGCAAACAGAACAGGACGGTCTCCTCCCAACCAGTACAGCGATGTAATATCTCCTCGCCTATCCATTGTGTTTGCTCTAGGTAATTTGACTGCGCTAATCGGTGTCCGATGTCACGAAGGAAAGAAACTGGCGACCGGCAAATTTGTATTCTTCGTAGCGTCTGACGGTATTTTGTTGCGAAAATATAGCTGGAGCGTGCTTAGGTTGACGTATGCACAATACGGCGTGCGCTATATTGCCTCACGAACTCGAAGTCCGGAATCGTAAACTTTATCTCAGAGTTCTTAACGCTCCGCCAATTCTTATTGGCAAATATTCAGAGGCGATTATTGAGACGTCGCATATACGTCTAACGTTCGGTACGCAACGCTGAACTTCTGTGAAGTTTCCCAAACTCACCAATAGACGTGTTTACGCCTTGTTATTTGCAGAATTCTGTAGGGTCAATTAGTTTTCAATATGTTAACTTTGGTTCCAGTGAAATCGAATACCGAAAAACAAAAGTGTCTTCACAGCACCGTCGCTGTTTTATATTCTGTACAGGTATTTGTACAGTATTTGTACTGTTTGGATTAAGTCCAATTAAGTCTATGATCTTTTGTATTATTACTATTCTGTAACATTTTTGTCTTTTACCTTATCTTCAATCTGGATACCTGTCTGTGTCTTGTATTATAATATGTAGAGAGCGGATTGTAAGCATTTTGCTTGGACAGTTTTAATGTAAGCAGTTTTAAAAGCTTAAGGATCTCCACGAATTCAGAAAAAATATAGCATTTGGCGCTATTTTTATTTTGATTTTTTCCCGGATTTTGCAGATATGCGCTTATTTTGCCATATACCTGCTTATTTTAACTTTTGACAGATTTTTTGGGGTGCTTATACCCGTTTTTAGGGGGTTTATGTCGTAGGTATGCGCATTTGCGTCTCAAAAATCGCAAAAATCACTCAACGCCTCTACTGCATTGTGATATACCAGCTCTAACCATGCGCACGACTGAACAGTTTTTCGACTTTTTAGTGTATTTGAAATGCTATTAAGGATAAATGGCTGTCTGCCACATAGATAAAAAATCTGATGTGGCCAGGCACATGACTTTATCATACTTTATATAAAATTAATAGTTTATCTGCATGAGATTCTATTTGATCGAGATCGGCTATGTCTGCATTAAAATAAAAGTAGTAGAACTAGACAGATATGTCGAATAAAGCTGCGTTCGGATATTGTACTCCGTTGACACCGGGTACACTGTCCAAATGACACTTACGTGTTATTGGGTGTAAAAAGTGTACGGTATACTATATCCGAACGTAGCTTATATTGACAGTAGGTTGTCAAAACATTAGCGTTTGACACTACGTACTGACATTAGAATCATATCTGACATATAATCTGACATATCCTGGCTACTAGTTTTAATGGAGTACGACCGATCTCGATGAAATAGAATTTGCTCATGCAGCTAAACTATTGATTGTACCAAAAAATGTCATAATGATAAATTATTCAGAATTTCATCTTCTTTAATTTATTATTTAACTATTTCGACGAAATTCCAGAAATGGCGGCTTATTTGCAAAATCTTTCAAAAATGCTAAGACTAAACCTGCAGTTCCTTTGGACCATTTTCAACAGAAGGCTTTTCAGCTCTAAGTTTGGTTATGAAACTTCTAAGTGTGAAGTTTCGTCCCGATACCTTTAGTAGGTTCTCCAGAATCGTCGCCACAAAAACGGGTACACACACACACACACACACACACACACACACACACACACACACACACACACACACACATACACACATACACACACACACACACAGACATTTTTTTGTACCTTGGTCAAAAATGTTCAGGGGACCCAAAAAGACATATTTCCGCTAAAATCTCAAAATTTTTTTTTGGCACGATTACAATACTCCCGAATTAATTATTCAAAACAATAAAATATTCTGCAGTATGTGCATGAAAACAGTAAGTTACAATTACTTATTTTACGATTTGTCTCTTGGTAGTGATTGTTTTGATTTTAGGCCAATTCTGTTATATTTTATCGCTTCATTTCACAGTATTAAAATGAAAATATTTAAGATTAACATTCACTTCTTAGCCATTCTACATTAATACATTGTTTCAGTAATACATATTAACTTTTTTTTTGTTCAATTTGTTCAACTACGTTTAAATATAGAGACAATTTGGACTAAGAAGAATGTGTCACGTGGTTAAATCTGCGCTGAAAACGCAACTAAGTGGAAAACCACATGCTTCGTTGTTCAATTAAGTCCCTCAGAAGCAAGCAGTGTTAAGTTACATTGAAATCCTCTGTACTTAACACAGTATACCTCTGAGGTGCTCAATTTATCTCTACCTGCGTATAATAAGCGAAAGCATTTTTTTGAAATAAAATATATAGCGTTTACTTATTGTGTATAGTTTATTTCTATTGTTAAGTATCAATTTCCCCAGTTATACCAATGTTTTGTATGATGTGTGTGCTAATAAATACATATATACAAAAATAATACAAGGTACACGTATTCTCATCACGCTTTTTTGATTGCTTTTCTTTCTCATTTTTCGTGCCTATTTTAAGAGCTAATTTATCAAAAATGAATCCTTATAATTCCGCTCTCTAGTTATATGTAATTTTATAACAGCCCAGAAATACCATGTAGTCAATTGTTGACTTAAAATTCTCGAAGATCAACATGAGAGGGCTAAAACCGAAAAATCTACATTACTTTTATGGTCGTGATATTTTTAACATAACTTTTCATATTACTAGCCACGGTCGCCATCCTGAATGGTAGAAGAATCTTAATAAAATGCACCGTTTTATTGCTTTATTTTCTTATTTAAACATCACTTCTCGCTAGTTCAATAAATTCCAAGTAATTTTGTCGCTTTAATAATTTGTTAAAAGACTCAACAATTCTTATAGCAAACTTATAAACTTCAGAAAGACGATAATGTCAGTTGAAATTCACTCAAAATAAATAATTAATAATAAGGGAGTAATAAACAATAAATATGCACGCTGATTATAAACTAACTTATTGAGAGTGAATGTTTAAAACCGAAATATTAACACAAAAGTTGAAAATTCCTTAATTGATGAACACAAGCTCCCAATAAAAATTGCTAATAACAAATTTGTAAACTATACAAAGGCTACAATATTATTTTAAAATTTACCGAATTAATGAGAAACAATGATTAAAAATATAGAGTGAGAATGAACAAATTTTAAAATTCTACGACGACGAAATACAACATTCTCTTTATTATCATTATACGAACGAACACTTGATGTAACAATAGCTTTTTAAACGTATTCAATTTTGACTTCATAATGCTTAACTGAGACATGTTTTTTTTCATATAGAAAAGTTGTAGATAATCATTCGCTCTGCAGACAGAAAACACTTGCATGCATACAGGATGTTCAACAACGACGTACCAACACAAACTTATATTTTTAAGGTATTATATAATAACTAATCAGGATAAAGAAGCATGAAATCTCATTGTTGACAGTAATAATATCAGACTTTTAGATAATTACTGTTTATTTCCGATTCAAATATGATTTATCCGAAATAAATGGAAGTTTGCTAAATGTGAAATAACGTAAGAATTTTAAATGGAACACCCTGTATATCTGAACATTCTTCGCAAGATCAGCACACCATCTTTCCTAAAATGCCTAACCAATAATGTACTTTGTTTTTAACGTGGCATACCCAGTATAAATTTGCGAAATCCCAAAAAAATATCATAAAAATTCATTGAAACTAAATTTTTACTGCAATGCGCGTATTTTTGTCTTCTTTAAATACCTGCCCCTAAAAAATCACATATGGGTAAATATCCAAGTATTTTACCCTTGAATAGAAAAATCTGGATATTTTACTTTACAGTTTCAAAGTAAGGACACTTACTTACTAGTAATTGTCACGCAATATTAGTGAATTATGGTTGGGCGGTAGACTGAGTAGTAATACAAATTACTACAAATTACTTAAAGACATGTGACGTCTTTAAAACGTCACATGTCAACTTCTTATTTAAAGAGCTTTTAACTATCTGCATAATATGCAGAAATCGGTAGTTTTCATGCAATTTTGTGCAAAATAAGTAATGAATATTCTAGATATTATTTAGAAAATGATTACATCCACATTTTTTTAGATATATTTAAAAGAATTCAAGTTTGTTACGTGGACTTGAGATACAAAATTTCAGTTTGACATTTTAAAATGCAATTAAATTTAATACAACTTTTCCCGAAGACATTTTTAATTAATTTATGAAAACCTGATAGTTTACTTTTTCATAAATTTAAGGATTTAAGTTTTTACGTTTTCGAACGTGTATGTATTAAAATAAAAATTCGGTCATAAAACTAACTGACTATGGCAATGGACATTTTAGAGTATCTAAACTATTTATAAAGGATCACTTTTATTTTAGAAATTAAGATGTATGTCAAGTGTAGGTGCTTTTAAATCAATCTGAAAACGCACTGTATATTATTTGCATTCGCTTAATAAAATAACATTCAGTCTCAATAGAAAATTTTATTAATTTGATCACAACAGTTTTCTTTTTATCAGAGAGAACAAACTGTGGAATAACCCACGTTTACTGAGTATTTTCGTAGCAAAAGAAATTCATTTATTTGTCAATATTTATCCGATCAAGCCATTTTTACATATATGACAAATAAGAATACGATAGAATGCGATATATCTATGTATAATGTATAGGGACTGAAGCCAAAATTTTTCTCAGTATATTTTACTAATTAAGAACTTTGTTGGAAAAGTTTTCGCAGCAATATGCAATCTCCCTCGTGGATAGCAATTTGCTCATCCAATTACCATTTGCAAATAAAAACAAATATCATATGAAACCACAAATATTTCCAGTATAAGTGGAACAACTCCATGGAGGTAGGTACTCATTTCACTTTACCGCAATAACTACCTACTGAATATCAGGGGAATTACGCTCCGCGGGTTGCTTTATAACGATCGTAAAGTCAAACTGCGAATTATGCAGGCAAACATACGATAATTGATAATGCCTCGCAATGCACCGCTTATAAATTAAAACCGCACTGTTTATTGCTGCTGTTGGTTTATCATCTGTCAACATGTATTCAGCTGTTAACTATTACAAACACGCTCAGGCTCATCCAGTGGATAGATCACCAGTAAACGGTCGATTTTGTGGCTAATGAGAACTGTGACTAATGAGCGAATCATTGTATGGACTACAGTCATTAAAGTAAATGAAAATGTTTAACGACATACTTTGTCAAAGTAATATTATAGGTTAATAATAAGGTGACATACAGGCCTTTATGTCACCATATTATTAACCTATTAACCTAGAATACATGCAAGTTAATTATTGTAGCAATATTATTTTAACTTTTAATATTATACCAATGTTATTTTATTAATTAACGTATTAATATTATAGTTATTTCAGTGTTTAAGTTGATGTAGTTCACAAAAGAAGTAAATGGAAATTGGCAAATAATTAACAATTATTTTTACAATTTGTGCCTTTATATCTATACTTAATTCCTGTCAAATTGCAGATTGATCATACACATTAACCCCTTCCACAAGGAGCTCAAAATCAATAATATGTTTAATTAAAAATATAAACATTTTATTTTGTTTTACTGCAATAGCTGTACAGTACATGCATAGCACAGTTATAAACTTAATAAAAGAAAATAATAATTTGGCGATTGAGTCTTAGATCGGACCATTTCACATATTTTCAAGTACTTATTAATATGTAAAAAAATAATCAGTGATTATCCTATGTCTATTGTTGAGAAAAAAAAACACTTTTTTAAGTTTCTTTGTTAATTTTATGTAGTAAAACAAAACAAAAAATTTCTGTTCTTACTTTTTATGATTAAAATACACATATTATCGATTTTTAGCCCCTTGGGGCGTGTTAATATTTATTCATCGATCTCAAATTTCACAGAATTTAAGTATGGATATAAAGAAATAAATTGAGAAGGGTATTGCAGAAGAAAATTAAAAGTTGAATAATAACAACCACTCTAACACCTATGCATATTTTTTCCCTAATAGCTAGACTATTAAAATATTACTTTTATATCTTTTTTCTATTTTGCCTTATCACACTACTCAGAACAAAATGTTGAACCCAAATTCTATATGACAAATGTAAAAACCAATAAGGCGCCCAAAAGCAGAACAAAACTTTCATTTGTTTCCAACAAATTCATTGGCTCAAAAAATCCAAGCAGACATAATCTAATTGTAAATAAAAAAGTTCCTGTGAGATGTCAAAACGGCATCTTACTCGGACGACAAATAAAAAAATCTGATGTGGCCAGGCACATGACTTTATCATACTATATATAAATAAACTATATTATTATAAAATGAAACTATTAATTTTACCAAAAAATGTCATAGACATAAATTATACAAAATTTCCTCTACTTTAATTTATTATAAATATATTTTGACGAAATTACAGAAATAGTGTCTCATTTGCAAAATCCTTGAAAAATGCTTAGAGGAAACATACAGTTTCTTTGGAAAATCTTATTTTTTTTTGCACGATTACAATAGGTACTTCATCATACTATGATAACGTGATACGTACGATAAAGTAAAAACGTTTTTTGTATTTTATTGGGTTTGACTACAATAAATTTACATACCACAGCTATTAACTTAATCAATTAACTTTTGACTCGTGATATCAGAGCATTTCACATAGTTTTAATTTTTTAATACTTAGGTCGTTTTCCTATACCTAATGTAAAATTTATTTATTCTTATTCAACTAATAAAACAGTGAAACTTTTTTTGCAGATCATGATACGAGATATATTTTTACTTTATCATACGCAGTATGTAAAGTATTGTAATCATGCCAAAAAAAATTTTTGAGATTTTAGCGGAAATATGTCTTTTTGGGTCCCCTGAACATTTTTGACCAAGGTACAAAAAAATGTCTGTGTGTGTGTGTGTGTGTGTATGTGTGTGTGTGTGTGTGTGTGTGTGTGTGTGTACCCGTTTCTTGTGGCGACGATTCCGGAGAAACTACTAAAGTTATCGGGACGAAAATTCATATTTAGAACTTTCATAATCAAACTTAGAGCTGAAAAGCTTTCTGTTGAAGAGGGTCCAAAGGAACTGGAGGTTTAGTCTTCGCATTTCTGAAAGATTTTGCAAATAAGCCGCCATTTCTGGAATTTCGTCGAAATATTTAAATAATAAATTAAAGATGAGGAAATTCTGAATAATTTATCGCTATCACATTTTTTGGAACAATCAATAGTTTGGCTGCATGAGCAAATTCTATTTCTACGAGATCGGTCGTACTGCATGAAAACTAGTAGCCAGGATTTGTCAGATTTTTTGATTCTAATGACAGTAGGTAGTCTTGGTGTCAAACGCTAATGTTTTGACAATAACTTCTGTCAACATAAGCTGCGTTCGCATATTGCATTACACTTTTTACACCCAATAACACGTAAGCGTCATTTGGACGGTGTACCCGGTGTCAACGGAGTACAATATCCGAACGCAGCTTTAATCGAGATATCTGTCTAGTTCTACTAGTTTTATTTTAATGCAGACATAGCCGATCTCGATCAAATATCTCATGCAGCTAAACTATTAATTTTATATATAGTATGATAAAGTCATGTGCCTGGCCACATCAGATTTTTATACAAAATCTAAGTTTAAAAAATGCAAATATCAACATATCAGCAGTAACTTTATTTATTTTTAAAACGTAAAAATTATTAACTTAATTAACGTAATTATTAACATTAATATGCAATACTTTTTTATTTAATTTTAATTTTGTCATACTTGTTCAACAGGAAACGAAATATTATTACAAATTAAGTATTTGTAATTAAGAAATCAAGTCAAATATTTTCGAATCAGTTGTATCACACCTAGTATATTGTCTTATTAATCTGAGCAAATTGCACTGTGAGATTATAATTTACAAACTACATAAATCAAACAAACATTCTTAAAAGTACCGAAAATATAAACATTAAAATATCGTAACGTCGCACATCTGGAGGTCTCGAACGCATCGGCTGGCTCGTCAAAAAACTTGTAGTTTCATGGCCGTAAAACCTTCTACGTCGAAATTGAGCAGACTATTTGAGGTGAACATATTAATGCCGCATGAATACACCGGAGAAAAATATATTTTTATGCTTGCAAGAAATAGTTTTCAGGCTATAGAATTCTTGATACGTTTTAGTTTCGACATGAAAATAATCTCTTCGAAAGTAGTATATAGATAGATGTTTGTTTTCGCTACATTACGCCACTAGCAAAATATGTATAGTAAATAATAATACATGCCAGGACTAATGACGCATGAATTTTTATTTGATAATAACTATTTTGATCATTTCCAGTTGGTTTGTTATAAAAAATAATACAAACAATGCCAAGTTGAAAAAATCTGATGTGGCCAGGCACATGACTTTATGATACTATATATAAAATACTACTAAATGAGATTCTTTTTGAGATGCTATTCGTGTCCTACTGGGCACTTCTTCAGGCGCTATAGGAAATGAGATATAAATTACACAATTGACAAACAAATCAAATTCCAAAAAACACAATTGTAAAAACTTACATTTTCTTGGGCGTGGGCCGTGGAGAACATGGAACAACATACAAAGGTCACAAACAAACATATATGAGACTTTTTTTTAAATATTTTGATACTATTGACCACCTATTGACAGTAGGTGTTGTCAAAACATCAACGTTTGACACTACCTATTGACTGTCATTAGAATGAAAATATTTGTCAAATCGTGGCTAACTAAGTTTCATATTAGTGCAGCCACGACCGATCTCGATCAAATACAATTTGCTCATGCAGCTATACTATTAATTTTACAAAAAAAGGTCATAGACATAAATCATTCAGAATTTCTTCTACGTTCATTTATTATTTAACTATTTTGCTAAAATTACAGAAATGGCGGCTCATTTTCAAAATCCTTGAAAACGGCTAAGAACCCAGTTCCTTTGGGCCCTTTTGAATAAAAACCTTTTCAGCTCTAAGTTTAGTCATGAAACTTCTAAATCGGAGGTTTCGTACCGATACCTTTAGTAGATTCGCCGGAATCGTCGCCACAAAATTCGGGTACACACACGCACACACACACACACACACACACACACACACACACACACACACACACACACACACATAACATATTTCCGCTAAAAGTTCAAATTTTTCAAATACTGCGTTTGATAAAGTAAAAAGGTATAGTCACATTTAAAAAGTCTGGCCGTACATACATACATGCATACTTAAAAAGTTCAAAATATCTCTGAAACCATTAGGAATTCAACTGTTTTCTCAACGGTTTATTAAAAAGCACACATATCTGTAGCCGACTTTCTATCGCTACTAATAACAAAAGTACCCACACAATACTTCAACTTGTCGTCAGAAGTTCACGCCAATTTGAGAAACATATTTAAACCTAAACATGGAAATAATTTGGCCGAAAGTTATCATAATTTGCATTATTTGCACGTCGCGCAAATAGGGTACATAATGAATGGTTCTTTATTAATATTTTATTATTATTGAGGAAGGTGTAGTTTTTAGTTAGAGACAACGTGAAGTAGCGAAATTTCCCACATTTAATAGAATAAAACAATAATAATTATATGAAATTAATAATAATGAGATTTAAATGTATATTCATCTTTTATTGGAGCCTGCTATAATGCATAGCAAAAATGCTACCGCACAATTTCTATCATCAGCAAAATTGAAACAAACAATATAAAAAATAAAGGTGAATGTACATTAACAAAACTTAACCCTGTACGTATGTCAGTTTGTTTTTAGCGTAAATTCGTACTGTAGAACAAAATTTCGGGTTTAATTAATTCACCTCATAACAACATGTCATACGCATACACGAAGGGTGGTATATTTATTACAGCATGTGCCTGTTTTTTTTTAATATCAAGGATGCCGGGTAAACCGTATTATATTAAAATTTGCTGCCACGCCGGTTCTCTTGCCATATGGCAATTTATACCTCTCCGATATTAATAACCCATGCAAAGCGTACCTTATTGCGCCTGCCGAAAGAAATTGCTTCACAGCTTTAAAACAATTATAATTAGCATACTACGATACCAATAATAAATATAAAAAAAAGAGGTACTATTAACTGATTACCTAAGTCTAGCATTGCAATAAAATAAATTGTGAACCATTTATAAGTTCGATTTTTATAGTATATTCAAATGAAAATAAACCAAACAACCATGACAAAGAAACCAGTTCATTTATTCTGTAATTAAGCAGACGCATTCCTTTGAATTCAACTAGTAAAAGTTTTACAACTTTCGAAATTCTTCTGTAGAACTTTAAATGTTAAGAATTGTGTCTATTTCCATTTGTATTAGTTAAATAATTGAGTTTAAATGCACTTATAATCGATTTGCATTCAAACAGTGTTATAACTAAACCCATATTATTTGTATTTACGTTAGATAGGTAGTCCTATTGTACACTAGTACATAGTTAGCACTAATCTATTTTTAATACATTTCTAACTACACTGCAAGACAAAGAAGCTCCAAAGTACAATTAAACGAAAAATCATAATATAAATTGACTACTGCACTCAAGCAGTTAGTCAATAAGCAACCGTAACTAGTAGAAGCTAGACCTAAACCAATGTCAGGTTTAAGAAAATTCGACACAACTTAGTGACGTATCTATCAGTGATGTATTTTGAACCTACGTCAAGTACGAAGCATTCTCCCATAACAATAATTAATGTTATAAGTGAAATGCTATCTGAAGAATCCCAACAAAATCAGCGTGAGGTCCACATCAATGAATTAAAATGTTCTACTGTAAGTAAACCGCATTTATCATACGCATTTATCCTAATTATTACATCTATGAATAAGTAAATTATAGACTATCATGATTTTTTACTCTACATTATATTATCAAATCACATAACATCTATTATATCCGAAATTAAGTACACAAATAACAGTATTTATTATAATAAATAATTTATGGGAACAGTTTACAACACACTAATTACAATTTATTACCAATTAAACATATTTTAATTATAAAATATGTATTGCTATGCATATGTGCTCATTTTCAATATAAACTGCATTTTAATTGCAATCACATTAATATTTAATGCTTTCATTTGTGATTTAAAATGACTGTCGCATCACAATATTGAGAATACATATTTCATTTTGCATTTCAATATGTAAAATATTTGATCGATTTTATATCAATATTATACAGAACAATTCAGTTTTATGTCGGAATAGTTTAGCAGGAGATATTATAATTAATGGAAAACCATCGGACAATTGTGCCTGAATTACTTTAATCGTTCATTCCTCGAATCTCACTCACTAACTCGTAAAAATAAAAACACCACACTGTAGCAGATATAGCTTACAATCAAAAGCTTTCCGGAACCTTACGTGAAAATAAACGGTTAATTTAGTATAATTGATTTATGCAATTTTTGGCGATTCCACGTCAACCGATCGCTAGACCTAGAATGGACACTTCTAATGTCGTCAGACTGGTTTACGAAGAAATATCCAAAAATTACTTGAATCAATAATACCGAATTAACCGTTCATTTTCTTGTATATGTTCAAGAATTATTTTAATGGTAAATTTTGTCCGCTACAGATTGGCATTTTTATTTTTAGAATTAAGTGAGTGAGAAGTGTGAAATGAAGTTTAAGTCTGACGGGCACAATAGTTTTCCATTAATTATAAATGTTTCTATTAACTATGATTCTAAACATTTTAATATTTTACTAATAAGCTATCGATTGATATAATTTCTTCAACTGCATAAGTTCATACCCTGTAGATAAAAAAATCTAGATTGACTGAACTAAATTACGATATCTGGTTCGATACTGTCTGCTAGTTGGTTTTCGTCTTTATGAACTGGCATGTCTTAAGTTTCACCTACCATTCTAAATAGTATTTCTTCATATCACATTCCTCAACATTCTATTAGTTGAGATTTAATTTATTGCTTACAATGCTATTGTTTTGACAATTAAAGTAATAAAAAAAAATAACTCTAGGGATTAGGGTAGGACTACATTAGTACTTTATGCACTGAAATATTGCAAAGACTTAAAAATATAAGCCACTAGATTAAAGAAAATATATAAAATAAAATAAAATAAAAAATATAAAAGTTTAAAGTGGATTACCCAATAATTTGTTAAAAAATTTGTTAAAAAAAGAAGTTTTTTCACGTGTTGTTAATGTCTTCATTTCTTAAACTTTAACTCCAGTCAGCGCAACAAATTATAATAAGAAGATCCATATGACGATAAATTATTTTTTGGTAAAAATTAAACTTGCAATGAAATATCTAAAAAGGCAAAATCCATTGTTTCGACTACAAAGGTAGTTTGCATTATTATTGCATTATTATTGATGGTCGGTTTTTCTATCATTAATCTAGTATTGATTGATACATTGTTTCGGGTAAATTCATTTGTTATGTCTGCAATACTCTGTTTATTGTTGATTGTACCATGTTGATTGTCCACGTCGAGGAATTTTGAATTGATATTTATAACTCATTGTAAACGAAATGAACACACACACACACACTGCACATCACAGGATTGAAGAAGGTTCAAAGTTTAAAAACTATACAGTTCAACACTAAAATCTCTCCTGTTGCATTTCGTTCA
This sequence comes from Aphodius sticticus, assembly GCA_963966075.1. NCBI lineage: Eukaryota > Metazoa > Arthropoda > Insecta > Coleoptera > Scarabaeidae > Aphodius > Aphodius sticticus. The sequence goes on from OZ014512.1 coordinate 11,773,576, forward strand.
TTTTAACAATAATCCTCGCCGCGGCAAAACATTGAAATCACTATCCATTGTTATGCAGTACGTGTTTCTATCTTTTCCAGATCGCAACGTTAGAAACAATTTTAAAATCTGTTCATAACCTTTTAATAATTTGTTCATGTCGTAGCATCCGCACACTGGACATTAGGCTGTACTTATTTAAAAAAATTAAGTTAGTTAAAGCAGAACCATTTCAATATGTCTCTTTCTATCCATACATAATTCTTGCGAAATTTTAGATCGATTAACACATATTAACCCATGCCCGAAGGGGCTCAAAATCAAGGATATGTTTATATTTTGTTTTGTTTTACTTCGATGTTTGTACGTAGCTTAAATTAATAACTTAAAAAAAATAAAAGATAATCATTTAACTTTTTAATCAGTTCTATCAGAACATTTAACATATTTATTATTTAACATATTTCGTAGTACATACCTATCTTCTTTGACTAAAATGCGATAATCTTAGTAACTATCCTGGACAAATATGAAAAAAATCGAGCATGTGAAAACTGTTTCTGGTATGCGTGTTTCTGTGCATGTGCAAAAAAGGCTCATTTTTGTTTTGTTTTGCAGTTTTTTAAAACTACTTTTTCAAAAATCAGATTGTAAATTCTTCAACTGTTCTAAAATACTTTTCAAATTTGGTGCGGTTTTTGTCCGCTTAGATCAGTGGTTCTTAACCTTTTCAGTACTTTTACTCATATGACCTTCTTGAGGTTAGGGTTTTACCTCTTCATAAAAAATTAACATAATTCCTATAAAGTTTACATAATTAATGTGAAGGTTAGTGTTGCTTTTTCTTAACAAAATTTATAATGTTTACGTTAGATTCTGATTTTGCATATCGAAAGTCATGCTTTACATTGAGCCGATTCGTAGATTTTGTTTTTATAGACACTAAAGTTATAAAGCTGCTTTCAAATTTATAACTAGTACCAAATGGAACAAAAATTCTTAAAGTTCTGTCGGCTAAAATGGAATATTAAGTCCATATATTTGTCCAAAATGAACCTATGTCATAATCTTGTAATTCCACATTTAATGAGGTGCCTTCGCGTAGTTCCAGAAATTGAACTTAAGCTAAAAGCTTAAGCTTCGTCTTTAAACATTTAGACGTCTGTAGAAAATGGTCTTAACACCCAGGAATAAGCTTGACGATTATTTATGCCCGGGAAATAGCGTTTCAACGAATCTATCAAAAAAGATAGTTGCTGAATGATGGAATTAGTGAAGCAGCATTTTTTCTTTGTTGTGAGCACTGCTTGTCTCGGACAATTGTGCGACCATTGATATGTCACCAGCTTGAACTTTACATTCGTACAGTTCTAGCTTTCGCAGAAAACCGGCAACTTTATCGTGCGTTATACAAATATTGCTCATATGTCCTTGCAGTGAGACATTTAAACAGTTAGTTTAACTGAAAAAGTCAGCCAAAAACGCTAGCATATGGATAAATGGTATGTCTGGAAGATTCTTGTGAAGATTCTTCTCCTTTTCTGTTTTGGGATTTTCAAAAAACAAAGGTTGTTTCTTCACGCAAAACTTTTTCCTTGACAACAGCTTAAAAATGTTAGAATTTGAACTATTAAATGTATAGGGCTTATTACTAGAGCTCGGTTACCCATCCCAGATTGTAATTTTACCCCCAAGGGGGTAAATACCCACAGGTTAAGAACTACTGGCTTAGATTATTGTATTTTTTGACAAATTATATACTGTACATAGTTGGAAAAGTGTAAACACTTCTGACACGTAAACTCAAAAGTTATTTGGTTATTTTTATATCAAGTTAATAACTGTGTTATGTAAATTTAATATTGTAAAACAAAATGATTTTTACTGATTAAATTAAACTAATTCTCGATATTGAGCCCTTTGGGGTGCGTGTTAATTTGTATTTATCTCTCTCAAATTTAACAGGAATTAAATATGAATATAGAGGAATAAGTTGGCAGGATCATGCATCAATGTAAAATTTTTTAAATATGAAATTATGTGTAAGAAACTTCTTTTTCGGAAATATCAGTAGTAGTAGCTAAGCACAACAAATTAATCATTATATTATAGACAAAGGATGTGGGTTAGGGTGGTCCGTTTTTATACCTATGAATTATTTTTTTTACTAATCAAATTTGCTAGGTGGAAAGTCGGTGCTCTATGAGTGTTTAAAAATGTGAGAAAAAATATTAATTACTTCTACTGCCCCAACGTAAACAAAAATACAAAACTTTGCTAGAATACTGTGTGCAAGTATTGGTGTTATTTTTATATTGATATATGATTTATGGCACGAGCACATAATTATAATATAAATCGCGAGCATGGAGATTATATACGAGCCGTAGGCGAGTGTATATATAAACAAGCGATTTATGTACGTCATGTGCGAGTTAAATACGACGTTTTATCTAAGACTCACAAATTCCATTTTATATCAAATATTTCAAATGTACATATTTGTCAATGGTGGTGAGGCGTAGGTGTTGACAGGAGCTATGAATGTTAATGATAGTTTCTTTGGGAGAAGTCATTATTCAAAAGCACTGTTATTATTATACAAAGTTTCTGTCATCATAATCCTCGGCGTGTATCATGCTAGGTATTAAGATTTTACATAGTCTAAAATGCGTATATAGTAAATTTATTATATGACTCATAGATAAATAAATGTTATAACTATGTACATTATACACATTATATAGGTAAAATTAATTTATTACGGAAAAACAACATGTGTTACTACTACAACGGTCTATAGTGGAACTGTTTTTTATAACAAGTTCCACATTCATACCGTAGGGGTATATTTATTTAGTTATTAGAAGTTAATATAATAGGTATTTTTAGACACCAAAGTGTGAGATTTAACAGCAACCCATCCCAACCAGACCCAAACATATCCAATTCAACCCAACCTTGCGTAATAATGGAAGCTGAATCGTATGGAATTTCAAACAGAGCAGGATATACAATAGTGTAAAGAGTGCTCTAGGCAGCAGACAGAATTTATTTATAAATATATATTTTAAAAAGTGAAGCAGCGAGCATTCATTCAGCAACTTCAATATGTCTGGACTACAAAAATGCAGTTGATTGTGATGGCACGGTGACCAATACTGATACGGCTTTTAGGTATTAATTAAAACGCTCCGATAATCGTTTATTTGCTTACTACACTCAAATGAACTGCGTAATCTCTTCAAGCATTTAGATAAATCAACAACTGGCCTGCGAGGTTTTGCTGATCCTATAGGATAAGATTTACAGCAATGAGAAGTTTCTCCAGTTGCTCAATTTAAGAGCATTGAATATGACCTATTCTTTGTAAGCCGCAACGTACAGATCAGCAACATATCTCAGATATTTGCAGAGCAATTGATGTAGGAGAATGTCCCTACTAGCTTAGAGAGACACAATCCAGGTAAAATGGTACACTCAAAAGTGGCTAACCACAGGAAATATAATTCCGCGGTTGTATATGGCTTCTCATTATCCTTCAAATCTAGTAACTTTAACAGCTTATATTTTAAAATTGTATGAGCCGATGTGGTTTCATATAAAAACAAAACCCTCATGTATCTGTGGATCGAAACATTCTATAATTTTATAGCTAAATCTCGATATTTATCTGAAGAATTAAAACATCGATCAAGTGATTCAGCGGAATAAATTCTTTTGCATTCCAAACATGTTTTGAAGAGAAAAATATTCATACGGGTAAAAATGCTTTTGATTGCAACTTCATCTAATACAGCCGGTCTAATACGAATATAAGGTCACTAATTAATCAACTGTATTATGGTTTAGTTTGCTTGACTGTTTTTAAATTCTAATTTTCATATTTTCGATCCATTCTAATGTTGGTACATGATAAACAACAGAACTACTTAAAATATTGAAAGATGTAGATCTGGATTTAGTTTGTCAGCACGGGCTTTCTCAGGAATTAGGTTCAAGTCAATATTTCTGTCGTCAAATTCAGATTCTACGCAAAAAGGCATTTAAGAAACATTTATATAACACTTGTAATTTGGCAGAAACAAATAAAACTGAGGACCAGGTAAATTACACTTACTACATGACACTTACAACATATACATCTTACTACACACATGACCCATAAATTACACATCTTAACCAAAATTCAAATTGACGAATAAAACTTTTTCTCCGAGAAAAATATTTGATCAGTCATAATTTTCAGAAGACTAGAATATAAACCAGCTCTTATATTGAATTACTTATATCAAAACTTACTATATACATCAAACAGAACCAAGCCAAAAGCAACAACACATTTCACAAGTTTAATGACACTAATATAGAAATCGACTAAAAGATATTATTTTAACACTTTCCAATATGTTAGAATCAAAGTTGCATAACCCCAAAAATGTATTAAGGTATTTTAGTTATCGAAATAAATCCTCAAATTAATAACTATTATTGATCAACATGTGCTTAAAAACTTGATTACCATATATATTGTTATTACATTAACATTATTCACCACATTATTTATAATGTTATTTTTTCATTCTAGGACGCAGGCAGTTGACGCAGCATGGTCGATAATCCTTCTATGAAACCAATCACGAATCTGATCTTCTGGACCAAGTAAGATGCTCCGCCAATGGCTTTCTAAACCACTCAGCCCATCAATATGAGCAAGGGAACGAGTGGATCCATAATAGAACAGAATTTGTATCAGGACTGTGATACTGGAACTGTGATGTCACCAGAAGCCAAACTTCATATGAGGAAAACTGTTATTTCAGGATCAATCCATCAACTTGAAGGACAAAGTCATTGAAGGCCTCACCAGGATATTTTACCCTCTCAACTATCAATAAGGCGTCCCCAGTTCTGAAGTCCGACGGTAAAGCTTGGATAAAATCACCAACTTTCTTCTGAAATTTCGACCAGTTAGCCATGGATTACGTCATAATCCAGCAATGCCAGCAATGCGTATATAGCTCCAATATCGACTTAATCAAGATAACAAGCACATCAATGATTCATCCAGAACACTACAATTGTACTGGAACTGTGTCCAACTGTTATTCCAACACCAGTCTATCAACATGAAGGAGAAACTGCAGGATTTTTCGTCCTCTGAACTATCGACAAGGCATCCTATCTATAGAGTCCTGAAGTCAAACACTGAAACCAGCTAAAATAACCAACTTAGTTATAAAATTTCGACCAGAGATTGCATAAACTGATTAGTTTATAAGCCACACTGAGCCATGGATACCGTCATAATTCAGCAATGCCAGTATACAAACTGGATGCACACATCCAGTACATCCAGTACATCCAGAACATGCACGATAATCATGCTGGAACTGTGTCGTCAGCAGAAACCAAGTTTCATGTGGAAAAAGCTGATTTTCCATGACCACTCTATCAACACGAAGGGCAAACTGTAACTGAGTGTCCTCGCCAACATTGTATTTCCTCTGCACTGTCGTCAACTCGTTCCAATTATACAGTCATGAAGTCCATCAATAAAGCCTGGCTAAAGTCACCAACATAATGTCACCAACATAATGCTAAAAATTCGACCAGAATGGTCGAGTGCACAAACATGTGCCCTTGGCTCCGACATAATCCAACATTGCCGTCAGAGAACGAGTGAACCATTAAGGCTCCCAGACCACGCACAAGAACTGGTGAAATAATGAAAAAATGCCGACAAATTAATAATCCATATTGAATGGGATGAATATTGTCGTTTTCAAAATCATCTTATCATCGGCATATACAATAAACTCCACAATCTGAGGAAGTACATAAGAATCTCTTCTCTCAAAAGCACACACCACTTTGGTTTACGGCCTCTGAACAAAAGTGTGTAGCACGACGATGATTTTTGTAATTGAAATAAAAATTTGAACCCTGCCCACTCCTACTGGGTGCTCGAAAGGTATATTCGCAAATCTACGCGTATGTAATTATAGTCGCAATCTGCAGTTTCTGGTCTTTCCTAGTTATTGAGGATCATCCATTGAGGATTGTCCAGTAACGAAAAGAAATAAGTTGTTCGATGGTATTCCTTTCGTCGTATGCTTCTGGAAATTTTCTTATTCGTATCATTTATTTTTCCTCGATCATAGAAAAAAATAATAATTTATATTGGGTTAGTAATATTTCGAAGAAATATTCCAGAAGTTAATCATAAGGTATCGGTAATTTGTCTGCTTGGTCGAGCCTTACATAAGATTAGTGTTGATGGGATTTAAAAAAAAACAATTATTGTAAGTTGTTATACGAATAGTTGGCATCTTTTCTTTTGTTTCCAAGTCCTGGTTGGATCCGATGTTATGTTTTTAGTTCGAGTTCATAGTTTTTCAGTAGGTATCTGTTGAAATTTACTAGTAAATAGATAATAATCTACTGCTAATAATACATATTCAAAAAAATGTCGTCAGCAAGAATTCCTGTGAAAAACTCGCAGATTAAAAAATAAATAAACAAAACAACTTGCATTTGCAAATATCACAGCAGTTCCTACCGCAATGGTCTTGGTTTCTGGTTACTGTTGTTACATACAGTCGCTTACCACTGTCAACTCTTATCTCTCTTCGCTTATTATTTATTTTCCAAAACAGGTTTGGTTGATACAGACCGGTACCAGAAGAGTTTTATTCGTAGTGTTGCTAAGAACTACCGACTGCGCCAATTAAGTATACGACAATTATTTTTTATTTATTCCATAAGCTCAGTATGGTTGGACCTCGAGGTATTTTAGTTGCCACTCTTCCTTGGTCAAAGGATGATTGTGAACGGTTAAATTAACCCGGAGATGATGGTTCACGTTCATTATTTTATAGTGTCTGCAACTCGTGAAACTACATATTTTCTTGAAGCCAAGAAAAGTTGTTCGTTAAAAACACATTTAGCACATTTACGTAAGCGAATGATGCTAACTAAAACTGTAGCCGAAACAGTAAGTTATTCTTGGGTTTAAGAATTGCACAAAAACCGAGTTCAGATAATCTTGAGGACATATTGGAAATGTTGACTATAATTTCTGTCTATGGGTAGAACTCGGTATACACATTGTTTAATTAGAACAAAAATTGTTTAATTAATAATCCTTCAAATCTCTTTGTTGCTTTAGTTTTTCTCTCTGCTAGTTGAGTTGATCTTGGTGATCAACTAAAATAACGGCTAAGTTACTTAAGATAGTCGCTCAGTTTATTTTTGTGTCACTATCAGGGATCAGTCTAGCTAGCTTCTGCTTCAATATTGTCTTTGTACTATTTTATATTTTTTTTTATTTTCCACAAACGCATCTAATGGGAATTTTGTATCTTGGTTTAGATTAATGAGGTATCTTGCTGTAACTCTGATGATATCTTCTTCATGGGTTTCAGAAGTTTACAAATACCATCTTGGTGCATATTTAACATTTTTTATTCGGTCCAGAAGTACGGTTGGTGTAATCATTAGAGGGTGAACTACCTGCATACGTGCTAAGATAATAACAGTCATTACTTTTTCTTGTTTAAAAATTATTGCATCCACGAAGTTTATCATAAAAAGTCCATAGCATCAGTTATGATGTACAATTTTTATTTGAAGTTCTCAGATGATTTCTTGCAGTACCGATAGCCAGGTACACTTTGTAATTCTCGTAACCGAATGGATAGCTTGTGGTGTCTCTTTCTGAAACTCTGATATCTTCTCCTTGGGTTTCAGAAGTTCGCAAAGACCTAGTTCAGATAATCTTGAAGACACATCATAAACGTTGACTATAATATCTTTCTGAGTAGAACTCGGTATACACATTGTTTAATTAGAACAACATTTATTTAATTAATAATCCTTCAAATCTGTTTGTTGCTTGAGTTTTTCTCTCTGTTGGTTGAGTTGATCTTGGTGATCAACTAAAATAACGGCTATTACTTAAGCTAGTCGCTCAGTTTATTTTTATGTCACTATCAGGGATCAGTCTAGCTTCTGCTTCAATATTGTCTCTATACTAATTTATATTTTTTTATTTTTTCCACGAACGCATCCAATGGGCATATTGTATCTTTTTGTTCAACTTTTCTTATTGAACTTTGCAATTATGGACACATCACAGAATATTGTATCTTGGTTTAGATTAATGAGGTATCTTGCTGCAACTCTGATGATATCTTCTTCATAGGTTTCAGAAGTTTACAAATACCATCTTGGTGCATATTTAACATTTTTTATTCGGTCCAGAAGTACGGTTGGTGTAATCATTAGAGGGTGAACTACCTGCATACGTGCTAAGATAATAACAGTCATTACTTCTTCTTGTTTAAAAATTATTCCATCCACGGAGTTTATCATAAAAAGTCCATAGTATCAGTTATGATGTACAGTTTTTATTTGAAGTTGTTAGATGATTTCTTGCAGAACCGATAGCTAGGTACACTTTGTAATTCTCGTAACCGAATTGATAGCGTGTGGTGTCTCTTTCTGAAACTCTGATATCTTCTTCTTGGGTTTCAGAACTTCGCAAAGACCTAGTTCAGATAATCTTGAAGCCACATCATAAACGTTGACTATAATATCTTTCTGAGTAGAACTCGGTATACACATTGTTTAATTAGAACAAAATTTATTTAATTAATAATCCTTCAAATCTATTTGTTGCTTGAGTTTTTCTCTCTGTTGGTTGAGTTGATCTTGGTGATCAAGTAAAATAATGGCTATTACTTAAGCTAGTCGCTCAGTTTATTTTTGTGTCACTATCAGGGATCAGTCTAGCTTCTGCTTCAATATTGTCTCTGTACTATTTTATATTTTTTTATTTTTTCCACGAACGCATCCAATGGGCATATTGTATCTTGGTTTAGATTAATGAGGTATCTTGCTGCAACTCTGATGATATCTTCTTCATAGGTTTCAGAAGTTTACAAAAACCATCTTGGTGCATATTTAACATTTTTTATTAGGTCCAGAAGTACGGTTGGTGTAATCATTAGAGGGTGAACTACCTGCATACGTGCTAAGATAATAACAGTCATTAATTCTCCTTGTTTAAAAATTATTCCATCCACGGAGTTTATCATAAAAAGTCCATAGTATCAGTTATGATGTACAGTTTTTATTTGAAGTTCTTAGATGATTTCTTGCAGAACCGATAGCCAGGTACACTTTGTAATTGTCGTAATCGAATTGATAGCTTGTGGTGTCTCTTTCTGAAACTCTGATATCTTTTTCTTGGGTTTCAGAATTTCGCAAAGACCTAGTTCAGATAATCTTGAAGCCACATCATAAACGTTGACTATAATATCTTTCTGAGTAGAACTCGGTATACACATTGTTTAATTAGAACAAAATTTATTTAATAATAATCCTTCAAATATGTTTGTTGCTTGAGTTTTTCTCTCTGTTGGTTGAGTTGATCTTGGTGATCAACTAAAATAAAGGCTATTACTTAAGCTAGTCGCTCAGTTTATTTTTGTGTCACTATCAGGGATCAGTCTAGCTTCTGCTTCAATATTGTCTCTGTACTATTTTATATTTTTTTATTTTTTCCACGAACGCATCCAATGGGCATATTGTATCTTGGTTTAGAGTAATGAGGTATCTTGCTGCAACTCTGATGATATCTTCTTCATAGGTTTCAGAAGTTTACAAATACCATCTTGGTGCATCTTTAACATTTTTTATTCGGTCCCGAAGTACGGTTCGTGTAATCATTAGAGGGTGGACTACCTGCATACGTGCTAAGATAATAACAATTCTTGTTTAAAAATTATTGCATCCACGGAGTTTATCATAAAAAGTCCATAGTATCAGTTATGATGTACTGTTTTTATTTGACGTTCTTAGATGATTTCTTGCAGTACCGATAGCTAGGTACACTTTGTAATTCTCGTAACCGAATTGATAGCTTGTGGTGTCTCTTTCTGAAACTCTGATATCTTCTTCTTGGGTTTCAGAACTTCGCAAAGACCTAGTTCAGATAATCTTGAAGACATGTTATAAACATTGACTATAATATATTTCTATGAGTAGAACTCGGTATACACATTGTTTAATTAGAACAACATTTTTTAGTTAATAATCCTTCAAAACTCTTTGTTGCTTGAGTATTTCTCTCTGTTGGTTGAGTTGATCTTGGTGATAAACTAAAATAACGGCTGTTACTTAAGCTAGTCGGTCAGTTTATTTTTGTGTCACTATCAGGGATCAGTCTAGCTTCTGCTTCAATATTCTCTCTGTACTATTTTATATTTTTTTATATTTTCCACAAACGCATCCAATTGGCATTTTGTATCTTGGTTTAGATTAATGAGGTATCTTGCTGCAACTCTGATGATATCTTCTTCATGGGTTTCAGAAGTTCACAAATACCATCTTGGTTCATATTTAACATTTTTCATTCGGTCCAGAAGTACGGTTGGTGTAATCATTAGAGGGTGAACTACCTGCATACGTGCTAAGATAATAACAGTCATTACTTCTTCTTGTTTAAAAATTATTCCATCCACGGAGTTTATCATAAAAGGTCTATAGTATCAGTTATGATGTACAGTTTTTATTTGAACTTCTTAGATGATTTTTTGCAGAACCGATAGCCAGGTACACTTTGTAATTCTCGTAACCGAATTAATAGCTTGTGGTGTCTCTTTCTGAAACTCTGATATCTTCTTCTTGGGTTTCAGAAGTTCGCAAAGACCTAGTTCAGATAATCTTGAAGACATATCATAAACGTTGACTATAATATCTTTTAATGAGTAGAACTCGGTTTAAATTTTGTTTAATTAGAAAAAGAAATGAGCCATTTACCGACATAATAGGTAATTTTATTTTAATAATCTCTAATATATTGATTGAGATAAATTAAAATGTTGTCTATATTTTCAGTAATTAATTATTTTCCAAAATAAACAATGTTGACACGTTTGTCAACATTATTCATAGTTTCCCCCAGAAAAGTTGTTAATCAGCTTGTAGTCTTTTTCAAAGCTATTCATGGCGCTCAGACGTAAGGTTGTGTTTAAATCGATGTACTTCTTTAAGCAAGGTATTTGTTTAAATGTTAGTATGCGATTAATTTTTCTCACTTCAAGATTGTGAGATATAGCATGCTTTTAATTTCGGTAATGAATGATGTAATTTTTCTTGTTGTTAAGATTCGCAATAAAAAAATATCGTCACTGAAATTAGAATCAGGTGAAGCATATTTTCAGCCATAAAATGACAATAGTTATGCAGAACTTGGAGAGTTTGGGCGCTATCGATGTCTAAACCAAAAACGTATCCATCGTCTCCGTTACCTTCTAAATGGAAAACTAATACATGTAAAAATGAAAAAAAAAAAAATCATCATGTGATAAGGATCAAGCTATCATATACAGCATTTCAACATCATCTATAATCGGTTATGAGACTTAACATGAATCTGCAGATACAGTACGGCAAAGTCCTGAATATAACGTCCTGATGTAGCGTAATTGTGTTTTAATTTCTATATTAAGTTACTAAATAATTAAAAAATAATATATATGTAATGAAATCAAACATACATAGAAGTCAGCATTTCTCAAACTAATATGTTTATGACAAAAACCCAATAATAACTGTCTGTGTTGCTGAAATACGTTTTGGACGATGCCTATCTGCAGTTTATGTACTGGTTATAGTGTGAATTTAAACTAACAAATTACAAAAAACATATTTATTGTAATGGTAATGTTGACAATTCATAATTATAAAGTAGTTTACAACTATTCACAGTGCATAAGGCAATCATTGCGTTACATCTTTGAAACTTGCAATCTTAATTCTTCACTATGAGGGGTGGGGCACTATGTGCCAATTGTTCCACACATTGTAAAAGGTTGTCGAGGCCATGTTTATGCTTTGATAAATACCGAATTGTCTTCTTTTCAAATTCGTTTAACTTCTCAGATTTGGTTGATGGAAGGAATAAATGGTTTGCCTTATATTCTCCATCGTAAATGCATAACTTCTTGACCATTAAGTCACCGGTTTTTAATGGGAAACCTTGCAAAGAGTTCAATTTGAACTTTAACAGATGTATTTCTAGTAATTAGCTCGGTGTTGGGCTCAGATGTTTAAATAACGGAGTATGGCGTAGTTGTTCTTTGTTGATCTCAACCAACTATTATTAAAATCTGTCACCATTGTCAGACATTCCCTCTTACGAATATTCTCAGTTATTAATTCTCTTTTTCCTCATTTTCTTTGTTTTCTCCATAATTTTCGTTCATAAACCGCACAAATACTAAAAATACGGTGGTGTGCAAATTCCTTTGTACCTCGTTAGTGTTGCGAGTGCAAGAACTAATTCACCACATGGCCTCGGGACATTTCGTTTGGAGGCGTTGAACTCATTAAGCGTTAAGTGAGGAGGCGTACTGTTATAAAGCTTCGTAAAGCACGATGGGCATCAGGTGTGTAAATGGAAAGTAGGAAACGTAAACCGACGTCGGAAATATGACCATGTTCTTTGTTAGTTTCCAGACGGGCTGTGCGAGGGATCCGCAGACCACGTGATGTATTGTTAGTGTTCAAGTTTCAGTAATTGTTCGCCTATGCCGGTTGAATTTAAACTGCTCGAGTAGGATGTTTGTGATAAAGTGGCTCGTTAAGATAATCGTTTACTTTTCATGTGGATCATCCTTGCGAGGCATCGCAAACAACGAAATAGAAACTGATGGATGGACGCACGGCCTCGTTGTTTACTGAAACGTCCGTTGTCGGGAAAATTTAAATACGGCTTAGCGATATTCTGTGTTGTTTTATTGTTAACGCGCTATCCTAAATTTACCTATTCGCAGGCGTAGCCCGGCTACTATAAATAAAGCACTTTATTCGTATAAATTGCTAAACACATACTCCATATGGCCTCTCGCAAAACGAGTTTCAACCAGAAAACAGATGCACGTTCTTGGAAAATTACTACTGCACATCACAGGACGCGCTGAAAAGCATTCGTCTATTTGTAATTTAATTCAAAAACAGCTATTTCAACTAACTCGGCTAACACTCGCTCAGCTGGATGGCGACTATCTGTTTGGAACTTAGAACCTTTTCAACTCTATTTTGTTGTTTTTTGTTTGTCAAGCTTGATACTCGATCAACAAGGTAAAATTTTAGCTTTTGGTACTGTTCTCCCGAAATTTTCACTTGCTTTAAGATTGGGTTTAGGTTGCATTGAGTGTAGTAATAGCACACGTTTTTGTCTTTCCTGTTGCATGATTTGTTTTGCTCTATAGGTATTTGCGTTGAATGTATAGTGTTAATTTGGATGATTATTGGACTTGTTATATGGCTTCTTTCGGTATTCATCTATAGTGTGTAGGTATATTTTGTGCAGTATGCTCAAATTCAACATATTTTAAACTAGATTTGATTCCTGGATGCATTATCTAGTTTAAAGCAGTTTTGTGGAATAGTGTAATGCTGTGAAATACTTTTATTTCCTCAAACTTAGTTTTGAAACTTCCTTCCAGGTATTGAAATAGAAATGAATATCTAATTAAACTTTTTTCCGCTTATTTACAAATTTGTATCTACAAATAAAGTAATATTCTTGCCTGGGTCTCAGAACTGATAGATTGGAGGAATACATAGTTTGCTATGTATTTTTCATCATTTTCCATCCGTCTTCTTGAAGTCACCGTCTTTTAAATGTTAACCCTGGAATGAAGTCAATTAGAACTTCAATGAATCCATGTTCCACTAATTAGCTAGATGTTCGTTCTAAATTCATACAAGTCTGAAGTTTTTCGATATCTTTGAAACCTCCAGCGTGTTAACATGTTTACTTAGATATAGAAATTTATTTGGGAACTCGATTTAGGAGTTTTGTTGTTCTGCTGCTTTTCTGTGGTTGGAAATAATACTCCGAGGAAACTTTATCTGTTTATTATTTACGTTCTAAGACTCGTTCGATGTGGTGATGTGGATGATTCTTGAATAGTTGAAAATTGTCGATTTTACTAGGAATGGACACGTCTTGTAGCTGATTATCGAATTGATTGGACAAGGAGAATTGAACATGTAAAACTCCCTAGTTGCAGAACGAGCACTTGCTTCTTCACTTGTTGGACAGGGAACTGTACTTCCAGCTTTGTTCTGGGTCATAGACTAACTGACTACTTAACTTCATTTTTAGCTTTATATAATAAGAGTGGTAATGATATTTTAATATTAGTGTTTGGATTCTTATTTTACAACAACGAAAAAAAAAATCATGCATTCTATGTTAATTAGCAGTTCCAATTTAACCCCTCTAAGTCTTAACATAGAGTCCTAGCTTAAACCTAATGTTTTCAAACACATTACCTAAAAGTAAGATAACTGCTGTTAAGTATCTGTTGTTAATCTTTTGGATTATTACACCCAAAATTCTTCCAAACATTCTGAGCATAGATGTACGACTCATCTGTAATATCCTTGGAAGGTACAGTCATGTTTTCCAATTTGTCCAGACAGAACTCATAGAGGAAAATCCCCTTTCTTTTAATAAATTTAATTTTTCTGTTTTTCGGGGCAGAAGTGTTGTACATTTACATTCATGAATCGAGTAATCACGCCATGTCGAGCAACAAAAATTTTCTTCTTACAACTAATGTATTTTTCTTTATTATTATGTAGTACGTTAATACCAGAGACGTCTTCACCTTCAACCTTAGCCAACTGTTTAACAAACAGATTACTGTCGTAACGGGTTAAGTTGTGAAAAAATGCTGGGATATAACGTGGCATTTTATAATTTAGATTGCAAAGAGAGTATTGAATGCTTTACTGCAAATATGACATTTCTCAGTCATTTCAGAGCTAGACAACTCTTCTGTCGACAGATTAGCCATTGGTTTAATAAATTTGAACTGGTTGTTATAAATTAATTTAACAGCTTCAATCAGTTTGGCTATGAAAACTTTCGCTCAATCTTCTCCGGTCTAAATTTGGAATATTATTTAATCTGTCGTCGAACGAGCAAACTATTTGATAAGCAAAGCTGTATGGTTCATGTCTTTGAGTCGCCTGGGTAAATAATGAGTTTCGATCTGCTCCAAAAAAGTCAATCGGTGTTAACAATGACTCGAAATCAGCGTATATCACGAAAGGTGCAGGTTGAGTATTTTTATAATTGTCGAATTACAAAAAGTTTCTCGGAACTTTCACCCCAAGGAATTTGGGGTTTTATGCTGTGGTTGGCGGAAATGGGCGAATTTTGGCGCAATAATTTTCCTGGTATATATATATTCAACCGGTCAATACTACTAAAATTAATAAGGCAGCAATCACAAAGATTTATCGCTGTCTTGCGATTACTGATTTGACTTGATACTAGACGCGACAAACTTTTTTATTAACACATAATGACCCTTACCACTTTCGAAAAATTGCAGCAAGTTACAATGTATTTCCCTCTTTTGTTTAGAGTAATAAATAAGCCCTTCCACCAAATGCTTCTTACCAGTTTGGGTCAGTTCAAATTTACACTTATGTTACATAAACTTTCAATTTTTAGTATATCACTTAATTTGACTGGGAAATCAATATAAGTTAAATTCAATACCTCTGAGTAACGTGGGTAGCTTGTAGTTCGCTCTGAGCATCGAGATAAAAATATATATATATATATATATGTATATAATCTGGAAGTACCATGCAATAGTCCCCACCACTGCTAAAACGGGTCAAAAGTTGTTTAGTTCTCATAGGGCCATACAGAGGGCAACGCGCGGCAAATTCAAAGACTACAATGTAATATTTAAATGGTTCTCTTATTTATAATCTATTTTTAGTCCGTTAAATAAGTGAAAAAAGGAAGTAATTATCACTTTATAATGCATAATATGAGTTACAGAAGTTAATGATCAAATCATCACAGTACTGATGGAAATATACACTATTTGAAATTGAACTCGTAATGTTTTAAGTAACTAGCAATTTTTGGAAGCATTGCAATTCTGCTTTTTAAACGAAATTGAAAGGATTGGTTGATGTTATAAGATTATTTTCTTTAAGGTTTTGTATATTTTTGTCTTATACTTGATTTTCCAACATGAATATTGTGAGTTTTGGCAATATAATAGTCTGCACGTCAAATATATTTTCGCTACTTCCTTTATTAATAATACAATGTGATTATTACCAAGCTCATAGTTTATAATGTGGCTTTTAAGTAAATTAAATGAATGTCTGGTGGAGCATTGTTTGTGACAATCAGTATCCGCCGACAAACTCGCTCACATTCTTTGCATATTAATATAACATCCTTTGAGGGATGTATTAATTTACCTTTATTTTTGAATGAAATTAAAGATGATTTATTTGCTGATGAAGCAATACAGGCATCTAAACACCAATTACCTTTAATTCTTTTTTACTACAAAACCTGCTATGTATTCTACAACATAACTGAAAATTGACTGATATTCGAAAAATCTAAATAATCTGCATCATCTGTCATGTCATCAAACAATTTATACCGCTCTATGTACTACCTGGCCATTATTAATATTACAAATGGGTTTACTTAAGACACTCCTGACACATAAAATCGATGTACGAATAGTTTTAGGCACGTTTTAGGTTAGAATCACGTTAGAATCATAGGTTTGTTTATATACCTGAAGTTAGATATTTAGGGATTTTGATGTCACTAAAAGAAAGTCACTAAAACATCTAACTTCAAGAGCCTATGAAGCTCAGAGAATTTTTGACCCTCCCCCACTCCTACCGCTTGCTACCTCCAGATTATATATATATATATATATATATATATATATATTTTCATCTCGATGGCTCTGAGTGATCACCAGCGGGATAGAGCGCAGTAGTTAAACGCCATGCGAAGCATGCATTGTCCTCGTTTTTTATGTTGATGCATTCCTTCTTTCACGTGATCTGTTGGCCTCGAAATGAGATAGGGTGACATTCTTCAGAATGTCCATTCCGATTCACGTTCTTGGGATTCTTCGCTGTGCACGATGATATCCCGAATAATATTACCACAGATCTCAACAAAATCGCTTTAAAGATACTGGTCACATTTTACTCATCATTTTGATCACTAACACCCGTTTTGACGAAAACTGCGAAAAGCTCAATCTTAACTTTTATTGATGTGGCATGGATCATATGGTCATGCATAAGTCAGTTAGCTTTTCTTGATGTCTATCCAGAAATGGTGGAATATCATCATCGGGGAAGGATCCTGTAATCTTATAACTAGCAACCCTGTTTTTGTAGCAGGATTACGCTTCAATATCATCCACGATCTGTTGGTTATGAGCCGTCAGATTTGTCTTAGAGCAATTATCGAGGGGGAAACTACACCATAAATTTTACGTTGTAAAGAATCCCCACCTACCGATGCTGCAGCTTTCTTGCTTCTTCTAGAAGTTGATGGATCCATGATCGGTTAGTCATGAGTCTTCATATGACGTTGACCGTTGAAAATCCACAACTGATGTCACTAGTTGAGAGTTCCAGATATTTATATCGTGAACAATCACCATGCATAATGACAATTTCGTCATTGTAACGTTATAAGTCTAATGATCATCGAATAAGTCTTATGGCCAAAGTACAACTTAGAGGATCCCTCTAATTTTACTATCAAATTAATTTTGCTCTCAGCGACATTTTGGGCCTTTCATGGCTACCTCTGACCGTATCATCTTCACATATTTTCACTTATCAACAACATACTCGATGCAACACAATAACTGGCGGTTGTTCCTAGCAGTGACAGATGCCATACTCATTTATCAACTGATATTTATAGATATAAAGAATAACAAACATTTATACAACTGAGTCTATTTTACTTTATATCACAAGTACCTCCATGCGAGTAATGTTATTTGGATCAGATCACTTAACTCTTTACATTCACTGTATAATAATTTTCGCTTATGCACTTTTGCTATGAACAATTGAACATGTAAATGGATATTTTATCATTCAGATATTGATCACAGATCTGAATACCCAGAACATAATGATGAACTTGGAATTCGAGGTCCAGAGTTGCCTCCTGGATATATTCGGAAGAATGTCATTACAAATTTTTATTTCTAGGTTCTTACGACTATTATCGTATCGTTGACGTTGCAATTGAATAGCCCATTTCAGGGTTACAGCAGTTGCCATTTCAAATGATATATACGCAATGAGAAATTAGATTATTGAAACGAAGGAACTTACTTAATATATTCGTTGGTTGAATGGCTAACGTGTGTTAACTTCGCTGGTTAACTTGCGAGGACTTCAAATTTGCACAACGTTTAATAGTGATCCAGCAGCTAAATATATAGTGTTTAGAGTAATAAATAGGCCGTTCCACCAAACAATCGGTTTAACAAAAACGTCGAAGAGCTCAATTGAACTTTTATTAGAGATGTTGTATAATAAGGTCACGCATGAGTGATCCTGTAAGCTTATAACTAAGCAACCTGTTTTTGTAGCAGGTTGCCAACATTTCAAAATCTTCGGCGATCTGTTGAATATGAGTCTTCAGGTGATGTCTCAGAGCAATTATGGTGGTGAAAGCTTCACCACATATTTCACACAGTTATGAGTGGTGGGCTATGAGTCTTCACATGGCGTTTCAAAGAAATTGTGCAGAGACAAACTTCACCACAAACCTCACACAGTGAAGGATCCTCATCTGTTGTTGGTGATAATGCTCTCTTGGTACTTCTATATAGGGTGCGATGGTGTTCTCATTCTTTTAAGTGCTCTTCCTGATGACGTTGAGAGTTGATTTAGCAATTCATTGCTTACACCTGAGAAAGTTGTAGATCTTATACCATGCCCACTCCTCACAGGCCATCTCAGATTCCCATCAATATTATTCGCAGACCTTTGCAGGTTGTCAGATCTTGATTGGAGATTATCCAGTCCATGAGATGGTCATGCAATGGGTCAAGATAGTGACATTGTAGGCGATATCTCATGTTTATGATTCATATGTTTACCTAGACTATCATCGGGTGTAAACTTGCTGGTACAGTTTTGGATCAGGTTACTTAACTCTTTACTTACACTGGATAATAATTTTTGATTATGCATTTTTGCTATGAACATGTCAATGGATATTTTATCATTCAGATATTTATCACAGATCTGAATACCCATAACAAATGAATGAACTTGGAACTGGAGATCCAGAGTCGCCTCCCACCGTTCTATGGATATATTCGGAAGAATAGCATTATAAATTTTCATTTCTAATCCTTACGACTATTATCGTATTGTTGACGTTGTAATTGAATAGCCCATTTCAGGTTTACGCAAGTTGACGTCATTTCTAATGATATATACGGAATACGAAACTTCATATTAGATTATTGAAACGAAGGAACTTACTTAATATATTCGTAGGTTGAATGGCTAACGTGTGTTAACTTCGCTGGTTAACTTGCGAGGACTTCAAATTTGCACAACGTTTAATAGTGATCCAGCAGCTAAGTTTATAGTGTTTGGAGTAATAAATAGGCCCTTCCACCAAATGCCTCTTACCAGTTTGGGCAAGTTCGTATACATTTATACTTACGTTATTTAAAGTTTAAAATTTTTGATATATCGCCTAATTTGACTGAGAAATTAATATTGGTTAAATTCAATAGCTTTGAGTAACGTGGCTAGCTCGTAGTTCGGTCTGAGTCGTCAGCGGAATAGAGAGCAGCAGTTAAACTTGTTTCTAATATTGATGCATGTCTCCTTTACCGTACTCTCCTTAGGGAGTGAGATATATGATAATCCACTAAGCGGATGACGGTATCGCGAACCATATCACCATACATCTTATCTAAATCGGTGGAGTTACCACTCGAACTTTTGTATTAAAATTTGTCTGAGATACTACGACATCTTCCTCAAAATTTTGATCATTAACACCCGTATTAAAAAATCTGCGAAGAGCTCAATTTGAACTTTGTGGAATCGCAATGTTACGCCTGACTGCATGAGTAATCCTGTAATCTTATAACTAGCAACACTGTTTTTGTATCAGGAAGCCAACATTATGTTGGTTATGAGTCTTCAGATGAAATCTGTCCCAGAGTAATTATCGAGGTGAAAGCTACTCCACAAATTTCACGTTGTGAAGAATCCCCACCTGTTGATGCTGCAGTTTTCTTGCTTCTACTAGTAGTTGACTGACCAAAGAGCGATTGGTTATGAGTCTTCAAATGAAGCTCCAGAGAAATTGTGCATGTGAAAACTTCACCACAAACCAATGAAGGATCATCAACTGTTATCCATGATAATGATGTTGTATCTAATAAACTCTACTGGGCCACTGATTGTTGTTTATAAGCGGATTACCAAATAGCTTGTACCGTATTTTTTTAACACTAGGCTTCTCAGAGACATAAAATATGTTTTATTTTCGAAAGCTACGTTGTGATACCACGTCTACGTAAAATGACGTAATTTATCCTTATATATTCTGCTTAGAAACATGATTTTCGCGTTAATTTATGCGGCAGGTCTAATTAATTTTTCTTTTTAAAAACTAAAATCTTCCATTTTATGATGGCTTAATGATGAAGACTGTTAAGTGGATGAGCGGAAACTCCTCTCGTCGATAATTGTCGTCTCCATATTTGTCATCCACCTGAGGTTTTGGTTGATGATATACTTTTTTATTTCAAATCTCGCGAAGCAGTTTTGAGATTCCCAGTCTTTAGTGCTATCGCCTAATGTAGGTACTTAATACGTATTACATACATATTACATATACATACATATACTTAATACATGTTTGGAGTTCAATAATCACAGGTTTGAAATCTTGCAGAATTTTGCTGAAAACTATTGTTAAGAACACTAAAGCCAAATGCATCACGACAATGAAATCCCAAATAAATCGCAACAATCTCAGCAATGTTTAATATATATTTCGCCCATAAAATAGCCACAAGAATAATACCATTTATATAAGCAACACAGCAAAATACTATTCGACCACATAAGAGAAACTAAATTTCAAAATTCGGACTAGTACCCTCTTGAAAAAAAAAATCAGGTGCATTCAAAGTAGACAAGGTACTCACTTCGCAATTCACATCGCACACATCGCACACATCGCCTCTCTTATGCACTCAAATATCCTTTTGGTCAACCTTTGACTCGCTGGGTGATAATTATGTGTTGGGAAACTAGCGTTTGCTGTACTCGTCGATCAGTTGTGTGAGTAAGTTTGGACTTATTTTGGACTTTCTTAGTACACAAAGTAATGCTATTTGATTTGAACACGATTTGAATACATAGTAATCCAAGGATCATCAGTATTACTATATTCATAGAAAACATCTTCACACGCATACTTTAAGCAGTCTGGTTCGTACATTGTGTCAAAATTAAAACAGAACACTATCCTATTTACCCCGCTGAGTTTATACACTGTATTTACAAGTAATCTAGGGTCATCTGAACCTCTTCCTCTAGGTGCATCACCAACTTTTCTATTTTGGGATTGTTGACATCATCTACTTCAATATGAATGTGGGAAACACTGTTCAAACTCATTCTGACACACACACACGTTTTTCTCAGAACTTAGTGGAAATATTGCTGGAACAAGTTATCTATTTGTTTATTATTACAAGCTGTTGTATTCCCTACCGTGGTTTTGCTTAAGCGGCTGCTTAAACGTTCCAATTCGTGGTCACTTCCTTCTCTTAAGTTTGGTAATAAAACTCCGAAGAAACCATTAATTGTTTATTTAGTATTTTATAAGGCTCGTTTGATACTTGTAATAGAAAAGATATGGACGTGTCTTAGTTATGATGATGGCGATTCTTTGATAGTTGCAATTTGTTGAAATTAGGAGTTGCGGATTGGACAAGTCTTGTCACTTGGACTTATGGATATCGAAGAGGCCCTTGTTAACGGTTTTTGGTCGCAACTAAAGTCTACTCCCACTCAACCGTCGACTGCAAGGTAGACACGCATCGAACGAGTGAAAGCACATTTACAATACTACATATTTTCAAATTGACAAAATAACATAACTTACTGACTAACCATTTACCAATATTAAACAGAATATATATATATAAAGAAACAAAATATATACATACAAAGAAACAAAATAGTCTTTATGAAGACACGGTATACAAGGTATACAACAAAGCGAATGGATTGTATAGCACTATAGAAGTAATAAAAGAATGCATAATTAAAATATTTTCATTCATACATCAACAGTAAAGATACAAAGTAATGCCATTAGTGCGATTTGAGTACATGGAAATTCAAGGATCATCAGTATTACTGTGTTCATATAAAACATCTTCACACGCATACTTCAAGCAGTTATCATCTGGTTCGTACATTGTGTCAAAATCAAAACAGAACACTATCCTATTTACCCCGACGAGTTTTTCAAATTCCTACATTTTATACACTGTATTTCTAAGTAATCTAGAGGGTCATCTGAACCTCTTCGTCTAGGTGCATCATCAACTTTTCTATTTTGGGATTGTTGACATCATCTACTTCATCATGAATGTGGGAAATACTGTTCAAACTCATTCTGACACACAAAAAAAATATCAGCTAATAAGTCTATAGTGTCTATAGTTGTAAAATATTTTATTACTAATGCTAATGGGCATATAACTTGCATAATAATAAATCATTACCCAATAGATGCGTCAGTATTTCCTTGGTATAAATATTGGACAATTGACTTGCTATCGTCTTAAGGTTTTGGGCGCAGTAAAAATCATATTTACTCTCGAGTGTCTGGAGAGCTTATACGGTCCCCAATATTACCAGTTCTACATTTGTTTTCTTCTTTTGTCGAATCAAAATAATAGCAGTGTTGGTTTGAATTTCGACAATTTCTTTTATAGGTGTTGTTATGTCCGTTTCTTTACAAGGTCATTATAGCACACTTTCTTACTTTTATTTTTTGCGTAAAAAAGTTATTTATTATTGTAGCATCAGTTGTGAGGAATGAGTAAAAATGTATGGGGTTTTCTATATTTTTGTAGGCATTGTACCTTTATTATTGAACTATGTAATATATGTGATTTCGCGAAGGTTAGAGCTGTTTCTGTATTTTCTATTGTGTTACTTATCTATTGTATGTTAAAGAAGATTTTTATCGATTGCCAAGTTTAGTGACATCACGCTTTGGTACTGCTCTAAGAATTTTTCGTTCCTAATTATATCATTAAAATGGGTGATTATTTGTTTTTGATCATGTTAGATAGTGTCAAGTTCATCTGTAAATTGATCCACTACATCTTTTAATATAGTTTGTTGTCTATTGAGCGATGTCGTAAATTGGTTTTTTGTTTTTTCCCCAACTTTTCAAATATTTATCGAAGATATCCCTATCTTAAGCGCCACTGTACCGAACAGATAGCTCATCGCAGCGCCTATTCCATTGAATAAACCACTTTTGTTTTGAATATAGGGTACCTATAGTTAATCTGTTTTCGATTTCTTCACACAGTCTAAGAGCCCGTCCAATTTACTCAATAGCAAGGTTAAATGACTCGTGTTCCATTTTAAATGATTTGAAATTGTGGTTACGTTGTTGCGGGTTTCGGAGTTAAATGAGTAAATGTCTTGTAAAGTTAATGTGGTAAGAAAAGGTGTTATTTTCTATGATTAGTGCGTTAGATTTATGTATTGGTAACATAAGATTATTTACTCGTTAACATTTTAGTTTGAAGTTGGGACAAGGGTTGGTTATCGTCAGTGTCACTATCTTCAACATCGTCAGTGTCGTGGGACTCATTTCCTGCAACAGCAAACTTTCGTTGCGGCTTTAATTGTCTTTGATGTATTACTTTATTATTAGATAATACTTGGTTGTTATTTGCCTGTTGTGGTTTGTTTAATCTGTTATCTGTCCTCTTACCATATGTATTGGCAAATTTTTCACATTGGTTTATAAATACTTCTAACTGTTCACCATCTCTCGCAATAGCTCTGGCTGCGGTGATAGTTGGTGTTTGAGAAGAAATATTACTGCTGCTGTTTGTTATGGATATTGTCTTAAAAAATTCGTGAATGTAATCGACTGACAAATTTTGTACGGTTAAATTTTACGAATTCTTAATATTTAATACATTTATACGAATAGAGATATTATATTATATTTTCGTATTAACTTATTGTTCTACCTAAGAAATATCAAAGTTTTATGTGCTTTTTTTGGGTGCGTTCAGGATAGGTACAAAAAGGAACTTATTCAACACTTACGACTGGAATCCGTTCTGGGTACAGCTGGTTTGTTTGCGCTGGCCCTGAAGTAGAAACTCAAACATGCCTTGTCGATGAAATTCTTGGACCGCTCCTACCGACTGCACCAATTAAAGATGAAGTCTCACGAAGATGTACCCGGACAGTTTTTATAAGATGTGGTGCTTACTGCTCTAAAACTCATACTGACTATTTGTGGGTTTGTAAGGCTAATTTGTATGGCGGAGAAACGATTAGACATTAAACTTTCTTTGTTACAATAATTTGGAGTACAAGTAAACTTGGGGTGCAAACAGTATACTAATGCTACGTTATATCGCCACGAATACAGTTTTATATACACTTCTTCGAAGTCTATTTCTTTCTCGACACCTTTTATACCCTGTTTTTGCGAACATGGTAATGAGAATATTTTTATCTTATATTTACGCCTCAACACCCCATACACTCTCTATAGGATATAGTATCAAACTTTAGAACAGTTCACACAAAATATACGAAATAAGAATTCTGAAAGATATTCATGGATTCGGCATTATTTATTTTATCTTTTAATTGGCTCAATTTGTGGCTTGCCATTTTCTGGCTTTCAGTATCTAAGCTGTTGATATGCAATAGAGTAACTTTTGGGGTTGATGTATAATGTTGTATTCCTACCGTGCGTTTGTTTAAGCTTAAACGGTCCAATTCGCGTTCATCCTTCTATGTTTGTAAATGAAATTCCGGAGAAAACTTAAACTATTTATTATTTACTATATGGCTCATTCGATGCTTGTAATGGATGGGTAGATGTTGGCGTGTCCTACTTATGATGATGTGGAGATTGTGTATAGTTGCAATTTGTAGATGCTTAGGACTGGCACGTCTTGTGACTTTGACCGATGGATAACGAAGAGGTTTGTTGTTATATGCTTGAAAGACGTATCCAACTCTCTTGGTAGAGAAAAAACACTTGCTTCTCCGCTTGTTTTGACAGGGACCTGTACTTTGTTAAAAGTTTTAGGTGGCAACTTATGTCTACTGCCACTCAACTTTCGATTGAAATGGCCACCATGGTAATTAAGTAATTAATTTGAATAGAACTCAAAGGGCAATCCAGAAACTTGTAGAACTCACTCATATCCGTATGTTTAGCTTTCACACCGCGATTCGGAAATGCCACTGCATCAAAAACCTCAAATTTAGTGTAGAGCATACCTCGGCGACTTTACAAAAATTCTTCTTCCAATTCATGGATTCATTGCAATCATCCACATAACCTTCCACACAGATAATACCAGATTTTCCAACCGTGCAAAAACCAGTAATGTTCAGATCATCTGCCAATGAGGAACTCTCCTTCTTTTTGTTTTACTGAGTGGGGTGCAAGTAAATCTAGTAACGGATCAACTTATCTGATTTATTCGTTTGTTTTGACGGCTTCTGTGGTTCTTCTTGTGTTAAATAACTCGAACCATTCTCTTGTAATCATGAAATTATGCCAAATATCCATGTTTATCGAAACCATTTGGGCAGGAGTTCGTTCAAATCTTTGTTTAGCTTGGCGTGCTGGGTTCTGTTCAATTTAATGTTCCTTATTAAAACCTCTAGGTCTAGTTTTGATGGATACTCATGTGGCAAATTCATGGAGATCTAAAATTTTGCGTTGTCGGCGTCTATAAGATTACCGTTATGTCAATATATGGGGAAATGTTGTTTGGGAGATTATCAAGATAAGACGTATATTCACTGATTGCGGTTAAATCCTCTATCCAGAATTCTGTGGGATTTAAAAACATGGCGTCGAGCATCTCTATTTCGCGCAGTTGTTGTTACGTTCCACATTACAAATGTCGAACCAGTAACAATACACATATTTACAATTTTAATATCGAATACATAACTTACTAACTTACATAACAAACAATTATTTTAATCTTAAGACATTCAACAGGAAAATGGAATACAGTAACATGAAACAACAATCAGAATTTACAACGACAAAACAACAACAGAAGACCAGAAAGAGTGTAATCAAATTCAACATCATTCCGAATTCCGTTTTTATCGAAACCGAAGAGGTCCTTGAAGATGTACACAGAGGTTCTCATCCAGAAACTTGTAAAACTCACTCATATCCGTATGGCTAGCTTTTACAACGCGATTTGGATACGCCACATTATCAAAGACCTTAAAATTTACTTGTCGAGCAATCCTCAGTGTCTTCACGAAGAATCTTCTTCCAATTCATAGATTTCATCTCTGACCACCACAAATTGCAATCATCCACATAACCTTCAAAGCAGATCATACCAGGTTTTTCAACCATGCAAAAAACCAGTTATGTTCAGGTCATCTGCCAATGAGGAAATCTCGTTCTTTTTTGTTTTACTGCATATGTGGTGCGAAATCCAGTAACGGATCACCTTATCTGATTTATTCGTTTGTTCTGACGGTTTCTGTGGTTTTTCTTGTGTTAAATAACTCGAACCATTCTCTTGTAATCATGAAATTATGCCAAATACGCATGGTTCTCGAAACCATTTAGGCAGGAGTTTGTTCAAATCTTTGTTTGGCTTGGCGTGCTGGATTCTGTTCAATTTAATGTTCCTTATGAAAACCTCTGGGTAAAGTTTTGATGGATACTCATGTGGAAAATTCATGGAGATCTCAAATTTTGCGTTGTCGACGTCTATAAGATTATCGTTATGTCGATATATGGGGAAATGTTGTTTGGGAGATTATCAAGATAAGACGTATATTCACTGATTGCGGTTAAATCCTCCATCCAGAATTCTGTGGGATTTAAAAACATGGCATCGAGCATCTCTATTTCGCGCAGTTGTTGTTCTATTCCCCATTACAAATGTCGAACCAGTAACAATACACATACTTACAATTTTAATACGAATACATAACTTACTATCTCACATAACAAACAATTTAATCTTAAGACATTCAACAGGAAAATATAATACAGTAACATGAAACAACAATCAGAATTTACGACGACAAAACAACAACAGTAGACCAGAAATAGTGTAATAAAATTCAACATCATTCCGAATTCCGTTTTTATCGAAACCGAAGAGGTCCTTAAAGATGTACACAGAGGTTCTCATCCAGAAACTTGCAAAACTCACTCATATCCGTATGGTTAGCTTTCACAACGAGATTTGGATACGCCAACTTATCAAAAACCTTAAATTTACGTGTAGAGCAATCCTCAGTGTCTTCACAAAGAATCTTCTTCCAATTCATGGATTTGATCTCTGACCACCACTCATTGCAATCATCCACATAACCTTCAACGCAGATCATGACAGGTTTTCCAACCATGCAAAAAACCAGTTATGTTCAGGTCATGTGCCAATGAGGAAATCTCGTTTTTTTTTGTTTTACTGCATATGTGGTGCGAAATCCGGTAACGGATCAGCTTCTCCGATTTATTCGTTTGTTCTGACGGTTTCTGTAGTTTTTCTTGTGTTAAATAACTCGAACCATTCTCTAGTAATCATGAAATTATGCCAAATATACATGGTTCTCGAAACCATTTGGGCAAGAGTTCGCTCAACTCGTTATTTAGCTTGGCGTGCTGGGTTCTGTTCAATTTAATGTTCCTTATTAAAACCTCCGGGTAATGCTTTGATGGATACTCATGTGGCAAATTTATGGAGATCTCAAATTTTGCATTGTCGACGTCCATAAGATTACCGTTATGTCGATATACGGGGAAATGTTGTTTGGGATATCATCAAGATAAGATGTATATTTATATTTTATATATTCACTGATTGCGGTTAAATTCTCCATCTAGAATTCTGTGGGATTTAAAAACATGGCGTCAAGCATTTCTATTTCGCGCAGTTGTTGTTACGTTCCCCATTACAAATGTCGAACCAGTAACAATACACATATTTACAATTTTAATACGAATCCATAACTTACTATCTCACATAACAAACAATCATTTTAATTTTAAGACATTCAACAGGAAAATAGAATACAGTAACATGAAACAACAATCAGAATTTACAACGACAAAACAACAACAGTAGACCAGAAAGAGTGTAATAAAATTCACCATCATTCCGAATTCCGTTTTTATCGAAACCGAAGAGGTCCTTGAAGATGTACACAGAGGTTCACATCCAGAAACTTGCAAAACTCACTCATATCCGTATGGTTAGCTTTCATAACGCGATTTGGATACGCCAACTTATCAAAAACCTTAAATTTACGTGTAGAGCAATCCTCAGTGTCTTCACAAAGAATCTTCTTCCAATTCATGGATTTGATCTCTGACCACCACTCATTGCAATCATCCACATAACCTTCACCGCAGATCAGGACAGGTTTTCCAACCATGCAAAAAA
Organism: Aphodius sticticus; assembly: GCA_963966075.1. NCBI lineage: Eukaryota > Metazoa > Arthropoda > Insecta > Coleoptera > Scarabaeidae > Aphodius > Aphodius sticticus. The sequence goes on from OZ014512.1 coordinate 11,802,168, forward strand.
CCAGTTATGTTCAGGTCGTGCCAATGAGGAAATCTCGTTTTTTTTTGTTTTCCTGCATATGTGGTGCCAAATCCGGTAACGGATCAGTTTCTCTGATTTATTCGTTTGCTCTGACGGTTTCTGTAGTTTTTCTTGTGTTAAATAACTCGAACAATTCTCTAGTAATCATGAAATTATGCCAAATATACATGGTTCTCGAAACCATTTGGGCAGCAGTTCGTTCAACTCGTTATTTAGCTTGGCGTGCTGGGTTCTGTTCAATTTAATGTTCCTTATTAAAACCTCAGGGTAAAGCTTTGATGGATACTCATGTGGCAAATTTATGGAGATCTCAAATTTTGCATTGTCGACGTCCATAAGATTACCGTTATGTCGATATATGGGGAAATGTTGTTTGGGATATCATCAAGATAAGACATATATTTATATTTTATATATTCACTGATTGCGGTTAAATCCTCCATCCAGAATTCTGTGGGATTTAAAAACATGGCGTCGAGCATTTCTATTTCGCGCAGTTGTTGTTACGTTCCCCATTACAAATGTCGAACCAGTAACAATACACATATTTACAACTTTAATACGAACACATAACTTACTAACTTACATAACAAACAATTATTTTAATTTTAAGACATTCAACAGGAAAATAGAATACAGTAACATGAAACAACAATCAGAATTTACAACGACAAAACAACAACAGTAGACCAGAAAGAGTGTAATAAAATTCACCATCATTCCGAATTCCGTTTTTATCGAAACCGAAGAGGTCCTTGAAGATGTACACAGAGGTTCACATCCAGAAACTTGCAAAACTCACTCATATCCGTATGGTTAGCTTTCATAACGCGATTTGGATACGCCAACTTATCAAAAACCTTAAATTTACGTGTAGAGCAATCCTCAGCGTCTTCACAAAGAATCTTCTTCCAATTCATGGATTTGATCTCTGACCACCACTCATTGCAATCATCCACATAACCTTCAACGCAGATCAGGACAGGTTTTCCAACCATGCAAAAACCAGTTATGTTCAGGTCATGTGCCAATGAGGAAATCTCGTTTTTTTTGTTTTCCTGCATATGTGGTGCCAAATCCGGTAACGGATCAGTTTCTCTGATTTATTCGTTTGCTCTGACGGTTTCTGTAGTTTTTCTTGTGTTAAATAACTCGAACCATTCTCTAGTAATCATGAAATTATGCCAAATATACATGGTTCTCGAAACCATTTGGGCAGCAGTTCGTTCAACTCGTTATTTAGCTTGGCGTGCTGGGTTCTGTTCAATTTAATGTTCCTTATTAAAACCTCAGGGTAAAGCTTTGATGGATACTCATGTGGCAAATTTATGGAGATCTCAAATTTTGCATTGTCGACGTCCATAAGATTACCGTTATGTCGATATATGGGGAAATTGTTTGGGATATCATCAAGATAAGACATATATTTATATTTTATATATTCACTGATTGCGGTTAAATCCTCCATCCAGAATTCTGTGGGATTTAAAAACATGGCGTCGAGCATTTCTATTTCGCGCAGTTGTTGTTACGTTCCCCATTACAAATGTCGAACCAGTAACAATACACATATTTACAACTTTAATACGAACACATAACTTACTAACTTACATAACAAACAATTATTTTAATCTTAAGACATTCAACAGGAAAATAGAATACAGTAACATGAAACAACAATCAGAATTTATAACGGCAAAACAACAACAGAAGACCAGACAGCGTGCTGGGTTCTGTTCAATTTAATGTTCCTTATTAAAACATCTGGGTCTAGTTTTGATGGATACTCATGTGGCAAATTCATGGAGATCTAAAATATTGCGTTGTCAACGTCTATAAGATTGCCGTTATGTCGATATATGGGGAAATGTTGTTTGGGATATCATCAAGATAAGACGTATATTCACTGATTGCGGTTAAATCCTCCATCCAGAATTCTGTGGGATTTAAAAACATGGCGTCGAGCATCTCTATTTCGCGCAGTTGTTGTTACGTTCCCCATTACAAATGTCGAACCAGTAACAATACACATATTTACAATTTTAATATCGAATACATAACTTACTAACTTACATAACAAACAATTATTTTAATCTTAAGACATTCAACAGGAAAATAGAATACAGTAACATGAAACAACAATCAGAATTTACAACGGCAAAACAACAACAGACGACCAAATAGAGTGTAATCAAATTCAACATCATCCCGAATTCCGTTTTTATCGAAACCGAAGAGATCCTTGAAGATGTACGCAGAGGTTTTAATCCAGTAACTTGTAGAACTCACTCATATCCGTATGGTTAGCTTTCACATCGCGATTGGGATACGTCACTTCATCACAAACCTCAAATTTACGTCTCGAGCAATCCTCAGTGACTTCACAAAAAATCTTCTTCCAATTCATTGATTTGATCTCTGACCATCACTCATTTAAATCATCCACATAACCTTCAACACCAGGTTTTCCAACCATGCAAAAAAAAAACAGTTATGTTCAGATCATCTGCCAATGAGGAAATCTCGTTATTTTTTGCTTTACTGCATATGTGGTGCGAAATCCAGTAACGGATCAGTTTATTTGCTTTATTCGTTTGTTCTGACGGTTTCTGTAGTTTTTCTTGTGTTAAATAACTCGAACCATTCTCTAGTAATCATGAAATTATGCCAAATATACATGGTTCTCGAAACCATTTGGGCAGGAGTTCGTTCAACTCGTTATTTAGCTTGGCGTGCTGGGTTCTGTTCAATTTAATGTTCCTTATTAAAACCTCAGGGTAAAGCTTTGATGGATACTCATGTGGCAAATTTATGGAGATCTCAAATTTTGCATTGTCGACGTCCATAAGATTACCGTTATGTCGATATATGGGGAAATGTTGTTTGGGATATCATCAAGATAAGACGTATATTTATATTTTATATATTCACTGATTGCGGTTAAATCCTCCATCCAGAATTCGGTGGGATTTAAAAACATGGCGTCGAGCATTTCTATTTCGCGCAGTTGTTGTTACGTTCCCCATTACAAATGTCGAACCTGTAACAATACACATATTTACAATTTTAATACGAATACATAACTTACTATCTCACATAACAAACAATTTTTTTAATCTTAAGACATTCAACAGGAAAATAGAATACAGTAACATGAAACAACAATCAGAATTTACAACGACAAAACAACAACAGTAGACCAGAAAGAGTGTAATAAAATTCAACATCATTCCGAATTCCGTTTTTATCGAAACCGAAGAGGTCCTTGAAGATGTACACAGAGGTTCTCATCCAGAAACTTGCAAAACTCACTCATATCCGTATGGTTACCTTTCACAACGCGATTTGGATACACCAACTTATCAAAAACCTTAAATTTACGTGTAGAGCAATCCTCAGTGTCTTCACAAAGAATCTTCTTCCAATTCATGGATTTGATCTCTGACCACCACTCATTGCAATCATCCACATAACCTTCAACGCAGATCAGGACAGGTTTTCCAACCATGCAAAAAACCAGTTATGTTCAGGTCATGTGCCAATGAGGAAATCTCGTTTTTTTTTGTTTTCCTGCGTATGTGGTGCCAAATCCGGTAACGGATCAGTTTCTCTGATTTATTCGTTTGCTCTGACGGTTTCTGTAGTTTTTCTTGTGTTAAATAACTCGAACCATTCTCTAGTAATCATGAAATTATGCCAAATATACATGGTTCTCGAAACCATTTGGGCAGCAGTTCGTTCAACTCGTTATTTAGCTTGGCGTGCTGGGTTCTGTTCAATTTAATGTTCCTTATTAAAACCTCAGGGTAAAGCTTTGATGGATACTCATGTGGCAAATTTATGGAGATCTCAAATTTTGCATTGTCGACGTCCATAAGATTACCGTTATGTCGATATATGGGGAAATGTTGTTTGGGATATCATCAAGATAAGACATATATTTATATTTTATATATTCACTGATTGCGGTTAAATCCTCCATCCAGAATTCTGTGGGATTTAAAAACATGGCGTCGAGCATTTCTATTTCGCGCAGTTGTTGTTACGTTCCCCATTACAAATGTCGAACCAGTAACAATACACATATTTACAACTTTAATACGAACACATAACTTACTAACTTACATAACAAACAATTATTTTAATTTTAAGACATTCAACAGGAAAATAGAATACAGTAACATGAAACAACAATCAGAATTTACAACGACAAAACAACAACAGTAGACCAGAAAGAGTGTAATAAAATTCACCATCATTCCGAATTCCGTTTTTATCGAAACCGAAGAGGTCCTTGAAGATGTACACAGAGGTTCACATCCAGAAACTTGCAAAACTCACTCATATCCGTATGGTTAGCTTTCATAACGCGATTTGGATACGCCAACTTATCAAAAACCTTAAATTTACGTGTAGAGCAATCCTCAGCGTCTTCACAAAGAATCTTCTTCCAATTCATGGATTTGATCTCTGACCACCACTCATTGCAATCATCCACATAACCTTCAACGCAGATCAGGACAGGTTTTCCAACCATGCAAAAACCAGTTATGTTCAGGTCATGTGCCAATGAGGAAATCTCGTTTTTTTTTGTTTTCCTGCATATGTGGTGCCAAATCCGGTAACGGATCAGTTTCTCTGATTTATTCGTTTGCTCTGACGGTTTCTGTAGTTTTTCTTGTGTTAAATAACTCGAACCATTCTCTAGTAATCATGAAATTATGCCAAATATACATGGTTCTCGAAACCATTTGGGCAGCAGTTCGTTCAACTCGTTATTTAGCTTGGCGTGCTGGGTTCTGTTCAATTTAATTATATGATTAAACGAACTTACCTTAGTGAAGTTCTATCATAATTATATATCCTCTTCCATCCGGAATATGATTAATTATCTGTAGTCTCTTTATTTCCACATAAGCCACGTGTCTTCAACGCCATGGTATCAAAAAGAAAGTGTCCAGTATGACAGGTATGGGCAAGCTGGCCCTGGTATATATCTGACATTCTCTTGAAAGCACAGTCTCTAAATTGCTCAGGGTTGGGGAAAGTCTAAACAATGGAAGGGTGGGTTAAATCATATTCCGGATGGAAGAGGATATATAATTATGATAGAACTTCACTAAGGTAAGTTCGTTTAATCATATAATTATATTTCCTTTCCATCCGTTCATATGATTAATTATCTGTAGATGTTTAAAGCACAGTGCAATTTAGAGCCAAATCAGCATTATCGTCTGTTTATTAATAAGAAGCAGAACAAAATGCACTAGCAAGAACATGTTAACATTTTGTTAACATGTTATTGTGACAATATATCGTTATAATGTTGTAACAACATCAACTTCTTTTTATTCATGCAGTTGTAAAAATGAAGAACAATTGTAAAATTGTGTGTATTTTAACCAATTTAACCAATTCAATCTACCAACACGACTAGATGCCTGCATGACTTGTGAAAAGTGCAAGGAGCACGTATGAATCAACGTTTAACAATTCTCAATGAACCATACAGTACAAATACCTCAATATACCTTTGTATGTGGATTTTCGAAGCATCTAAATAATAAGAAGGTATATATCATGATGGAGACCTTTGTAAAAATCGCTAAATGAACTTCCCCGAAAAATATTAACATTATTGATGAACTGAAAATGTTTAACGACATATTGTCAAAGTATTTTTATAGATAAAGAATCGTAAATACAGCAACGAATAACACACTAGATGTACATGTATAAATAAAGTCTGGAATTAATTTCATATTGTTATGAATTAAAATAGACGTTTAATAATTTGCATTGGGAAAATCTTTGAGCTCGATGACCAGCGGACAAACGCAAAAGTTTAATAAATGTTTTTCCCAAGATTTCATGTTTAATATGTTTTTTCCAAAACATGAAAGGCAAATTGGTCCTTGCTGCCTCGAAAAGTAATATAATTGAATACAATTGCTGAGTACTATGAATAAAATATAAGCTTAGTTGGACCAGACCTGAAAATACCGTTAGTTTCAGATAAGATGACGGTCTAAAGGAATCCACAATAAATATGTATACACAAAATAGAAAATAACAAAGAAAGATATAAATGTTTCTGCTTTCTAGGTATACATTATGTCCAATGAATTCATTAGAATTCAGATTTAGATGGCTCAGCATCTAATTAACATTTGATTGACATTAAAGAAAAACCTAGACTGTTTTGACTTCAGTGAGGCGAATTGTCACTCAAACAACTAAACTAGCAGCGGTTGAGCGGTTTATTAATGTCCAGAAAAAATTGCCAAATTATTGGTAACGGTTCACAGGAACACATGTTAACGCCAACCTAGGGGTCCGCGGACCCTCAGAAGCGGAGCAGACTCATGAGACTGCCCGCGAGCGGGAGAAGTACATCGGGAGCTGGTTGCCGACCGCTGATATAAGCGGTCCATTTAGCTACTCCAGCTCACGCCATTGGTCGATCCAAGACAACAAAAAAGATAACTGCCCCGCCAGTGTAACTTTGGGGATAGATGCTGGACCCAATATGTAGGTATGTTATTGTTATATACCAAATGTAAAAAGAAGATAAAAATATCTTTTAAGGCTTATATTAAACAGACAGCTGCCTATACCGGAGTGTCAGAAATCTTTGATTTAGGGTCGATCTTACAAGTGTACGTATAAGTAGTGGAATAGTTATTCCCAGTATAAATAGTGCTATTCCGCCTCCCCTTGGCTAAAAAATTTGTGTTGTCCTAGTAATAACAACTTATACCGGTATTTATACCAATATTTAGTTATACCATGGTATAACGTGCTTTGTAAGATCGGCCCTTAGGCGCTAATGAATTTAAATCTTGTGTAACTACCCAAACAGCTCAAAATACCTGAAAAATGCAGTACGGATTTTTTTAGAAAAAAGGGTAAAATCCTATATCTGGACCCAATACGAATTAGGGCATGTATTGTATCCATGTATCGCATGGAACTCAGTGTTTGATAAAAAATACCTTTCCCGTAGGGAAAAGTTGTAAAAACCCATTATTGGCAGACTCCAAAGGGTGTTAATAGTCATGGTATTAATAGTCATATAAAACATATGACACACTCGCATACGAAGTTGAGAGGATGTTTTAATTTGTGAATTTTAGAATTTTAGAATTTCCAGCAGAACGAGCAACATCTATTAGTTCCAGACCTAATCCCTAGCCGTTTTAATGCTTGGTTGACATCTATCCTGTCAACAGGGAAATGTTTATTTTACACTAGGACAACTGCGGTTGTAACGGCCAGTAAGGCATAACTGAAATTTGTTCTAGGATTACTTCTAGAAAGGTATTCTGGAGCTGCAAATAAAAATGAAAAAATAATGATTTTTTCCAAAAAACGGCGACTTCAGCACTGTGAAATCCAGGATCTGTAACCAGGAACATAGAAGCGTGCCCCGATTAAATACTTTTCTGTACAAATAAAAGTATATAAAGCGTATCCAAGCACTGAGTAATTCTCTTAGCGGCGAAATGAATTAGGTGAATTCAGTTATCCGATATCAGTCTATTTTTAATGATCTTGAAGCATAATCCGCTTTAACTTATTTTTAGAAAATAATATGCAAAATCAGATTTTACGTCCTAAACATCCTTGGGATGCTTTGTTTAATCTGGTAAATGCTCAGAAACAATTTCATTGATACAAGGTATTGCGATAGGGATATCTAAAAGTTTTCATTTGAAAAATTGTCAGTCTTTATACAGAGTGTACCACTTTATATAGTCATCTAAGGTCACCACTTCAGGTAAGAATATTGAAGCTAAGAAATGTTGCTTAAAAGACAAGACACTTTCTATAAAATAGTCTTGTATAAACTCAAATATATTCAAATTATTTTGAAATATTCTCTCTGAATTAACGAATTCAAACATTTTAAAGCTAGATCTTAATAATTACTAGAGTGGCCTGGCTATAATTCACAAACAGAATTTTGCAATTTTGGAAGTTGATGAGAAATCCCAATATCCACAAAACTTGTTTTACTATTAGAGCCACCCGATTCTTCTTTCTTAAGAAAATTTGGAGGCAGAAACTGATCTGAAGAATTGGGCCACCTTGATACAACACATCTTAGTCGCCCCTGAATATCGACCTAATATGGTCACCCAGATTCTTTGCCCAATGTAAGCATTCCAATATGGTCTAAAGACTGGCCTCCAACGAGAAAGGTTTCTGGTTCTGACGGTTGGGATATTGTATACTGGTACCATATATAAAGATGTCTGCCTTGAAAGGGTACTTTAGACCAGTCATCAGGGTCCCAGGACAATGCGCCAGAATTCACAAGATGAAATAGTTGACTTCTGGTCTCTGCAAATTGTGAATATTTCGATATTCACAATTAGAAAGCTTCAACAATCAATAACTAATTGATTGGGGGTGTTGTTGATGACCTAATTGGAGGTTTGTCTAACCTTACGGTAAGTCGCCATAATTATTGAGAAAGAGTAATAAACTGAGGAACTTCGGTTTGATCCACTAACTTTCAAACTTTGCAAAATACACCATAATATTTTAATGCACCTACTCCTCCCCCAATAACTGAAGACTATTATTCTTTGAGTATTCAAATGTGTTGAATCTCGAAACTCTGCTGAATCCGTAAGAAGTGGACCCAGTCTGGGGAAATTTTATAGTGCTTATACAACCTTGAATTGTGTAATGCGTTACCGAAATTGCAGCTTGGCTAACATCGGAAGGTGGCGCCGACATCTGGGTATCAGCAAAAGGTACACTGGTTGGGACTATTGCCAGATAGATGTATCCGGCGGTACTCAAGTTTACTGGGTGCTCTCGGAGTACACCAAGAGTAGCTTTGTGTCACTTGTGATCATCTTGAAGTGGTGAATGATAGAAACACGGACTTCTGGTATTCACCGTCTTGCCCAACATGGATCAGATGTCAGAATGCAGCTTATTGCGCATAACAATATGGCCCTCTCCTACATGGGTGTAACTGAAGCCTGGCCAACGTCGGGAGGAGGCACTGACATCTCTGTGTCAGCAAAAGGGGGGCCCTGGTTGTGACTACTGCCAGCCAGATGTATCTGTCGGTACTCTAGAAGAGTACGGAGTGGTGTTCACCAAGAGTAGCAGCCGCTTCCTGTCACTTGCATAAGAACACCGCCTTCTTCTAGATGGGTGTTAGTGACAGTGACAGTCCAGGGGCCATGCTGTTCGTTCTTCTCTGTATGGAAAGCGATGGCAAGCCAAAAATGTTAGCCAACTGGTAACATTAGGGCAATCAAATAGATCTATCAATAACTCTATAGCCAACTGGTATAGGTTAAGATTTTGAAGAAGCAGGACGGCAAGCGATGGTAACGAAACATTAGGGCAATCGCAGGCAGACATTGAAGATCTCGCTGTTGGAGTTGTTCCAGTTGATGTGGGTCTTGTCTGGACTTGATTCTTGACGTCTTTATGTATGTTCGTCTTGTTGCGGCGCCGCTCTCCGGTATGTGAACATAATTTCAATGTTCCATCTTCCAAAACATCCTAGCATGACAATCAGCAGGCCTAATTGGTCCCAGGATGCTCCCATGGCTGAAATTTTAAGCTCTGGAAGAGAGCTGATAAAAATCGGACTTGATTTATCACGTGAAAAAAAAAGAATGTCAGATATATACCAGGGCCAGCTTGCCCATACCTGTCATACTGGACACTTTCTTTTTGATACCATGGCTTTGAAGACACGTGGCTTATGTGGAAATAAAGAGACTACAGATAATTAATCATATGAACGGATGGAAAGGAAATATAATGTTCCTTATTAAAACCTCAGGGTAAAGCTTTGATGGATACTCATGTGGCAAATTTATGGAGATCTCAAATTTTGCATTGTCGACGTCCATAAGATTACCGTTATGTCGATATATGGGGAAATGTTGTTTGGGATATCATCAAGATAAGACATATATTTATATTTTATATATTCACTGATTGCGGTTAAATCCTCCATCCAGAATTCTGTGGGATTTCAAAACATGGCGTCGAGCATTTCTATTTCGCGCAGTTGTTGTTACGTTCCCCATTACAAATGTCGAACCAGTAACAATACACATATTTACAACTTTAATACGAACACATAACTTACTAACTTACATAACAAACAATTATTTTAATCTTAAGACATTCAACAGGAAAATAGAATACAGTAACATGAAACAACAATCAGAATTTATAACGGCAAAACAACAACAGAAGACCAGACAGCGTGCTGGGTTCTGTTCAATTTAATGTTCCTTATTAAAACATCTGGGTCTAGTTTTGATGGATACTCATGTGGCAAATTCATGGAGATCTAAAATATTGCGTTGTCAACGTCTATAAGATTGCCGTTATGTCGATATATGGGGAAATGTTGTTTGGGATATCATCAAGATAAGACGTATATTCACTGATTGCGGTTAAATCCTCCATCCAGAATTCTGTGGGATTTAAAAACATGGCGTCGAGCATCTCTATTTCGCGCAGTTGTTGTTACGTTCCCCATTACAAATGTCGAACCAGTAACAATACACATATTTACAATTTTAATATCGAATACATAACTTACTAACTTACATAACAAACAATTATTTTAATCTTAAGACATTCAACAGGAAAATAGAATACAGTAACATGAAACAACAATCAGAATTTACAACGGCAAAACAACAACAGACGACCAGATAGAGTGTAATCAAATTCAACATCATCCCGAATTCCGTTTTTATCGAAACCGAAGAGATCCTTGAAGATGTACGCAGAGGTTTTAATCCAGTAACTTGTAGAACTCACTCATATCCGTATGGTTAGCTTTCACATCGCGATTGGGATACGTCACTTCATCACAAACCTCAAATTTACGTGTCGAGCAATCCTCAGTGACTTCACAAAAAATCTTCTTCCAATTCATTGATTTGATCTCTGACCATCACTCATTTAAATCATCCACATAACCTTCAACACCAGGTTTTCCAACCATGCAAAAAAAAACAGTTATGTTCAGATCATCTGCCAATGAGGAAATCTCGTTATTTTTTGCTTTACTGCATATGTGGTGCGAAATCCAGTAACGGATCAGTTTATTTGCTTTATTCGTTTGTTCTGACGGTTTCTGTAGTTTTTCTTGTGTTAAATAACTCGAACCATTCTCTAGTAATCATGAAATTATGCCAAATATACATGGTTCTCGAAACCATTTGGGCAGGAGTTCGTTCAACTCGTTATTTAGCTTGGCGTGCTGGGTTCTGTTCAATTTAATGTTCCTTATTAAAACCTCAGGGTAAAGCTTTGATGGATACTCATGTGGCAAATTTATGGAGATCTCAAATTTTGCATTGTCGACGTCCATAAGATTACCGTTATGTCGATATATGGGGAAATGTTGTTTGGGATATTATCAAGATAAGACGTATATTTATATTTTATATATTCACTGATTGCGGTTAAATCCTCCATCCAGAATTCGGTGGGATTTAAAAACATGGCGTCGAGCATTTCTATTTCGCGCAGTTGTTGTTACGTTCCCCATTACAAATGTCGAACCTGTAACAATACACATATTTACAACTTTAATACGAATACATAACTTACTATCTCACATAACAAACAATTTTTTTAATCTTAAGACATTCAACAGGAAAATAGAATACAGTAACATGAAACAACAATCAGAATTTACAACGACAAAACAACAACAGTAGACCAGAAAGAGTGTAATAAAATTCAACATCATTCCGAATTCCGTTTTTATCGAAACCGAAGAGGTCCTTGAAGATGTACACAGAGGTTCTCATCCAGAAACTTGCAAAACTCACTCATATCCGTATGGTTACCTTTCACAACGCGATTTGGATACACCAACTTATCAAAAACCTTAAATTTACGTGTAGAGCAATCCTCAGTGGCTTCACAAAGAATCTTCTTCCAATTCATGGATTTGATCTCTGACCACCACTCATTGCAATCATCCACATAACCTTCAACGCAGATCAGGACAGGTTTTCCAACCATGCAAAAAACCAGTTATGTTCAGGTCATGTGCCAATGAGGAAATCTCGTTTTTTCTTGTTTTACTGCATATGTGGTGCGAAATCCGGTAACGGATCAGCTTCTCTGATTTATTCGTTTGTTCTGACGGTTTCTGTAGTTTTTCTTGTGTTAAATAACTCGAACCATTCTGTAGTAATCATGAAATTATGCCAAATATACATGGTTCTCGAAACCATTTGGGCAGGAGTTCGTTCAACTCTTTATTTAGCTTGGCGTGCTGGGTTCTGTTCAATTTAATGTTCCTTATTAAAACCTCAGGGTAAAGCTTTGATGGGTACTCATGTGGCAAATTTATGGAGATCTCAAATTTTGCATTGTCAACGTCCATAAGATTACCGTTATGTCGATATATGGGGAAATGTTGTTTGGGATATCATCAAGATAAGACGTATATTTATATTTTATATATTCACTGATTGCGGTTAAATCCTCCATCCAGAATTCTGTGGGATTTAAAAACATGGCGTCGAGCATTTCTATTTCGCGCAGTTGTTGTTACGTTCCCCATTACAAATGTCAAACCAGTAACAATACACATATTTACAATTTTAATACGAATACTTAACTTACTAACTTACATAACAAACAATTATTTTAATCTTAAGACATTCAACAGGAAAATAGAATACAGTAACATGAAACAACAATCAGAATTTACAACGGCAAAACAACAACAGAAGACCAGACAGCGTGCTGGGTTCTGTTCAATTTAATGTTCCTTATTAAAGCATCTGGGTCTAGTTTTGATGGATACTCATGTGGCAAATTCATGGAGATCTAAAATATTGCGTTGTCAACGTCTATAAGATTGCCGTTATGTCGATATATGGGGAAATGTTGTTTGGGATATCATCAAGATAAGACGTATATTCACTGATTGCGGTTAAATCCTCCATCCAGAATTCTGTGGGATTTAAAAACATGGCGTCGAGCATCTCTATTTCGCGCAGTTGTTGTTACGTTCCCCATTACAAATGTCGAACCAGTAACAATACACATATTTACAATTTTAATATCGAATACATAACTTACTAACTTACATAACAAACAATTATTTTAATCTTAAGACATTCAACAGGAAAATAGAATACAGTAACATGAAACAACAATCAGAATTTACAACGGCAAAACAACAACAGACGACCAGATAGAGTGTAATCAAATTCAACATCATCCCGAATTCCGTTTTTATCGAAACCGAAGAGATCCTTGAAGATGTACGCAGAGGTTTTAATCCAGTAACTTGTAGAACTCACTCATATCCGTATGGTTAGCTTTCACATCGCGATTGGGATACGTCACTTCATCACAAACCTCAAATTTACGTGTCGAGCAATCCTCAGTGACTTCACAAAAAATCTTCTTCCAATTCATTGATTTGATCTCTGACCATCACTCATTTAAATCATCCACATAACCTTCAACACCAGGTTTTCCAACCATGCAAAAAAAAAACAGTTATGTTCAGATCATCTGCCAATGAGGAAATCTCGTTATTTTTTGCTTTACTGCATATGTGGTGCGAAATCCAGTAACGGATCAGTTTATTTGCTTTATTCGTTTGTTCTGACGGTTTCAGTAGTTTTTCTTGTGTTAAATAACTCGAACCATTCTCTAGTAATCATGAAATTATGCCAAATATACATGGTTCTCGAAACCATTTGGGCAGGAGTTCGTTCAACTCGTTATTTAGCTTGGCGTGCTGGGTTCTGTTCAATTTAATGTTCCTTATTAAAACCTCAGGGTAAAGCTTTGATGGATACTCATGTGGCAAATTTATGGAGATCTCAAATTTTGCATTGTCGACGTCCATAAGATTACCGTTATGTCGATATATGGGGAAATGTTGTTTGGGATATCATCAAGATAAGACGTATATTTATATTTTATATATTCACTGATTGCGGTTAAATCCTCCATCCAGAATTCGGTGGGATTTAAAAACATGGCGTCGAGCATTTCTATTTCGCGCAGTTGTTGTTACGTTCCCCATTACAAATGTCGAACCTGTAACAATACACATATTTACAATTTTAATACGAATACATAACTTACTATCTCACATAACAAACAATTTTTTTAATCTTAAGACATTCAACAGGAAAATAGAATACAGTAACATGAAACAACAATCAGAATTTACAACGACAAAACAACAACAGTAGACCAGAAAGAGTGTAATAAAATTCAACATCATTCCGAATTCCGTTTTTATCGAAACCGAAGAGGTCCTTGAAGATGTACACAGAGGTTCTCATCCAGAAACTTGCAAAACTCACTCATATCCGTATGGTTACCTTTCACAACGCGATTTGGATACACCAACTTATCAAAAACCTTAAATTTACGTGTAGAGCAATCCTCAGTGTCTTCACAAAGAATCTTCTTCCAATTCATGGATTTGATCTCTGACCACCACTCATTGCAATCATCCACATAACCTTCAACGCAGATCAGGACAGGTTTTCCAACCATGCAAAAAACCAGTTATGTTCAGGTCATGTGCCAATGAGGAAATCTCGTTTTTTTTTGTTTTCCTGCATATGTGGTGCCAAATCCGGTAACGGATCAGTTTCTCTGATTTATTCGTTTGCTCTGACGGTTTCTGTAGTTTTTCTTGTGTTAAATAACTCGTACCATTCTCTAGTAATCATGAAATTATGCCAAATATACATGGTTCTCGAAACCATTTGGGCAGCAGTTCGTTCAACTCGTTATTTAGCTTGGCGTGCTGGGTTCTGTTCAATTTAATGTTCCTTATTAAAACCTCAGGGTAAAGCTTTGATGGATACTCATGTGGCAAATTTATGGAGATCTCAAATTTTGCATTGTCGACGTCCATAAGATTACCGTTATGTCGATATATGGGGAAATGTTGTTTGGGATATCATCAAGATAAGACATATATTTATATTTTATATATTCACTGATTGCGGTTAAATCCTCCATCCAGAATTCTGTGGGATTTAAAAACATGGCGTCGAGCATTTCTATTTCGCGCAGTTGTTGTTACGTTCCCCATTACAAATGTCGAACCAGTAACAATACACATATTTACAACTTTAATACGAACACATAACTTACTAACTTACATAACAAACAATTATTTTAATTTTAAGACATTCAACAGGAAAATAGAATACAGTAACATGAAACAACAATCAGAATTTACAACGACAAAACAACAACAGTAGACCAGAAAGAGTGTAATAAAATTCACCATCATTCCGAATTCCGTTTTTATCGAAACCGAAGAGGTCCTTGAAGATGTACACAGAGGTTCACATCCAGAAACTTGCAAAACTCACTCATATCCGTATGGTTAGCTTTCATAACGCGATTTGGATACGCCAACTTATCAAAAACCTTAAATTTACGTGTAGAGCAATCCTCAGCGTCTTCACAAAGAATCTTCTTCCAATTCATGGATTTGATCTCTGACCACCACTCATTGCAATCATCCACATAACCTTCAACGCAGATCAGGACAGGTTTTCCAACCATGCAAAAACCAGTTATGTTCAGGTCATGTGCCAATGAGGAAATCTCGTTTTTTTTTGTTTTCCTGCATATGTGGTGCCAAATCCGGTAACGGATCAGTTTCTCTGATTTATTCGTTTGCTCTGACGGTTTCTGTAGTTTTTCTTGTGTTAAATAACTCGAACCATTCTCTAGTAATCATGAAATTATGCCAAATATACATGGTTCTCGAAACCATTTGGGCAGCAGTTCGTTCAACTCGTTATTTAGCTTGGCGTGCTGGGTTCTGTTCAATTTAATGTTCCTTATTAAAACCTCAGGGTAAAGCTTTGATGGATACTCATGTGGCAAATTTATGGAGATCTCAAATTTTGCATTGTCGACGTCCATAAGATTACCGTTATGTCGATATATGGGGAAATGTTGTTTGGGATATCATCAAGATAAGACATATATTTATATTTTATATATTCACTGATTGCGGTTAAATCCTCCATCCAGAATTCTGTGGGATTTAAAAACATGGCGTCGAGCATTTCTATTTCGCGCAGTTGTTGTTACGTTCCCCATTACAAATGTCGAACCAGTAACAATACACATATTTACAACTTTAATACGAACACATAACTTACTAACTTACATAACAAACAATTATTTTAATCTTAAGACATTCAACAGGAAAATAGAATACAGTAACATGAAACAACAATCAGAATTTATAACGGCAAAACAACAACAGAAGACCAGACAGCGTGCTGGGTTCTGTTCAATTTAATGTTCCTTATTAAAACATCTGGGTCTAGTTTTGATGGATACTCATGTGGCAAATTCATGGAGATCTAAAATATTGCGTTGTCAACGTCTATAAGATTGCCGTTATGTCGATATATGGGGAAATGTTGTTTGGGATATCATCAAGATAAGACGTATATTCACTGATTGCGGTTAAATCCTCCATCCAGAATTCTGTGGGATTTAAAAACATGGCGTCGAGCATCTCTATTTCGCGCAGTTGTTGTTACGTTCCCCATTACAAATGTCGAACCAGTAACAATACACATATTTACAATTTTAATATCGAATACATAACTTACTAACTTACATAACAAACAATTATTTTAATCTTAAGACATTCAACAGGAAAATAGAATACAGTAACATGAAACAACAATCAGAATTTATAACGGCAAAACAACAACAGAAGACCAGACAGCGTGCTGGGTTCTGTTCAATTTAATGTTCCTTATTAAAACATCTGGGTCTAGTTTTGATGGATACTCATGTGGCAAATTCATGGAGATCTAAAATATTGCGTTGTCAACGTCTATAAGATTGCCGTTATGTCGATATATGGGGAAATGTTGTTTGGGATATCATCAAGATAAGACGTATATTCACTGATTGCGGTTAAATCCTCCATCCAGAATTCTGTGGGATTTAAAAACATGGCGTCGAGCATCTCTATTTCGCGCAGTTGTTGTTACGTTCCCCATTACAAATGTCGAACCAGTAACAATACACATATTTACAATTTTAATATCGAATACATAACTTACTAACTTACATAACAAACAATTATTTTAATCTTAAGATATTCAACAGGAAAATAGAATACAGTAACATGAAACAACAATCAGAATTTACAACGGCAAAACAACAACAGACGACCAGATAGAGTGTAATCAAATTCAACATCATCCCGAATTCCGTTTTTATCGAAACCGAAGAGATCCTTGAAGATGTACGCAGAGGTTTTAATCCAGTAACTTGTAGAACTCACTCATATCCGTATGGTTAGCTTTCACATCGCGATTGGGATACGTCACTTCATCACAAACCTCAATCAGTTTCTCTGATTTATTCGTTTGCTCTGACGGTTTCTGTAGTTTTTCTTGTGTTAAATAACTCGAACCATTCTCTAGTAATCATGAAATTATGCCAAATATACATGGTTCTCGAAACCATTTGGGCAGCAGTTCGTTCAACTCGTTATTTAGCTTGGCGTGCTGGGTTCTGTTCAATTTAATGTTCCTTATTAAAACCTCAGGGTAAAGCTTTGATGGATACTCATGTGGCAAATTTATGGAGATCTCAAATTTTGCATTGTCGACGTCCATAAGATTACCGTTATGTCGATATATGGGGAAATGTTGTTTGGGATATCATCAAGATAAGACATATATTTATATTTTATATATTCACTGATTGCGGTTAAATCCTCCATCCAGAATTCTGTGGGATTTAAAAACATGGCGTCGAGCATTTCTATTTCGCGCAGTTGTTGTTACGTTCCCCATTACAAATGTCGAACCAGTAACAATACACATATTTACAACTTTAATACGAACACATAACTTACTAACTTACATAACAAACAATTATTTTAATTTTAAGACATTCAACAGGAAAATAGAATACAGTAACATGAAACAACAATCAGAATTTACAACGACAAAACAACAACAGTAGACCAGAAAGAGTGTAATAAAATTCACCATCATTCCGAATTCCGTTTTTATCGAAACCGAAGAGGTCCTTGAAGATGTACACAGAGGTTCACATCCAGAAACTTGCAAAACTCACTCATATCCGTATGGTTAGCTTTCATAACGCGATTTGGATACGCCAACTTATCAAAAACCTTAAATTTACGTGTAGAGCAATCCTCAGCGTCTTCACAAAGAATCTTCTTCCAATTCATGGATTTGATCTCTGACCACCACTCATTGCAATCATCCACATAACCTTCAACGCAGATCAGGACAGGTTTTCCAACCATTCAAAAACCAGTTATGTTCAGGTCATGTGCCAATGAGGAAATCTCGTTTTTTTTTGTTTTCCTGCATATGTGGTGCCAAATCCGGTAACGGATCAGTTTCTCTGATTTATTCGTTTGCTCTGACGGTTTCTGTAGTTTTTCTTGTGTTAAATAACTCGAACCATTCTCTAGTAATCATGAAATTATGCCAAATATACATGGTTCTCGAAACCATTTGGGCAGCAGTTCGTTCAACTCGTTATTTAGCTTGGCGTGCTGGGTTCTGTTCAATTTAATGTTCCTTATTAAAACCTCAGGGTAAAGCTTTGATGGATACTCATGTGGCAAATTTATGGAGATCTCAAATTTTGCATTGTCGACGTCCATAAGATTACCGTTATGTCGATATATGGGGAAATGTTGTTTGGGATATCATTAAGATAAGACATATATTTATATTTTATATATTCACTGATTGCGGTTAAATCCTCCATCCAGAATTCTGTAGGATTTAAAAACATGGCGTCGAGCATTTCTATTTCGCGCAGCTGTTGTTACGTTCCCCATTACAAATGTCGAACCAGTAACAATACACATATTTACAACTTTAATACGAACACATAACTTACTAACTTACATAACAAACAATTATTTTAATCTTAAGACATTCAACAGGAAAATAGAATACAGTAACATGAAACAACAATCAGAATTTATAACGGCAAAACAACAACAGAAGACCAGACAGCGTGCTGGGTTCTGTTCAATTTAATGTTCCTTATTAAAACATCTGGGTCTAGTTTTGATGGATACTCATGTGGCAAATTCATGGAGATCTAAAATATTGCGTTGTCAACGTCTATAAGATTGCCGTTATGTCGATATATGGGGAAATGTTGTTTGGGATATCATCAAGATAAGACGTATATTCACTGATTGCGGTTAAATCCTCCATCCAGAATTCTGTGGGATTTAAAAACATGGCGTCGAGCATCTCTATTTCGCGCAGTTGTTGTTACGTTCCCCATTACAAATGTCGAACCAGTAACAATACACATATTTACAATTTTAATATCGAATACATAACTTACTAACTTACATAACAAACAATTATTTTAATCTTAAGACATTCAACAGGAAAATAGAATACAGTAACATGAAACAACAATCAGAATTTATAACGGCAAAACAACAACAGAAGACCAGACAGCGTGCTGGGTTCTGTTCAATTTAATGTTCCTTATTAAAACATCTGGGTCTAGTTTTGATGGATACTCATGTGGCAAATTCATGGAGATCTAAAATATTGCGTTGTCAACGTCTATAAGATTGCCGTTATGTCGATATATGGGGAAATGTTGTTTGGGATATCATCAAGATAAGACGTATATTCACTGATTGCGGTTAAATCCTCCATCCAGAATTCTGTGGGATTTAAAAACATGGCGTCGAGCATCTCTATTTCGCGCAGTTGTTGTTACGTTCCCCATTACAAATGTCGAACCAGTAACAATACACATATTTACAACTTTAATACGAACACATAACTTACTAACTTACATAACAAACAATTATTTTAATTTTAAGACATTCAACAGGAAAATAGAATACAGTAACATGAAACAACAATCAGAATTTACAACGACAAAACAACAACAGTAGACCAGAAAGAGTGTAATAAAATTCACCATCATTCCGAATTCCGTTTTTATCGAAACCGAAGAGGTCCTTGAAGATGTACACAGAGGTTCACATCCAGAAACTTGCAAAACTCACTCATATCCGTATGGTTAGCTTTCATAACGCGATTTGGATACGCCAACTTATCAAAAACCTTAAATTTACGTGTAGAGCAATCCTCAGCGTCTTCACAAAGAATCTTCTTCCAATTCATGGATTTGATCTCTGACCACCACTCATTGCAATCATCCACATAACCTTCAACGCAGATCAGGACAGGTTTTCCAACCATGCAAAAACCAGTTATGTTCAGGTCATGTGCCAATGAGGAAATCTCGTTTTTTTTTGTTTTCCTGCATATGTGGTGCCAAATCCGGTAACGGATCAGTTTCTCTGATTTATTCGTTTGCTCTGACGGTTTCTGTAGTTTTTCTTGTGTTAAATAACTCGAACCATTCTCTAGTAATCATGAAATTATGCCAAATATACATGGTTCTCGAAACCATTTGGGCAGCAGTTCGTTCAACTCGTTATTTAGCTTGGCGTGCTGGGTTCTGTTCAATTTAATGTTCCTTATTAAAACCTCAGGGTAAAGCTTTGATGGATACTCATGTTGCAAATTTATGGAGATCTCAAATTTTGCATTGTCGACGTCCATAAGATTACCGTTATGTCGATATATGGGGAAATGTTGTTTGGGATATCATTAAGATAAGACATATATTTATATTTTATATATTCACTGATTGCGGTTAAATCCTCCATCCAGAATTCTGTAGGATTTAAAAACATGGCGTCGAGCATTTCTATTTCGCGCAGTTGTTGTTACGTTCCCCATTACAAATGTCGAACCAGTAACAATACACATATTTACAACTTTAATACGAACACATAACTTACTAACTTACATAACAAACAATTATTTTAATCTTAAGACATTCAACAGGAAAATAGAATACAGTAACATGAAACAACAATCAGAATTTATAACGGCAAAACAACAACAGAAGACCAGACAGCGTGCTGGGTTCTGTTCAATTTAATGTTCCTTATTAAAACATCTGGGTCTAGTTTTGATGGATACTCATGTGGCAAATTCATGGAGATCTAAAATATTGCGTTGTCAACGTCTATAAGATTGCCGTTATGTCGATATATGGGGAAATGTTGTTTGGGATATCATCAAGATAAGACGTATATTCACTGATTGCGGTTAAATCCTCCATCCAGAATTCTGTGGGATTTAAAAACATGGCGTCGAGCATCTCTATTTCGCGCAGTTGTTGTTACGTTCCCCATTACAAATGTCGAACCAGTAACAATACACATATTTACAATTTTAATATCGAATACATAACTTACTAACTTACATAACAAACAATTATTTTAATCTTAAGACATTCAACAGGAAAATAGAATACAGTAACATGAAACAACAATCAGAATTTATAACGGCAAAACAACAACAGAAGACCAGACAGCGTGCTGGGTTCTGTTCAATTTAATGTTCCTTATTAAAACATCTGGGTCTAGTTTTGATGGATACTCATGTGGCAAATTCATGGAGATCTAAAATATTGCGTTGTCAACGTCTATAAGATTGCCGTTATGTCGATATATGGGGAAATGTTGTTTGGGATATCATCAAGATAAGACGTATATTCACTGATTGCGGTTAAATCCTCCATCCAGAATTCTGTGGGATTTAAAAACATGGCGTCGAGCATCTCTATTTCGCGCAGTTGTTGTTACGTTCCCCATTACAAATGTCGAACCAGTAACAATACACATATTTACAATTTTAATATCGAATACATAACTTACTAACTTACATAACAAACAATTATTTTAATCTTAAGACATTCAACAGGAAAATAGAATACAGTAACATGAAACAACAATCAGAATTTACAACGGCAAAACAACAACAGACGACCAGATAGAGTGTAATCAAATTCAACATCATCCCGAATTCCGTTTTTATCGAAACCGAAGAGATCCTTGAAGATGTACGCAGAGGTTTTAATCCAGTAACTTGTAGAACTCACTCATATCCGTATGGTTAGCTTTCACATCGCGATTGGGATACGTCACTTCATCACAAACCTCAAATTTACGTGTCGAGCAATCCTCAGTGACTTCACAAAAAATCTTCTTCCAATTCATTGATTTGATCTCTGACCATCACTCATTTAAATCATCCACATAACCTTCAACACCAGGTTTTCCAACCATGCAAAAAAAAAACAGTTATGTTCAGATCATCTGCCAATGAGGAAATCTCGTTATTTTTTGCTTTACTGCATATGTGGTGCGAAATCCAGTAACGGATCAGTTTATTTGCTTTATTCGTTTGTTCTGACGGTTTCTGTAGTTTTTCTTGTGTTAAATAACTCGAACCATTCTCTAGTAATCATGAAATTATGCCAAATATACATGGTTCTCGAAACCATTTGGGCAGGAGTTCGTTCAACTCTTTATTTAGCTTGGCGTGCTGGGTTCTGTTCAATTTAATGTTCCTTATTAAAACCTCAGGGTAAAGCTTTGATGGATACTCATGTGGCAAATTTATGGAGATCTCAAATTTTGCATTGTCGACGTCCATAAGATTACCGTTATGTCGATATATGGGGAAATGTTGTTTGGGATATCATCAAGATAAGACGTATATTTATATTTTATATATTCACTGATTGCGGTTAAATCCTCCATCCAGAATTCGGTGGGATTTAAAAACATGGCGTCGAGCATTTCTATTTCGCGCAGTTGTTGTTACGTTCCCCATTACAAATGTCGAACCTGTAACAATACACATATTTACAATTTTAATACGAATACATAACTTACTATCTCACATAACAAACAATTTTTTTAATCTTAAGACATTCAACAGGAAAATAGAATACAGTAACATGAAACAACAATCAGAATTTACAACGACAAAACAACAACAGTAGACCAGAAAGAGTGTAATAAAATTCAACATCATTCCGAATTCCGTTTTTATCGAAACCGAAGAGGTCCTTGAAGATGTACACAGAGGTTCTCATCCAGAAACTTGCAAAACTCACTCATATCCGTATGGTTACCTTTCACAACGCGATTTGGATACACCAACTTATCAAAAACCTTAAATTTACGTGTAGAGCAATCCTCAGTGTCTTCACAAAGAATCTTCTTCCAATTCATGGATTTGATCTCTGACCACCACTCATTGCAATCATCCACATAACCTTCAACGCAGATCAGGACAGGTTTTCCAACCATGCAAAAAACCAGTTATGTTCAGGTCATGTGCCAATGACGAAATCTCGTTTTTTTTTGTTTTCCTGCATATGTGGTGCCAAATCCGGTAACGGATCAGTTTCTCTGATTTATTCGTTTGCTCTGACGGTTTCTGTAGTTTTTCTTGTGTTAAATAACTCGAACCATTCTCTAGTAATCATGAAATTATGCCAAATATACATGGTTCTCGAAACCATTTGGGCAGCAGTTCGTTCAACTCGTTATTTAGCTTGGCGTGCTGGGTTCTGTTCAATTTAATGTTCCTTATTAAAACCTCAGGGTAAAGCTTTGATGGATACTCATGTGGCAAATTTATGGAGATCTCAAATTTTGCATTGTCGACGTCCATAAGATTACCGTTATGTCGATATATGGGGAAATGTTGTTTGGGATATCATCAAGATAAGACATATATTTATATTTTATATATTCACTGATTGCGGTTAAATCCTCCATCCAGAATTCTGTGGGATTTAAAAACATGGCGTCGAGCATTTCTATTTCGCGCAGTTGTTGTTACGTTCCCCATTACAAATGTCGAACCAGTAACAATACACATATTTACAACTTTAATACGAACACATAACTTACTAACTTACATAACAAACAATTATTTTAATCTTAAGACATTCAACAGGAAAATAGAATACAGTAACATGAAACAACAATCAGAATTTATAACGGCAAAACAACAACAGTAGACCAGAAAGAGTGTAATAAAATTCACCATCATTCCAAATTCCGTTTTTATCGAAACCGAAGAGGTCCTTGAAGATGTACACAGAGGTTCACATCCAGAAACTTGCAAAACTCACTCATATCCGTATGGTTAGCTTTCATAACGCGATTTGGATACGCCAACTTATCAAAAACCTTAAATTTACGTGTAGAGCAATCCTCAGCGTCTTCACAAAGAATCTTCTTCCAATTCATGGATTTGATCTCTGACCACCACTCATTGCAGTCATCCACATAACCTTCAACGCAGATCAGGACAGGTTTTCCAACCATGCAAAAACCAGTTATGTTCAGGTCATGTGCCAATGAGGAAATCTCGTTTTTTTTTGTTTTCCTGCATATGTGGTGCCAAATCCGGTAACGGATCAGTTTCTCTGATTTATTCGTTTGCTCTGACGGTTTCTGTAGTTTTTCTTGTGTTAAATAACTCGAACCATTCTCTAGTAATCATGAAATTATGCCAAATATACATGGTTCTCGAAACCATTTGGGCAGCAGTTCGTTCAACTCGTTATTTAGCTTGGCGTGCTGGGTTCTGTTCAATTTAATGTTCCTTATTAAAACCTCAGGGTAAAGCTTTGATGGATACTCATGTGGCAAATTTATGGAGATCTCAAATTTTGCATTGTCGACGTCCATAAGATTACCGTTATGTCGATATATGGGGAAATGTTGTTTGGGATATCATCAAGATAAGACATATATTTATATTTTATATATTCACTGATTGCGGTTAAATCCTCCATCCAGAATTCTGTGGGATTTAAAAACATGGCGTCGAGCATTTCTATTTCGCGCAGTTGTTGTTACGTTCCCCATTACAAATGTCGAACCAGTAACAATACACATATTTACAACTTTAATACGAACACATAACTTACTAACTTACATAACAAACAATTATTTTAATCTTAAGACATTCAACAGGAAAATAGAATACAGTAACATGAAACAACAATCAGAATTTATAACGGCAAAACAACAACAGAAGACCAGACAGCGTGCTGGGTTCTGTTCAATTTAATGTTCCTTATTAAAACATCTGGGTCTAGTTTTGATGGATACTCATGTGGCAAATTCATGGAGATCTAAAATATTGCGTTGTCAACGTCTATAAGATTGCCGTTATGTCGATATATGGGGAAATGTTGTTTGGGATATCATCAAGATAAGACGTATATTCACTGATTGCGGTTAAATCCTCCATCCAGAATTCTGTGGGATTTAAAAACATGGCGTCGAGCATCTCTATTTCGCGCAGTTGTTGTTACGTTCCCCATTACAAATGTCGAACCAGTAACAATACACATATTTACAATTTTAATATCGAATACATAACTTACTAACTTACATAACAAACAATTATTTTAATCTTAAGACATTCAACAGGAAAATAGAATACAGTAACATGAAACAACAATCAGAATTTACAACGGCAAAACAACAACAGACGACCAGATAGAGTGTAATCAAATTCAACATCATCCCGAATTCCGTTTTTATCGAAACCGAAGAGATCCTTGAAGATGTACGCAGAGGTTTTAATCCAGTAACTTGTAGAACTCACTCATATCCGTATGGTTAGCTTTCACATCGCGATTGGGATACGTCACTTCATCACAAACCTCAAATTTACGTGTCGAGCAATCCTCAGTGACTTCACAAAAAATCTTCTTCCAATTCATTGATTTGATCTCTGACCATCACTCATTTAAATCATCCACATAACCTTCAACACCAGGTTTTCCAACCATGCAAAAAAAAACAGTTATGTTCAGATCATCTGCCAATGAGGAAATCTCGTTATTTTTTGCTTTACTGCATATGTGGTGCGAAATCCAGTAACGGATCAGTTTATTTGCTTTATTCGTTTGCTCTGACGGTTTCTGTAGTTTTTCTTGTGTTAAATAACTCGAACCATTCTCTAGTAATCATGAAATTATGCCAAATATACATGGTTCTCGAAACCATTTGGGCAGCAGTTCGTTCAACTCGTTATTTAGCTTGGCGTGCTGGGTTCTGTTCAATTTAATGTTCCTTATTAAAACCTCAGGGTAAAGCTTTGATGGATACTCATGTGGCAAATTTATGGAGATCTCAAATTTTGCATTGTCGACGTCCATAAGATTACCGTTATGTCGATATATGGGGAAATGTTGTTTGGGATATCATCAAGATAAGACATATATTTATATTTTATATATTCACTGATTGCGGTTAAATCCTCCATCCAGAATTCTGTGGGATTTAAAAACATGGCGTCGAGCATTTCTATTTCGCGCAGTTGTTGTTACGTTCCCCATTACAAATGTCGAACCAGTAACAATACACATATTTACAACTTTAATACGAACACATAACTTACTAACTTACATAACAAACAATTATTTTAATCTTAAGACATTCAACAGGAAAATAGAATACAGTAACATGAAACAACAATCAGAATTTATAACGGCAAAACAACAACAGAAGACCAGACAGCGTGCTGGGTTCTGTTCAATTTAATGTTCCTTATTAAAACATCTGGGTCTAGTTTTGATGGATACTCATGTGGCAAATTCATGGAGATCTAAAATATTGCGTTGTCAACGTCTATAAGATTGCCGTTATGTCGATATATGGGGAAATGTTGTTTGGGATATCATCAAGATAAGACGTATATTCACTGATTGCGGTTAAATCCTCCATCCAGAATTCTGTGGGATTTAAAAACATGGCGTCGAGCATTTCTATTTCGCGCAGTTGTTGTTACGTTCCCCATTACAAATGTCGAACCAGTAACAATACACATATTTACAATTTTAATATCGAATACATAACTTACTAACTTACATAACAAACAATTATTTTAATCTTAAGACATTCAACAGGAAAATAGAATACAGTAACATGAAACAACAATCAGAATTTACAACGGCAAAACAACAACAGACGACCAGATAGAGTGTAATCAAATTCAACATCATCCCGAATTCCGTTTTTATCGAAACCGAAGAGATCCTTGAAGATGTACGCAGAGGTTTTAATCCAGTAACTTATAGAACTCACTCATATCCGTATGGTTAGCTTTCACATCGCGATTGGGATACGTCACTTCATCACAAACCTCAAATTTACGTGTCGAGCAATCCTCAGTGACTTCACAAAAAATCTTCTTCCAATTCATTGATTTGATCTCTGACCATCACTCATTTAAATCATCCACATAACCTTCAACACCAGGTTTTCCAACCATGCAAAAAAAAACAGTTATGTTCAGATCATCTGCCAATGAGGAAATCTCGTTATTTTTTGCTTTACTGCATATGTGGTGCGAAATCCAGTAACGGATCAGTTTATTTGCTTTATTCGTTTGTTCTGACGGTTTCTGTAGTTTTTCTTGTGTTAAATAACTCGAACCATTCTCTAGTAATCATGAAATTATGCCAAATATACATGGTTCTCGAAACCATTTGGGCAGGAGTTCGTTCAACTCGTTATTTAGCTTGGCGTGCTGGGTTCTGTTCAATTTAATGTTCCTTATTAAAACCTCAGGGTAAAGCTTTGATGGATACTCAAGTGGCAAATTTATGGAGATCTCAAATTTTGCATTGTCGACGTCCATAAGATTACCGTTATGTCGATATATGGGGAAATGTTGTTTGGGATATCATCAAGATAAGACGTATATTTATATTTTATATATTCACTGATTGCGGTTAAATCCTCCATCCAGAATTCGGTGGGATTTAAAAACATGGCGTCGAGCATTTCTATTTCGCGCAGTTGTTGTTTCGTTCCCCATTACAAATGTCGAACCTGTAACAATACACATATTTACAATTTTAATACGAATACATAACTTACTATCTCACATAACAAACAATTTTTTTAATCTTAAGACATTCAACAGGAAAATAGAATACAGTAACATGAAACAACAATCAGAATTTACAACGACAAAACAACAACAGTAGACCAGAAAGAGTGTAATAAAATTCAACATCATTCCGAATTCCGTTTTTATCGAAACCGAAGAGGTCCTTGAAGATGTACACAGAGGTTCTCATCCAGAAACTTGCAAAACTCACTCATATCCGTATGGTTACCTTTCACAACGCGATTTGGATACACCAACTTATCAAAAACCTTAAATTTACGTGTAGAGCAATCCTCAGTGTCTTCACAAAGAATCTTCTTCCAATTCATGGATTTGATCTCTGACCACCACTCATTGCAATCATCCACATAACCTTCAACGCAGATCAGGACAGGTTTTCCAACCATGCAAAAAACCAGTTATGTTCAGGTCATGTGCCAATGAGGAAATCTCGTTTTTTTTTGTTTTACTGCATATGTGGTGCGAAATCCGGTAACGGATCAGCTTCTCTGATTTATTCGTTTGTTCTGACGGTTTCTGTAGTTTTTCTTGTGTTAAATAACTCGAACCATTCTGTAGTAATCATGAAATTATGCCAAATATACATGGTTCTCGAAACCATTTGGGCAGGAGTTCGTTCAACTCTTTATTTAGCTTGGCGTGCTGGGTTCTGTTCAATTTAATGTTCCTTATTAAAACCTCAGGGTAAAGCTTTGATGGGTACTCATGTGGCAAATTTATGGAGATCTCAAATTTTGCATTGTCAACGTCCATAAGATTACCGTTATGTCGATATATGGGGAAATGTTGTTTGGGATATCATCAAGATAAGACGTATATTTATATTTTATATATTCACTGATTGCGGTTAAATCCTCCATCCAGAATTCTGTGGGATTTAAAAACATGGCGTCGAGCATTTCTATTTCGCGCAGTTGTTGTTACGTTCCCCATTACAAATGTCAAACCAGTAACAATACACATATTTACAATTTTAATACGAATACTTAACTTACTAACTTACATAACAAACAATTATTTTAATCTTAAGACATTCAACAGGAAAATAGAATACAGTAACATGAAACAACAATCAGAATTTACAACGGCAAAACAACAACAGACGACCAGATAGAGTGTAATCAAATTCAACATCATCCCGAATTCCGTTTTTATCGAAACCGAAGAGATCCTTGAAGATGTACTCAGAGGTTCTAATCCAGTAACTTGTAGAACTCACTCATATCCGTATGGTTAGCTTTCACATCGCGATTGGGATACGTCACTTCATCACAAACCTCAAATTTACGTGTCGAGCAATCCTCAGTGACTTCACAAAAAATCTTCTTCCAATTCATTGATTTGATCTCTGACCATCACTCATTGAAATCATCCACATAACCTTCAACACCAGGTTTTCCAACCATGCAAAAAAACCAGTTATGTTCAGATCATCTGCCAATGAGGAAATCTCGTTATTTTTTGCTTTACTGCATATGTGGTGCGAAATCCAGTAACGGATCAGTTTATTTGCTTTATTCGTTTGTTCTGACGGTTTCTGTGGTTTTACTTGTGTTAAATAACTCGAACCATGCTCTTGTAATCATGAAATTATGCCAAATATGCATGCTTCTCGAAACCATTTGGACAGGAGTTCATTCAAGTCTTTGTTTAGCTTGGCATGCGGGGTTCTGTTCACTTTAATGTTCCTTAGTAAAACCTCTGGGTAAAGTTTTGATGGATACTCTTGTGGCAAATTCATGGAGATCTCAAATTTTGCGTTGTGGACGTCTATAAGATTACCGTTATGTCGATATATGGGGAAATGTTGTTTGGCAGATCATCAAGATAAGACGTATATTCACTGATTGCAGTTAAATCCTCCATCCAGAATTCTGTGGGATATAAGGACATGGCGTCGAGCATCTCTATTTCGCGCAGTTGTTGTTCTATTCCCCATTACAAATGTCGAACCAGTAACAATTCACATATTTACAATTTTAATACGAATACATAACTTACTAACTTACATAACAAACAATTATTTTAATCTCAAGATATTCAACAGGAAAATAGAATACAGTAACATGAAACAACAATCAGAATTTACAACGACAAAACAACAACAGAAGACCAGAAAAAGTTTAATGAAGTTAAATATCAACCCGAATTCCGTTTTTATCGAAACCGAAGAGGTCCTTGAAGATGTACGCAGGTTCTCAACCAGAATCTTGTAAAACTCACCCATATCCGTATGGTTGCCTTTCACATCTCGATTCGGATACGCCACTTTATCAAAAACCTTAAATTTACGTGTCGAGCAATCCTCGGTGACTTTACAAAGATGTTTTTTCCATTCATGGATTTGATCTGTGATCACCACTCATTGGAATCATCCACATCATCATCAACGCAGATCATACCAGGTCTTTCAACCATGCAAAAAAACAGTTATGTTCAGATCATCTGCCAATGACGAAATCTCTTTCGGGTTATGTCGATATATGGGAGAATGTTGTTCGGGAAATCATCAAGATAAGACGTTAATTCACTAATTGCGGTTAAATCGTCCATCTTGAAATCTGTGGTGTTTGAAAACATGGCGTCGAGCATCTCTATTTCGCTCAGTTGTTGTTGCATGTTTCGAAAAGACGGTTCGTTTGAAAATAAATAAGTGCAAAGTTTAACAATGTATCGTTTCTGGTCTTTACAACTGCAACGTAAATTATTATTATTATGAAGGCTATTTTCACATATCTATATATTTAGAATTTAGATTGTATACAATGGAAAAAATATTGCAAATCATTTAGGTATTTCTACCGTCCAAAAAGTTGGAGGTGTTGAGGGACTTTGAGAAGAAAACTATCCGATATTTATGTACACGTCTTGACTGTGCTAAAGGCATCATCGAAATGAGAAAGTTATCGGACGTCTTAGAACTACATCTAAATGACGTGGATCGTGTCTACGTGAAGGGGGGGGGGGGGATAAATACTGTGTACTATGAAGTATTGGATCACCTAGCATATTGGAAGTTTCAACCACACAGCATCAATTTGGAAAAGATTAATACATGGTGTGTCACCCCACTCCACCCATCGTGGAGAAGAGTACACCCTGTAATTTTCATACCTGCAACTCAACCGGTGCCGTATGCGCTATGAATAATTGTAAACTACTTTATAATTATATAATGTCAACATGACCGTTATGATAAATCAAGTCTTTACGCATTTTTTTGTGTTTCAATCAACTTGTATAACAGGTGATTACGAATTCAAAGATTTACAGGTAATATAAATTTTTACGTTTGAGATATACTCACTTCTATGTCTCCATCGCTTAATTAATTCACATTATGGCTTTATTTCTAATTAGTAAATATGCATAAAAATAAAATCATAGTAAATATAGATAATACATTTTTTTATTTAATCGAATTAACGGATACATACATTCATAATTTATACATAATATTATATTATTCCGACATTTTTCACACCCTTGTACACCATAGCTATAAAGGGTAGTAATTGTATCTCCTCATCTGTGATGGATTCCGCTAACCTCTTCGGTACGAAGGATATGAAGTCTTCAAACTCGAGTAGAACTGATGGCCAGGCACACTTCGTAACCCTCGTAGCTGACTTGATTGCGTATGGTATATTTTTCTTTAACTCTGATAACTTTTTCTTAGGTTTAAGAAATTCGCAAAGTCCTAGTTCAGATAATCTTTAAGACATAAGATCATAGTAAATATATATAATACATTTTTTATTTAATCGAATTAACGGATACATACATTCATAATTTATACATAATATTACATTATTCCGACATTCTTCACACCCTTGTACACCATAGGTATACAGGTTAGTAATTGTATCTCTTCATCTGTGATGAATTCCGCTTATCTTTTCGGTAGGAAGGATATGAAGTCTTCAAACTCGAGTAGAACTGATGGCCAGGCACGCTTCGTAACCCTCTTAGCTGACTTGATTGCGTATGGTACATTTTTCTTTAACTCTGATAACTTTTTCTTAGGTTTAAGAAATTCGCAAAGTCCTAGTTCATATAATCTTGAAGACATAAAATCATAGTAAATATAGATACTACATTTTCTTTTATTTAATCGACTACATACATTCATAATTTATACATAATATTACATTATTCCGACATTCTTCACACCCTTGAACACCATAGCTATAAAGGGTAGTAATTGTATCTCCTCATCTGTGATGGATTCCGCTAACCTCTTCGGTAGGAAGGATCTTCAAAGTCTAATTCAGGATCGAGTCTTCAAACTCGAGTAGAACTGATGGCCAGGTACACTTCATAGCCCTCTTAGCTGACTTGCTTGAGTATGGTACATTTGTCTTTAACTCTGATAACTTTTTCTTAGGTTTAAGAAATTCGCAAAGTCCTAGTTCATATAATCTTGAAGACATAAAATCATAGTAAATATAGATAATACATTTTTTTATTTAATCGAATACATACATTCATAATTTATACATAATATTACATTATTCCGACATTCTTCACACCCTTGTACACCATAGCTATAAAGAGTAGTAATTGTATCTCCTCATCTGTGATGGATTCCGCTAACCTCTTCGGTAGGAAGGATCTTCAAAGTCCAATTCAGGATCGAGTCTTCAAACTCGAGTAGAACTGATGGCCAGGTACACTTCGTAACCCTCTTAGCTGACTTGATTGCGTATGGTACATTTTTCTTTACCTCTGATAACTTTTTCTTAGGTTTAAGAAATTCGCAAAGTCCTAGTTCATATAATCTTGAAGACATAAAATCATAGTAAATATAGATAATACATTCGTTTATTTAATCGAATACATACATTCATAATTTATACATAATATTCCATTATTCCGACATTCTTCACACCCTTGTACACCATAGCTATAAAGAGTAGTAATTGTATCTCCTCATCTGTGATGGACTCCGCTAACCTCTTCGGTAGGAAGGATCTTCAAAGTCTAATTCAGGATCGAGTCTTCAAACTCGAGTAGAACTGATGGCTAGGTACACTTCATAGCCCTCTTAGCTGACTTGATTGAGTATGGTACATTTTTCTTTAACTCTGATAACTTTTTCTTAGGTTTAAGAAATTCGCAAAGTCCTAGTTCATATAATCTTGAAGACATTAAATCATAGTAAATATAGATAATACATTTTTTTTTATTTAATCGACTACATACATTCATAATTTATACATAATATTACATTATTCCGACATTCTTCACACCCTTGTACACCATAGCTATAAAGGGTAGTAATTGTATCTCCTCATCTGTGATGGATTCCGCTAACCTCTTCGGTAGGAAGAATCTTCAAAGTCTAATTCAGGATCGAGTCTTCAAACTCGAGTAGAACTGATGGCCAGGTACACTTCATAGCCCTCTTAGCTAACTTGATTGAGTATGGTACATTTTTCTTTAACTCTGATAACTTTTTCTTAGGTTTAAGAAATTCGCAAAGTCCTAGTTCATATAATCTTGAAGACATAAAATCATAGTAAATATAGATAGTACATTTTTTATTTAATCGAATACATACATTCATAATTTATACATAATATTACATTATTCCGACATTCTTCACACCCTTGTACACCATAGCTATAAAGGGTAGTAATTGTATCTCCTCATCTGTGATGGATTCCGCTAACCTCTTCGGTAGGAAGGATCTTCAAAGTCTAATTCAGGATCGAGTCTTCAAACTCGAGTAGAACTGATGGCTAGGTACACTTCATAGCCCTCTTAGCTGACTTGATTGAGTATGGTACATTTTTCTTTAACTCTGATAACTTTTTCTTAGGTTTAAGAAATTCGCAAAGTCCTAGTTCATATAATCTTGAAGACATTAAATCATAGTAAATATAGATAATACATTTTTTTTTATTTAATCGACTACATACATTCATAATTTATACATAATATTACATTATTCCGACATTCTTCACACCCTTGTACACCATAGCTATAAAGGGTAGTAATTGTATCTCCTCATCTGTGATGGATTCCGCTAACCTCTTCGGTAGGAAGAATCTTCAAAGTCTAATTCAGGATCGAGTCTTCAAACTCGAGTAGAACTGATGGCCAGGTACACTTCATAGCCCTCTTAGCTAACTTGATTGAGTATGGTACATTTTTCTTTAACTCTGATAACTTTTTCTTAGGTTTAAGAAATTCGCAAAGTCCTAGTTCATATAATCTTGAAGACATAAAATCATAGTAAATATAGATAGTACATTTTTTATTTAATCGAATACATACATTCATAATTTATACATAATATTACATTATTCCGACATTCTTCACACCCTTGTACACCATAGCTATAAAGGGTAGTAATTGTATCTCCTCATCTGTGATGGATTCCGCTAACCTCTTCGGTAGGAAGGATCTTCAAAGTCTAATTCAGGATCGAGTCTTCAAACTCGAGTAGAACTGATGGCTAGGTACACTTCATAGCCCTCTTAGCTGACTTGATTGAGTATGGTACATTTTTCTTTAACTCTGATAACTTTTTCTTAGGTTTAAGAAATTCGCAAAGTCCTAGTTCATATAATCTTGAAGACATTAAATCATAGTAAATATAGATAATACATTTTTTTTTATTTAATCGACTACATACATTCATAATTTATACATAATATTACATTATTCCGACATTCTTCACACCCTTGTACACCATAGCTATAAAGGGTAGTAATTGTATCTCCTCATCTGTGATGGATTCCGCTAACCTCTTCGGTAGGAAGAATCTTCAAAGTCTAATTCAGGATCGAGTCTTCAAACTCGAGTAGAACTGATGGCCAGGTACACTTCATAGCCCTCTTAGCTAACTTGATTGAGTATGGTACATTTATCTTTAACTCTGATAACTTTTTCTTAGGTTTAAGAAATTCGCAAAGTCCTAGTTCATATAATCTTGAAGACATAAAATCATAGTAAATATAGATAGTACATTTTTTATTTAATCGAATACATACATTCATAATTTATACATAATATTACATTATTCCGACATTCTTCACACCCTTGTACACCATAGCTATAAAGGGTAGTAATTGTATCTCCTCATCTGTGATGGATTCCGCTAACCTCTTCGGTAGGAAGGATCTTCAAAGTCTAATTCAGGATCGAGTCTTCAAACTCGAGTAGAACTGATGGCCAGGTACACTTCATAGCCCTCTTAGCTGTCTTGATTGAGCATGGTACATTTTTCTTCAACTCTGATAACTTTTTCTTAGGTTTAAGAAATTCGCAAAGTCCTAGTTCATATGATCTTGAAGACATAAAATCATAGTAAATATAGATAATACATTTTTTTATTTAATGGAATACATACATTCATAATTTATACATAATATTACATTATTCCGACATTCTTCACACCCTTGTACACCATAGCTATAAAGGGTAGTAATTGTATCTCCTCATCTGTGATGGATTCCGCTAACCTCTTCGGTAGGAAGGATCTTCAAAGTCTAATTCAGGATCGAGTCTTCAAACTCGAGTAGAACTGATGGCCAGGTACACTTCATAGCCCTCTTAGCTGACTTGATTGAGCATGGTACATTTTTCTTTAACTCTGATAACTTTTTCTTAGGTTTAAGAAATTCGCAAAGTCCTAGTTCATATGATCTTGAAGACATAAAATCATAGTAAATATAGATAATACATTTTTTTATTTAATCGAATACATACATTCATAATTTATACATAATATTACATTATTCCGACATTCTTCACACCCTTGTACACCATAGCTATAAAGGGTAGTAATTGTATCTCCTCATCTGTGATGGATTCCGCTAACCTCTTCGGTAGGAAGGATCTTCAAAGTCTAATTCAGGATCGAGTCTTCAAACTCGAGTAGAACTGATGGCCAGGTACACTTCATAGCCCTCTTAGCTGACTTGATTGAGCATGGTACATTTTTCTTTAACTCTGATAACTTTTTCTTAGGTTTAAGAAATTCGCAAAGTCCTAGTTCATACGATCTTGAAGACATAAAATCATAGTAAATATAGATAATACATTTTTTCATTTAATCGAATACATACATTCATAATTTATACATAATATTACATTATTCCGACATTCTTCACACCCTTGTACACCATAGCTATAAATGGTAGTAATTGTATCTCCTCATCTGTGATGGATTCCGCTAACCTCTTCGGTAGGAAGGATCTTCTAAGTCTAATTCAGGATCGAGTCTTCAAACTCGAGTAGAACTGATGGCCAGGTACACTTCATAGCCCTCTTAGCTGACTTGATTGAGCATGGTATATTTTTCTTTAACTCTGATAACTTTTTCTTAGGTTTAAGAAATTCGCAAAGTCCTAGTTCATATGATCTTGAAGACATAAAATCATAGTAAATATAGATAATACATTTTTTTATTTAATCGAATACATACATTCATAATTTATACATAATATTACATTATTCCGACATTCTTCACACCCTTGTACACCATAGCTATAAAGGGTAGTAATTGTATCTCCTCATCTGTGATGGATTCCGCTAACCTCTTCGGTAGGAAGGATCTTCAAAGTCTAATTCAGGATCGAGTCTTCAAACTCGAGTAGAACTGATGGCCAGGTACACTTCATAGCCCTCTTAGCTGACTTGATTGAGTATGGTACATTTTTCTTTAACTCTGATAACTTTTTCTTAAGTTTAAGAAATTCGCAAAGTCCTAGTTCATATAATCTTGAAGACATAAAATCATAGTAAATATAGATAATACATCTTTTTATTTAATCGACTACATACATTCATAATTTATACATAATATTACATTATTCCGACATTCTTCACACCCTTGTACACCATAGCTATAAAGGGTAGTAATTGTATCTCCTCATCTGTGATGGATTCCGCTAACCTCTTCGGTAGGAAGGATCTTCAAACTCTAATTTAGGATCGAGTCTTCAAACTCGAGTAGAACTGATGGCCGGGTACACTTCATAGCCCTCTTAGCTGACTTGATTGAGTATGGTACATTTTTCTTTAACTCTGATAACTTTTTCTTAGGTTTAAGAAATTCGCAAAGTCCAAGTTCAGATAATCTTGAAGACATTATAAGTGCTGATTATAGTGGTTGTCTGTAGGTAGAACTAAAGTCTGTACTATATAACAACCTATATTTAATAATATGAGTAATTAAATAATTAAATAATTACGCTCCAAGTGATAATCAGAAAACTTTTTAAACGGCTTTGGGAGCAAGGTAGCAATAAAACTTTGTCTACTTAGTTGCTGACGTTTCGGCTTTATTTTTAGCCTTAATCATAGCTTAAAGTAAGTTCAAATTACACAACAAATACATTCACACGTGACAACCGACGGACGTTAACAATCATACCTTAAAAATAAAGCCGAAACGTCAGCAACTAAGTAGACAAAGTTTTATTGCTACCTTGCTCCCAAAGCCGTTTAAAAAGTTTTCTGAATATGAATAATTTTAACTCTCCCTAGCTAAATTCGTTCAACATCATTTCATGTGTAAAATGTGGAGCGACGATCTCGTATGCGTTCTGAGTAACTAGTGTGCTAGGTGATTTATTTCTTAGTTTTATGCGAGCTTATAATTGAAGAGGGTCAATCTTATTCGCATACACTTTCGATCTTAACCCAACGAAATCTGTCATAATATGACCTTCGATTTCATCTTTCATGAGTCTTAAAACCGCTTTGTTTCGTAAAGTTATATTAAATTGATTTATCAGTAGCATAATCAGAAGTATCGAATCGGTGCATGTCTCTCATATGTTGATAGATATATAACGGAAGCTATTTTTTCCCCGGAATTTAGGCTTTAAAATCATATACAAATTCATAAATTAACAATTTAGATAATTCAAGTACAACAAGACCTGCATAAATTGGTTTATTATAATTAACTCGCAAACGCTCCATTTGGATGGCTGAAAATGTATCTATAAAAGGCCTTTAAAATTTGGTCGTGCAATCAGACTACGTGCTCCCAATTTAGGTCGATCCCTCATCCGAATATCCTCCCAGTGTTATCAACACGTTTATCGATATTCTCCATAGTTTTCCCGAAGCGTTATTCATTAGCTTATAGAAGACTTTCTCAAAGGTGTTCGCAGCGTTTTGACGTAAGATTATGTTCAAATCAATATACCTCTTTAACCAAGGTGATTGCTTAAAAGATAATATACGCTTAATTTTTCTCACCACATGACCGTGAGATATCGCAAGCTTGCGGTAATGAATAATATATTTTTCTTTATTATTGAGATTGGGGTTAAACGAGTGTCGTTTCTAGAACTAGAGTTACGAGGACGCATGTTTTCAGCCAAAAAAGGTGAGTCGTTTTGCAGATCGTGGAGATAATTGGGGGTAATCGATATCGACATCAAAAACGTATCCATCATCTCCATTCTCTTCCATGTATTTTTAACTTGAAATTTTGTATATCAGTCTGACTTAGCCGGTGAAATCCGTTTATAGGTAGGTATTGAGACATTACATAACCGCATAGGTTGCTAGCATCCCAATACATCAGATAATTTGATTGAATATCAGGCTTATAAGCAGCCATATATTTGTTATTTACTTTAGCGTGTCTGCGTGAGCGTTGTGATAGACCAACACGAATCCCTGTTGAAAAAATGAACCATTTCAAGATCAGTTAATAATTCTAATTTCACTTCAGTAATTTTTAGCATAGCATCCCACCTTAAACCCGGTGCCGTAAAATAATTAGCAGGATCTAACCCATACGTGGTATAACAAATTTTTCTAAACTTTTCGAAAACGTCCGACAGTAATAGAACATCGGTCTATTAGATAGAGGTCGGAATAATCTTTCAGCTTTTCACACCTGAAAGTTTGCCATACATTTTTAGCGTGTGTATGCTGGTCTTCTGTAATACCCTCGTTAGATAATTTACTAAAAACTGCATCTTTCGGAGGGAGTGAACGGTCACCCTTTTACTTTAATAAATTAACTTTATCAACACTGTTGGAGTGTCGTTTTACATGATGGAAGTCAGAATCAGTAAGATTCCCCGCCAACGAATCAAGAGATGCAGCCATGAAGCGAAAGGAGTCTAAAAATCTTATTTTCATAAATTTATGTTTTGCTTTCTCTTTACAAAATCCGCATTTCATCAACTAATTTTTTTCCCGATACTAATATACCACTCCTTATTATTAGGTAAAACGTCGATATGCTCAACACTCAGCTAATTCTGTAATACATAGATTGCTGTCGTACCCGCTAAAGTTATGCAAAAATATGGGGATAAATTTAGGGTTTTTAAACATTACGTTACAGACTCAGTGCGCAGCTCCCCTAAATTTACCTTAGAGGTGGCAATAATCACATATTTTTATACCAGGATCGTTGAAGGTTTGCGACAAATATGACATTGTTCAGCAGTGATCTTGCTCTCGCGTTGGTAAATTATGCATAGCTTTAATATATTTATAATGGGTATTATGATGTGATTTAACGTCCTCGATTAGTTGAGTTATACAAAACAACACACGGTTTGATAAGCGATGCTATATGGATCATGACTGAATTTTTCGTGTGAACGAGCTGTTCCGATTAGATTCGCAGTGAGATATTGGTTTTAATATGCATTCGAAATCCGCATAAATAAAAAAAGGTGCTAATAAAGTATTTTTATGGTGGCTAAATTGTAGAATACCCACGGAACATTCTCACCTAAAATATTCTTTCTCATTTTTCGGAAGGAAGTGTTGTCTTGATTTTATTGCAATGATCCTCTTTATGCTCGATTAATTTTTCATTAGTACCTAATCTATTTAAGCAACCATTACAAAAATTTATCTTAGCTTTCCCCTTAGAAAGTTGATTAGATGTAAGAGGTGATAAGTCTTTTATCAGAACATAATGTCTTCTCTCATTCTCTTTAATATGCAATATAGCAGGCATGAACTGGGAGTTACTACGACAACATAGGGAAGTTATCCACCAGGCTCTCCAATATAATATATTACGTCAGTGTCAAGGGTCAACTCTGTACTGTTTGAGACGTTCAATACAAGTTCAAGCCGTTTACTCGTTTCATTCCACGTTAACTCACAAAACCCCAGCTACAATTGGCGCCCAACTTCGAGGCCGTGGAGTGAGAGTGGTTCTTTGGTTTCGCGAACTGTTTGGTTGACAATTGGTCCTGGTAATTTGGTCGGGAAGTTTTACTCGTGTTCGTTCGACGTTGCCGTTATAGAGTTTTTTTTAAACACCGTTGTTGGTGTTTTCTTTATCAACGACGTCGTATAACTTAAGGAGTCGAGGAGTTTTGGGAACTCCTACAAACAACCCCGATCGAAGCTCTTTTCCTGTTTCAACGATGACAACGGAATCAGATACTCCTTCCATTTCAGTCGTGTCTCCATCGTCTTCAACGTCTGTTACGATGACAGGTGACCAATTTAAACAGTTTTTGGACCGGTTTTCTGGCTTTCAAGTCCAGAAAAGTGGAAATTTTCTGAAATGTACTGCTCGATTTGATGGCGCAGCGGATTCTAGCGTGGAAGCTTTTATCGACGCCATTGAGATCTTCAAGGAAAGTAGTAACATTTCAGACCAAAACGCTCTTCGAGGTTTGCCTCTTCTTTTAACTGGCCATGCGGCAAAATACTGGCAGGGAATCAAAACTAGTACAACAAATTGGACGGATGCAATTAATGCCTTGCGTGGCTATTATTCTAAGATACTTCCACCATACCGTATATTTAGAGAATTATTTGCGCGTGAGCAAGGTGAAGAAGAGTCCACAGAAAATTTTATTTGCAATTCGAGAGCGTTGCTAGCGCAAGTTCCATATGCCTTGTCAGAGACACTTCAACTTGACATGGTATATGGACTTCTAACACGGAAAATTAGAAAACATGTTAGCCGCGGAGGTATTCAAAACTTTTCGCAGTTAGTAGAGTTAGCAAGAAATGTTGAACAAACTCTTTTATGTAAAGATAGTCCAATGACCAGTTTTAATGCTAAAAATAGCAATAAATGTTCATATTGTAAAATATATGGTCATTTAGTGGAAAATTGCAGAAGACTACAAAAAGTGGAACGCAAGGAACCATTGAAAGTTGCTCCTATGGAATCCAAGAGAACCGAGGTCACTTGCTATGGTTGTGGAGCAGAAGGTGTAATCCGTTCTAAGTGTGGAAAGTGTAGTCCTAAGGCAACAGTAAGCAGAAGTGCCGTCGCCTCTGTGGAAATGTCGAAGTTTTTATCACTGGAGGACCTTACCACTCCAAAGGAAAGGCCTGTAGTAGAAGTAAACATTCTTGGATTGAAAGAAACTACTTGTCTAGATACAGGGGCTGTAAGGAGTATTATGGGAAAAGGCCTTTATGAAATAGTGAGTAGTAAAGTCGAATTCTCCAAAGAAAGAATTGCGATTAAGTTAGCAGATGGAAGAATTACTGAAGATAATATTCTTAGTTGCATGTTAGATGTGACTTTGGGAAATAAGGTCATATCCACAAAATTCTTAGTTTTGACAACCAGTCTAGATAATTCAACTTTGCTAGGAATTGATTTCATCACTCGAGCCAAACTTGTGTTAAATTTCAGTACCAATGAGTGGTCTTTCTCAGAGAGTGAGAAGAAGGTATACAAGTTCGTGAGCATTGAAGAGAAACCCCAAACTATAACTGAGGTGAGTTCAGTAGGACTTAGGTTTGATGAAGGACCTGATTTGTCTAAAGACCAACGTGAAAAGTTAAATGAATTCATTTGCAACTCATCTTTGTTTAGTATAGGGGGAGGTTTCACCAGTTATGCGGAACATTGTATTGTCACACATAAGAACCAGCCTCCTATTTCAGTTCCTCCATACCGGATGCCAGCTCAAAAGAAGGAAATATTAAAGAAGGAGGTAGAAAAATTGTTAACTGAAGGTATCATAGAGGAATGTGATAGTCCATGGACTTCTCCAGTGGTTCTAGTTCCTAAGAAGGATGGGAAAGTTCGCTTATGTGTCGACTATCGTCGTTTGAATTCTGTTACAGTCAGTGACAAGTACCCCATGCCTCGGATTGATGACTTGTTACACGAGGCTAAGAACACAAAGTTTATGACAACCTTAGATATGCGCGCTGGTTACCACCAAGTACAAGTTCGGAAATGTGATAGGGATAAAACAGCTTTTACTACTCCGTTTGGTATTTACCGGTATATCGGTATGAGTTTTGGGTTGAAGAATGCTCCTGCTACTTTCCAGCGACTAATGGACTCTTTTCGTTCTGGTTTACCGCATATTACTATCCTAGCTTACTTGGATGATATTCCTTGCGGGAAGCCGTAAAATTTCATTTGTTCAATGGGGTTCCGCTGGCTGCCGATAGCAAGGCTAGCCAACTTCGGTACCACCTTAGGTGGATCAAAATTGTGTTTACGCCCGGTGAAAATTTCTAGTAGAATTTGGGCAGCAAGTTAGCAGATGGAAGAATTACTGAAGATAATATTCTTAGTTGCATGTTAGATGTGACTTTGGGAAATAAGGTCATATCCACAAAATTCTTAGTTTTGACAACCAGTCGAGATAATTCAACTTTGCTAGGAATTGATTTCATCACTCGAGCCAAACTTGTGTTAAATTTCAGTACCAATGAGTGGTCTTTCTCAGAGAGTGAGAAGAAGGTATACAAGTTCGTGAGCATTGAAGAGAAACCCCAAACTATAACTGAGGTGAGTTCAGTAGGACTTAGGTTTGATGAAGGACCTGATTTGTCTAAAGACCAACGTGAAAAGTTAAATGAATTCATTTGCAACTCATCTTTGTTTAGTATAGGGGGAGGTTTCACCAGTTATGCGGAACATTGTATTGTCACACATAAGAACCAGCCTCCTATTTCAGTTCCTCCATACCGGATGCCAGCTCAAAAGAAGGAAATATTAAAGAAGGAGGTAGAAAAATTGTTAACTGAAGGTATCATAGAGGAATGTGATAGTCCATGGACTTCTCCAGTGGTTCTAGTTCCTAAGAAGGATGGCAAAGTTCGCTTATGTGTCGACTATCGTCGTTTGAATTCTGTTACAGTCAGTGACAAGTACCCCATGCCTCGGATTGATGACTTGTTACACGAGGCTAAGAACACAAAGTTTATGACAACCTTAGATATGCGCGCTGGTTACCACCAAGTACAAGTTCGGAAATGTGATAGGGATAAAACAGCTTTTACTACTCCGTTTGGTATTTACCGGTATATCGGTATGAGTTTTGGGTTGAAGAATGCTCCTGCTACTTTCCAGCGACTAATGGACTCTTTTCGTTCTGGTTTACCGCATATTACTATCCTAGCTTACTTGGATGATATTCCTTGCGGGAAGCCGTAAAATTTCATTTGTTCAATGGGGTTCCGCTGGCTGCCGATAGCAAGGCTAGCCAACTTCGGTACCACCTTAGGTGGATCAAAATTGTGTTTACGCCCGGTGAAAATTTCTAGTAGAATATGGGCAGCAAGATGTTTTGCTTCCTTCTTCGACTTACCCACACCGATGGCATACTGGTCTCGCACTTGAACTCTAATACGGAAAGTATTGCCGTGCGTACCAGACTGGGACTCAACCAAATCGTAGATAGGAAGCGGATAATGCTTGTGCTGTGTGAGTTCCTGCAGTACCATCACAGGAGTACGCTCAACTTGAGCCATCGTACATTGAAGTTTGAAGATTCTATTTGTAAAGTGAGGGCGTTGCTAGCGCAAGTTCCATATGCCTTGTCAGAGACACTTCAACTTGACATGGTATATGGACTTCTAACACGGAAAATTAGAAAACATGTTAGCCGCGAAGCTATT
This sequence comes from Aphodius sticticus, assembly GCA_963966075.1. Classification (NCBI taxonomy): domain Eukaryota; kingdom Metazoa; phylum Arthropoda; class Insecta; order Coleoptera; family Scarabaeidae; genus Aphodius; species Aphodius sticticus. Next base: position 11,845,925 of record OZ014512.1, read on the forward strand.
CAAAACTTTTCGCAGTTAGTAGAGTTAGCAAGAAATGTTGAACAAACTCTTTTATGTAAAGATAGTCCAATGACCAGTTTTAATGCTAAAAATAGCAATAAATGTTCATATTGTAAAATATATGGTCATTTAGTGGAAAATTGCAGAAGACTACAAAAAGTGGAACGCAAGGAACCATTGAAAGTTGCTCCTATGGAATCCAAGAGAACCGAGGTCACTTGCTATGGTTGTGGAGCAGAAGGTGTAATCCGTTCTAAGTGTGGAAAGTGTAGTCCTAAGGCAACAGTAAGCAGAAGTGCCGTCGCCTCTGTGGAAATGTCGAAGTTTTTATCACTGGAGGACCTTACCACTCCAAAGGAAAGGCCTGTAGTAGAAGTAAACATTCTTGGATTGAAAGAAACTGCTTGTCTAGATACAGGGGCTGTAAGGAGTATTATGGGAAAAGGCCTTTATGAAATAGTGAGTAGTAAAGTCGAATTCTCCAAAGAAAGAATTGCGATTAAGTTGGCAGATGGAAGAATTACTGAAGATAATATTCTTAGTTGCATGTTAGATGTGACTTTGGGAAATAAGGTCATATCCACAAAATTCTTAGTTTTGACAACCAGTCGAGATAATTCAACTTTGCTAGGAATTGACTTCATCACTCGAGCCAAACTTGTGTTAATTTTCAGTACCAATGAGTGGTCTTTCTCAGAGAGTGAGAAGAAGGTATACAAGTTCGTGAGCATTGAAGAGAAACCCCAAACTATAACTGAGGTGAGTTCAGTAGGACTTAGGTTTGATGAAGGACCTGATTTGTCTAAAGACCAACGTGAAAAGTTAAATGAATTCATTTGCAACTCATCTTTGTTTAGTATAGGGGGAGGTTTCACCAGTTATGCGGAACATTGTATTGTCACACATAAGAACCAGCCTCCTATTTCAGTTCCTCCATACCGGATGCCAGCTCAAAAGAAGGAAATATTAAAGAAGGAGGTAGAAAAATTGTTAACTGAAGGTATCATAGAGGAATGTGATAGTCCATGGACTTCTCCAGTGGTTCTAGTTCCTAAGAAGGATGGGAAAGTTCGCTTATGTGTCGACTATCGTCGTTTGAATTCTGTTACAGTCAGTGACAAGTACCCCATGCCTCGGATTGATGACTTGTTACACGAGGCTAAGAACACAAAGTTTATGACAACCTTAGATATGCGCGCTGGTTACCACCAAGTACAAGTTCGGAAACGTGATAGGGATAAAACAGCTTTTACTACTCCGTTTGGTATTTACCGGTATATCGGTATGAGTTTTGGGTTGAAGAATGCTCCTGCTACTTTCCAGCGACTAATGGACTCTTTTCGTTCTGGTTTACCGCATATTACTATCCTAGCTTACTTGGATGATATTATTATTTTGTCGGAGACATTTGAACAACATCTATCCGACTTACATGATGTTTTTAAAAGACTTCAACTATTTAATTTCAGGTTGAATCGCGAGAAATGTGTTTTTGTATGTGCCACGGTCAAGTATTTAGGACATTTAATCACTCCGAATGGTATTTCCGTGAATCCTGAAAAGGTGAGAGCCATCACGGACATGCCTGAGCCAAGAAATTTGAAGCATCTTCAATCGTTTGTTCAGACATGTGCTTGGTATCGAAGGTTTATCTCTGGATTTGCTGACATCGCTAAGCCATTGACAAACTTGATGAAGAAGAAAGCTACATGGTCATGGGGTTCTTCACAAAAAAAAGTCCTGAAGTCCTTGCTGACCTCAGCACCCATCTTACAACAAGCGGATGAATCTAAAGCATTTATACTTAACACGGATGCTAGCGACTACGCGATTGGTGCTGTATTACTTCAAGGTGAAGAAAATGATGAGAGGCCTGTTGAATATGCTAGTCGTCTTTTAACATCTGCGGAACGTAACTACTCCACTACAGAACGTGAAGCTCTTGCCGTGGTATGGGCAGTGAATCGTTTCCGAGGCTATATAGAGTGTTCGGAAATTCATGTGAAGACGGATCATCAACCTTTACGATGGCTGATGGGATTGAAATCGCCTAGTGGTCGTTTAGCCAGATGGGCGCTTCAACTACAATCCTACAATTTGAAGATATCTTATGTTCCTGGAAAGATAAACAAGGTTGCAGACACTCTGTCAAGGCCAAGTTGTTCAGAAGAAGATTCTCCTATGTGTAGTGTTTGCACGATAACAGTAGATTTGAAAGGTTATTCTGTAGAAAAACTGCGTATTGACCAGATGGCTGATCCTGAACTATCCAAAATTATTAAAACTTTTGAAACTGTTCCTTCGAATGAAGACTTTGTTCATTGGACTGCTAAAGGTTATCTTATGAATAATGGTGTTCTATACCGCTACGTTCCAGAATCGGATCAGGAGGAAGCGCAGTATGTGGTACCATCACAGTGTCGAGCCGACATTCTAAGGGAGTACCATGACGATGCGACTGCAGGGCACTACGGATCAGAAAAAACAATAGAACGAATTTCCAAGAGATATTTTTGGCCTGGAATGAGGAACTATATCCAGAAATACGTCAAGGCTTGTGTACTTTGTCAGAAGTATAAGCCAGCAAATTTAAAACCTGCAGGATTACTTCAAACCCCAGCTTACAATCGGAGATTTGAAGTCCTTTCGCTTGATTTGTTTGGACCATTGCCGAAGACATCGTCAGGAAACAGATGGATCTTCATAATTGAAGATACTTCCAGAAAATGGGTCGAACTGTTTGCTCTGAAAGAAGCGACAGCTGTTGAGTGTGCTAGGATTTTGGTGGAAGAAATTTTTCTTCGCTATGGGTTTCCAAGACGTGTCCTGAGTGACAATGGTGTCCAATTTGTTTCGGCAGTGATGCAACAGACGATGTACATCTTGGATATTAAACACAATCTTAATCCGGTATACCATCCTGAATCAAACCCAGTTGAAAGAAAGAACCGTGATTTAAAACCACAGATAGCTATTTTGGTAAATAATGATCACACGAAGTGGGATGAGAAGCTTCACCTCATCCGTTTCTCCATGAATACAGTGACATGCGCGTCGACTGGACGTTCAGCTTCGTACCTTACCTTTGGCAGAGAACTTAGAACGTTAGACGATTTAGCACACGACGCTAGGGAGATATTATCCAGTGATAATTTTGTGCCGCAGGTTACACCGTATCTGAAGAAATTTGTAACTGGTTTAGCAGACATTAAAGAAAGAGTGGAAAAAGAGCAAACTCGTAGGAAGAAATATGCTGATGATCATAGAAGGACAGCCCCAGCATATCAACTAGGACAATATGTTTTATTAAGAAGCCATGACTTAAGTAATGCTTCAAAAAGTTTTACCAGCAAATTTGCTCCAAAGAGGGATGGACCTTATCGAATTCATAAACAGGACTCCCCGACAACATATCAGCTACAGGATGAACTCGGCAAATTTATTGGAAAATTTCATACATCTGAGTTGACACCATATGTAGGAGATGTTGTTTCGCCAATATTTCAAAGAAGAAGGAGGGGACGCCCGCGGATGGTGCTGAACCAGTCTGAGAGAACAGCCGTGGTTCAGAGGGGGAGAATATAGCAGGCATGAACTGGGAGTTACTACGACAACATAGGGAAGTTATCCACCAGGCTCTCCAATATAATATATTACGTCAGTGTCAAGGGTCAACTCTGTACTGTTTGAGACGTTCAATACAACTTCAAGTCGTTTACTCGTTTCATTCCACGTTAACTCACAAAACCGCAGCTACAGTAATAAATAAAAATGTGTACTTGGTATGATGAATAGGCTCTACCACGCTTACCGCTTCCAGAAAGCATGACGACATTAATACTTGTTATCTAATTTTTCGACTTTATTAAAATTTAATACCTCTGAGCAGCGTTGATAGCTTGTAGTTCGGTTAGGATTCCTATTAGTCAGGTGTAAACCAGCCATCAAACTCCAAGCCAAACATGCTGAGTCGTTGTTTTGAATGTTGAGACACGTTTCCTCGCAGCTATATTCGGAGGTAGCGAGATATACGATGATTCTCTTAGTGGTTGATGATTGTACGAATGTTCACTTCCAGGTGGGTGATGGCAAAGAACCCCCACCCTGAGTCGCGTTTTTGAAACTCTCCGCTCTTGATGATTATATTACGAGTCATATCACCGTAAGTCACAGTCAAATCAGTTGTGTATTAAAACTTTTAACAGATGAAACTATCTCTGCTTCACCATTTTCTTCAACACATTTTTGAAGAAATACAGCTCGGTTTGAACTTTAAGACACTTACCATCAGCTTAATGTCGTCGTATAAGTTCACTGAACTGAGTCTGCATCCTGTTCAGATACTCTGGTATATTTTCATCTGACTTAACGAAAAATTAATTTTATAACTCACCCCTCTGTTTTTATAGCAGCTTGCTAACCGTTCAACCTGTTCATTAATTGTATGGGTATGATGAGTCCAAACTTGACATTCGAACGCTCTATCTCTAGTGTGAACACATGAGACATGACGCGTTAGAGAAGCTTTAAGCGGGAAACACATCACAATCTTTACAAACGGACATTTTGTAGTCTACTGATATACTGAGGTGTGTGAACGCGTAGCAGTGGTGTAGTGTACCCGGGCTTCTCGGAGATGAATTAAACGACGACACTAGTTTACTCACTAAGTTTATTAAATATAATATACAGTCACAAGATGTGAAGTTTACTACTTCAAATTCTTACTGACTATAATCGTGTTTGCACGGCTAAATTACCTAATTCACCTCCCCTCCTAGAAGATCATTGAAAGGACCTAATGATTATTGTCCTTTAATTGGGCTAGCCGTGGACTTCGTCTAAGTGGGGTTTTCTCTGTTACCACAGGTTGTGGGTCTACTGTTTCCATTTCTACATATACTTCCTCCAAGTCCAGCCCTTTATCAACACTTTTTATACTCTGTCTTTGTGAACATGTTAATGAGAATATTTGGTTAACCCTATGTTTACGTCTCAACACTCTATATACTTTATACAGGATATAGATTCCAACAAACTTTAGGACTGTTAACAAACAATACACGAAATATGAGTTCTGAAAGAGATTCATGGACTCGGCATTATTTATTTGATCCTTCAGTTGGCTCAACTTCTGGCTTGCCATTTCCAGACTTTCAGTATCTAAATTGTTGCTGTGCAACGGAGTAACTTTAAAGGTTGATGTATTACTTTTGTCTGAGGGACAACAATCTTCCTGTTATATGTCGAATGATGGAAAGTCTAGGTTTAAATTATTATCATCGTCGCTTAGAATTTTATTTCTGGCTTTCAAAATCGCTGTGGTCGTAAAGTGTCTGCAGTTGTTAGGTAGAGTGATAACGCCAGTGTCTTGCATTGTATAGTCTCGCGGAACTTCCGGTTTGCAATTCAGTGTGGCTTCAACCTTGTTAGTGATAACATACAGCTAACTGTTCTGACTAATTAATGGATGGAAGATTTCATTTTTAGATTGGGATTTCCTGACGTCACGTGATTCAAGAATTTCTTCGTGTTGAACTAAGAGTTGAACCTCGCACAGAGTTAGCAATAGTTTTTGTAGGTTATGTAAAATCTTGTTGGTTATTCTGTATTGGAAGTGAGATTACCTTAAACAACTCAAAATTGTCTTGCGTTATTAAAGGATTCGAAATTTTAAAAATAATGAGTTTGTTAGTAGCGTAGTATTTAATAGATTAGACAGACATAAGGTCTTTGACATTTGACAGTACTACTCCTTTTATAAAGTGAGTTGCTGGTGGTAAATGAACTGGTGCTTTTGACAAGGTATGGATATATTGTTCGACGGTTATTATCATAGGGTGTATAACGTCGGATTTTGAGAAAAGATATGCATTTATTGCTGTTGCATATTCGTTATTTAATTAGTTTATGATGAGCCAAAGACGTACAAGGTGCTAGTCGATTTCCTGTGTGAGTTCTAAGTTAAAATATTTCAATTCTTGGTTTGATAGTGCCTTTTGAAATTTGTAGAACTTATCATTAAAGATTTAGTTATTTTTATTCACATTAGTGAGAGATGAGTTGAAATTTTGAATCGTACTATCTACAATTTGGATCTGTTCTTTTAAGAGATGACAGGTGTTCTTCGTTTTTATTAAGTTTATTAATATTTTGCTCATAGTACTCCGCGTCGTCATTATCTAGAGTTACGAATAACTGTTTGAAGACGTCTTTTGAATCTGGGGTGTTCCAAGATAGCGTTTAACGATAATTGTTCTTAAATTATTCTTAAAGTTGAATTACAGTTGACCATTCGTGTGTAATTAAACCATGCGCACAATTCGACAGTTTTCTTATAAATGCCTTCCACCATATGTAATTTAGTTTCGAATGTTTCTATATTTATGTGAGTGATGACGTCCCATGTCTGGTCAAAATATTGAAAGTTTCCTAACCTTTCGAAGTATAGGCCGGGTGATTTCGTGATGGGTGCTATCCGTAAAGGTGTTGCGTCCATGCAAGATGTTACAGAGAATGATGGCAACAAAAATTTGATCATCCTGATCAATGATGAGATTCTTGTTTTCTTGATTGATTTGAGGTTCTTGATTTTCTGTGGCATCTTGACCTTTTGAGGTTCTTGATTTGGGTATTTGATTTTCTGATGTTTCTTACCCATTTGAGGTTCTTGATTTAGGTATTTGATTTTCTGGGTGAGCTGGTAATGGTTGCGTTTTTCCTTTCCTTGGAACACTTGTTCTTGATGGTAATTCCTCGGTTTGACGAGGTTCTTCTAATTACCATCCCACTTCTGACACCAATTTTTATGTAGTGATCCGGGCTTCTCGGAGATGAATTAAACGACGACACTAGTTTACTCACTAAGTTTATTAAATATAATATACAGTCACAAGATGTGAAGTTTACTACTTCAAATTCTTACTGACTATAATCGTGTTTGCACGGCTAATTTACCTAATTCACCCCCCTCCTAGAAGATCATTGAAAGGACCTAATAATTATTGTCCTTTAATTGGGCTAGCCGTGGACTTCGTCTAAGTGGGGTTCTTTCTGTTTCCACAGGTTGTGGGTCTACTGTTTCCATTTCTATATCTACTTCCTCCAAATTCAGCCCTTTATCAACACTTTTTATACTCTGTCTTTGTGAACATGGAAATGAGAATATTTGTTTAATCGTATGTTTACGTCTCAACCAACACTATATACTTTATACAGGATATAGATTCCAACAGACTTTAGGACAGTTAACAAACAATACACGAAATATGAGTTCTGAAAGAGATCCATGGACTCGGCATTATTTATTTGATCCTTCAATTGGCTCAACTTCTGGCTTGCCATTTCCAGACTTTCAGTATCTAAGTTGTTGCTGTGCAACGGAGTAACTTTAAAGGTTGATGTATTACTTTTGTCTGAAGGACAACAATCTTCCTGTTATATGTCGAATGATGGAAAGTCTAGGTTTAATTTATTATCATCGTCGTTTGATATTTTATTTTTGGCTTTCAAAATCGCTGTGTTCGTAAAGTGTCTGCAGTTGTTAGGTAGAGTGATAACGCCAGTACCTTACATTGTATAGTCTCGCGGAACTTCCAGTTTGCAATTTAGTGTGGCTTCAATCTTGTTAGGAATAATATACAGCCAACTGCTCTGACTAATAAATGGATGGAAGATTACATTTTTAAATTAGGATTTCCTGACGTCACGTGATTCAAGAATTTCTCCGTGTTGAACTAAGAGTTGAACCTCGCACAGAGTTAGTAATAGTTCTTGTAAATTTTGTAGGTTATGTAAAATCTTGCTGGTTATTCTGTATTGGAAGTGAGATTACCTTAAACAACTCAAAATTGTCTTGCGTTATTAAAGTATTCGAAATTTTTAAAATAATGACTTTGTTTAGTAGCGTAGCTTTTAATAGATGAGACAGACATAAGGTCTTTGACATTTGACAGTTCTACTCCTTTCACAAAGTGAGTTGCTGGTGGTAAATGAACTAGTGCCTTTGACAATGTTTGGATATATTGTTCGGCTGTTATTATCATAGGGTGTATAACGTCGAATTTTGAGAAAAGATATGCATTTATTGCTGTTGCACATTCGTTATTTAATTCGTTTATGATTGATGGTTTGATAGTGCCTTTTGAAATTTGTAGAAATTATCATTAAAGACTTTGTAATTTTTATTCGCGTTAGTGAGAGATGAGTTGAAATTTTGAATCGTACTATCTACAATTTGAATCTGTTCTTTTAAGAGATGCTGAGGTGTTCATCGTTTTTGTTAAATTTATTAATTTTTTTTTTCTCATAGTACTCCACGTCGTGATTGTCTAGGGTTCCGAATTACTATTTAAAGACTAAACCAACTCCGTAAATAAGACCTCTTTTGAATCTGGGATGTTCCAGCATAGCGTTTAACGATATTTGTTGTTGTTTTACATGCGGAAGAACTTCTTCTATTATTCTTAAAGTTGAATTACAGTTGACGGTTGTTCGACGGTTATTATCATAGGGTGTATAACGTCGGATTTTGAGAAAAGATATGCATTTATTGCTGTTGCATATTCGTTATTTAATTAGTTTATGATGAGCCAAAGACGTACAAGGTGCTAGTAGATTTCCTGTGTGAGTTCTAAGTTAAAATATTTCAATTCTTGGTTTGATAGTGCCTTTTGAAATTTGTAGAACTTATCATTAAAGATTTTGTTATTTTTATTCACATTAGTGAGAGATGAGTTGAAATTTTGAATCGTACTATCTACAATTTGGATCTGTTCTTTTAAGAGATGACAGGTGTTCTTCGTTTTTATTAAGTTTATTAATATTTTGCTCATAGTACTCCGCGTCGTGATTATCTAGGGTTACGAATAACTGTTTGAAGACGTCTTTTGAATCTGGGGTTTTCCAACATAGCGTTTAACGATATTTCTTCTTAAATTATTCTTAAAGTTGAATTACAGTTGACCATTCGTGCATAATTAAACGATGCGCACAATTCGACAGTTTTCTTATAAATGTCTTCCACCATATGTAATTTAGTTTCGAATGTTTCTATATTTATGTGAGTGATGACGTCCCATGTCTGGTCAAAATATTGAATGTTTCCTAACCTTTCGAAGTATAGACCGGGTAATTTCGTGATGGGTGCTATCCGTAGAGGTGTTGCGTCCATGCAAGATGTTACAGAGAATGATAGCAACAAAAATTTGATCATCCTGATCGATCGATGTTGTACACAAGAAGAGTGCGACTTCTAGGTTTGATGAGATTCCTGTTTTCTTGATTGATTTGAGGTTCTTGATTTTCTGAGGTTTCTTGCCATTTTGAGGTTTTTTATTTATGTCTTGGATTTTCTGGATGAGCTTGGCCTGGTCGCGTTTTCCCTTTCCATGGAACACTTGTTGTGGATGGTAATTCCTCGGTTTGATGATGTTCTTCTAATTACCATCCCACTTCTGACACCAATTTTTATGTTGTGACCCGGGCTTCTCGGAGATGAATTAAACGACGACACTAGTTTACTCACTAAGGTTATTAAATATAATAAAAAATATATATGTAAAAATATAATATACAGTAACAAGATGTGAAGCTTACTGCTCTCAAAAGATTGATTAAACTTTGAGCCTTCTTTGTTACAATAATTAGTGGTTCTTGAGTACAAGTAATCTTCCGGTGCAAACAGTATAATGGATAACTAATGCTATGCTATATCTCAAATAATATTATTTACTATACATATATAAACAGATTAACAGTCATATGGCGAGGTCGGGAATACTTCTTAAGTACATGTAAACTAATAACAATTCAATACATCTAGTTTCTTACATTTAATTTATACTTAAAACTAACAGTAACAGTAGTAAAATATATTAGCGAAGAACATGAGGTCATCACACGTTGTTTTGAATGTTGAGGCAAGCCTTCTTCGCAGCTATATCCGGAAGTAGCGAGATATTTGACTGTAAGTCACAGTCAAATCAGTTCCGGGCTCAACAACCTGATAACGTGTATTAAAACTTTTAGCAAATGAAACTATCTCTTCTTCACCATTTTCTTTAACATATTTTTTAACAAATACAGCAAAGAGTTCGATTTGAACTTTAAGGCACTTATCATCAGGTTGATGTCGTCGTACAAGTTCACTGAACTGAGTCTGCATCCTATTCAGATACACTGTTATACATCTTCATTTGTCTTCGAACAATTAATTTTATAACTCAGCACTGGGTTTTTATAGCAGGTTGTTAACCGTTCAACCTCTTTATTGATTGTATGGGTATGATGAGTCCGAACTTGACATTCGTACGCACTATCTCTAGTGTGAACACTTGAGACATGACGCGTTAGAGAAGCTGTAAGCGTGAAACACTTATCACAATCTTTACAAACGAACATTTTGTAGAGTCTACTGTAGTGTACCTGGGCTTCTTGGAGTTTTTAATTAAACGACGACACTGGTTTACTCACTAGATTTATTTTAAATGTAATACGATATACAATTAGAAGATGTGTAGTTTACTGCTCTCGAATTCTTACTGATTACTATCGGATTTGTATGGCTAATTTATATGGTGAAGAGTAATTAATACATTGGACTTTCTTTGTTACAATTAAATGTGATTCTTGGGTACAAGTAATCCTAGGGTACAATAGTCTAGTGGATAACTAATGCTAATGTTACATCTCAAATAATACAATCTATTATACGTATACAAACAAATCAACAGTCATGGCGACCATGGGTCGGGAATAGTTCCTAAGTATATGTAACTAATAATAATTCAATACATACAATATCCTATATTTAATGTATACTTAAAATAATGATAACAATAGAAAAACAAATTAGTGGAGAACACGGGTTCATCACACCTCCCCTCCTAGAAGATCAATGAAAGGATTTAATAGTTGCTGTCCTTTAATTGAGCTACTCTGGGGCTTCGTCTGAGCGGGATTTCTTCAGTAACAGGTTGTGAGTCTATCGCTTCCATCTCTACGTCTACCTTCTCTAAATCTACCTCCCTGTCAACACTTTTTATGCTATGTCTCTGAGGACATGACAATGAGAATATACGTTTGAAATTATATTTACGTCTCAATACTTTATATATCCTATACAGGATATAGATAGCGGCAAACTTTAGGACCGTCAGCAAACAATATACAAAGTATGAGTTCCGAAAGAGGTCTGTGGATTCGGCGTCATTTATTTGGTCTCTCAATTGACTTAACTTATGGCTTGCAATCGCCAGACTTTCGGTGTCTAAGTTGTTGATGTGTAATGGGATAACCTTGAAGGATGATGTGTTGCTTTTGACAGAGGGACAACAGTCTTCTTGCAGTATGTTAAAAGATGGAAAATCCAGATTCAAATCATTTTCAGTGTCATTCGACAGCTTATTTTTGGGTTTCAAAATCGCCGTATTTGTAAAAAGTCTGCAGTTGTTTGGTACAGTAACAATGCCAGTACCCTGCATTGTATAATCTCGGGGTATTTCTAATTTACAATTCAATGTGGCTTCGATTTTGTTGGGAATAACATATAGCCAACTGTTCTGGCTAATCAGTGGGTGAAAGATTTCATTCTTAAATTTCGATTTCCTGATGTCACATGTTTCAGGGATTTCTCTGTGTTGAATCAAAAGTTTAACTTCACATAGGGTTGTAGTTCGCGTAAATTTTGTAGGGTTGGTTTGGAGACAAACATAATGGTTCTGGTAAACGGTTTTACAGGCACTGAGATCGTCAAGGGGGACATAATTTGTTCGCGAGTCGGAGATTGATATGTATTTGAGTTGGGGCAAAATAAATAAAAAGTCTTGTTGGTTATTTTGTATCGGTAATAAGATTATCTTAAACTATTCGAAGTTATCCTGTGTTATTAAAGGGTTAGAGATTTTAAAGATAATAAGTTTATTAGTTGCATAGCTTTTGATGGATGCGACTGACATAAGGTGTTTGACGTTCGATAGTTCTACTCCTTTTACGAAGTGCGTTGCTGGTGGCAAATGAATCAATGCTTTTGATAAGGTTTGAATGTATTGCTCAGCGGTTATTATTGTAGGGTGTATGACATCAGATTTCGAAAAGAGGTATGCGTTTATAACTGTTGCGTATTCATTTTTTAATTCATTTATAATGAGCGAAAGACGTGCAAGATGTTCATCGATTTCTTGCTTGAGCTCTAAGTTAAAATAATTTGATTCTTGCGTTGATAGTGCTTTTTGAAATTTATAAAAGTTGTCGTTAAAGATTTTATTATTTTTATTTGCGTTAGTTAGGGATGAATTGAAGTTTTGGATCGTACTGTCTACGATTTGAATTTGTTCCTTTAAGAGGTGACTGAGGTGTTCCTCGTTTTTGTTAAGTGTGTTAATAATTTCCTCGTAATACTCCGCGTCACGGTTATCAAGGGTTCCGAACAATTGTTTAAACACTAAACCGACTCCGTTGATAAGTCCTCTTTTAAACCTAGGGTGTTCTAGCATAGTATTCAATGAAATTTGCTGTTGCTTTACGTGGGGAAGAACTTCCTCTATTACTTTTAAGGTTGAATTGCAGTTGACTATTCTCGTATAATTGAATGATGCACACAGTTTAACAGTTTTTCCATAAATGTCTTCTACCATACGTAGTTTGGTTTCGAAAGTTTCAACGTTGATATGAGTGACGATGTCCCATGTTTGATCAAAGTATTGGATATCTCCTAGCCTCTCGAAATACAGGCCAGGTGACTTTGTGATGGGTGCTACCTGAAGAGGTGTTGCGCCCATACATGATGTTATAAGGAATGATCTGGAAGAAAAGCACGTTTCAGGCGATTGTTATGAACTGTCACGTGTTTCTTTTTAATGAGTATTGTGGTGTTGACATTTGAATTTATTTTTACGACCTTGTAGGGTCCTACATATGAAGCGTTCAATTTCTTTGATAGGTGTTGCTTCCCGTCTAACAAATATACTAAATCACCAATCTTCAAATCCAAATTTCTGACGTTCTTATCATATGCTGTTTTGTTATTAATTTTTGAATCTATTAAGTTTTCTCTGGCCAATTGATGGGATTTCTGGAATTTGAGTTTAAGGTCGTCTAGGTAATTGTCATAAGTATATCTAAATGTGGGGTTTGTGGTTAGTGAGCTTGGTGTTACCGGTTTATAACCGAATATTAGTTCGTAAGGTGTAAACTTAGTCGAAGAATGAACGCTGGTGTTAAAAGAATGGATCGCAAAGTCAATCCACTCGTCCCAGTCTGTTTGATTGATATTAATGAAATGTTTTAAATATTCCGCAATTGTATGATATGACCTTTCCAATGCGCCATTTGTTTGAGGGTGGTAAGCTGTAGTTCGAAGGGTCTTGATTTTAAAGAGTTTAGCGACTTCGGCGAAGAAGTTTGATGTAAACTCTCTGCCTTGATCTGTTAGTATGGAATTCGGAATACCGTAGTTACAAACAAACTCTGTACGAACAATTTTGCGATTGTTGGTGCGTCATGTTGTGGAATAGCGTAGGCTTGTGTGAATTTCGTCAAATCGTCCTGTAGAGTTAAGATATATTTGTTCCCTGTTTCAGTCATTGTGATGGGTCCCACAATATCGAGAGAAACTCGTTCGAAAGGCTTCTGCGCCGTTGTTGTAATTTCCATTGGTTGTCTATTTTTCTTTCTTACCAGTTTGTCTTTCTGGCAGACTTCGCAGCACTTCACAAAGTTGAGAATGTCGTTCTTCATGTTGTGCCATTTGAAAGTGGACTTGATGCGTTTGTACGTTTTATGGAATCCTGAGTGACCTCCTGTTGGTTTGCAATGGTATTCTTGGAGTATCGTGGATATTTCTTCTTTTGAGGGTTCCATCAAAACATCATGATAAACATTTACTGTTATTTTAGTACCTTGGAATATACATCGGACGATCATTCTGATCTGATTCCATCGCAGTTTATCAGATCCGGCACCCAATCGGGGTATACTTATTGATTTAAGATCCTTTGAAATCAAATCTTCATTGAGCTGCAACAACACGTGAAACATCTCTTTGTAATCGGCTTCGTCCCAGTTATTGATTTTATGGATTAAATAGTAGACGGTGTTATCAGATTCTTGAAGCGATGATATGGATCCTGTCTTTAAGTCCTTATTTCGTAGCGACTCTATGTGGTTGAATTTTTCGCATATTAATTTTAGTGGTGGTTCGGATGCGATTAGGTCTTCGCTAATGCAGATGGCAACGTTGTCTTTTGCATCTGTTATCTTTCCATCATGGTCAATGACTTGGTTGCAGATGATAATTTTGTTTTTACTGGCTTCGATAAAGGAGTCGTAAGTTTTGACTTCAGGTTGGGAATTGATATGACAAATCTCTGTTTCTGGGAGTTTGATTCTACTTAAGGTGTCGGCATTTTGGTTTCTTTTTCCAGGACGATATTCAATCTTATAATCGTATTCCTCCAGGGTCAGTCTCCATCGAAGAAGTCTGGAACTAGGGTCGTTCACACTCTCCAACCATTTCAGTGGACGGTGATCTGAAAGAATTGTGAATTCTCTTCCGTAAATGTATGGTCTGAAGTGTTTGACTGACCAAACCACAGCGAGCAGCTCGCGTTCTATCGTACTATAGTTGCTTTCGCTTTTATTCAGGATTCTGCTGGCATATGCTATGGGTTTGTCTTCTCCTGGTTTTCCTTGGGATAGGACTGCTCCTATTGCGAAATTACTTGCGTCCGTGGATAGATAAAATGTTTCCTTGAAATCTGGGTATCTCAACAATGGCTCTGATGTTAAGATACTTTTTATCTTTTCGAATGATTCCTGTTGCATACTAGTCCAGTTGAATGGACAATCCTTCCGTAGGAGTTTGGTGAGAGGTTGTGATAGTTTGGCTAACTCCGGAATGAATCGTCGGTAATATCCGGCTAGTCCCAGGAACGCTCTGATGTCTTGTTGCGTCTTCAAGATTGGGTAGTTCGCTACAGCTGAAACCTTCTTTGGGTCTGGTTTCACACCTTGATCGGTAATGAGGTGTCCAAGATACATGACTTCGCGTCTGAGGAATTCGCACTTATCTGGTTGGATTTTCAGGTTGTACTGTTCCAATCTCTGGAATACTTCGCTCAACCTTTGGTTATGGGTTGCTAGATCTCCTCCATGAATTACAATGTCATCTAAGTAGACGAAACACCTGTAATTTTGGATTCCCGTTAAAACTGTGTTCATCAGTCGCTGAAAGGTTGCTGGAGCGTTCTTCAATCCGAAAGGCATCCTGTTAAATTGGTAGTGTCCAGTACTCGTAGAAAATGCCGTCTTCTCTGCATCTTTGGGATCCATCTTGATTTGGTGGAACTCCGCAGTAAGGTCGATTGTTGAGAAATATTTGGAATGTCCTAATTGATCCAAGATTTCGGTGATGTTTGGCAAGGGAAAGGAATCGCTGATACTTATATTGTTCAGTTTGCGGTAGTCTATCACGACTCTCCATTTCTTCGCTCCCGATGCGTCCAGCTTCTTTGGAACAATCCAGATCGGTGAATTCCAAGGTGATATACTTGGTTCGATTACACCTTGATCCAGCATTTTCCTCATCTGTTTCTCCACTTCTTCCTTATGTACTTCAGGGTACCTGTAGGTTTTCGTGTGGATAGGCATGGGTGAAGTTGTTGGGATTTTGTGTGATAAGGCATCCGTGCTAGAGAATACGTCACCTTCCAGGAAGAAGAGATCATTGTATTCTCTACATATTTCGATGATAGATTTCTTCTCCTCTGCGTTAAGATGGTTTAAACGTAATGTTTCCTCTAGTCGTTCCAACCTGTTCGGTGAGGAGTTCTGTGTTGTGACTGCTATGTTAACCGATCTCGTTACTTGATCCTGCGATTGATTGAAGTCGTGTAGAGGCTCTGCGTATACATCGATTTCTCGGAGTTTGATGCATTCTTCAGTAGTGTTGAGCACAGTGGTTAAAGCTTTTTGGTTCGAGTTGATTTTGATTATAGATTCACAGATGAAGACACCTTTACATATTTCGTATTTTGGGACAATAGCTTCGGTTTGCAATTGTTTTGAATTAATAACGTTCACTCTTACGACTGTTTCAGATCTGGGTTTAATTATGCGTTATTCATCATCATTGCTAGATTTAGAATTTAATGTTGAATTTGAGTTAATGAGGATTGGTAGACACTGGATTGGAAGTGTGCTACCTTGAAATGATATTTCATCTGTTGCGTAATTAATGACAGCTTCGAACTTCTTCAGTAAGTCGTTGCCGACTATACCGTCGAATTCGATCGGAAAATCGTCGGAGACGATATGAAAAATATGGTTGATTTTGTTATCGGAGTTTAGGGGAATGTTAAAATGGCAATATCCTATCGTTTTAAGAGAATTATCATTACTGGAGTCAATACCTTTTAGAACTATGATGTCATCCTCACAAACAAATGTATCAGGAGATAGGTGTTTATGCTTAATTAGGCTGACATTAGCTCCGGTATCTAATAGAAATGATGATTCATCTTTATGAAGTTGGGGTATTTTAGATAACTGGATGTATGACTTAACGGGTTTAGACAATAATGTATAGATTCGACCTATTTGGTTTGTACGTTCCTCGGCACGGTCGCTTACTGAGGCGCTTTTGAGTTTAAATTTTGTTTTTTGTTATTGTTGTATTCCCGTTTCCTACATTCCGTAATTACATGACCGTTCTTTTTGCAATAGCGGCAAAACTTGGAGTTATATGATGCGTTATTCTGACTGAATGAGTTTGTTGGCCCTTGTTGGCTCCTATTTGGTTGATAGTGTGAATTTGATGGTTTATCGTGATCAACTTGATTAATTGACCGATAATTTGGTTTATTTCTACAGTTATATGGGGAATGACCCGGTTTATGACAAATATTGCAGTTTTTAGCGTAATTTGTATTGATATTTTGGTACTTTTGGATATCGATTTTGGACTTCAACTGTTGTTCTTCCTCAATAGCAAGAGATATAGCGTCTTCTAAAGTTTTTGGGTTTTGAGATTTTACTAGAATTACTAATTCCCTATTTAGTCCCGTTAAAAACACATTTAGGACTTGGTTTTTCAACATTTGTACACATGCATCTCTACCTTCCCTTGTCAAGTTATCGTCCAAAGCGTTCAACAACTTAACATAACAATTTTCGATCTTATTGGAAAATGACATGACGCTTTCGATGTGACCTTGTTTTAAGGAATTTAATTCAAGTTGCCACTGAGCCATAGTCCTCTTTTCGGAATATGCGTTTAGTAAATGACTTTTTAATGTGGACCATTCGTTAAATGTCCTATTCCTAATTAGTGCCCTAGCATTATCTGTTAATTTAGTTCCAATAATTGATAAAAGAATGGATTTGAGTTCGGGTTTTACTAGTCGCATTGCTTCTGAGCAATTATCTAAAAATTCGTGCAATTTGGCTTTGTTGCCATCAAATTTGAATAACATCTTTTCTGCTACCTCTAATGATATGTGTTGCATTGGTTGATTTAGAGAGTCATTGGAGGAAGTAGTAGAAGTAGTTGGACTCATCTTAGTTTCGATAATATTTGATTTATGATAAAATTAGATTTAAGTGTTCGAGGTTTGAATTTTGGAGTAAGATTTTAAGAATTTGAACTAATGATCTTGACTTAGACCTAGATTCGAGATTTCAAATATGCGAATAAGCGTTCTCACGATTAAAATGATGTAGAAGAAGAACAATATGTCAACCATTAATTTAATGGTTTGATTACACAAGAATGTAAGCGAGTAAGATATAGCGAGACAGTAATAACGAGTTAGAATTAAGACTTACAGTAGTAAAATTGTGATCATCTTGATCGATTGCCGTTGTATACGAGAGGAGTGTGACTTCTAGAGGTTGACGAGGTTCTTGCTTTCCTGAGGTTCTTGTCCTTCTGAGGTTCTTGATTTCTGAGTGAGCTGGTCCTTGATTTTCTGAGATTCCTGATTTTCTGAGATTCTTGATTTTCTGAGATTCTTGATTTTCTGAGATTCTTGATTTTCTGAGTGAGCTGGTCCTTGATTTTCTGAGATTCCTGATTTTCTGAGATTCTTGATTTTCTGAGATTCTTGATTTTCTGAGATTCTTGATTTTCTGAGTGAGCTGGTCCTTGATTTTCTGAGATTCCTGATTTTCTGAGATTCTTGATTTTCTGAGATTCTTGATTTTCTGAGATTCTTGATTTTCTGAGTGAGCTGGTCCGGTCGCGTTTTCTTCCTTCCTTGGGACACTTGTTCGTTTTCGATGGTAATTCCTCGGATTAATGAGGTTCTTCAAATTACCATCCCACTTCTGACACCAATTTTTGTAGTGTACCTGGGCTTCTTGGAGTTTTAATTAAACGACGACACTGGTTTACTCACTAGATTTATTTTAAATGTAATACGATATACAATTAGAAGATGTGTAGTTTACTGTTCTCAAATTCTTACTGGTTAGTATCGGGTTTGTATGGCTAATTTATATGGTGAAGAGTAATTAATACATTGGACTTTCTTTGTTACAAATAAATGTGATTCTTGGGTACAAGTAATCCTAGGGTACAATAGTCTAATGGATAGCTAATGCTAATGTTACATCTCAAACAACACAATCTATTATACGTATAAAAACAAATTAACAGTTATGGCGACCATGGGTCGGGAATAGTTCCTAAGTATATGTAACTAATAATAATTCAATACATACAATATCCTACATTTAATGTATACTTAAAATAATGATAACAATAGAAAAACAAATTAGTGGAGAACACGGGTTCATCACACGTGAAACACTTATCACAATCTTTACAAACGAACATTTTGTAGAGTCTACTGATACACTGAGTTGTGTGAACGCGTAGCAGTGGATATATAATAAGACTTTCTAATGTGATAACTTAATAATGACTACCGTTAATCGGATTTATTGGATCTATATTATAATAATAATAATAATAAATAATAATAATATATCTATGCCTATATTTACCCACAGTTATGTACATACCACCATTTTGTTACCTAGTTGTTTAACTTATTTTAATTTGTATTAGATTTAACTCTATTTCATTTCATTGATGCTAAAAATGTAATAAACCACTTATCTCAACGGCGAAGAAAGATTTCTACCGACCCCAAACCGTTGGTAAAAGCACCCCGGTTTGGGTAAATGTTTCCCTTACTTGTCAGGTGAAGTGCAGCAACTCGGAATAATAATAATAATAACGTATATTTGCCCAACAGGTCACCCCCAATTACAGGACAAGCGATAATCAATATAAACAATAATAAAGAGTAATAAGAAAATATATAAGTATAAAACAAAAGACAAAAGACAATAAAGTAATAATGTAATAGCAGGATAATACAAAGTAAATTATGTAAATATAATATAAGTGATGGTGTTGATCAGCACCTTCAATATACAAAAAAAAACAACAACCAACACATTCGCACAACAAAAGAAAGTAAACAGGATATAATTGGTACTATCTCCGCGCGAAAAAGTCATGTTCTTTCGAGTTTGCACAGCGGCACATCGCGGACACCGGCGAACGCTCCAACACATTTGTGCGGGCTCTCGGCAAGTGGAAGCCATGCACAACCCTCGCCGTTGGTCGCAGCACCCGAAGTCCTACCCGCGACAGAAGGTAAGGACAATCAATGTCACCTAGAACCAGCCTTCCAAGAACGTTCATCCTATGCAGGTCTCGTCTGTCCGTTGATGACTCAAGGTCAAACTGTGCCTCCACCCCACCAAGATCAGCACCTCTAGGTGGATACTGGCCAAAAGTTCGCAGGAACATACACTTAAGGAAGCGACGGTGGATGAAATCAAGACAAGACTGGTGGCTGGCATAATATGGACTCCAGATAATGCAGGCGTACTCCAGTCTGGATGCAATAAAGCTTATGTACAGTGTCCTCATCGCTGCCACATCTGTAAACTCTCTCGTAGCACGCAAAATAAATCCCAGCAATTTTCCTGCAGAGACACACAAGGCGGTAATGTGGGGCACAAATGTCAATGCTGAATCAAATATAACTCCCAGATCCTTAACAGTATTCAGCCTTGGAAGAGGAACGCCATTAATAAGATACCGCTGCCACAACGGAACCGTACTCTTGGTATAAGTGACAACGGTGCATTTTGACTCGCTGATCCTAAGGTCCTAAGTCCTGATCCTAAGTGTTTCACCAGTTAGAAATCATATCAAGGTCCTTCTGCAGCCTCTCAGCGTCCGCGCTGCAACGGACGACAGAATAGATTTTTATGTCATCGGCATAAGCCAAAGCCGGGAAGGTTAACGATAACAACAAGTCATTTACAAACAAATTAAACAACAAAGGGCCAAGCACCGATCCCTGTGGGACTCCAGATGACACACTAAACCTTACGACCTTACAACTTAAAGCCGTATATAGCATATACGCAGGAACATTAGTTGATGGCATATTAGCTATTACACAGATTAAGATATAAATAAGCAGTAGTTTCTAATCTGCACCTAAAAGACCTTCTAATGTGATCACTTAATAATGACTATTGTTAATCAGATTTATCCCTAAATACCTAATTAGCTAACTCAATCTATTATAGGTACTTAGAACTAAATCTTAATCACATTCAAATTCCTAAAAACCACTATGATCTAAGTAATAATACAGACCTCCGAAAAATTGTATTTTACCCTGTTTACTATTTCATCCTTTATCAATGTTACGTAAGAGTGTATCTAGCAATTATTGTTAAATTTGCTATATTATACTATCTCTTATTACGGGTCTAATATATATTGATCGAATCCCATTCTATACCGACGAGCGTTTTTGAGTTGAAGGTTCATAGTTGACGGCTGAATGCTTATGGCTGGCGGCTGAAGGATGATCTAGTACCTGCTCTATTAATTACACTACTTATGTGATTAGTGGATTAGTTGCGATTGAGTTTAGTAATATTGGAGATGTCTTGTCCCTTTGGCTGGTGGATATCGAAGAGCTGTTGAGTTGTTGAATGATTGAAGGCGAGAATAGAACATGTCCAACCCCTCTGGTAGAGGATGAGCATGTGCTTCTTCAGTTTGTTGTATTCCTACCGTGGTGCTAGTTTTAGCGGTTGCTTAAACGGTCCAATTCGTGGTCACTTCCTTCTGTTATATTTGTAAATGAAACCCCGAGTTAACCTTTAACTGTTTATTATTTACTTTTTTATAAGGCTCGTTCGATGCTTGTAATGGAAAAGATATTGACGTGTCCTAGTTATGATGATGTGGCGATTCTTTGATAGTTGCAATTGTAGAAATTAGAGTTGAGGATTGGACACGTCGTATGGACTTATGGATATCGAAGAGTGTCTTGTTAACGGTTTTTGGTCGCAACTACAGTCTACTCCCACTCAACCTTCGACTGCAAGGACAACCAAGGCAATTATTAGTAGAACAATGAGAAAGTAGTCAAATTCCTTTACCAGCGTCGAACGAGTGAAAGCACATTTACAATACTATTTACAAATTTTCAAAATAACATAACTTACTAACTAATCATTTACCAATATTAAAACACGAAATATATACACAAATAAATAAAATAGTTTTTATGGAAACACGGTATACGAGGTATACAACAAGTTGTTGGACATGGAACTGTTCTTTATTAGATGTTAGATGTATTATAAGTCGAGACTAGAATTTACTCCCACTCAAGTTTTGATTGCAAGAACCACCAAAGCAATTATTAAGTATTTAACTTGAAAATTAACAAATTAACAGGCAAAAGGTGGTCAAATTCCTCTACAAGCGTCGTGAAAGTGAAAACACATTTACAATATTACTATTTACATATTAATAACATAACTTACATTAATTTACTGTAATTAAATCCTACCGACTGCGCCAATTAAAGATGTTTTGTCACGAAGATGTTTTTTTAAAAGGTTTATTAACACTCGTGGATAACTTACAATACTAATACAATAAGGCTATGAATAAAATATGAATAACGTCTTACACCAGCATAGACTGGGTCAAAGAGATACTGAGCTCCATTAGGATTAGTGGTCCTTAAATATAAGTCTTAATGCTATTTGTAATTGATTAAATGTACTGAATATCTATTTCTAATGATATTGGTGTTTACATATACTAGTCTAAACAGCTTAGTGACCTATGGTACTGTCTGGGTATTTTATATAACTATCCTACTGACTGCGCCAATTAAATCCTACCGACTGCGCCAATTAAAGATGTTTTGTCACGAAGATGTTTTTTTAAAAGGTTTATTAACACTCGTGGATAACTTACAATACTAATACAATAAGACTATGAATAAAATATGAATAACGTCTTACACCAGCATAGACTGGGTCAAAGAGATACTGAGCTCCATTAGGATTAGTGGTCCTTAAATATAAGTCTTAATGCTATTTGTAATTGATTAAATGTACTGAATATCTATTTCTAATGATATTGGTATTTACATATACTAGTCTAAACAGCTTAGTGACATATGGTACTGTCTTGGTATTTTATATAACTCTGACTAACTATTCACAATTATTACCGACACAAAATAAAATAGTTTTTATAAAGACCGCGGTATACAACAAAACAATATCACTCCGTCATAATCCAGATTTAGAATACCTATGCGTTGATTATTTTCATAGTTTCCCAAGTCAATAAATTATTTTGATTTTCTAGCATACCAGAGGACTGTTGTATTCCCTACCGTGGTTTTGTTTAAGCGGCTGCTTAAACTGTCCAGTTCGTGGTCTCTTCCTTCTCATAAGTTTAGTATTGAAACTCCGAAGAAACCATTAATTGTTTATTACTTAATAGTTTGTACAGCTCGTTCGATACTTGTAATGGATGGCTATTGACGTGTCCTAGTTATAATGATGTGGATGCTTTGATAGTTGCAATTTGTTTAAAGAGAGATTAAAAGTTGAGGATTGGACACGTCTTGTCACTTGGACGTATGGATAACGAAGAGACCCTTGCTAACGGTTTTTGGTCGCAACTAAAGTCTACTCCCACTCAACCTTCGACTGCAAGGGCCACCAAGGCAATTATTAAGTACTTATAAATCATAGTAAAATGGAACAAGGAGAAAGTGGCCAAATTCCTTTACATGCGTCAAACGAGTGAAAGCACATTTACAATACATACTACCTATTTACAAACTGACAAAATAACACAACTTACTGACTAACCATTTACCAATATTAAACAAAATATATATACAATGAAACAAAATAGTCTTTATGAAGGTTTCACAATACAATTTTATTGTAAATCAATCATCCAAAGAATAGATAAGCATGCAAATAGCTGTCACGGTTAAAAAACCGTAAGATAAACGACTCGAACTAAATCAATTGATGGCGTAATGCGTATAAAAGCCATCAGCGTGTTTATAAAATACCGGATCGCTTAGTACAAATTGACCGTTCAAGCTGTCTTTTTATATTCTTATTTACGAGGTCAATTCCGCGGTACGGCACCGCCTGAGTGTGGCTCTGTTGAAAATCAAACAATCTGACTCATGTTAATATATTGAAAATAAACGGTAAGTTATAAGGCGAGTGGTGCGTTGTAAATATTTACACGCCTTCGGTCGTATGGTTTCGGAAATAATCGAAGCAAGCGCCGCTGGAGAAACAAATTCTTTGGGTTTATTTTTAAGGCCACTCGAAATAGAATCGGTTGTATTCGGAAGGGGAGCCTCACTATAAAACCGCCGTGGTTATGTTCTGGCTAAATTGAGTGCTTTATATACCACTTTTTAAAAAAAATAGTAACGATTAATGAAACGTTAATGAGTTCGTACATAAATGTGTTATTCATCGTGTTCACGGTAATAGCCGATTTTGACTCAACCGAATGTCGAAATATTTATTGGTTGCAAGCAAAAAGTCAAATACGTCAATTTTTAATTATTAAAATATACATTTCTGTTAGGGATGGAACGAATCGGGCATCGGCCGGATAACCGGATACCGGATATCCGGCTAAACCTCAAAACAGGATACCGAATTATCCGGCCAAAATTCGGCCGGATACCGGATATCCGGCCATTGTCTACAACTGTACCGGCCGGATCTTTTTACCGAATTATCCGGCCAAGGTCCGGCCGGATACCGGATATCCGGCCATTATATAAAACCGGATCAGCCGAATCTTTACTGCAAATTGATTAAATCTTATTATTATTATTAGTATCATTAGACTAGGTTTTTAAAAACAACAATTTAGTCCTGTAGAAAATAGGTGAAGTTTGAAAGTTTGTTTATGCTCTTGGGTGTAAAAATTAAAAACTTCAGAGTTTCAGTATTCAGGTTTTTTTTGTATAGGTTTTAGACAATCCTGGATAACGATTACCTGTACAAATATTTCTCGTTTTTTCCTTTTTAAATTATTTTTGTTATTTAAGGGGCTTGCATTAGAAAGGGATAAAGAAGAAATTGAAATCGCTTAAAAAATAAGGTTGTTACACTCTTAAGTCGGACTGTAAAAGACAATAAATAATCTTGCCTGGCAACTGCGGTGGATTAATATAACAATTAAAATAAGAAAGAAGCCTGAGTCAATTTGATAATTCCACGAAGAAATCGTTTATGAACAGAATAATCTGGCAATAACGGTGAAGAAAAAATTACAACTTATTTCCAAACATGTCGATTATTGACCAATATTAATCAACTTCAGTGAGTTCCATTTTCACAGAGCAATTATTCAAAGCCAGAGCATTATTCAAGTCTTACTCAGAGCAATTCAGAAACATTACTTTTTACAAAAAATGATTTTTGTGTCGATTATTTCACGAATTAAAAAGATATCAGCACTATACTGCCGTGTTAAGTATTGAGGTCGTAACTGTAAATTTGTTTAGATTTTAGTTTTTTTCGATAAAATCTTAAGATTTCCGATTTTTTGCTGATATGTTATGGTTAAAAGATATAAGAACATGACAACCAATTAAAGAAAATCGTATTTGAACATTTCTATCTGCGAAGTGACAACACAATATATTCTTAAACACATTTTACAACTTTTGACAAACATAGATACATCTTGGTATTGGTTTAATAGCGTTGAGAGCAGTCGTAATAAATAAAACTATTTCATCCTTGCTGACGTTTCGATTTATTTGAAATCTTAATCATAGCTACAAAAATACAATTACATTAGAACTAAACTACATAAATTAACAAATAGCCTACTTTAGATGGGTGGAATTAAAACTTAAAACAGGACAATTAAAACTACGCATTCGCTTGCGGTTGACAGATGTAACATAATGACAAAATTCGAATCCCTCCACTTACATGTTCAAATAATGTTCTATCCTAGATCAATGTACGATAGGTTGTCTAACTTATGGTATAAAATCAAGTCGGTAAAGGCGAAATCATAATGGAGTAAATATTGCTCAAGTTATCGGTGTCAGTTCTTAAATTACATGTATTATTCGTCTTTTTAATATAAATCATCTCCTTTATGCATCTCTTCCTGTAACTTCTCTCTTTATCTACAATTTTTACGGTCTGAAAATCAAATGTATGCTTGTTTGTTACAGCATGGAGTGCAAGGGCGGTTTTTCCTTCTTATCCTTATTATTATCTTTGCAATCATTTTCATGTTGTTTTATTCTGTTTTTTAGTAACTGGTTAGTCTGTCCTAGATAAGCTACTTTTTTATTATACTATTTTATTCCTATCACCCAATAACACAAAAAATAGCTATAATCAAGAACTTAAAGCATAGAGCAGTTGAATTGTCAGAACCAGAATTCCATAGAAAGAATTTTCAAATTATCACTGAGTATCTTATGAAATGTAACTACCCAAAAGGCCTAATACACAGGGTATTGTATAATGAAAAATAGTGCAAGGAACAATGAAAGGTACCAGAACAACAATAGTGACAATAATGTAGATATAAAATATATGACTTTGCCTAATATCCCTGGCCTGACAAATAAACTGATTCATATACTAAAAACGAACTCTGTTAAAATTGTAACATATAATAAGAAACATCTAGGGAATCTGTATACAAATGTGAAAGATATGATTGAAAAAGAAAATAAGAGTGGATTAGTCTATAAGGTCGATTGTAAAAATTGTAGGAAATTCTAGGACAGACTAACCAGTTACTAAAAACAGAATAAAACAAAATGAAAATGATTGCAAAGATAATAATAAGGATAAGAAGGAAAAAACCGCCCTTGCACTCCATGCAGTAACAAACAAGCATACATTTGATTTTCAGACCGTAAAAAATTGTAGATAAAGAGAGAAGTTACAGGAAGAGATGCATAAAGGAGATGATTTATATTAAAAAAACGAATAATACATGTAATTTAAGAACTGACACCGATAACTTGAGCAATATTTACTCCAATGTGATTTCGCTTTTACCGACTTGATTTTATACCATAAGTTAGACAACCCATCGTACATTGATCTAGGATAGAACATTATTTGTACATGTAAGTGGAGGGATTCGAATTTTGTCATTATGTTACATCTGTCAACCGCAAGCGAATGCGTAGTTTTAATTGTCCTGTTTTAAGTTTTAATTCCATCCATCTAAGGTAGGCTATTTGTTAATTTATGTAGTTTAGTTCTAATGTAATTGTATTTTTGTAGCTATGATTAAGATTTCAAATAAATCGAAACGTCAGCAAGGATGAAATAGTTTTATTTATTACGACTGCTCTCAACGCCATTAAACCAATACCAAGTAATTAATTTTTGGAGCGATAAAAGAAGAATATAGATACATCTGTTCAAAACACGGCAGCATGGAAAAATTGTTATTTTATTTAGCTAGTATTTTTTTAGTAGATTATATATTTTTAATTGAATAATTAATAATATTGATTTATTACAATTAATGGTAGATATTATTCTTCAATATAAAAATTGATTTCATTTATTTTTAACAACATGCGAATTCTTATATCGGCCGAATTCTTATATCGAGATCCGGCCGGACCGAATATCCGGCAAACTGGCCGGATCAGCCGGACTATCCGGTCGGGCCGGATATCCGTTCCATCCCTAATTTCTGTGGAAAGATCAGTTCCGACCATCAACTCTCACTGTGTTATGACGTCATCAACACTTTTTTTAAATGGCAACCCCATTTTTTTCTCTCTGATTTTGGTAGATTATTTAATGGTCTAAATGGTATCGAAAACATTTTATGGCTTTACATGAGAAAATTTTCGAGACAAAGTCAATTCAAAATCACTTGAAACTATTGATAACTTTAGGAAAATAGCTTTTGAAAATTAAATGAAATTGCGTTTTGGTTAGAATTAATTACCCTGAAAACAAATCAGTGCTCTAAAATATTGTCTCGCTCAAAGTTATTGAAAAACTGGGGTCAAAGTGTAAAAAAACTGTATTTTTTACAGTTTTTAATATTTTCCATGAACATTTTTAATAATAATATTAAACAATTAACACAAAGAAGTCTTTCTGTCTTCATCGTTGTAAGTAAGTATGTTTAGCTATTCGTTAAGACATCACGTTGGTTATTTGAGGGTTAGACAACAAAATTAATTTGAATTAGTATACAAAACCAACATTAATAATAAATTTTTCCGCCTGTCAGACTTTTGCACAAATGGTTTTTATACAAAGATAGCCACAACCAAAGATAGTATTTAACTATCAATCTTAAAAGGTTGGCAAATATATTCATTAATAATGGTTAGTAACAACAAGCAAATCAAGAAACCCAAATTGCTCAATACTGATATTTTACATTTCGTCAAATTCCTGTTTTAACGCTATAAACAAGACATATTTTCAAAATTCAGCTCTCCGTTTAGGTTGTTTTCAACCTTTCCTTACACGTTCATAGCAATTGTTTGTTTTCATTTCTGTCGTGCAGTAAAGACACAGTAATATGTATAATAGCGCATATTCATCAACACTTGATTAACCTCGGAATCTTGTGTCCTGCTAGTGAATTTATTGTTGGTTTTCTAGTTCAATGATTATAAATAAATTTAGAACACACTGTATAACTTCCATAGCGCATGTGTAGACTTCTTGTATGTATATATACAGTATAAACCTTACATGAGCTCAAATCCCAGTAGATCCATTGTTAACTTTATGTGTTCAGTGCGTAGGTGTTTGCGCGTATAAGAGGGGACAAAGTTAATTCCAGGGTTAATTCTTAAAGCACGGTTCCGAATTTATCGCTTTGTGTTGATACAGCGCCATTTTCCCCCAGATTTTGGTCGAGAGCTATATGTACTAATTTCCGATACACCCGCGGGGTCTCTAAATTTTGCGATTATAAATCCCCCTCCCCTCAGTTGGCGAGGGCGATCCGCCAATTTGTTTACTCGAGTTCCTATCAGTCGGAAACCGCCAAATTGACCAGATAATTAGCGACGACGAAAATTTGCAACTGGTGATTGAATTATACCGACACGGAAAGAGGGACGGATGGAAAACGGTGTCGTTTTTAATATTTATAAGACGGAAAAACCAAGATTTCAATTCTCTGGAAAACACATGGTAATTTGAGGCTGATATAACAGTAGTTTGTGAAGAGTATAAGCTCGTTTGTTTAGTACATATTTTATTTTTTGTGTCCACTCTATACTTTGTTCAATAATTGATAATTATTTATTGTAGATTAAAATTAATTAATTCCAGAGGAGGTTTTGTTTTTCCCAAACTAAAATTATTCAAAATTACGTATTATAACAATTATTTATTTTTATAATATGTATAATATTATTGATTTGCTATTTAGTTGAGTTACCTATGTTTCATAACTGATGTTATGTGATAGTTTTTCTAAATAATAAAGTTTAAAATTATATCAGTTTAAAACTTGTTTTTTTTATTCTTTCAAACACTATTTATTTATTTAGTACTTAGGTTAGTTGAGTTTAGTTTAGTCAAGGTAAGTAAGTTCAATGAAATGTTGTAATACTTGTTGTTCAACTGTGCTTTGATATCATGGTTAGTTGTTGGAGTCGTAATATTTTTAATATTTGCACAATATGTGGCAAATAAAAAATACACATTACAATACGCATACCATATTACAATAATTTTCCGAAAAATATCATCAAGTGTGTTGCTACACATGTGTATTTAATACTAATAATCTTTATTGCCCAACAGGGAATTAATGCATAATTCCCAAAGTTACTTACTGAGTTATACCATTTTCAGAATAAATAAGCTACCAATAGGTCGAAAATTAAGTTTTTACTAGGAAAAGTTAATATTAGGGGCCTAATGTGAATCCAAAATTTGCACCCCTCACAAGAAGTTTGAGGAAGCTAGTTTTTATGACTTTATTGGAATCAAAATATAAATTTCTAGACATTTTTTCCTACCACTTTTGTAAGTTTCTTTTTAGATTTACACTTTAGAAACGAGAGCAGACAAAACCGGGGCGTACACAGGTATGTATATGTTACCGGCAAAGTACGTTATGCAGTCGTACCTAGGTTTACCTAGGCAAAGTCCGCATTGCCGGCCTACTTTAAGCAAAGTCCGAAATTATTCGATATTTTGGACATTGCCTACACTGTGGTACGACAATCTTAAGTTTGCCAAATGTGTAGCAGGCAAACTCCGAAGTAACCTGCCGCATTACTATCATACTGTCAATATTCTATGTACGAGTACGAGGCCCAGTTTGCGATAGAAGAAAAACAAATTAATTTGTATTAATAATTTATTGCCTCTTACAGAACAATCACAAATAAAATAAACTTTCATATTAAAAAATCTGATGTGGCCAGAGTTTATCACATGAGCCATATGAGTTTATCATACCATATATAAAATTAATAGTTTAGCTGCATGAGATTCTGTTGGATCGAGACCGGCCATGTCTGCAGTAAAATAAAACTACTAGAACTCAGATATTTTGATTATATTGACAGTAGGTATTGTCAAAACATCAGCGTTTGACACTACCTACTGTCATTAGAATCACAATATCTGACAAATCCTGGTTAACTAGTTTTAATGCAGTACGAGCGACCTCGATAAAATAGAATTTGCTCATGCAGCTAAACTATTAATTTTACCAAAAAATGTTATAGTCATAAATTATTCAGAATTTGCTTTACTTTAATTTATTATTTAACTATTTCGACGAAATTCCAGAAATGGTAGCTTATTTGCAGTTCCTTTGGACCCTTTTCAACAGAAAGCTTTTCAGCTCTAAGTTTGGTAATGAAACTTCTAAATACGAAGTTTCGTCCCGATACCTTTAGTAGTTTCTCCGGAATCGTCGCCACAAAAAAAGACGGGTACACACACAGATATTTTTTTTGTACCTTGGTCAAAAATTATTATAAATTCTATACATCTCAGATAGATGCAGTTGAGGCTGTACAAAGAAGATTCCTTAAATATATGTGCTTTAGGAGTGATGGGATATATTCTCCACGAGGAGTAGATGGCAGCCATCTTCTGGCCAGTGCATTGGAGGTGCGTAGAGGTTTGGCGTCTGTGTGGTTTCTTTGTGGTCTCATGCGTGGTCATGTTGATTGCCCCCTTATTCTGAGTAATATTTGTTTAAACGTACCGTACTTGAATACCCCTAGAACTAACATAATGAAATGTTCACCGATACATAGAATGTGCGACAATTTTAATCAGTTGCCTCAAGTGCCCGATTTATTTAGTGCATCCGTCTCATCAGTGCTGCGCTCTGTGGAAACACAGTATAATGTATTGTAAGAAAAGGGGGAAAATGTATCAATTACGATAGTCTTTCTTGACTTGGTTTGCATAATGTTGTGAATATTGGTTGTATTGTAATTCCTTGCTTATGTACGTACATATAATGTTGCTTGGGCGTGTGGCGGTTGTGGGATTATATTTGTAGGGTTGTAGGATTGATGTGTTACTTGTAGGTGCTATTGTCATTTAATACATTCTTGATTATTATTATATCATGTTATCATTAGGTAAATACTTTCTAGTATGTGTCCTTTTTTGGTATATCTGTATACTATTGGGCTTTAAATAAATTATTATTATTATTATTAAAAATGTTCAGGGGACCCAAAAAGACATATTTACTCTAAAATCAAAAAAATTTGTTTGGCACGATTACAATACTTTACATACTACGTATGATAAGGTAAAAAAAAAACAACTGAAAAAATTGAGGTATAATCAGAGACAACCTTAAAATCAGAGTGGTCTTTTTGGGTAGAATGAGGGCTTCTGCATGGTACACTTTTTACAGAGTACATATTATACAGGGACCGTTATACAATGCATTTAGTGTTAATTATGTCACTTATTAGTATAGGGTTTCGAATGGTGACACTTGGAATTGCATAAGAATTAGTGGTGCCTTTTTTTTTGGCACAGTTACATCTTTGAAACCCTTGCCCTCCAAATGAAAAACTGTGCCCACTAATTTCGCGAAGTGGTAGCTCTATTTTCGAGACGTCTTCAATTTTAAGAAATTGTTCCTTGCAACTTTGGATTTGGTTCCTTTTGAATTTCGGAGTTTGCCGGCTACACATTTGGCAAACCTAAGATTGTCGTACCACAATGTTGGCAATGTCCGAAATATCGAATAATTTCGGACTTTGCTTAAAGTAGGCCGGCAATGCGGACTTTGCCTAGGTAAACCTAGGTACGACTGCATAACGTACTTTGCCGGTAACATATATACAGGCGTTTCTTTTGCATATATACAGATTTATTATCTACAACTTTTGAATATGCAATAAAAAATTATTTCGTTTTTTTTAAGGCCATAAATGTACGTTGTCTCTAGCGTGGTACATTCTGTATAGTAACAACAATCTACTTATTGATTTTTTAAATCGATGTTATGAAAACTGTTACCAACGAAACACAATACGATCGTCGCTGCTCACACCAATGATTTAAGACCTATTTATTCAAGATGATAAAACACGCAGGTTGTATTTTCCGATACACCTGTCGACACGTTTGAATAATTAAATTAATTTTTAAATTGATTTAGATTGTTACGAAACTTGAATATATAACAAACAGTACGCTGTTCATATTTAGAAATTTGCCACATTACAAACAATCCAATGATGAAGGTTCTCAGCATTTTAGCGGTGTTATTCGCAGTTGTTGCAATAGCGACACCTTCCGCCATACCAGATGCACCAGTAACTAATATTCAGGGTATGTAAATAATGCTACTTTTTAGAGTATAAAATATGTTGAGAGTTGAGAGTTGAGAGAATATTTAAAATTAGAGATTTCAATTTTTTTGTCAAAGATCAAAGACAAAACTTGATTCATATTTTCATGTCATTCTAATCTAATTTAATTTTTTTTTCAGATGAGTTTTTTAAACTACTAGAAACATTACCATTCTTGCCACATGTGTTTGGCAATATCAAGCCATTAAAAGTCCAACCAGTTCCTAACCGAGAAATAAGGCCACTGAAAAAAACTGTGAACGGGACAGATCAAGCAGTTGAATGATACTGCTTGACGTATCATGCCAAAAAAAACAATGTTTTTATATGTAAACAGATAATTATAAAATTTAAAATAAACCACTGATAAGAAAGCTTGCATCACTACGCCTTCTCGCTTGTAGAATCTAAATTATAAAATTCAGTTTGGCATCAATTTCGCATGGATATTTAGATATTTAGACTTGCGATTATGAGGCGAAAACTGATGTGGATATTTTATAAAATATATCTTATTTCATAAGCGTTTCCACCATAGTCACCATACCTATACATATAGTGGAAGATTCAGATGATTTTAGAAACAGCAGCGAAAGTGGTTGTGTGGGGTATCATAGGATAGCTCTTTTAAAGCGAAGTAAGTTTCGACATAAACGTATTGAACGTATGAAAATCGCTGAAAGATTATGAAAATTATTGAACATCAACAATCACAATCACAGTTCAAAAACATCAAAAAAATATGTATTTGGCGTTTCTTTAATTGTGCCGGTTTGTATGTGTGTGGGTGGATATTAAAAACTGCATGAACGAAGGAAGAACACAAATTAAACAAATTACGATGATCAGTAAAATGTTATATCGATTTTCCGTATCGTAAACTGTCAGAAAGTGAAATGTTATTTTTACTAAAAACAGTTCTTTTTTATTTTATTTTATGTTTGAGTGTTCCCAAATAACGCGTTAAAAACACCATATCCCCTTATTTGCAAAACCACTATAACTAGTTTTATTTTTAATAATGGTATTTGAAGTATACCAATAAACTTTTAACAGTTAAAATGTTTCAAATGATTAGTTTTCACGAAATTCAATTATGATTTTGTTCAATGTATGTTTCTGGATGTGTATTTTTTACAAACAAAATATCAAATATCTATTAAATTTTGTGAACGTCCTCCACTTTCATGTAAGATAATCTTAGGCTTCAAATCATGAAAGTTTTATATACAAAAGTAATTAAATAGAACCCACTCATTTCTTTTCAGTTATAAAATTTCATAAATGCATTCAGGCATAATGTAAGACTTTCGTGTAACAGAAGGTATGATATTTTAGTTCTATATATATTCTTTCGTAGAATACTTTCATGACAATAAAAAATTTCACATTTTCACATTTTCGAAAAAGGAAAATACTGTCGCCTAAAATGTCAGAAAACTGAAATTTTTTGGCGGTGAAATGACAGCTCGAACAAAGAACTGTAACAGTATGAGGACACAAATATTGTGACAACTGTGTCAACTAGTGTAGCAGAGGCTTTTTTTAACAGGACGTGAGCCGATGTTTCTCCCTCGTTTGGTAGTTAGAATTTATAACGAAGGAACTGGATTTTCTCGAACCTTTGAAAAGGGTCTGAGAGAAAAGCGCCTGAAGCACGTGTAGCGTTTCTCAATATTGGTCTGCTGGTGTGCTTGTTTGCGCGCACAAAATGAAACAAAAAGTTTGCCATAGTTATTCGTATTCAGCGCAAAAAAATATCGAAAATGCCTAGACACTTTCCATTCCAATATTATCATAATTTTCAAGTTTCAATACCATCATATGGAAACAAAATGATCATCTATTAAAATGTTAGGCAAACAAATTATAAAATTATAAAATACAAATCTTCAAAATGATATTGTCTTATTTTTGCATATTTGTTTGCACGCGCCGAAGAAACTTGAAACGCTATAAATTACCACAAATTATAAAATCAATATTTTTCGGCGCATTTTTTTTTTCAAAAACATGACGTTATAGGAAACTGTTGACCCAGATTATTATTATTATTTTCCTAACGCAGTCAGTTGACTTATACGCGATATAACGCAAGAACAATCGTTAGGTGGAGGCATATTTACAGAAGCAGGGAAAGATGATGTCCATTTTCATGATCCTCTTCTGCTTCTGAAGCTTTCCTCCTGGCGAAATTTTAGATGTCGTGATGTAGGGAAAACCACGTCCAATTAGTTTTTTTAGGAAACTACAAAGACCAAAGAACAGAGCAGTCCGTATTTCATGCTTATTGTACACCCCCAACAATCAATGGCACTACCTATATTCAGTTACATCATATTTAAGAAGATGATAACTATCCATCATAAAAATTTAAATCGGTTTCATCTGTTTCTGAAATAA
This sequence comes from Aphodius sticticus, assembly GCA_963966075.1. Lineage (NCBI taxonomy): Eukaryota > Metazoa > Arthropoda > Insecta > Coleoptera > Scarabaeidae > Aphodius > Aphodius sticticus. Next base: position 11,880,547 of record OZ014512.1, read on the forward strand.
AACCAGAAACGTATCGTAACATGAACAATAAATAATAATACCATGTTATCGCATATTTTGAAATTGAAATCTTCTTTTTTCGTAAATTTGAACTTGGTTTATGTTTTAAACTGGCATTGATAAACCCAGTTTTGGTAACTTTGGTGAATTTTGACCAGACGATCTATTGTGATGTCTGATCCAGACGATCTATTGTGATGTCTGATCCAGACGTAGTAATATATAATCCCACAGTGTTCTTGTGTTTTGAAAGACGCATTTACAATATAAATCGATTAGTAAGCTAATTTAAGCTAATGATGTGTAATAAAATCATGTGTAAGGTAAAAGTGACGAATCGCACAAAGTATAGATATGCACATAAAATCAATTGTCAGAAATACAAAAGAACTAATTAACAACCACCTGCTTCCCCATCATTTGATTCGTCGAATACTAATTACCAATACACCCGAAGGTCCCTTTAAGTTTGTTTACTCAACTCCACATCGACGGAAAATAAAACTTTTTAACACTGCTGCCACCAAATTGACCCGACGATTAGCTCGGACTAAAATTCGTTGATCGCGCCAACGTAATTGAATTAGATCTTCACTGAATGGGAGGGTGGGCTGACGGAGATGGAAAACGGTGTCGTTTTTAATATTCATAAGCCGGCAAAGTCGAAATTGGCGGCCCTCCGGATGGCTCCGGGTAATTTGTTTTTGTTCTTCTGCGATCAGATTACTTGGGGAATTGGGGGCCGCGGTGCAACGTTAATAAAAGAATAACGAAATATTTGTTTCGGAATTGGTTCGTCCAACGAAACTCTCTCTGTGCTCTCCGGTCTCTCGCGGTCTCCGGATTGTGTTGTTCCCGGTGCTGTGACCGCAGCCAATCGATTTCCGATCCATCGAACAACATCCGAATTCAAACTATCACGGCAATTGTTGCCCAATAATACGGTTACGGTACAATAGTTACAGAGCGAACTTCGATAGGATAGTTACGACGACTTTGGTCGCGTAATGGCTATTGGAAAACACCAACGTAAATACTGATAAATAGTAGATTAAAGATGTTACGATTATAATCGTCAGCGCATACAGGATGTCCCAATAGTACGTCGTTGGAAGATGATGTTTATATTAGTTTGACTGTAAGTTGTAATTAGTTCATAAGTTTACTGTTAGTAATTGAATATATTATCAGTGGCGGCTCGCGTATAGGCACTGTGGAACTGCAGCACCCCCTATTATTTCCACTTAATATTCTGGATATCATTTAATATAATGAGTTCTTTTTCCTTTAATTCTTTCTTTATACTTGTGCAAAGTATAGTCCTTAAACCTTAATGTCAGTAGCCATCCCCCAGTTCAAGAAACAGATTCAAAAATCGTTCTATGGAACTGCGATCTTCACAGTTCCAGTCGGCGAGGTTTTTGGCTGGTCTGCGCATGCGCACATAGGAAGCAGCACGCGAGGCAGCGGCCTGTTATGGATAGAGAGAGCACTGTTGTTCCCGCAGTGCCGACCGTGCCGACCCTGTCGTGCTGGTGGAAGGTAGTTTTACAAACTGCAGATGGCATATCAAAAGTCAATACGTATTTTACAACAATTACAGTGCTTTCAATGGAGACAAAATTCCTCAGTTTTCATCCAGAGACCAAGTATAAAACTATCGATATTTTAGCGCAAATTAAAACAAGAAGAATGAATTTAATTTTTACTACGGTTATCTTAATTTCACTTGTTTGTTTGCTACATTTAAATCTTGTAATCTATATTTTACCTACTTCCCATTGTCCAATCGAGTTCAATTTTTTCATGTGGACGATTTCTGGTGACAATGCATGAAACAAAAAACATGGAAAACTTTTAATTTTTAGTGAATTCTTTTGCTTTTAGAAAATGTTATTTTTATATAAATTTATTAATGAATGTAACTCTAAAAATTTAGGTTAAATTAAATAAGAAATCCGTTTTCATTCCCTAAATTCTTTTACGATTTCAACAAGTTTCTAAATAAATTACAAAGAAAAATTCTGGAACAGCACCCCCACTAATATTAGCTACGAGCCGCCACTGTGTATTATTGTAGATTGGTCTGAAGACAAGCTGTGCTCAAAACATGGTAACCAACAGCACATATAATTGAATATATTCCTCGGATAACCAACTTTTATAACTTTAAATACTGCGAAAAGAGCGAAAAGTAGTTTGTAACCGCATTAATAAATATTATAAAACAACACGACGGATAAGTGCATAAACGAGCCGTTAACACTTGGCCAGAACGTAAAATAATAACTTATAAAAATAACTCGCTCAAGTCGCCGGCACTTACTGATAATTAATACTCTAAATTTAATAACATCAAGTTCACGGCATTAATAGTTTCTTTTATCCCCATCATCTCGAAAAAGAGCCTTTCACGTAGATTACGTTTTCTGAAAATTACCTTGAGGACAATAAAAAAGGTCAAACTAAGAACACCTTTTTTTTTTAATTTGAGCCCTATAACCAAAAATTTTGCAGTTTTGCAGTTTTTTGGTATGAAATAAGTCCATTCAAATTTAAAGCAGTCTATACTTTTTACTTTATCATACATAGTATGATAAAGTATTGTAATCGTGCCAAAAAATAATTTTTAGATTTTAGCGAAAATATGTCTTTTTGGGTCCCCTGAACATATTTGACCACCTCAACATATTTAACGCCTTTTATACATAAAAAAATGAATTATTAAATTGTGTATATAAAGTAATCATAATATGAATTTAATAACTCCCAACAATCGCCTGCAATATAACGTATGATATTAAATTATACTACAACTTTTGCATTTATGAATATGACCACCAACTAATTACCTACAATTTGGTATATGATGGAAAGCTGTACAGTAACCTTTGAAACAGTAATAAACATTTCGTTAACGCTGACAACAACAATATTCGGTTTACTCGGTGCCTGTACTCGTGTTCATCGAGCCTGTAATAAAATTTTCGAGTAACAAGTAATTAATATACAATTAAAAGTGCACAATATTCGTTTGAATTTATTCAATCAAATTGTTGAGAGATAATAAGTATTTAAAACCGAAAATGGTAGGATGAACTGTTCACAAACAAAAATATACGTGATTTGCTAGACAAGGAAACGACGAGTTTTTGAAAACGCGGGCCCCACTCCAAAACAGACAGAGAGAAAAGTGGTGGTAGACACAATTACAGACGCGTGGTGGGGACGCATTCCTGACCGAGCGCGAGACGCGAGGTAAAAAACTGGTTTCAAAAGAAAAATACGAACCAAAATATTGTGGCTGTGACTTAGTCAGTATTAATCTCAACCAATAAATAGATAACTTGTTGGATAATCTAAATCAATCGCGTAATATTGGTGAAAGTAGGAACAATGTGAATTGTGGTATTGTGTTCGGCCTTTCAAGTGAATTTGTGCGATTTTCTGGAAAATATCATGCGTACCTCCAGAGTTATACGGATGTAAGTATTTCTTGGTGATGTTTGTGGATTTGTCGCATTCTTATGTCGGTTTATGTTTCTTAATTAGGCGTGGACAATAGCTTAATAGCTGTGCAGAAACGATGGATACAAAAGGTCAGAATAATTTTTTTAGTTATTTTTAAGTCTGCCGAAGGTGTAAATTAAATTACACAAAGATTTAGGAGTATTTGACAATAAATAACAATCAATATAAAACTGAAAATGACTAAACTTAACTAAACCTAGTATGATATTTTGCAAATAAGCCGCCATTTCTGGAATTTCGTCGAAATAGTTAAATAATAAATTAAACTAGAGGAAATTCTGAATAGTTTATGACTGACAGTTTTTGATAAAATTAATAATTTAGCTGCATGAGCAAATTCTATTTCATCGAGATCGCTCGTACTGCATTAAAACTAGTTAGCCAGGATTTGTCAGATATTTTGATTCTAATGACAGTAGGTAGTTTCAAACGCTGATGATTTGACAATACCTACTGACAATATAATTAAAATATCTGTCTAGTTCTAGTAGTTTTATTTTAATGCAGACATGGCCGATCTCGATCAAATAGAATCTCATGCAGCGGCAGATTTCGGTCAAGTTTGCAAGCATTTTTCGCCTATTTCGCAACATTTTAACGCAAAATCAGAATAGACGTTTTGTAGCACAATACTTCTACTTTCGAAATACGTTAAAAAAATTAAAAGCGGACCACCTCCGAAGCATCCAGGCTCGCCGAACCATATTGCATAAAGAAAACTCAGATCACAATTGTGCAAAAACTAATCATCGGACAACGCCTGGGTTATGCACACTTAAAGTACCCATCAATCACTACTTTCACGCGAAGAGCCTGCGTTTCAACTTTGAAAATGGCGAAGTTATGAATTTTTGAAAAAAGCGCAGATTTCTCCGGTTCTTCCGAATTTCCTCCGTTAATATTAATCCGATCAGGTCCATGTAGGGTTCATTTTTTTCGTCTTTTCATTCTCTACAATTCGTCTGTTGACAGTATCAAGATTCCTTCATCGGTTCAGCTTTTACAAGCGAACAACGAAAAAAAGCACGATTTTTTTAGGTTTTTTGTTTATAACAAATTAAGTAATGATATTTGCTAGTCGAAAATACATCACAATACATCTACGGACTGTTCCACGTAACCTGGGACCGGCGGCTTGCTGATACTATTTTTGTCACGAAAAAGTCTCTATTGCCTGGTCTATAGGTATTTCATGTCATTCCAATTTGCGTCACAACTTTTTCGATTCGTGACATAACCGATTTCTTTTTTTTTATTAGCAGTCCTCTACTTTTCTTATTACTTTTCGTGGACCCTTTGATTGACAGCATGATAATTAATTAATAAAAGAAATCGAAATCATTTATTCGACATTAGGAAGATATAGATAAATAATGCTATCGGACGTTGATTACTGAATGCGATGAAAGTGAAAAGCTGTTACAAAGACAGCAATCGATAACTTTTAAAGTAAGGGGTTTCATTTCTATAAAAACATCGCTGACGTCACTTGTAGAAAAAAATTATTTCTTAATGATTGATTTTATGTCACTCTTTTGCACACCTGTAACAAAAGAGTAAGTTTATTGCGTTTCTTACCAAAACCCAATTTATTTTCCAAAAATAGTACAGTCCCAAACAGTTCGCGTGGGTTTATATTGTAAATAATATAATCGATACATGTAGACCGATATCATATAGGCCACCTATGAAAAACAGCTTGTTTAGCACTTTTAGTAATAGCTAGATAGGAATATATACGATACTAGGTAACATAAATATTTAAGTATTTTTTGTCTCACATAAGAATAATGTAAATAATTCGACCACCTATTAAAATAATACCCGCCTATTAAAATAATACCATACAGAAAAATTTCCCTAACGAGGACTCGGAACATACATTTCAATTCACCCGGGTGGCCAAATCGGAAGTTTCTGATATTATTAGTGGCCTTAAATCTTAAGGAGCTCCTACACGCAGTGCCAACGTCTCGCCAATATTGGTGATGTGACGCGCTGCGCGTAGTGTGCGCATACACTTCGCCAACATTGGCCAACGTTGGTATTGGGCGCAAGGTATTTCTGTGTATCGTAGAAGGCTCGTAGCGTCCCGTAGAGAATTAAAAATGAACAGTGAAGACGATATCATTGCTGTAGCCGCGGCTCCCATTATTTTAAGCAGTGCATTGTTGCTTAGAATTAAAAAAGGAACCCTCGAAAGAGGACACTGTTTAATAAGGTTGTTAAATATTAAACATGTTTTTCAGTCATTATTTATACAGTACGTTGGAAAATATTAAATACATTAAGGAATACAAATATACAGCAATACAGGAAACAAAATTATTTAGTATTTTATATTTGCCACATGACATTAAAAAAATCACCCTTTTTATTTTCTTTATGTTTCAAGCAACAAATGCGGAATAAGATGGGATAAGATCTGATACACTGAGTGGTCTATATTTGTATACAGGACCCTGTTAATTTGTGTCGTTTCTTTATATAAATATTTCATTTCAGTCAAATCGATGAATTCATAATTTTGATTTAAAATATAATTTATATAATAAAACTGAAATTATTTATAATAAGATACAAAGAAAAATTGAGAACCCTTACATACACGGAGTTTTAATTACGTGTATGTATATTATGTAGGTATATTTATTATCAACCCAATATTTTTAAATATACTTTTTGATATTTTTCTGATAATCAAAATAAAGAAAAGCATCCAGTATAGTTTTTAAACTTTGTTGAATATATTAAATACATCAGATTATTTAAATTTGCCGCTTAAAACTAATCTATAAATTGTTAATTAGTAAATAGTTAATGGCTGTTAATTATATAAATGCAACTTTGTTTGATTGTAGTCAAGATTGTAGGGAAGAGGGTTGACCGCAGTCCTTGGACCTCTATACCGTATGACTCCCCATCGTGTGTAGATTCATATCCCGCTTCCCTCCAACCCCCTCCCTCACCTTTCCCACCCCACCCTAGCGAATAAGGTTGACCGCAATCCTAGAACCTAAATACCGTATGCCTCCCCATTATGTGCGAATTCATTTTTAAAATTTTAATGATGACGTCATTTCTGGAAAACCCGGGAGTCATACTAAACTCATGACCATCCCATATATTGGCATTTTCTGTCTATTAACACAACGTTCATTCCTTCGGCGTCAAAAACACAAAAATAAACAAACGTACCTATGCCGTGGGTCACCCATTATAACGACTCCAATATTGTCTTCAGAATATTATTTTATTGCTTGTTAATTTATTGTAACTGTAAGATTAATATAATGCAGAAGAACCATAATTATTGTGAATAAATTTACAAAATATTAAAAAAAGTTTTCATGTTTTTACATTTGGGCAATCAGGCATTTCGGCAAATAATAAATCATCATTGTCCTTAAAGTGTTTACAAACATAAATAATGCAGTATATATGATAAAACATAGATAGATAACTAAACTTTTCATCGGTAGTACGTACAATGCTAAAACAGAATGAAATAAAGCGGACAAGGTCGACATATTGGCGATGTGCATTGGCACAGTTGGGTCCCGCTACGCGAAGCACTCTGATGGCCAATGATGGCTCCTATTGGCACTGCGTGTAGGAGCACCTTAACGCCACTGGTATTGATGGGATAAACGCAAAACTGCTGAAGATGGTTATCCCTTACTGCTTGGACACTCTCACACATATAATAAACCAGTCATTGTTGACTGCAAGAATGCCGCGTATCTGGAAGCACTCTATTGTATCACCTTTACCCAAAGTTTCCAACCCACTGAACATGTCGGACCTTCGACCTATCAGCATTCTACCAACAATGTCAAAAATTATTGAAAAAATAGTTTTTGGACAGCTTAAGAGGTACGCCGATGTGCACATATTACCAACAACTCAATCTGGATTTAGGAGCAACTACAGCACAAATACAGCTTTGTTATGTGTGACGAATGATATAGTTGAGGCTATTGATAAGTCAAAGGTTACTCTCTTGCTTCTCCTGGATTACAGTAAAGCATTTGATGTTATTGACCACAGACTCCTGATTAACAAACTAGACCAATATGGTCTAAGTGCATCCGCATCAGATTGGATGAGAAGCTACCTTGGTCAGAGATCACAAACGGTTAAAATTGGGAACAAATTTTCGGGTGGACTGCTGGTCAAGAGAGGAGTGCCTCAGGGTAGTATCTTGGGCCCTTTGTTGTTTGCAATTTTTACTGCTGACATAGCAGGAGTGCTTACGGGCGAGTGCAACATACATCAGTACGCGGATGATACACAAATCTATGTGACGTGCAGGCCATCTGAAGTAAATAGTGCAATAGAAATTTTGAATAAAAACCTAAATAATATTTCTCTATGGTCAAGTGCAAATGGTCTTATAATAAATCCTAAAAAAACCAAATTTATGTGTATAGGTCAGAGGACAACTCGTAATACGGCTGTTCAAGCAATGAGAATAAATATAGTGTTAAACGGTACTAAAGTAGACCTGTGTGATAGTGCAAAAAATCTTGGTGTAACATTTGACTCATATTTGACCTTTGAACAGCATGTATGTAAACAACTTGGCTCTGCCTATGGAAAGCTAAAAATGATTTATAAGTTTAAGCAAGTTCTAGACGATAAAATTAAATGGAATTTAAGTAATACCATAGTCCTGACTAGTGTTAAGTATTGTCTTCCAGTATATTATCCGTTTTTAACAGACTATTTGAAAAAAAGAATGCAAAAATTACAAAACTGCTGTTTTAGATACTCGTTTAACGTCCCATATAGGAACAATATAACTCCTTATTACAACAATAAATGTATTCTGAAAATGTGTAATGTATATCTCTGTCAGTACTGTACTCTAGTATGTAAAATCATCAACATAAAAGAGCCAATTTACTTGTACAACCTCATGACACCTAGATCTTCAGTTCACACTGTGAATGTTAGACAACATTATCTGTATGATGTTCCTGTACATTCTACGGCTAAATTTACGTGTTGTTTTGCCTATCTATCTGTAAATCTCTTTAATAAGCATAATGAAATATTTCGTATCTGTTCGGGAAGAAGTAACGAAACAATAAAGTCTAAGTTTAAAACTTTGTTTTTGAGTGCCCAGTAATACAAGGGTTACATTCATTTATGTTATTTTTATGTAAGTGTTTTAGGATGTAAGTTGACTTTGGGATTTATTTTGTTTTGTTTGAGGATGTGTGGAAGAACAGTTAAGCTGAATACTATCCTATTGCAATATATGTTTGTTTGTATACCTTTTTTGCAATAAATATATATTTGATTTGATTTGATTTGATATCAAAATATTTACTGAACCTTTTATAATATTTTTATTGAAAGTTGTCTACCTATGTTTGCATCAATATCCGAAAGTATTAAGCTTAGCAGAACAGATTAGAACAGATATTTAAGACGAAATATGTGGCTACATGATAAATAAGCAATTACCTAAAAATATTGAAGGACGTAGCTTTAACAGAAGTTTAAAAAACGGGGTTTTAGAATCAAGATATTATATCAATATCTATTCTGTCAAGTCACCTTACATCAACAAACTTCTGTTTTTTTTTTTAAGAATAGGTATTGACATAATATCTCGGTTCCATTTTTCAATATTTTTAAGTAATTCTTTGTTTATCTTGTAGCCAGATATTTCGTCTTTAATATCGTCTATAATTTGTTCTACTAGGGCAAAATGACGAATTTTTTAATCACTGAAATGATTAGACTAGTATAAGCCGGTGCCAGCTGCTGTTATTGTCTAAACGGAATCTTTGAATTACTGCGTATGCTTCCCTGTAGCGGCCACAATTTCATAATAATACATAATGCCAGCTACTGTCCACTGTCTGGTCTGCAACTGGTACTGTCTAAATAAAGCCTAATGTTGTAGAAATTCCACTTTGAGTATTTTAAATTATTTTTTTTAAATCCGACCATTGAAAATAAAAGCCACTATTACCCCACTGAACCAAAAAAAAGTTACCGCCTTGGCGGTAACGGATGTCGTTATAGATTTTCCTTTACGATTTGATTCAGTTCTCTGCTTGCTTTATCTCATAGTAAAATAAAATCAGTCCTGTTAAGTTCAAGCAATATTTCAAAACTACACATTGTGAAAAATTTCATCCTCTTTTACGATTTATACATTTTATATATTTTCCGCGAATCGGAGACAAATAGAGCGAACGCGTCGGCCTTTATGTTCCTCCAGCAATGAGTTTTATAACGTCACATAGAATATTTCAATAAGAGGAACTCCCCCTTCTGCGAGTGTACAAACAAGCTCTGTTTGGATGGGCTACATCCTAAGAGGAGTTGGCTTCTATCGATTTGCTGTCAGAAATATGCGTATAATAATATAGCTCGTTTAACTCGTCAATATTTCAGATGATCTTTGCTCTCTCTCGTTCTCCTCCCCTCCCTTGCCTCGTGAAGTTGCCGTTCTTTTCCGTTCACAACATTTATTTGGTCCGTGGTGCGTTTTTAGAGTTATTGGAAATAACTGTAGGCCGGGATCGAAGTGTACGACTTATTTATATTTTTCGAATTCGTATTGATACGTCCTGGAAGTCCTTCCTGAAGGCACTCCTGAAGAGCTAAGGCCCGATCGCCACTCGATATCTCTCCTTCTTCTTATTTTCTTGCATTTAAATCGAGGATTTCCTTTGCGAGGACCCCTGGATACTTTCAGAATATTTTATCGGAATTTTTCCGACGTCTATGGCGCGTTTATTCCAAATAAATATACACGAATTTACATAACTGCGATATACGTTTGCCATAGGGATATTTCTCTTCTTCCGGTTGCTATTCCGGGTTCATATATTCGAGCTGCCCCCTCCTATATCTTTTATTACAGTCGCAATGAATGATAATTGAAGAAATAAGAGAGGGGTCATGGGTTTGGTGTGGGGGGGTTGTCACGAAAATTAAATAACACGGCGACACAATGGGATGTCACGACAGGGGTGGGAGGGGATGTGTCACGTAGTAGAAAATATCTGACAAACGGCCCTCGATGGCCTGTCGATTTTTATGCTGGCTTATAAATAAAATTCGAGGCCGGCCTCGGATGGCAAAGACAGTCATAAATCATACTGTCCAAATATAGTTTTCTATATCGCGGAGCTTGTCCCCTTCGCAGATTTTTCTCCTTTTTGCACCGCTTATCCCAACAAAATCGCCTAGGTATTATCACAAATCCAAATGAAACCCACAAACGGGAGATATAAGAAGTCCAACTTGTCATATAACATTGCTATTCAAATATTGTTGTGGAATAGAAGAGGATATGTGTGTTTTTCGCTCCGTGATTGGACTGGAGTCCTTCAAGATGATGTCTACGATCCATTTTTCAGAAACATATAGTACACAATTGGCTCACTGGAGGCATAATCGACCTGATAACGATAATCTAATTTGAAAAATATGTTGCCAATAGAACTCTAATAAAGACGTTAGTAAAAACACTAAACGTACATTTCATCTCTTCTCTAATATCATAGCCCTTTTTATATTAAACGTGGGATAGTTATTTTATACTTTTTTGGTGATACCCGACGATTGAAATTTAGGAAAGTGTTTTAATTATTATACGTGATTATTTTGACATTTAATTGACTTGTGATACAATAACCAGAAAATGTATTTTGATGGTTTGCTGTGTAATTTGTTTAGTTGTTAGATGCTGAATTGTTCGACTGACATAACAATGCGGCTTTGTCTGCGTTCAGTGATCGACAAATTTTAATTTGTTGTTGGCTATAAAATATGGCCATAAAAGAAGTTGGCAGTGAACAAAATAAAGCGTACATTACTAGTTAACTAATGTATTGATGTTTCACAACTTTTGAACTACTTCACTGATGTTTATGGATTGTTCGGCACATTATAATTAACATCATGAGAATTGTGAAATGCTAATAATACAGATTTGGTATTATACTGGGAGAACCAAAATTGTGTTTTGTTGTGCAAGTTTGAGACATCCTAAGCGGTAAATAAGGACCCTGGTCAGCGCCTCAAATAGTCTGTAACAAACATTCATCTACTCCCATTAGAAAAAAATATAGATGCAAGCAAACCTTTGCAATATCTCTGTTACCAGAAAACTTGTGACTGTGGTTTGCCTTGTAGCCCAAATATTATGGCACATCCCTCAGGATCAAATTTTGTTATTCAGGAGATGGCTGCATGCTGTTATCAACAAGAGGATTAATACTATCAATTAAGTAACATTTACTGTATGGTCCAAGTTTTGTGGCGATTTAAAGGAAAAAAGAAAGTCAAATAATTTTTAGTTTTTTTTCCGAATTATTATTTGTATTACTAAGTAATTTTATGTAAAAGTCCGATCAAAATTTATTAAATAATCTTTAGATATATCGCCGAAATAGTCTAAGTGTTTCTTTCCGCGAGTCATGAGGTGTTCAATAATTCTGTTTGTTCGTAAATATGAAGAGCAAAGTAATGACTCGTTTCAGTATTTCTGCAATTTTTTTTTCGTGGCTTTCATGCTAAAGTGGCAATATACGTAATAAATGTTGTTTTGCGAAAATACACACTGATTTTAGTTTGTATTTAGATTAGCAATTTAAAACAAATTTAACACATTCTAAAATTTCCCTCGGAATGATAACTGATAGAAAGCATCAGAAAAGTGAGTATAAATGATATTAACGTGGCTCCACTGGCAAAAAAATAGTTTTTCTACTTTGCATTCACAATGCACACATTGTAACACTGTTTTCGGTGTTACAATTAACACATTGTAACACCGAAAACAGTAACATTTTTGTCTAAGATTGCCAGGATTGGTACACATTGATATCAAATGCCAAATGTCAAACGTACAATACATAACCACACACTGCCTCTTTTTAATCTCTTGCAATCGCATAAACTGCGAAATATCAATATTCTATACATATTTAAACATGCGTGTAGCCTGCTATAGTATGGCCAAAGGTTGTGGCTTTCTTAGTTTTGCTGTGTTCATCAAAATACGCCAGCATAACGTTTTCGGTGATGTTTTACGACTCTGGTAAGTGATCGTTATCATTCTTTTCAAGTAAACATCAAATCCCCTTTTCAGATATAATTCAAGGACCACATTTACTTTAATAAGGTATTATGCGAAGATCAAACCTACATCGTAGTTATGAATGATTTTAATTACTGCTACGAGATTGTATATGCGCAATCAATGGTTTATCAGCATACACGTATGAAGCTATAGTACATTTAAAGTGTAGAGGATTTCTTAGTTTATGTAACGTATAAGTTTTCGGTAACATTTTGGACCGAATTCTGTTCGGCTCAATTCGTATTCATTTTTGTCCGTCGCTTTCGACTTCGTCTTAGTTCTGGTTGTGTGCAACATATTTGTATTACCTCCATCACATGTAATTTTACTAAGTATAATTTATTCTAATAAACTACTTTGCCGAAATTAAAATTGGGTTTCAATTATAAGTGCTTGTAAATATATAAGCCGCAACGGCTACGTAGCGGAATTAGGTAGACACCGCTATTAAACGTTAGGTGTTAAAACAATTCTTTAGTAAGTTCTTGTTCTTCGAAGTAACTAATCAGTCACCGCCAAACACTTCTATTCTGATTATTATACTTATAAAACCACTATTAAAGTTGTTGACTTTTTAGGTTAAGTTTCATATATTTATCACAGTAGGGTTAAAAGCGTTGCCCCAAGCTCCATTATGATCATCGTTGAGACCTCGCTGAATATTTATTTATTCAAACTTGTAGGCTAAAGTAGAGTAATTTTATTCACAATTAGATTTTGTCATGATTTTATTTCATCGATCTCATCCTTAACGAAGTTGACAGTTACTACAGTGCAGCCACGTGGTACCCGCGAAATACCCTAGATTCTAATTTAGCGCAATATAGTAACCACAATTTCTAAATTTATATAAAATTAATGACGCAAAGTAGAAAAAATAGTATATTACACTCGCTTTATAAGACGTATTGGCGCACTCGTTCCATTTGGGCACTCCTCGCTACGCTCGTCGTGCCCAAAACAACTCGTGCGCCAATTTGACGTCTTATAAAACTTGTATAATAATATACTATTTTCTACTTTGCATTCACAATGCACACATTGTAACACTGTTTTCGGTGTTACAATTAACACATTGTAACACCGAAAACAGTAACATTTTTAATTGTAATTGGTATTATCCATATTGCAAGGTTTTGTTTAATGATGAAATAAAATGCAATCTCTTTTCCTTGCGTAGTTTGATTTATTTTATCGAGACATGTTTCGATGCCTTGGCATCATCCTCAGTCGGGAATCTACAAAAATGTCGTCTTAAGATAATATTATAATACTTGTTACGTCATAATTAAACTCTACACACAAAATGGTGACAGAGAGAAAAAAACAAACACTGTTTATGATAGAGCGTATTATAAACTTACGGTCAGTTTCTTAAAATCTCACAAATTTCATTGTAGTGTACCCCTTTCACTTATAGCCTGTGTTTCAACCCAATTGCTTGTTAATTTAATAGAAGTTTGAGCCTAAGAAGATTTTCCGTCGTGCGAGAACCACGCTCGTTGTTGGTATGAGGTTAGCTATGCAGATGTATATGCGCTGTGAAGCCAACTTGCATCTCACTTCCTCCTGTTTTTCCTTCTCTGTCGTTCGCATGCAATTCTGGTGGTGGTTGCGTTTGACCTTTAGGTATTTTTAATGTTTCGGGTATGCAACCAACATCACAGAGATTTTAAAAATATTGGCGGGTTATAATATTGTATTGAGACAGGTATATAGAGGCACCTTATAAAATTCAATTTGGTCATTGATTAAGTTTTTATTTGCGTCTTTTTTATGTCGGTCTATCTCCAGCTGTTCCAATAGGTCCATCTTATATCCCTTTTCACACTTATGGATGCAAAACTGCTCCATAAGTGTGAAAAGGGATATAAGATGGACCTATTGGAACAGCTGGAGATAGACCGACATAAAAAAGACGCAAATAAAAACTTAATCAATGACCAAATTGAATTTTATAAGGTGCCTCTATATACCTGTCTCAATACAATATTATAACCCGCCAATATTTTTAAAATCTCTGTGATGTTGGTTGCATACCCGAAACATTAAAAATACCTAAAGGTCAAACGCAACCACCACCAGAATTGCATGCGAACGACAGAGAAGGAAAAACAGGAGGAAGTGAGATGCAAGTTGGCTTCACAGCGCATATACATCTGCATAGCTAACCTCATACCAACAACGAGCGTGGTTCTCGCACGACGGAAAATCTTCTTAGGCTCAAACTTCTATTAAATTAACAAGCAATTGGGTTGAAACACAGGCTATAAGTGAAAGGGGTACACTACAATGAAATTTGTGAGATTTTAAGAAACTGACCGTAAGTTTATAATACGCTCTATCATAAACAGTGTTTGTTTTTTTCTCTCTGTCACCATTTTGTGTGTAGAGTTTAATTATGACGTAACAAGTATTATAATATTATCTTAAGATGAAATTTTTGTAGATTCCCGACTGAGGATGATGCCAAGGCATCGAAACATGTCTCGATAAAATAAATCAAACTACGCAAGGAAAAGAGATTGCATTTTATTTCATCATCAGTAACATTTTTGTCTAAGATTGCCAGGATTGGTACACAATGATATCAAATGCCAAATGTCAACGTACAATACATAACCACACACTGCCCCTTTTTAATCGCTTGCAATCGCATAAACTGCGAAATATCAATATTCTATACATATTTAAACATGCGTGTAGCCTGCTATAGTATGGCCAAAGGTTGTGGCTTTCTTAGTTTTGCTGTGTTCATCAAAATACGCCAGCATAACGTTATCGGTGATGTTTTACGACTCTGGTAAGTGATCGTTATCATTCTTTTCAACTAAACATCAAATCCCTTTTTCAGATATAATTCAAGGACCACATTTACTTTAATAAGGTATTATGCGAAGATCAAACCTACATCGCAGATATGAATGATTTTAATTACTGCTACGAGATTGTATATGCGCAATCAATGGTTTATCAGCATACACGTATGAAGCTATAGTACATTTAAAGTGTAGAGGATTTCTTAGTTTATGTAACGTATAAGTTTTCGGTAACATTTTGGACCGAATTCTGTTCGGCTCAATTCGTATTCATTTTTGTCCGTCGCTTTCGACTTCGTCTTAGTTCTGGTTGTGTGCAACATATTTGTATTACCTCCATCACATGTAATTTTACTAAGTATAATTTATTCTAATAAACTACTTTGCCGAAATTAAAATTGGGTTTCAATTATAAGTGCTTGTAAATATATAAGCCGCAACGGCTACGTAGCGGAATTAGGTAGACGCCGCTATTAAACGTTAGGTGTTAAAACTTAGCATAATTTATTCTAATAAACTACTTCACCGAAATTAGAATTTAGTTTCAATTATAAGTGCGTGGAAATGTATAAGCCTCAACGGCTACCTAGCGGAATTAGGTTGACACCACTATTAATCGTTAAGCGTTATAACAATTCTTTAGTAAGTTCTTGTTCTTCGAAGTAACTAATCAGTCACCGCCAAACACTTCTAACACTTCCAAACAATAAGATTCTGATTATTATACTTATGAAACCACTATTAAAGTTGTTGACT
Organism: Aphodius sticticus; assembly: GCA_963966075.1. Classification (NCBI taxonomy): domain Eukaryota; kingdom Metazoa; phylum Arthropoda; class Insecta; order Coleoptera; family Scarabaeidae; genus Aphodius; species Aphodius sticticus. The sequence continues at coordinate 11,896,768 of OZ014512.1, forward strand.
TTTTAGGTTAAGTTTCATATATTTATCACAGTAGGGTTAAAAGTGTTGCCCCAAGCTTGTAGGCTAAAGTAGAGTAATTTTATTCACAATTAGATTTTGTCAAGATGTTATCTCATAGATCTCATCCTTAACGAAGTTGACAGTTACTACAGTGCTGCCACGTGGTACCCGCGAAATACCCTAGATTATAATTTAGCGCAATATAGTAACCACAATTTCTAAATTTATATAAAATTAATGACGCAAAGTAGAAAAAATAGTATATTACACTCGTTTTATAAGACGTATTGGCGCACTCGTTCCATTTGGGCACTCCTCGCTACGCTCGTCGTGCTCAAAACAACTCGTGCGCCAATTTGACGTCTTATAAAACTTGTATAATAATATACTATATGTACCTGAAAATAGCCATTTTTTGATTTTCCGGAAGATCTCAGAAATGAGACCTCTGGGAAAATTTCTATATCTCTTTGTCGTTTACCTGCACTTTATTCGTCCGAGTTGAGAACGGAACCATTTTTGTTTCATTACCTTTTTGCCATTACGTAACCATGTCTATAGCCACCAAACAATATATCCATACTCATAAGTAATATATAACGGAAATGTTACAGTACTAATTTCTGATAAGACTGTTACGAAACTGTATTTCCTGGAAAGTTGGTGTCATTCCCTTTGCTGAACGGGGTACAAACTCAAGCGGCTAAGGTGCTTTATGGTGGCTACACACGTAACTGCAAACTTGACAAGCATGCATGATCAATCTTTTTGCACAAGCACGTAAAATTTCCCTTCGACACCACACGATACAAGTATGCTTTAACAATCGCCAGATTGTGCTTGGACTATGTCGGATGACGATGCGCTGGCATTGGCTGCTTTTTGCCTCATCCACAAGAGGAAAACGCGAAAGAAGAAACCTAATGTTTGATGTAAAGAGTGGTTGGACGATGTACTTCTCGGAGTTCTTTATCTCCCAAAACGTCAAACAACCACAGTAAAGGTTCATATATTTCATCTGTACCTATGGCAGAGTGGAGAGATGCATCGTTTTTTTCGTTTCTCTTCTATAATTATTCCTGAAGGCATTTATCTTCTTAACCACTACATATTTATCCATGAATCTATATTTACTTAATAAGATCTTATATGCTGTATCCTACTTCGCGATATCATGATAGTGTTCGCCAAAGACACGGCTGATTTTGCTATGCACGAATAAACTCCTCCAATAATTCTCAGTTGGCCTTCTTCAGATCGCTAGACATGATGATACTTGTAGTGCTCACTCATGACTGATGTTTGTTTGTGCAAGTCCATGCTACCTACACACTTGTATGATTTAAATTCAATCCATCATCAAGCGGATTGTACAATTAAAATGCTTGCGCAAAATTATCCTACAGACGCTACAGCATACTTGTACAAATTGATTAATGATGCATGCTTCTCAAGTTTGCAGTTAGGTGTGTAGCCACCTTAAGATAACACAGGGCACAGGCTACTATGTGGTATGGTTTTTGACATATCATCACTCTTGTCAATACTGTTTATGTTGTGTCTCGGTTATTAAATAAAAAATCTGATGTGGCCAAGCACATGACTTTATCATACTATATATAAAATTAATAGTTTAGCTGCATAAGACTCTATTTGACCGAGATCGGCCATGTCTGCATTAAAATAAAACTACTAGAATTAGACAGATATGCCGATTAAAGCTGCGTTCGGATATTGTACTCCGTTGACACCGGGTACACCGTCCAAATGACAGTTACGTGTTATTGGATGTAAAAAGTGTGTTGCAATATGCGAACGCAGCTTATATTGACAGAAGTTATTGTCAAAACATTAGTGTTTGACACCAAGACTACCTACTGTCATTAGAATCAAAAAATCTGACAGATCCTGGCTACTAGTTTTCATGCAGTACGACCGATCTCGTAGAAATAGAATTTGCTCATGCAGCTAAACTATTGATTGTACCAAAAAATGTCATAGTGATAAATTATTCAGAATTTCCTCATCTTTAATTTATTATTTAACTATTTCGACGAAATTCCAGAAACGGTGGCTTATTTGCAAAATCTTTCAAAAATGCTGACTAAACCTCCAGTTCCTTTGGACCCTCTTCAACAGAAAGCTTTTCAGCTCTAAGGTTGGTTATGAAACTTCTAAATATGAAGTTTCGTCCCGATACCTTTAGTAGTTTCTCCGGACTCGTCGCCACAAAAAACGGGTACACACACACATACACACACACACAGACATTTTTTTATACCTTGGTCAAAAATGTTCAGGGGACCCAAAAAGACATATTTCCGCTAAAATCTCAAAATTCTTTTTGGCACGATTACAATACTTTACATACTGCATATGATAAAGTAATATTGAAGTGAATCAAGGAACAAGGTGTTTAGAAAATATATATTTTAATGCCTGAAGGCGACGATATTGCTGTAGGCGTTGTTCTTTGCATGTTCGCTAATAAGAAGACTAAATTTGACCAAATCTGGAGAACTAGAAAAATATCCTTAAATATACAGGGTGTCTCACGGAACTGGTACATTAGAAGTTTCTCATGTTCTACTATTTCTGGAAACTTGAAATTTTGGAACTAGAATTTACTCGATCTGGGCTCTTCAGCTAAAATATTCTCAAGTTAACTGTCACATCCGGTCACCGTGAAACGCGGTATCAAATTTGTTATTTTAAATGGAATGATATAAATTGTATTTTATTTTTGGTTTCTACGTATCAAAATACATCATTTTTGATAATGTTTCCCTATACCTAAATATCACCATTTTTTAGTTTTTTTGATTTTACTAATATTTTGGTGATTTTCGGGGTTACGTTTAAAATTGAATATGTCGGTTATTATTTAAACTAGAAGTTTCATGATTGGTGGTCCAGAACTAGAAACATTACCAAATAAGACGATGTTTAGTTCATCATAATATCTTATACAGGGTGTTCAAAATTTACAACACAATAATTGAATTTTCAAACGTAAAAAACTATTTTTTTTCAAATGGAACACCTGTATACCGATACGCCATTCGATAGGAAATCTTCTTCGCTACCAATCAATATTAGGGTTCCGTATATCTATCTTTAATAGTTTCTGAGATATTGTCAGTATAAAAGAATGCAAACTAAATACAAAACGATTTAGTCTTCATTTATAGGAATGTATCAACTTTGGAACAGCAGAATAACAGAAAAATATTGAAAAGATTTGTCAAAATTAAAAATATAGATTTGGGATATCTAACTTAAATTAAAACTTAATTATGTTGTTCGAAATGCTGCCCGTTCTGTTCCAAACATTTTAAAACTCTTCGCTGTACTTCTGTCATAATCGTTCTTCGGATTTCTTGTCGCTTAAGTCCATTAATAACGGCTACTAATCTGTTAGTCAATTCTTCTCGAGTATTATCTGGTGTGAAATAGACCTGACTTTTCACATGACCCCAGAAGTAAAAGTCTAATGGTTTAAATCTGGTGAGCTTGGTGGCCACCGCCAGGGTCCCCTATTTCCGAACCACCTATCGTCAAACATCTGATTAAGTTGAATCGATACCACATGCGAAGAATGTGCCGGTGCACCGTCCATTTGATAAAAGCAGCCGCGTAAAATATTGAGGGGAAGAGTTTCGCAAAAATTGTTCACACATCCACGCAAAATTTCTAAATATCTATCACTATTTAAATTTTCGTTGTAAATTACGTATCTAATTTCGTCCCCCATTATTAAATGGGAGCATTCAAAATGGATTTAAAGAAAAAGTGACAATATCTCAAAAACTATTAAAGATAGATATAGGGAACCCTAGTATTGATTGATAGGGAATAATATTTCCCATCGAATGGCGTATCGGTATATCGGTGTTCCATTTGAAAAATATTAGTTTTTTACGTTTGAAAATTCAATTATTGTGTTGTAAATTTTGAACATCCTGTATAAGATATCATGATGAACTAAACATCGTCTTATTTGGGTTATGTTTCTAGTTTTGGACCACCAAACATGAAACTTCTAGTTTCAATAATAACCGAGATATTCAATTTTAAACGTAACCGCGAAAATCATCAAAAAATTAGTAAAATGAAAAAACTAAAAAGTGGTGATATTTAGGTATAGGGAAACCTTATTAAAAATGATGTATTTTCTTACGTAGAAACAAAAAATAAAATTAAAATTATATCATTCCATTTAAAATAACAAAGTTGATACCGAGTTCCGGTGACCGGACGTGACAGTTAACTTGAGAATATTTTAGCTGAAGAGTTCAGATCGATTAAATTCTAATTCCAAAATTTCATGTTTCCAGAAATAGTAGAACATGAGAAACTTTTAATGTACCGTGAGACACCCTGTATACCTACATAAGTGTCAACATGGTATCGGCGTCCTTTTTTTAAAAGTCGGTTAGAAACACATCGATTGGCAGAAATGCGGCTTACTTTGAGAATTTAAATTAAGTTCAAACATTTCGAATCGAATAGTTTATTTTGTCTGCAAAACCACCAGCCGCCGCGCCGATGCACCGACGCAGAGGGTACAATCACGTTGCATTACAAAGACACTGTTTTTACAATGGTGCACTGCAATGGCCCTTGTAGAATTATCTAGGATAATAAAATTATGAGCATCAGTGAATACAATTTCAATAGGATAATCTGGTATAATGCCAGTGCTAGTGTATATGCCAATGTGCTTCTCAGCACTTATACTTGGATTCCATTAAGGTCCGTTCCATTTCCTACCTTTATTTAATGAAACATTTAACTATATTAAGCTTTATTCCGTCTCGTCATAAAGTTTACTCCCTTATAATTATTCCCAATGGCCGCTGCTATACATATCATACAGTACATAACCCCACTTTTAGGGGGACGCCATTAAAAAACCTCTTTAGCTCCTAATTTAATTTGTATATTACGGTATACGTCGAATATCAACAAGTAGGCATCCGTATGTTGCGGGATATTCTCTTCCCCTCTCCCTCTTTGTCACCGTTCGCCGTGTTGCCGCCTAATCTAGATTTACGCAGTGTGTGCTGCAAAATGGCGTCCTTGCGGGCAACCGTTGTACATTATTTATACTTTAATATTCCCGCGGGTGCGGTGCGAAGAAACGCAAACACCCCCTTCCCAGATTACGATGGCTCTATGCCCGACCCGTTAACCTTGCCGAAAGATGCCCCATATTTCAGATTTTACCGTCGGGATATGGACGAAATTTGAATTATTTACGGCGCCTGGGCGTCGGTTTTTGACTACATAAACGGCGGGATAAATATAGAACTTCCTCCAAGTAGAAAAGTTATTGGAAAAATGTTTTTTTTTTTATTTTTATGGTTACGTGTAACATAATTTAGCATGTCAGTCATAATCTTAGAAAGTTGCAATCATAACTTACCAACTATGTAGACCCATTAGGAACAAAGGAGAACGAGATTTATAAAATCTTGAATTCTATCGCACATAGTGGGGAGTCGAGGATAGCGGCGAGGGTAGCGTCTAAAGATTCCCGCATGCTTGAGCAAAATACGAACGCAACCTTTAAACGCTATCTAACATGGGCGCCGACTTTTGAAAATTTCAATGGGTGCACTGTTAGAATGGAAATATTAAAAAATATTAAACACTCGTATAAACAGTAACTTTATTCCACATAGTTAAATACAAAATACAAAAACTTTTCACCGTGAGAGATATTATTTCATAGCTACTTATATTTGGTTTTACCCAACCAAGATTTCAGAACAGAATGTCTTCTACTCTCAAGAGAAGTAATTCCCTGATATTTGACCTTTCGTCCGTGTGTCCTCTTATCGCAAGCCCTTGCTGTACCAAGAACCTCAGCGAGGTTATAATCGCGACGACTGCATTTCTGGCGTCTTTCATTTCAACCATTTTGACATCATTTAGTGACTTTCAGACATTTGTGCCTGCGTCTATGGATTTAACAGCCAAGGAACAAGCCCGATGTACCGAACTCCTCTCATGTACTCGAAATCGTTCAAGAGCTTTTGACCAACTATTGAAACCGTCGGCTACGAATGCATCAACTGATTTTTTTTCTGGAGCAGATAGCTTGGGTAACGGTGCTTTAATTTTGTTGACAGCTTTACAGCATATTTTGCAAAAGATATAGGAAATCTGAGAAAAGATTATATATATATATAGTCGGTGACGTGATAAAACATCGTATGTCGATTATAAAATACTAACGATTTTCGTCCTTATGTAACTGTACAGGTGAAAGACTTTTCTTTCATGAGGTTTCAGATCACTGACGATCTAAAGAATATTTTTCACACACTCGGTCCAAGACCTCGCGATAAATGCGGAAAATTTCGGAAAAACTTTTTAAATCAGGTGATACTTTTAATTAAATTTTAAAAACCTTTTAAAACTTTTAAGGCGGGGGAGGTGTTTGACAATACACATTTTTATTCAGTGATAAAGATACGCATGTAGATCCAGAGCAAACTATTAGCGTTTTCCAGTTATACACTTTTATGCACGCACTCAGTGCGAACTGCACCAACTCCGTGCATTTTTATGCACGGTCTTGGTGCACTTTATACACAAAAGTATATAAAGGCAAGCAAAAGCCGAACATACAAACCCGCACCAGCATGGTGCTAGTGCAGCCAATTGCAGTAAATCGAAAAAGCTATATTTGTTTTGTGGAGACAAGGAATTTACTTCCTGTAATTTACTTTAGTGCCATAGTAAACAACTGGGTAAATAACCAGTAAATTAATTTAGCAAGAGAAGCGGTTTTATTTCACCTTACAACTAATTCTAACCTTGCAATATGGACAGTGAAATGTAATAGCGTTTTCGATTTATACATTTTTATGCACGCACTCAGTGCGAACTGCACCAACTCCGTGCATTTTTATGCACGGTCTTGGTGCACTTTATACACAAAAGTATATAAAGGCAAGCAAAAGCCGAACATACAAACCCGCACCAGCATGGTGCTAGTGCAGCCAATTGCAGTAAATCGAAAAAGCTATATTTGTTTTGTGGAGACAAGGAATTTACTTCCTGTAATTTACTTTAGTGCCATAGTAAACAACTGGGTAAATAACCAGTAAATTAATTTAGCAAGAGAAGCGGTTTTATTTCACCTTACAACTAATTCTAACCTTGCAATATGGACAGTGAAATGTAATAGCGTTTTCGATTTATACATTTTTATGCACGCACTCAGTGCGAACTGCACCAACTCCGTGCATTTTGATGCACGGTCTTGGTGCACTTTATACACAAAAGTATATAAAGGCAAGCAAAAGCCGAACATACAAACCCGCACCAGCATGGTGCTAGTGCAGCCAATTGCAGTAAATCGAAAAAGCTATATTTGTTTTGTGGAGACAAGGAATTTACTTCCTGTAATTTACTTTAGTGCCATAGTAAACAACTGGGTAAATAACCAGTAAATTAATTTAGCAAGAGAAGCGGTTTTATTTCACCTTACAACTAATTCTAACCTTGCAATATGGACAGTGAAATGTAATAGCGTTTTCGATTTATACATTTCTATGCACGCACTCAGTGCGAACTGCACCAACTCCGTGCATTTTTATGCACGGTCTTGGTGCACTTTATACACAAAAGTATATAAAGACAAGCAAAAGCCGAACATACAAACCAGCATGGTGCTAGTGCAGCCAATTGGAGTAAATCGAAAAAACTATATTTGTTTTGTGGAGACAAGGAATTTACTTCCTGTAATTTACTTTAGTACCATAGTAAACAACTGGGTAAATAACCAGTAAATTAATTTAGCAAGAGAAGCGGTTTTATTTCACCTTACAACTAATTCTAACCTTGCAATATGGACAGTGAAATGTAATAGCGTTTTCGATTTATACATTTTTATGCACGCACTCAGTGCGAACTGCACCAACTCCGTGCATTTTTATGCACGGTCTTGGTGCACTTTATACACAAAAGTATATAAAGGCAAGCAAAAGCCGAACATACAAACCCGCACCAGCATGGTGCTAGTGCAGCCAATTGCAGTAAATCGAAAAAGCTATATTTGTTTTGTGGAGACAAGGAATTTACTTCCTGTAATTTACTTTAGTGCCATAGTAAACAACTGGGTAAATAACCAGTAAATTAATTTAGCAAGAGAAGCGGTTTTATTTCACCTTACAACTAATTCTAACCTTGCAATATGGACAGTGAAATGTAATAGCGTTTTCGGTTTATACATTTTTATGCACGCACTCAGTGCGAACTGCACCATCTCCGTGCATTTTTATGCACGGTCTTGGTGCACTTTATACACAAAAGTATGTTAAGTCAAGCAAAAGCCGAACATACAAACCCGCACCAGTATGGTGCTAGTGCAGCCAATTGCAGTAAATCGAAAAAGCTATATTTGTTTTGTGGAGACAAGGAATTTACTTCCTGTAATTTACTTTAGTGCCATAGTAAACAACTGGGTAAATAACCAGTAAATTAATTTAGCAAGAGAAGCGGTTTTATTTCACCTTACAACTAATTCTAACCTTGCAATATGGACAGTGAAATGTAATAGCGTTTTCGGTTTATACATTTTTATGCACGCACTCAGTGCGAACTGCACCATCTCCGTGCATTTTTATGCACGGTCTTGGTGCACTTTATACACAAAAGTATGTTAAGTCAAGCAAAAGCCGAACATACAAACCCGCACCAGTATGGTGCTAGTGCAGCCAACTGCAGTAAATCGAAAAATCTATATTTGTTTTGTGGAGACAAGGAATTTACTTCCTGTAATTTACTTTAGTGCCATAGTAAACAACTGGGTAAATAACTAGTAAATTAATTTAGCAAGAGAAGCGGTTCTATTTCACCTTACAACTAATTGTAACCTTGCAATATGGACAGTGAAATGTAATAGCGTTTTCGATTTATACATTTTTATGCACGCACTCAGTGCGAACTGCCCCAACTCCGTGCATTTTTATGCACGGTCTTGGTGCACTTTATACACAAAAGTATGTTAAGTCAAGCAAAAGCCGAACATACAAACCCGCACCAGTATGGTGCTAGTGCAGCCAACTGCAGTAAATCGAAAAATCTATATTTGTTTTGTGGAGACAAGGAATTTACTTCCTGTAATTTACTTTAGTGCCATAGTAAACAACTGGGTAAATAACCAGTAAATTAATTTAGCAAGAGAAGCGGTTCTATTTCACCTTACAACTAATTGTAACCTTGCAATATGGACAGTGAAATGTAATAGCGTTTTCGATTTATACATTTTTATGCACGCACTCAGTGCGAACTGCCCCAACTCCGTGCATTTTTATGCACGGTCTTGGTGCACTTTATAGACAAAAGTATGTTAAGTCAAGCAAAAGCCGAACATACAAACCCGCACCAGTATGGTGCTAGTGCAGCCAATTGCAGTAAATCGAAAAATCTATATTTGTTTTGTGGAGACAAGGAACTTACTTCCTGTAATTTACTTTAGTGCCATAGTAAACAACTGGGTAAATAACCAGTAAATTAATTTAGCAAGAGAAGCGGTTTTATTTCACCTTACAACTAATTCTAACCTTGCAATATGGACAGTGAAATGTAATAGCGTTTTCGATTTATACGTTTTTATGCACGCACTCAGTGCGAACTGCACCAACTCCGTGCATTTTTATGCACGGTCTTGGTGCACTTTATACACAAAAGTATATAAAGGCAAGCAAAAGCCGAACATACAAACCCGCACCAGTATGGTGCTAGTGCAGCCAATTGCAGTAAATCGAAAATTCTATATTTGTTTTGTGGAGACAAGGAATTTACTTCCTGTAATTTACTTTAGTGCCATAGTAAACAACTGGGTAAATAACCAGTAAATTAATTTAGCAAGAGAAGCGGTTTTATTTCACCTTACAACTAATTCTAACCTAGCAATATGGACAGTGAAATGTAATAGCGTTTTCGATTTATACATTTTTATGCACGCTCTCAGTGCGAACTGCACCAACTCCGTGCATTTTTATGCACGGTCTTGGTCCACTTTATACACAAAAGTATAAACATAAGCCGAACATACAAACCCGTACCAGCATGTTGCTAGTGCAGCCGAGTGCAGTAAATCGAAAACGCTATTAATACTACGTATAACTGGAAAGGACGCGAAATGGTCAATAAGTGAGGCAAATGCTTTTTGATATGCAACCCGCAGTGATGTGGGGTAGCCATCACTTTCTACCTCATACGGTATGATACGGTACTATGGTCGTATGCGGTTTGAATTTAAGATTTTCAACAAAACAAAAACCATATCAGTTTCTTAAACACTTGTTGCCTGAGAGCAGATTTACGGGCATGTACGCGTAAAATATTTTTAAGAAATACAAAAGTTTGTTTTTGTTAGGAAAATGTTCGCGCATACTTGCGCTTGCAGGCGCGCATTACAATTTTCAATGGGCGCTCTGCACCCATTGGACAGTTTCAATGAGTACTTGCGCCCCGATGCACCCATGTAGTCGGCATCCATGCTATCTAATACCTTGAGTCACACCACCTCAAGCCAAAATCTTGGTTCAGATAAGCGGACGACACCTTTGTAATCTGGCCACATGGACGGGAATCCTTAGATAATTTTCTTGACTTCCTTTACCAGCAACTACCAAACTTGACCATTTAATCGAAGTCCTATCCCAAAACAACTATCCTAGGTCCTCGATAACCAAAACCATTTCCCGTCACCTGTCCCGTTGTCCCAGGGTTAGTTTATATCCATGGTACGTTAGATCGTATCGGACATATCCTCCGCAAGTACAACATAAAACCGATACTCAAACTCCTTTGCAAACTATGGGACTTACTTCCTTCTACTGGACAAAATCTCTCTTCTTCTTTTCCCTGTTGCATAAAGCAGTCAATGTGCTTCTGGAAGTGTCTATATTGGCGGGACGAAGCAATTGGTTAGCGTCTGAATATTAGAGTATGAGCCCTGCACTAGCTCTCGACAAATCATTGGTTTGGCTCTCTCTCTAAACACAGACGGAACATCGGACACGGAATACTGTTGAAACAAACCAAAATCTTTATCCACGAGTCCCATTAGTACCCTAGAAGAATGCGTGAATTAATAGAAATCCTAAAACACCTCTCCAATATCCAATATCAATAGAGACGATGGTTTTCAGTTGAACAATGTCTGGAAATCGGTCTTGAGCCAACCGCTTCTACCTTGTGGTCCACTACCTGCTAACCCTACCCCTCCCCTTCGACAATCCCACCAAACACCATTTCGTGACATCACACCATATACGAGGAGCCTTCGTAACAGATGACAGCAGCTTCGTAGCATTAGGCTTGATACCAAGTCCTGAAGACGTCTCTTGCAACATTGTCATTGACTCAGACCGCGGAAGTCTACTATCTTAACGTTTTCCGTCATAACCTTCGGTGTAGAACAGTTGCTAATATTGATCTATGGTAAATTAAACATATACGTGGTTTTCCGCTGTTGAAAATGAGAAAAATAACATTTAAAGAACACAGATTATAATATTTTATTAATTGATATAAAGATATAGTAGGCCTTCTTCAAACAAATAATAAACTTTTTGAATATCTGAAAAAATACCTGAGAAAATATACAAACCGCTCACTTACAATAATGTCAATCTGAAACTTAACAAAATCTTACCGAAATTTAACATTTATCCTGCTTTTAAAAGCAGTAATACCATTTACAACTTACTATCAAATTTAAGAACCCGTAAATCAGTTATGGATTAGTTTGGAGTCTACTCAGTCGAATGGTGTAATTGTGATGCTGTTTATTATTTGGTCAAACCGGAAGGAAGTTGGCCAAACGGATGGCAGAACATAAATATAAAACTTCTTCTAACATTTATCAGCATAAAATTTCAACAGGCCATTGTATAAAATACAATGAACCTACATTACTTCACAAATGTAATAAAAACCTCAAATTAGATAGATTAGAACAACTTGATATAAAAAAGCATAGAATAAACCCCAATATAGCCCAATATAGCCAGACTGTGGCACAGTGGTAGAGCGCTTGGCTATCAGTCTGGGGGGCATGAGTTCGAGTCTCACGCCCTGCTTTCAGAGTAAAGGTTTTTCTGTGGTTTCCTTTACTCCACGGCGAATGCTGACAGCCAAACAACTTAAGACGTGCCACAGACGCGGGCCATAATAATGATAATTCAGGCCTGCCGATGCCCCCGTAGTGGCGAAAGCTGTTGGGGGATGTTAAGGCGTGGATTATTATTATTATTATTATAAAATACAATGAACCTACATTACTTCACAAATGTAATAAAAACTACAAAATAGATATATTAGAAGAACGTGAAATAAAAAAGCATAGAATAAACCCCAATATCACCTTACTAAACGGTCAATTAGACTTTCAACAAAAACCTTTATTCATGTTCAGTTTACAATAATTTTGAAATTTTTGTATCTTAACTTGCCTACCGTATACTAATTTTTCAGCCATCCCTCTTGCTAACTTCCAGCCGTATGTCAAATGTCCTCCGTCTTTCACACATGGCACACGTGTTCTTTATTGTTTTTAATGCTTTTAATTATCTGACTGTACGTATTGTGTTAAATTATTTAATTAATACATTACCACCACTATTCTTTTTACTTAATTCTTTTCCATTATTCTTTTACAAAGTAAAAGAGGTTTTGGTTCCGTATTTTATTTTAAATAATAAACTGACTTACCTTCTTACAGGCGCACTTCTAGTATCTTTTAAAACAACGAACATTTTAAAACGGGCTGAAATTAACAAGTTATTTGCTTTGCGAAAATTCCAAACGAAATTTCTACCACTAATCGTAAAAACACCCACTTACAGAAAATACGACATGGCAATATTAGTTCTCAGTATAACAGGAGAAGATACAATCAGGGGGATTTCTATTTCTGGAATGTTTTACTGCCAGCTTGGGCGTGCGTCATCATTTTAACAACACCGAAACGCCGTTAAAACGTTACGGGACATGAACACGAAAACTAGCGCGTTCCACGATCACTTCCCTCAAAAAAATAATAATATCAACCGTAATAAAAGTCATCATTGCATTTTTAGCATGAATACACCCAGACAATACTGCTATCCAGCTTCGTGCAGTTATCTTGCTCGCTCGTGGCAAAAGTTATTATTAATTCCTGTAAATGTCGAATTTTTGGGGTAAATTGAACTGAAACTGACGACTCCTTGGAGGGAAATAAATTTCAATCGCAGAAAAAGAGTTGAGCAACAACCGCCGCCGGTCTGTGTGTCCTTTTTGAGCCTTCGGGTCGCGAATTTCCCGGTTGAAATGGTGGGTAAACAAAAGTTGGAAACATATTTACATTGGTAGGTGGATATTTCGACGTTTAATTGGGGTCGGATTTTCACCAGATACGCCCGGCCCAATTAAACACTTACCCGTTCAAACCAACCCTCCGACCCTCCCATCACACTGCATACATTACCATTTCATTACTTGCAAAATTACACATGCCTGATGTGCAATATTTTATCAAGAACGAAAAGAACAGTTCTTTGAATTTGCTTAGGCTGACGATAAAGTAACACAAGATGTGTCAATGGACAAGGATATTCGGAGTTGAGACTGCGAGAGAAATGGTCAATGATTTAAATGACCGCGTATAAGAAAACGCCTAACGTTAATAAATTAGTTGATATTTAGAAAATAAATTGCTTCCGGGATATGCCGTGTGTCAAGATTCCTAAATGCCGACTTTTCGCGAACCATGTTGCTCGGTTCTTCAGAGGTAACTAAATACTCATACGAATCTTGACACATGCCATAACCCGGAAGCAGTTTATTCTCTAAATGATTCTGGCCGTGAAAGCCTACGTACTTACTTAAATTAGTTGATAATAATTGTTTTCGACCCTTCGTGTTATATATTAGTCAGTCCTTGGCCAATACATTAAATGGTCTATATATTCAAAGTCACCGGCAACAACCCTAAACATTAAGGTGGTTTATACAATTTTTGCCCTGCAAGCCATCGACTAGGCGACGAAAGTTCAGTATGAGATAGAGATATGCAAACTAGACAGGGGACGTGCAGACATTCTAATGGTACACGTCAGCTGCGACGAAATAAAACAGGATAACTGGGCGTGCACTTGTGTCGCCGAAAATACGTCGTCACTAGCAATAAAGTGGACGACATTTTTTGTTTTACTGCCGAGGTGTACGGATAGGATACTCTTAGCGATCGCAGCTTTGTACATACGTTTGATAATACGTTTCTTACGAATTACAAACTCTTTACTTATGCCATGAACCAAATAAATCATATAATATAAATTATTGAAACAAATTATGGATACCTAATATTTTTAACTAGTTATTTTGACGTCGAATAACTATTGAACTACTTTCATTTGATTATTTTTTCAGTACATAGTGAGAATGAAACTCACTTGTTGCCACAATCTTGTTGCCTATGGTAACAGTCGAAATGAAAAGAAACTGAATAATAGCGTTTTGTCTTCTTTTATAGCACCAACCCGTCTATAAACAAGTTAAAAGTTCTTTATTGAGATAGCAAAATGTCTGTATGACGGGTCTTGTATGACGGGTCCCTATTCACAATTATTTCTATTTATAGTAAACAGGTCAGTCTGAGACACTTCCTCAATGTACGACTATTTAATATCATATGTAAGATCTTTTATTTTAATAACAATAATGATATTAATTTGAATTTGAAGTTTAAAAATTAAATGCTGATAATCCGTAGTAAAAAAAAATAGTAAATATATCAAAAAATGCCTCACAAACTACAAGTACAAGCCGCAATAGAAACGCTAGGTGACCTAACTTTACCAAATAATTCAATTTCAAATTCTTAAAGATGGTATGAAAACAATAAGATCTTGCTGACGACCAGCTTTGATGTCTACACCAAGGAAATAATAACAAATACGTACCTAATTTTATAAGCGAATTTCCATAGCGCAGAAAATAATTGCTTGAAAATTAATGAAAACAAAACAGAGTATGAAGTATGGGGCCGATGGAGTTTGCGTGAAAATAACAACTCCTGTTAGAGCACCGCAATAGCAACCTTTTTATTCGCAGAAGTTTATACTTTTGTTTATCTTCAAAATATAAATTCACTACCCTACGAAGCCTAAGATTTTTGGTGTTAGTAAATACAGCAAAATCTATAAATGTTTCCATAACAGTAAATTGGTAATGCGCTTGTAGAAACGTAGTGCGAAAGATTCAATTATTTAAATTCTAGTCGCTTTATGTATGTATATTTATACATATATACGAGTACGGAACATTTAAAGAAATGCGATACCCAGTCGCGAGTCTGTAATTACATAAAGACACGAAAAGAAGGTTTATGTTGACATCACTCGCAAGGCCGTGTTTCATGGCTTTATATTGCCCAAACAAATCTACAGCTATCTGGTTTCAGGTAATCTTCTTTATCATGTTATTGTTTTGATTCTTTTACCAGTTAGTAATTTCTGACATGCAGATCTTTTCATTGAAAATGAACAATTTAGCAAAACGATTAGATCTAGGTGCTCATGTTGAGGAAATTATTACCTTTAATGAATTCATATAGAGAAAGAATTTTAAAATGTTTAAATTTTCTTTTGTTGTAGAATTTTTTTCGTGTTTATCATCATTCAAAGAATCGAGTCCCTTTTTTTCTCAAATAAAATACTTTTTATTGGCAGATGAAGTTCTAATAAGTACAACTTTGAAATAATGGTTTAAAAAGCAACCATTTTGTCAATTTTCAACCTTTTTAATCAATGTTTTCACAATTTTTTCGAAATTTCGTGTTCTCATGATTTTTACTTGCACATGGTCTGTGACTGCCTACAACAGCACCCACTTCTAGGCTATATTTTTTTACAAAACCCATTTATATGGTACACGAAAGTATAGTAAATTTATAGCAAAAGAAAAATCATTGATATCTCTTACATTTCGCTTGAAAAATTGTCTAAAAATTGAGCCACTTTTTACGTCTCCAAAAAGTAGACCTCTTAAAAAGACACCTCAACTTTAGGACAACCATTCAAGCGAATTTTAACAGATATCAATTATCTTTGTTTTGTATTACTTCAGTATACTTGAGTGTGCAAACAAAATTTGTTTCTCATAGAAATATTTGGAAGAGTGCTTTTCTCAACAGGGAACCCTGTAGCATCATAAAACATTATGAACAATCGAAAACTCAAAAACGTTGTGAAAAAAATTTGTAGGAGGCTAAACCAACATTTAGTTAAAAATGTCGAAAAATGACAAAATGGCTACTGTTTGAATTTTCAGGATGATTTTTCACGCATTTTTTGTGTTAAATTAGTTATAAAGAATGTAATTATTTCAATGTTTTATTCATAAGGTTCAGCCTTAATAAGAAGTATTTTTTTGAGAAAAAAGTTCAACTTGATCAACTTGAACGATTCAAACGTTAGAGCGTGTCCCAATTTGAATTATCGTGTTTCTCGGAAATGCGTTGGTCGTATCGGTGTAATAACTTCTACAAGAAAAGTAGAAAAATTATATATTTAAAATTCGTTTTCTATATGAATTTAATAAAGTAGAATAATTTCCTCAACATAAGCATCTAGATCTATCCGTTTTCTGTAAAACCTGCAAAACCGTAAAAAAGACGAGAATCAGGAAAAGGCATTTCAGGGGCTATTTTATACACTTCAAGGTTTCAAAATATGTAAGAAACAAAATAATTTTTTCAACCGATTAGATGAGAACTTTCATTAATAAAAACAACCTCTCAATGACAATATTGATGATTGGTGTCTCCGCCTTCTCTAAAATTATATTCAATCCAATTACACTATCGGAATCCTATTAAAAACGTGTCGCATTTAGATTCCAAAAGTCTAGTCCATACAAAATTCGGGTAAAAAAAGCATTTAGCAGTTTTTCTTAATAACTTCAAAACCAATTAAGATGCTTAAACTTTATTTTTAGATAATTAATCACCATAAAAATGCGCATCTTCCAATTTAACCGGTTTTGTATCTATTGAAATAATTGCCCCCTCTATGCATTCCTACAAAGAAAAAGATTTCTAGACCCATGTTAATTAAGAATGTTCGACTTATTTTGGTATATTTTATAGGTCTCCAAAATACTTTGTTTATTTTATAATGCGCTGTGTGAATGAGATTGAATAAGATTAAATTGAGTCTGATAGAAGGAAGGCATCTGATTCTAAAGAATGTAGTAGAATAAACATTTTAAACAAACCATTCATAGAAATTTCTTCATCTGCGTCATTGGGTTATAAGGTTTTAGAGATTTTTGTGGTTAATGAACTCTATCGTGATTGTTTTATATATTTTGTTTTTCAAGTACTATCAGTGTTTTTTTGTGGTTGTGTGCCCTTCTCAAATGAAAACAAAGAAAATATTATATTTCTTTTATTAATAAGCATAAAATAACATCAACAAGGATTACTTCTATCAAGAAAGTTATCTATAAAATTAGTTTATTCAGATGAAAGAATATTCCTTGATTTTCGGTTTAGAACCGAAATTGCAAATGTTTAATGATTTTCCAGTCAAAACATTTTGTCTGATGTAACTTGCTGTTGACAGATTACTATTTCACAAACTTGTATGCATATAGGAATGGAATTTATGTCAGACGATTCATAAAATTATTAAAAATTCTGATATCCTTGAAATACGAGCGATGTTGCAATTTCCGTCCTTCAAGCAATTTTCGAAGACGCTCGCAACTAGGTAATTTTCATTACGATCTGACAATGAAAACCGGCTTAGCGGTGTACAATCCGAGGCGCCGTTTCAGCTATTTCGAAAAGATTTATTGCACGGTACGTCCGCGGCCGTTCATTTCAGACGCGGCCTTTGTACAATTGTGGGCCGTTTTATTTCAATCAGCATTGCATGAAATCGCTCGTCGCCGCACACCAAAGAAACCCTAGAACTTGTTCCTTCCTGTAGCGACGAAGCACTTCTTTTGTGACCGCTTTTCTACAGCCAGCTTCGGAATTCAATAGGCTTTTGCCTGGACAGCAGTTTTCCACGCCCCTACGCAATCCTGCCAAACTTAACGATATTGCAACTCCATGGGGCATACTATACCGTAAAACGTGCGTGAAATCCTGCTTAATCTGTTTTAACGCCGACGCTGCGTCACAAGGGTCTATCATCCAATTTGAAATGGGCGGGAAGTCGGGGATTATAAGTTTTCATTATGATAAATGAAACTTGGAGGAGTTTCAGACAACTACGACTTCTTGAAAATAATACCATTAGTTATATATTTCTATCTATCGTTGTATAGCCAGTCTATATTGCTGGTGGTCTACGGATGACGCGATATACATACAGTAGAGCGTCGATAATCCGAACTAATTGGGACCGAAGGTGGTTCGGATTATCAAATAGTTCGGATTTTCGAAAATAACCTAGAAAATGACACTTTAGGCCTAAAACATGCCTAAAAATGCACTTTAATCGGTTAAATATACATATATTAAACAAACTATTACATAATTATGTATTTAAACTTTTTTAAAACGCGTTCGGGTTTTTGACGTATCGAATTTTTGACGTTCGGACTTTTGACGTTCTATTGTACTTCTACTTTGTTTCTAGTATGTAGAAACAAAATGTGTCTAAATATATAATTTATAGTATTAGGATTTTACCCTGAAAAAGATATAGTAAATCTGCAAATTGGTAAATACCTAGCCCCAAAAATATCCTGTGTAGTTTTTAGGTATTTTACCCCAAACTACCGGTCCTTAGTGTTCACGAAGTATTCCACCCTTTCCATATTTCCATATGAGATAAATAAAACAACGCTGTGTAATGTGGAGATGCTTCTTTACTTTGAAACAATTTGTGTGACCGTACCGTACCTTGTCTGAAATCGTCAAATATGCCGTGCTGGGGTTTTGAATGACGTCGTATCTGTATGTGGCTTTTAAGATGCAAAATTTAAATGGCGGAATCAGTATGACTGACAAGAAAATGACTTTTCCGCCAAATCTAGTTTATAAGTCGTTTATGGGTTATTTTTTATAGTGTTTTAGAGACGCCAACTACAAATCTGACACTTACATTGAAAACATTTAAATAGCGAAGCCAAAATTGCAGTAAAAGATAATTAAAGAATTAACCAATTAATTAAATAATTTTGCAATTCAAGCTCCATATTCAGATTCAGCGTTATACAAAACTCCAAATGCAATTTTTGAAGCAGTTATGACCATAACTATGTCAGCGAGTTTTCTCGAAACAGGTCTGATCAACTTGAAATTTCTACTACATGTCCAACAAACGTTGCTGAATCAGGCACTCAATGCGTTATCGATTTTTTATTTTAATAATAATAATAATATAATAATAATAATAAAGTGTTTATTTAGCAGAAACGCTATTAATCACAAATAAAAAAACAAACAATTGTCATTAACAAACCATATACAAAATATACAACTGCAAATAATTAAATACAAAAAGCAAACGAAAGCTACATACTAAACCCTAAAAATCTCACAAACTATTCTCCCAAACTTAATAACAACTATAAAAATAATCCGATATACTCAATAAAATAAATAAAAGGTTTCACATTATCAAAGTAAACATAATACCCATATTAAAAGAATAAACCAAAACACCATTAAAAACTCCTCCAAACATAGTCATTCAGCATCCTTTTAAACATTTTATAATTTCCGCATGATTTGATTTCCAAGCTTAAGCTATTAAACAAAATATATCCTTTTCTACATACGCTGTTATAACATTTAGACGTATTACATTTTTGTACATAGAAATTATTTTATAGTTATGCACCCCGCTAAATAGGAACCATTCCAAACTTAATTTTATAAACAAAATCCAATGTTCTGTAAGCAATTAGTTGCTTAACGCTCATAAAACTCAAAGTTTCCAACATAATACAAACAGGCGTATACCTATTACATTTCAAAATTATCCTCATAATTCGATTTTGAAGTTTCTGCAATTTAAGTTGCTCACACGAAGTTATATTAAACAACAGAGTACAACAATAATTAATGTGTGGCAATATTGAAGACTTATATAAAAGAAATTTTGTATATACACCAACATAATCACTTATTCTACTCAAAAAATATGTCTTTCTAGAAATTTTGTTGATAATATGATTAAATTGCTGCTTAACATCCAAATGTTGATCTAAGATAATACCTAAATATTTAATTTCCATAACACGTTCCATTACAACATCATTAACAATTGCCTTTGCATTCATACTTATTGCAAATATTTTGCATTTATTACCTATCACGATATATTTTGATTTATTAACATTTAAACATAAACTATCATCACAAAGCCAAGAGTACATGGCAGCGAGATCACAATTAATTTTTACATTCATTACATCTATATCATTGCCACACATATACAACATCATATCATCCGCAAACAAACATATTTCACATTTTTTTTTATACATGTAACAATGTCATTAATATGCAAAAGAAACAATAATGGACCCAAAACAGTTTCCTGCGGAACACCACAATCGCAATTTATAAGATCAGACACATAACTGCCATATTTTACGCAATGAACTCTGTGACTTAAATAGGATTCAAACCATTCCAAGACTTTCACCGAAGACCCAATTTTTCTGTTTAAGAGATCTGTTTACAGTTTCAAAGGCCCTACGCAAATCCAAGAAAACAGCACACACAATTTCACCTCCATCAACATATCGAAACCATTCGTCAGTAATGTGAGTTATAACCGCTTCGCAAGATTAGATCTAAACCCCGACTGGTATTTAACAATCACATTGTTTTTATCACAGAACTTAACCACTTGCTCTTTAACTACCAGCAACTTCTTGTAGATCGGCACTGTGTTGATCGGTCGAAACTCCTCGCACTTTTTAGTCTTTGGTATCTTCGGAATCGGTATCACCGTAGATATCTTCCATTTTTCAGGAAATTTGCCAGAACTTAAAGACGCGTTAACTACGTCTAAACCCCGGTTTGCTGCTACCCGCATTATGTCCTTTAAAACGTTCGTCGATATGCCGCTTACACCTCCACTTACATACTTAAGATTGTCCACATGTTTTTACAATGTAGCCATGTCAACTCATTCGAACTTTGACCAATCTTCATGCTTGTCGATGTTTCTCAGAATATATTCATCGGACTTAATATGTTAGCAACGACATCCTGAATACTGTTTACAAAATATTCATTGAACATTTTAGCAATCATCCCTTCGTCCTCAGCAATAGCATTATGAAACAGTATCTGCTTTTCAAGTTCATCGTTTCTTTTGTTTTCCGGCAATAAAGTTTTCAAAATTTTACAAAGTTCCCCGGTATTGTTCCTATTTTCTTCTAAAATGCTGGTTAAATATTTTTCTTTGTTCATCCTTATGTCACCCTTATCTGTTTTATAGCAAAAGCATTGTTAAGTTTGTGAGCTAAATCGATAATTTGAGTTTGACAAGTCATCATTACCTCAAATATAAATATTTTTGGTTTCTGGTTCATCAAGTGATCACTACTTATATATAGAATGTATGGAATCGCGTCAACCAGAGACGGCAGGTATCCGCGCGGCGCGGCGGCATGATTGAGGGCGCTTTTACCGGCGTAGTTTTCTATGAAAATTTTCTATGGCAATACCCGAAATTTTAGTAAATAGGTGTGCCAAATTTGGAATCGACTGATCGCATAGTGTCGTCAAAGAAAAATTCAAAGTAAGCGGTGATTTTAGGGTAAGTAAACGGAATCCACCTAAATTATAATGTTCTGATCCGTAATTTTTTATTTTGCAATATGCCAGATTTGGATTGGACGCCGCGTTAAAAAAAACTTATAAATGGTAAACTAGATTTTGCCGAACATTCCCTTAATTTTTATTTGCTGGTCAGCCATTTTGGTTTCGCAATTTTAAAATTTGCAATTAAATGACTTATTCGAATTCAGCGTCATTCAACACTGCTAAATGCCATGTTAGAAGGAGTTCTGAGTGATTTCAGACAAGGTGGTACAGTTACGGCAGTATTTTACCCCAAAAAAACATTGAAATGAATTCGAGATAAGTAATTATTACTTATTTTGTATCATTGTAAATAATTTTCAAACTTTTTAAGAATATTCCATAGGCTAAGGAAGTAAAGCCGGTGGTCCCGTGTGGTATTTTGTTGGGACGTGTATGTTAGAGATCTCAGTTCGACAAAATTCCTGTGTGTGTGTGTGTCTATACAGTATCGGTAAATTTTGCGAAAATAGACCGACGTAAATTACATTATTAAAAAAAATCTGATGTGGCCAGGCACATGACTTTATCATACTATATATAAAATTAATTGTTTAGCTGGATGAGATTCTATTTGATCGAGATCGGCTATGTCTGCATTAAAATAAAACCAGTAGAACTAGACCGATATGTCGATTAAAGCTGCGTTCGGATATTGTGCTGGTAGCAGGTGGTAGCAGACGAAATTATAGTATTTCTCATATGTCGTGATGGTGACACATATTAGTTTGCATGTTCATAAACTTGAGGCACTAGCAATTTTTATTAGAAATAATATAATGGCGTCTACTACCACTGCCATTAGCACTAATGAAAACGCACCTTAACGGTAATATCCGAATATCCGAACGCAGCTTGTATTGACAGTAGTATTGTCAAAACATTAGCGTTTGACACCACCTACTGTTATTAGAATCATATCTGACATATAATCTGACATATCCTGGCTACTAGTTTTAAATGTTTTAATGCAGTACGACCGATCTCGATGAAAGAAAAAATTTGCTCATGCAGCTAAACTATTGATTATACCTAAAAATGTCATGGTCATAAATTATTCAGAATTTCGTCTAGTTTAATTTATTATTTAACTATTTCGACGAAATTCCAGAAATGGCAGCTTATTTACAAAATCTTTCAAAAATGTTAAGACTAAACCTCCAGTTCCTTTGGACCCTTTTTAACAGAAAGCTTTTCAGCTCTAAGTTTGGTCATGAAACTTCTAAATATGAAGTTTCGTGCCGACACCTTTAGTAGTTTCTCCGGAATCGTCGCCACAAAAAACGGGTACACACACACATACACACACACACACACACACACACACACACACACACACACACACACACACATTTTTTTGTACCTTGGTCAAAAATGTTCAGGGGACCGACCCAAAAAGACATATTTTCGGTAAAATCTAAAAAGATTTTTTTTGGCACGATTACAATACTTTACATACTGCGTATGATAAAGTAAAAATAATACGCCAAAAATATTGATTTTATTGTTGATCATATTTTCATTGATCTTCCTTGGCATTATTCAGAATTATTTGAATATATCTTGGAAAAATAAAACACACTGCGCATAGGAGTTTCAGATTTGTTCAAAGCATTGAAGCACAGAGTAAGTCAAGCCAGTAAATTTAGCGGATTGACTTACACGATTCGATCCGATCAAATTTATTCGATCCGTCCTGTGTAGGTTGTTGTATTCAATAGGGTCTGAATATCCGATAACACTCGACCCAATATCTTATTGGTGGTTCTATGTCCACAAAGAACTGGCATAGCGGTCTTTTAGATAAATAACATTATTTTAACCCGATCCTTTTTGTGTGTAATATCCTACCGTGTTGTTGTAGCTGTTCGTTGTAAATGCGTGAAAACCTTCAGGGATCCCGAATTTAATAATAAAAACCGCGTCGCAGTTTTTCTTAGTTATTTACCCACGCACGTAGTATCAAATTACCATTCGAGGCAGGTGGATGAACGTAAGAAAAATTGAACCCCGCGTCCCCATAGCAATCCCAACAAAATATTATTGTAGGACTGACAGGCTGAAGTAATCTTAAGGATTATAATCACCCCCGGGCGATAGGTCTGGAGGAGGGGTCGATATGTTTGTCCGAGGCAAATAAAACGGACGAACGAAAATATTCAAAATGTTTTTTGCTCAAGTTTGGCGGAGGAGACGGGTGGAGTGAAGGAAAAAAAGGCGGATGAAACGGGAAAGGCATGCGGAGGGACACACACATACACACATACACACATATACAAAAAATGCCGAGAAACTCGCTGCAGGAAAGTGTTTGTTCCGCTCGGCTGGCAATCACCTTTTCTCGGTAAGTGGACCGGGGTCGACGCGGAGGAACAAAAGCCGACCGCCCCCCAGTATATCTCAATTTTTGCGCGCAACGTTCCCTCCAAATTAAAACATTTATTTGCGATGTAATCTCCATTACTGTGCACGTCGGCCACCGTATAAATTATAAAGCAATTACATTTTCCTCTTTTTTGTGTTGTTCTCTCAAGTTGTTTATGCGGAGTTGTTTTCCACTCGAGGGGTTGTTTTCTTTCCTTAATCCCCTACATATTTTTTAAGAAGCTTTTTGCTTTCAGGGCCGCTATACATCTCATCTTACAATTGTTGTATAAATTGGGTGAAATGTTGAGAGGGGCGCACTAAAGGTAATGAGAGTTAGTTGTTTGCTGGAAGTTTTAAGACCAGAATTAGACGATGCTTCCGGAAAGTTGTAAATTACTTTTATAAATGGTCGAATTTACAGGTCATTTTGTACTTTATCATACATAGTATGACAAAGTATAGCGAAATATAGCGGAATAGTATCATATAATAAATCTGGACCAATATTTTGGACAGTGTAAAACAGCTTATAAGTATATTATTTGACGAGCACATGAGCATATCATATAAACACTAAAGACATAAATCGCGAGCATGTAAAGCATGTTTCTATTTTCTTGTCCACAGAAGATTCTATTTTCCTCTCATCAAGAAAATTTAAAAGATGCTGATATTTTCGCATGCAAATATTTTTCTAATTTGTACAATTTGCATGCCGAAGTGTTTTGTGAATCACATATTTCAACAGATTCGTTCGTATGCAAATATTTTTCTAATTTGTACAATTTGCATGACGAAGTGTTTTGTGAATCACATATTTCAACAGACCAACTGAGGGTAAATGAACAAGGATGTTATGGAACAAACGTCTACGGAATAATTGTACAAATATACAATTAGAAAAATATTTGCATGTGAACGAATTATCTTTGCAGCATCATATAAATTTTCCTGATGACAAGAAAATAGAAACTTCTGTGGACAAGTAAATAGAAACTTCTCTGTCGCTCGCATGTTTCGTTCGTTCAAATAATGACTTCATTATTTGAACGAACTGTCATCATTATAGGTACAACGCTAGTGTCAAAGTCTGTCAAAACCTACGTGGATGAGAGCTATGTGACAGCTCGACAAGGCATTGGAACGAAATTTCATATTTAGAAATTTCATTACCGAACTTGTAGCTGAAAAGGTTTTTGTTCAAAAGGGTCCAAAGGAACTGAATGTTTATACTAAGCATTTTTCAGGGATTTTGCAAATGAGCCGCCATTTCTGTCATTTCGTCAAAATAGTTACATAATAAATTAAAGTAGAGAAAATGTTGTACAATTTATGACATTTGTTGGTAAAATTAATAGTTTAGTTGCATGAGCAGATTCTATTTGATCGAGATCGGTCGTATGTGCATCAATATAAAACTAGTTAGCCTGGATTTGACACATGTTTTCATTCTGATGACAGTAGGTAGTGGGAAACGTTGATTATTTGACAATACCTACTGTCAATATAATCAAAATATCTGTCAAATCCTGGCTAACTAGTTTTATTTTAATGCAGGTACGATCGATCTCGATCAAATAGAATCTCATGCAGCTAAGCTATTAATTAATAATGACTTTATCATACTATATGTAATAGTATGATAAAGTCATGTGCCTGGCCACATCAGATTTTTTTCATAGGACTTCGAGTTTATTGCTGTTCGTAAAAGGAGTCATGTTATGTAGGCCATTGAAAAACATGATACGGTTTATAGTGATAATAGAACGTGAGAGGTGATGTAATTACAGCAACTCTTGTGTTTAACCAACTGAGCTGCAGAAGTTCGCAGTGCGTACGTTATTATTCTCTCCCGACTTTTATGTGCATTCTTTAGCGTTCGGAAGGTATGTGTTTTGATTAATTAAGAGCCTATGTTTCTGATCAAACCTAGTTCCCATTACTTGCTTTATATATGTTTAAGGCAGGGGTCGCTTTGTCCCTGTCAAATAAGTTGGGGCAAGAGCGTGCCAACAGTGATGTAAGTGCGATCATCACCATGCCAACAGTATTTCATCAAGGAAGCTGAAAAAGAAAAGTTGGAGTTGGATTCGCCACGACCTAAGAGATTAACTAACCACTTCCAATTCTATGATTGCATATCCTGAAAGACAAAGTTAGTGTGAAGTAGATACGATAACTTAGTAACTTGAGAACAATATAAATTCTTTTTAGGTTATAATGCGTATATTGTAGGCCATGGTATGTACTTGCCTCAAGTGTGGAGTATGTGCATACCAAGCAATAATAGTATTGGAAATATTGGAAAGGAGCTCGTTTTACTTTATAAATGATAAGTTTCAACAAATAAATGTCTAAGGATATTAAGACAGGATCTGCGAGCGTGTGCAAGAAATACGAAATAAATACGAAGAAAAGCAAATAATGTGTTAGAGAAACGGTCAGTCATAACTGCACATTAAGAACAAAACATGTTATACGAAGTTCGTAAAAACAATGCTGTGTACATAAATGAAATGGTTGATTTTTGAACGCTTTGTATAATATGCAAACATTTTTTATCGGTAGAATGGCAATCTCGATGTAACAAGAACTACAATGCCAATACACAATGCAAATATGATATGAAGTTTACCAATCATTTTTAAGTTTTGAGATAAAAAAAGACCTGAAATGTTTATTGTTATTTTGGTGTTTTTCTTTCTATGTCCGTACTGATTTTGTTTAACTGTTGATTTTATGTCATTTTTTTTTTTGATTTTCTTGCACTGAGTGCATTGGAACTCAACATGTACCGTTATCCAAAACTCCCAGAGATGCCGGCAACGATAAGAATAATGTATGAAAATATTCAATATTGTCAACTAAATGCAGGTAATAAATAATTATTTATTTGTAAGTGAACAAATAAACTATTCAAACAAATCACCTTCTAATTCGGCTCACATTTGAAGACGTGTTCTAAATTCTTTATAAGAATTTCGAATATCCGCAAGTGGTACAGATTCTATCGCATTCATTATTCTTAGTTTTAATATTTCTGCATCGTCTTGTAATGGTTCACTGTAAACAATTTGTTTCAATGGTCCCTAAAAGTTAAAATTCATAATTGTCAGATCAAAACTAGGTGCTGGCCATAATAGGGACATTTCGCCTAAACAATTTTTGAGGAAAATGTAAAGTTATTATAGGAAATTTCGGGAGCACAGCAAACGACTAATCGATATCTGCTGTTATTCTTCGAATACGTTGTGACTCTTTCCAATAAATTGACGTGTGTAAGAACGCAATGGCATTCCTTTTATACCTCTGCTGTATAAATTAAATACGCCCAGGGAAAAAGTACGTTCTTTCTTAGCATGACATTTATACACTAATAAAACTGAAAAGGTAATTTTACCGTATGGCACGGCGGTCATTTTTAATCTCCGTGTATCGAAGGGAATTACAAACCATGTGATTTGTGATTTTACTTTGAGCTTAAATTTACTTCTCATATGAAATGAGGTTTCCGATGTGTACGGTTTTATATATACTTTTGTAAGTAAAATTACTGACGTTCAGTAAATTTACAGTAAACACGGAATTGCAATTAATTGTTGTACAGTAAATTTTCTGCAACTTTAATATTAGATTTCTCCAAGCAACTGAAAACCAGTTAACAATCAGTACTTTTGTGATGGACCACATATGTTGCTATGATAACTCCATTATAAATACCAATGAAACATTATCTGGTTTCTCACAAAAGAACTGTTTGTAAACTGGTTTTGCGACTGCTCGGACAAGCCTGTATTGTCCACTGTAAAACCACTAGTAAAATCCTATTAATGTGGAGATCATAAATAAAAACAAAAAATAATAGTATGAAGTTTTATTATAATTTTAACAATAAATAACATGTGAAACATATTTATAATATATATATATCTACATATTTTTAACATTAAATAAATAGAAGTTCTTGACAAAAATGTAATCATAAGTAAATGAAATAAAATAGGAACCCATGGACTATACTTATCTACATATCGTATAATAAAATAAATCGATCTGCTTAACAGAGAGAAACATATCTTTTAAATATAAATTAAATATTATTTCAACAATATTAAGTTGAAATGCCTATGGTAAACTTACGTCACCTTACCGAGTGTGTGTAAAGTTATTAATGAGTGTTTATAGAAAAGTATTTTTTATATTGGTGATTGAAATGATATGTGTTATACATGTTAGGAATAAATTTGATTGTAAGACCGCATGTACAAGAAAGAACAATAAGCGAAATCTTACCTATGGACACCACACAGGTGCTTGAATTTGTAGAATGTCAGTATCATCAACACTTGTATCCTGAAAAGAACATCCATTTAGTGAAAGTGAAATTATACATATCAAGACTGCAAACTTTTACCTGCACTTTGTAGTATATATTTGCAAAGTCCTCCATAATATACAAAGAGATGAATGTACCAAGATTATATCTTTTAATACTATAGAACCATATGGGGCAAATATTCCACACGACACCGACTTATCCTTTAGTCACAGAGGCACTAACAGTGTTAGATTAGTTGTATATCACAATCGCACTCAATAAAACTCTAACTTAGCTCCTGTAAACACAACCAAACGGATGGCGAACGGAACTCGAACTGTATATCCCATTATTGCGCTAACGCGATAAAAATTATCTCGGTAGCACTTTACCATCTGGAAAGGAAAATAGCACGAGCAGAAGGCAAATTTACATATCAGACAGTAGTTTTAATGTATAGATATGTAATTTTATTCCGTTGAAGTAATTGTTGTTATGAAATTTACAAACTTGTTAGCAAATTTACATACAGTTTGTACAATTAATGAATATAACTGCATTTTGAATGATATTTAGTATTTTTGGTTAAAATTATGGTAAAATTGCCGAAAAATAGGGTAGGGTTACTGAAAAAAATGTAAATTTCATTTGTAAATTCGCACTACTTTTTATCAGTGTAACATTAAAACCTGAACCTAAATATTAAACGTGAAAAGTGTTTAGATCATATTTTTCGTTTTTTTCTGATTTTTAATATTGTTGGTTGCCCCAAAGGTTACTTAAGTATGAAGACAATAGCAATATTAATTTAATTTCGATATATCCGTCTCGATACGCCATGCATTTACTGTGATGCATGTTCATTTGTCTATCAGTTGCCTACTGAACAATCTACGCGTTGCGTCCAAATGTTTCGTACACTTTTAACGATGAGTAATTTGTAGCACTCCTTAAATTTACTATGAATGAAAGATATGGACTTGTATTGATGGGAAAATCTAAGGAAAATAAAAAATTACCATTTTCGGTTGGGCACACTAATATTAGATTTGACAAAGTTCAAAGTTTATTTTACTTTATTTGAAACAGTTTTTGCATTTTTAGTTCCCCATTCAGGCATCTTAAAGAAATCGTCCTAATTTACATACTTTAACTTTTAACGCTTTTGAACTAATAAACAACACTATCTGTAACCTGTAACGGCTATCTAGGGATCGAATAAACACATATCGCATCGTCCGGCCTTCCTTGACTCCTTCCGATTTAACACCATCCGAATCGATCCTACCCCATTTCCCCTAATACCATAAACATCTCAATTTTCAGGTTGATATCGAGCCGTAGTCATAGCGATTGGGTGGCTAAACGCAAATGACGTAGGTTAAACGGGCAATAATCCGTTCGAGGAGATAGGCCGCCGGATCATAAATCACAACTGTCCGCCGGTATCAGATCTAGTTGCGCGTCCGGCTATCGTAGCGCCATCTAGACAGGCGCGACCGGTGAAATGGCTCGCCCCTTTCGCTCGGTCTTAATGAGGGTTCTACGGTATGTAAACGAGACTTGGGAGATATCTGCAACGTCGACGGGGTCGTCCTTGTAACATCCTTGTAGGATCAGCAACAGGCTCTGATCTGCCACCTACTACTTCTCATTACTTATATTAAAATGGCGTTCGATGAATCGATATCCGATTTCTGCGGTAACAATGACGCAGGATTAAGGTCTTTGATGTTGGAAGGATGTTTAATTAAGATTGTTTATGTAGGGACGCTTTGTTTTTCACACATTGTTGATATATGTGCCAGCAAATGGTTATACTGTTTTTCTTTTTATTTGAGATATTCTTTTGACATCAAAGACTGTTAGTGTGGGCTGCTTCGTTTACTTAGCTTAGATTATGTTACCATTCATTGAAAACTCGAAAAAACTCTAAATAAATTATAATATACAATTGTAGCAGAAATTATTAGTTGGCTTGACTATAACACAGTCAATTTGTGCTCAAAAACGCGGGAAAGTTGTGGGGTAGTTTTGATTTCCTCCATTATATACACTGAGGGCAAAAAAAATCGGTACAAATTTGCAATTGCTCATATTTCCAAAGATATTAAGTTAGTAAATTCAAACATTTCTTTGATAAACTAATTGCTTGTATTGTGAAGATTGAAAACATACGATATTTGCAATAATTAAACGTTTTAATCCAATGTAATGTTGCTTTATGTATGGCTATGCAACATTTCTGATAATATCGGATCAATTTAATGTGAAATGAAAGGTGTAATGAAATTAGTAGGTAATGACATTTGTTTTCTTTTGGTCAAAAGGAACAGTAGAGATTTCATAGCATCGTATACAGGCTGATTTTTGTTAGTATAGGTACAGGGTGAAATTTTGAAACATCGTTTGTTACTGTTCTTACTCAAAAAAGCAGTTGAATTGGATGCATAGATTAAAAAAACGATTCCATTGCATAGGCACGAAACGTAAAATTGCGAACATGAGTTATCTTTAAAGATCGTGGAGAGACCATGGCCAACGTTTAGTTTTCTTATGGGCGCCATGTTTGCTTTTGAAATTTTTGAAGGATATTTCTTAGCTGTTTACCATATTGCACTACAATTATTGGGCTGTAGATTTTTTCCAAATTTTTATGTTTTAGCAACAAAAGCATAAAATTTTGATTTTGCAGTGATTTGGAACTAAAAACAACATCGTTTTTTATTGAACTAAAATTATGGCAGTTGGCGTTCACTTGTCTGAGGGTCAGGTCTTTGCTGTCTTCAAATAAAATATATCTAAAAAACAAAGGAACAACACAATGTATTCGGACTGGCTTCAGGATGATGTTAGAAGTGCTCTTTATTTAAACATGACATAAAAATAAAAAAAACACTTGGTTTGAAGTGATGACATACAAAACCGTTGATTCCAGCTCCGATTCAATCTTAACAGGTAACATACGTCTAATATCTACAGCTAAACAACAAGTGTGATACATCATAATTGAAACTGGCGAAAAAACCACCTAAAATGGTAAATTCAAACATGCCGCCTATAACAACACCAATGGTTTCTCCACTATCTTTAAAGATAACTCAAGTACACAGTTAGATTTCTCTTGCCGTTGCAATGTTTTTGTTACACACGTCATATTCCACTGGTTTATACTAAGAACAATAAAAAAATATTGTTTAAATATTTCATCCTGTATAAGAAAAAAATCACCCTGTATACGATGCTAGAAGATCTCTAGTGCCCTTTCTTTTAGCAAAACAAGACAATATGTTACCCATTGATTTTCATACACCTTTCATTTCACATTAAATTGACCCGATATTATCAGAAATGTTGCATAGCAAAACATAAAACAACATAACTTTGGATTGAAGTGTTCTGTTATTGCGAATATGGTATGGTTTCCATCTTCACACTACAAGCAATTCGTTCTTTAAAGAAATATTTGAATTGTCTAATAATTATCGAAAATACGAGTGATTAAAAATTTATACCGTTTTCTTTTGGCTCACAGTGTATATTTTTTTTGGGGTGCTGAATCGGAATCTGAGGTTTGCTAATAAAATGTCGAAGAATAAACATTGAAAAACATGCAAAAAAGGAAAACAATCATTTTTTGCGGGTTTTTGTTGCGAACGGCTGGGAAGAGATTAAATAAAACGAAAAGACAAAAGACGAAAAGACGGTATTGGATTCAGCACCCCAAAAAATATTTAATTAATGGAAGACATAAAAACTACCCCCCAACTTTCCTGATAAAAAACGCTATTTGACAGGATTATTACGACCTTTTCGTATTATGAAATTGTTTCATTATATTAGTTTACCAATGTTGTAAACGATCTCCGATCTGCCTCCTACTATTTCTATTGCTTATATTAAAATGGTGTCGGACGAATCGATGAAACCCGATTTCTGCGGCAAAAATGCCGCAGAATTAAGTCTTTGATGTTGGAAAGATGTTTAATGAACACTATTTATGTTGGGGAACGTTGCTTTTCACACATGGTTTAAATACACGCCAGTAAAAGGTTATACTGTTCTTTTATTTGAGAAATCCTTTTGACATCAAAGACTTTTAGTGCTGGCTACTTCGTTTACTTACAATGTGTTACGCGTTTTGAAAACTTTTGCAATTTTGTATGTAAAGGATGAAGCAAAAATTATTAGTAGCTTGGTTACGAGTTTTTTGGGGTAAGTATACAATTGTTTTATAATAATACTAGTTTACGTTTTTCAATTTCCGGGTTGAACCGGAAGTTGGTGATACTGGTACCAACTTGATATAATACCATGAATGAAAGTAGGTCGTGATGCATTATAAGAAAACTTTTTTAAAGCAAAATAAGTTTCGCTGACACATCTTTTTTTATTTAACATTATTGAAGAGAGTTGAAGAGAAGATGGCGATTTGTACCAACATGAGAAACAACACTCGTGTCAGGCATTATACGATAGCTGCTTCAAAAACAAATAAGTTTCATCTGAAACTTCTATTGACTAAAGTCAGGAATTTTTAGGTTTTGTAAGTTGTAACTATATTTTCCATTTTATATTTAATTAAATATTTTTAAAACTTAACATGTTGCAGTTTATTGGACACCACCTTTGGATATACCGATTCCAAAATACATAAGAATTCATAATGTTTACATGTTTACAATTTAAACTTGTGTTATCATTATTTCTAACTTTGATTGTCTGTAGTGTGCCGGGAAAAATCTCTTAGAATCCAGTATGTTTGTGATTCTTTGCACATTTGTAATTTTTTGATGCTCTCTAAATACTGCGTCGTGATGAAGCTCTCTAGCAGTCTGACATAAAACCATACTTGTGTGGAAATTTTCGTCCCGCATTAGGCAGTAATGAAATAGCTTTTCACAAAAGTTATATTTTTTTCTAGTCATTATAGTTCAATGTTTATTCCAGTTTATCAGGGATGTTAAATTACGGTAATTAATTTTTTTCGTAAATTACCGTTGAAATTAAAATTATTAATTTCAAATATTTAATTACCACGTAATTAAAAATGAAAAATGGTAAATTACGATGGCGTAACTTACCGGGTAATTAAAAATTCAAAATGGTAAATTACGCCGGTTTAAATTACCGGGTAATTAAAAATTCAAAATGGTAAATTACGCCTGTTTAAATTACCCGGGTAGTTAAAAGTACAAAATGTTAAATTATGCTGATTTAAATTACCGGGTTCAAAATGTTAAATTAAACATATCACTGTAAGTTATGATTACTACTAATGTTAATAAAAATGTTTGGTAAAACCTTAAATCATTATTTTGTACTAAAACCAAAGCAAAGACTAGAGAAATACTATTTATAGAACTACTACAAAACCAGGAAAATCAAACAGAATAATAATAGTAGAAAATAAACAATTTAATTCTGTCCACACAAAATAACTCTCCGGTTCACAGAGGGTTTTTGTCATTTGACATTTTTCTAACACTGGCATATTTATTAAAACGTGAATTCTGATAATAAGTGGCTTCTGATTTCAGAGCTGCATTATCGGATTTGTTGGATTGGTCGCCATTTGCGAAGGGGCTTTCCACTTCTCTATTCATTAAATACAAAATATTAGTTCTGTATTTTCTCAAGTAATGTCGGATGATTTGGAGTAATAAGAATATAACGTTTACGGGCAATGGGACTGTCATTAGATGTATTAACTTTACCCATAGACCAATTTCCGTTGGCTAAATGACACCTTGAATAACATTGTCACTCACGAGTCCGACCATCCACCACGCGGAGTGTTAGGTACTTCCCAGGCAAACGCAGACAACAGTGCACTTGTCGACTGCTTAGGAGGGGTGGGGCGCATTCATGCGTCTACTGATGGAGGGTGTTTGAAATTAATTTATAAATTCCGGTAAATTACCAACGGAAATTAAAATTGTCGGTAAATTACCAACCGTAATTTAAATTGACGGTAAATTACCATGGGTAATTTACGCCGTAAATTACGGTAATTGAAAATCGGTAAATTACCATTAATTACGGTAATTAATTTGGTAATTTACGCGGTAAATTACGCTTTTACATCCCTGCAGTTTATAGATGGCATGAAAGAGTGCCCTGCTTTTCTTTTGTCTAGGTCGCAAAGGCAAGAAACAATTCATCGTGCTCATTAAAAAATGGCAAATAACTGCCGCACTCATTGAAATTCCCCCAAAAAAGTAGAGCGTACTGGCAGAATTCTCTAAGTTGACTGTACATAAAGGTAGAACCTCATGGCAACAAAGAAAAAAAAACAAAAATTTAACCAAAATTGCCACGTGCGTGATAAAAACAAACCTGCTTTAGATTGTAATGTTTTATTACTGCTTATTACTATTATTTTGTGAGAATATAGTCCCTCAATAAAACTATTGGTATAGGATGACTTGTATTAAAACCTTATCAGAATGACATCATTTCTATCACCTAGAAATAAAGTTTAAAATGTCCTCCACGGGTAGCAATACTTAATTCGTCACATTATGTTCTGGCTTACGAGCTCGCATCTGACTGTTATACTCCATATCGTGAACTGAAATACAAAACATCCATATGCTGAAATCGAAAGACGCCGTCGGTTACGCTACATGTCTTGCACGGCCAATCTATCTTCCAGGATATGCTGTCTTTAAAAATGCACGTGCTACGAGAGTAAAGTGGCCCGGTGCTCCATTATGCATGAACCGCATCTTCCAATACATTTTTTATATTATATTTAAAAATATCAATAATACTGCTAAAAAGTGGACATGGTAGTAAAAATCTGCCACTGTTTAGGAAAGATTATTTAGATATATGGACTGACCGGCACAATTAAAGGAACGCTTAAACCAATTTAGTTAGACTTAGATATTCAATAACTTTTGTAATCTTTCACTCATTTTCATTATTTTTTTCTGGATATGTACAGAAATTTATCAAATTTATCTTACATACTTTAAAAATTAAAGAAAATAAGAAGTTCTAGCTGATTACACTGGAAGATGAAAAGGATGGTGTTTTTAGTCTTAGTTGGAGACATTCTTTGGGATAACCAGGAAACGTTCTCTCTCAAGTTCATAGTTCTCTAATTTGTTTTCTAAAATTTTTTTACCCATTGGATTATTTAATTGCTGGTCAAAATCTTTAAATTAATTCCTGCTGGTACTAAGATTTCCGGCAAGGTTTAACAGCATTTAAAAATTGCAAAGGTTTACTTTAAGTTGATATTGAATCAAAGACATAATAGTTAAATTCAGAAAAAAATAGTCTACAAAATTTTAAAAATTTAATCTAAATTTTAGAGAAAAAATATATCATTCCGTTTGGATAAACAATTTTTATTTCAATAATATTGCTGTAAAGCAACAACTAAAAATTTATAAACTTATTTCTTACCTAATTTACACCCATTCAATTTATATCTTTCTTTATAAAATGGTAATTCCAAGTTGCAAATTGTCGTTAATCATGATCATTATATTGTAGTATTTTGTGTAAAATACTCTAGCAGCTGTATAACACTACGATTGGGCAGATTTAATACAAGAACCAATTTGCTAGTTATAGTATGTACCTATGTATTATTTTGAAATAATAATAAATAGATGTCATTATAAATAAACATTTCCACACGAAATAACGGTATTTCGTATTTAAAAGCATTCAAATTGAAATCATCCTTCATCTCAATCATATAACAAGTTGACAAGTTTACTCACGCAGTCTAAAATCTGCAACAAAAAACACTTGCAACGACGAACGGCATATCAACAAAAACCAGGTAGGCCGCGTACCCTACCTGACTTGCCCGACCGCATTATTAGTGCATCGGGTTTATCGTCGGGACATTGTCACTGCGTTTACAATTTCAGAATAATGCATAATAATTACGTAAATTAAAACGGGAAGTGTTACCAGTGCCTCTGTTTGACCGCCTAGCAACGATTTGAGACGAAATGTGACAGCAATCGTATGTCGGTGAGTTTTTTTTTGTATAATTAACCTCAATTTCAAAATGTGATAATACCACATTGAAACGTTTGCTTTGTTGACATTTGGTATATTGCGGGTACCCCTAAGAGGGGACATTTGAGATACTTCAATTGATCATTGTGCGATTTAGGATTATTTGCCAGTAGATTTTAATTTTTGGCCATTGTATTGAGTTTTTTTTTGCTGCTACTTACGTAGATACACGTAAAGTGTCATACTTTATTATTGTTAATTGTTTTATTAATGCATATTAACCTCTACGTCCTAAATTTACTGGAACGTATTGTAACAAGAATTTCCAAAAACAACAAGTTGAATAGATATTGCCATTATATTGATCTATTTACAGTTTGTATGCATGTATACAGGTACTAAATATGTTAAGCGTGTTCTTTGGGCTTTATTTGGTCCAAACATTCTTGTTCAAATTGTTCGCTGAAAGGCAGTAGCAGTATATCTTTATAACATTAGTAATAAATTTAATTTAGTCAATATTAATAAAACACAATTAATTTAACATTTTTTCCCGGTATAGTCTAAAAATGAGAGATTTTATTACCAAGAAAAATAGAATCTTAGGTAACTTACATACCGCAATAATTATATATTTAATAATGATTATTTTGTGAATAACAAGACCGGATAAATGACTACGAAATCAGTTTTTCTGTCATTTGTACATTGACATGATTTGGTTGAAAAGCCAGTTGTAGATACAATGAGAATTCGGAAGAGCATAACAGTTTCTTACATAACACACCTTCTCACCTAACACAGTAAAAATTGTTAATTTTTTTTAAATTTAAACTACATACCGCCAAATTAGCAAAAATATTTACAAAATTCACTAATATGATCAGGAACAATTTGCAATTTGTGTTTTTGGTGGTTAGTTGTCATTTTACTGCTTAGCTAAAGTAGTGATTAGTAAGTAGTGATAATTGCCATATCTATTTAAGTAAACAAAAATGTTGGATACAACGAAAAGTTTATTTCGTTACCCCTTAGAGTAATTTTAGCTCTTGCATTTAACATAAATTCTTTGTACGTAATAAATATATAGAATTAATTATTAATTAATTAATAATTATTAATTAGTTTGTTATGGATAATAAGAGACATCTTAAGGCCCAAAAAGATAACAAACAAATGTTCGAATTCAACGGCCATGAGTTATACAACAAAAGTTATCAAAGATTGATATTTTCAGTGCATATTTTCCACTTATAAAGGAAGGTGCGTTCTAGACCTTTTTTGATCTGTGTTTTTCGTAAGAAACCGCTTAAATCCGTTGAATATTCTGATTACATAACATTTTTCAAAAACCTAAAAAGATATAAAATATCCACAATCAGCTATAAGATAATAAATATAATAATTTTTTTATAGGTACTTAATTGCAACCGTAGGTTCACTACATTGAACGACAAAAATATACACTGCTTTGCTTTGATGCTAGAAATCCTTTGAGAAGTTTGTGTATAGTTTACCACTGCTTATTTGATAGTATTCTATAGATAGTATACCTACTATCCTTTATACCTACTAGGTCGCTTTGCCTCAATTAAATTCTGGTCAGCTTACCCATCAAGGAACTTTTTACTACTTAAGAAAAATGCTTAAAAATAGCTACTTCCACAGTCTTTTTAACAATGGTAAAAAATAAAACCGAGAAGATTACTTGACACTGGTCTGAAGACCCCAAATGACTGTACTAATGGTTGTATCTACAAATTTGTTCATTTTTCACTTCTGGAATTAATCATAAGATGACATGATTTTTCATTGACCTGATAATGTCAAAAAGGAACCTAGGTCGTGTAAGGTATAATAGGGTAGCTCTTAAAACCTCGTTTCGTCTGAAACTCTTTTATTTAACGATATATTAAATTATATGAATTATATATTGAATTAAACAGAAAATTTTAAATAGGAACATATTTACGACATATTTAGGTCCAAGATGTTTCTTTTGGCACAGCGGCCAAAAATTAAACAATTTAATATTTAGTGCAAATTAAAATTGCATATTGTGTTTTAATATAATATAATGAACGGACCGAAAAAGTTACATTTGTAAAATAATAATGCACATTGAAATTACAATTTATTTTATATATATTTATATATTTATTTTATATACCACTCGCTTCAGAAGAACATAGTGGCTTTTATCTCTATTTCAGCTCCAATACCGCTACCTTTCTGCGCCTGTGTGATAATTACAACTCACTAATCAGGGGTTTATACATTCAGCTGCTTATTTATAAAAATCCAATAATAATCCAATTCAGATATCCAATTAATTGTCTCGAACACACGCCCTGCACAATTTTTCTTATTTGCGACCAAGATTATAGCGTTGTATGTGGTAAGTTTCCCCGAGCCACAAAGTGCATTTTAAATAGAATCCGGGTAATTTCAGTAGAATTCTCTGCCTGAACATGAATCAGTACTCGACAGTTTTCCATCAAGGCATGGTTTACGCTAAATTGTTGACACAGACTGTTACTTTTTTTGTGAACTTTTAGCGGCTGAACCCAATGTCCTAGAAACTTCAAAAGGGTCACAAAATAATCATTTTTACAACAATGTGTTACTTTCATCCGATACAAAGTTTACTCAGGGCTTTGATTTCAGCCACTAACATGATTAACAATCACGATGTAGGTGGGCAATCAAGTATCCACAAAATGGTCTTATAGTTCTAACGGTTTAAGACTACAATTAAGCGACAAATGCGATGATTTCGATTGGTTTTCCTGGCTCTTTTATCCTTTAAATCAATCATTGATATGGAGGAATATGGACTATGAATTGGTCTGTTTGGTACAGTTTGGTACAGAAAGATTGTTAATGCGGTCTGCCAACTGCTTCCGGCCAGATGGGGTTAGAGCACCAAGTTATTACAAAATATATGATCTAGTATAATTAAGCGATAAATCCTTTAGATGCTAGATTTTTCATTGGTATGCTTCTTTAAAGAATGGTTAACCAGACGGCCAAAGACCGTTTGGCACAGCAATGTTATTTTTGAGAACACTCAAAATTTATAGGTTAATAAAAAAATTATGACAAATTATGTCGTTAAACATTTTCATTCAAAATTTATATTACTTTATTTTACGTTTTTAGTTCCTCAATCAGGCACCATTGAGAAATCTCACTGATATGCTCATTCTGCTCTCTATTTACTCTTTCCATTGTTTAGTTCAACTTTTAACGTTTAATTTCTGTGACAGGTATCTAGGGAACAAAAAACCATTTTGCATAACCAAAGAAAAAGGTTTTTCTTGTATTTGCTTTCCAGTAGTTTAAATTAGTAATGAAAATTATTGGTGATTAAGAATTTGGGAAGCATAGCATAGCAGAGCATGGCAGAATCATATCAATGCCAATATGTAGAAATCAACTTATGTGCTTTTTGGTGACAGTTTCAATGAAAGCTAAAGACCGACTAAAGCTGGGTATCCATAATGGTTCAATAGTACCTAGGGTCGGATTTCCTGTAAAGCCCAGGATGTGGCAAGAGAAAAACAATTATTTTCAAGATTTACAAATTTACCATTTACCATGTTAGCGATGCAAACTACACCGCTTCCTTTAAAATGATGATATGCATAGAAAACTAATGGAATACGTTTAGTAAATGTAACTATTAGAATTATTTTATAATCTGAAACCCGGGGTATATTGACCTGTCCTATACTAGAGTAATAACGTTAAATTAATGTAACGTAAAATGGCTTGCGTAGAACGTATATAATGTCCTTTTATCTACTTCCGTGTTAATGTCTAGTATCGACAGCGGCGTAACATATGGACTCCGGTAACCGTGTCCTGGGATATCTCGTCGGAAATTGCCCTCTGACTAATCCGATTAAATACAAACGTTATCTTGAGCCGGGGTAGCGACGGACCTTTTGCAGATAGATCTCTTACTAATTGCTACATTCGAAAACCGGCCCTATCTCAACTAGCTTAACTCACAGTAAAATGTCGGTCGCAATTAATGGCATCGATAATTTTATTACACCGCTATTATTATGTTCAAAGAACCTCGTTAATTTATGGGATAATGTAAATCTAAAGCAGATATTTGAATTGCCAACTACGAAATGTTGTACAACCGGGTATTTTCAGACTACTAAGGAATCTACTCAATGAAATCAAAGAAACAAATAACAACTATAAATAACACAGTGTAAACAAGGGCATAAATGATCAACAGACTGTCTATTGATAGTTTAGGAACATTAACTTAGAGCTAAAACAATATGTATAACGATCATTACTAAAAATTGTCAAACATTAAATAACGATACATTTCATAACTTTTGAGTCTTGAGCCTTTCAAAGAAACAGAAATATTACACACAGAAAAGTAAATACTTCACTCAAAGCAATATGCTTTCATCCAAGTAAATGATTAGTTTGCTATAGCCGCAAGTAGATATTTTCTCAAGTTAAGAATAAAGAGATATTGTTGAATTGAAATGATCATATGCTTGTATATCTGAGAAAATATTTTCCTGCAATGAGTATAGATATTACTCATTCAAGAAAACTATTCTCACATTGAGAATAATGAAATTTTCTTAAAGTGAATATATATGCTTGACAATGAGAAAATATTTTCTTGAAATGAGTATAGATATTATTAGTTCAAGAACATGATCATAATGTATTGAATAGAAATTACTATTTTAGTTTTTTTTTAAAAGGTAGGGAATTGTGTAAAATAAGTAGACAATAACTTAGCGAATGATATTTGTTTTATTGTATGAAATTTCTTTGCTTAATTACATATATACTTACCTATTTATAAATTATCACTACCTACAATATCTAAGGCATGGAAAAAAACACCATATTCTATTAGACATCAAATTGTTTCCATTATATTACACAAGTAAGTTTTCTGTGGCATGTATGTTGATTTGGTGACCACTATATGGCTAGGCAAAATTTACGTACCGTGTGCGTCACAAGTCACAACTACGAACTGCGTCGCAAATACGTTGAACATAAGTACTGTAGGCTATTCACGCAAAATTAAAACTATATACTTTCATAATATTATAGATCGCGTAGTTATTGCGTACAGTACCTACAAAATTAGTACTAACATATTGAACTCTTCCCGGACAATACTCGGTAGTCAGCGAACACGACGCCATAGCAGACCCCAACTAACTGAAGGCAAAGGCCGATAAATCTTAAATCTCGGCAACGTTCGTGCACGTTTGAGTGTAAATGCGCAAGCGCGTTGCAAGCAATGGCTTACTTGATTCAAGATATTGATCAACTTCTTGAATTGAGAATTTAAACTTCTTGGTTTGAAAATTATATACATAACCGAAACTAATAACTCTGAGATTGGGATATTCTTGAATTGTGAGAACAAGGAATTTTTAAATGAAAGAAATTGTTTCAAACCAAGTAAATATTAACTTTCATCTAAAGCAATAACCGCAAGTAAATAATTTTCTCACGTTTTGAGAATATACTTCGCTGTGTGTAGAAGGACACATATGACGCATATGTCGACATATGACCACAAAAGAGACATCAATAAAAATTGTACTGACCCCCAAAATGTTTAAAAATATGTTGAAAAAGAGATAAATATTAAAAGAATCTTTAAGCACATAATTTAAAAAAAAAAATACCGAATATCTAAAAGATGAGAATACATCACTCCCGCGAAAAAATAAAGC
Source organism: Aphodius sticticus (assembly GCA_963966075.1). NCBI lineage: Eukaryota > Metazoa > Arthropoda > Insecta > Coleoptera > Scarabaeidae > Aphodius > Aphodius sticticus. The sequence goes on from OZ014512.1 coordinate 11,939,042, forward strand.
GCAGGACTGAGTTCTACGTCAAGGATACGATAACTTTGATACCATTAGCCCGATTTTGGATGCCCCACCCCAATCATTAGGTGATATTGAAGGGGAATATTTTGCAGCCCACGGCTTGCGTCGTTATTCCAAAAATACCCAACAGTGTAAACATGCTGTTACTCATGTAAGTTTAAATGTTAGCTTCTCTTAAATTTAGAATATTCTCTCGTTGGTGTGGTGTATTCTTTGCAAAAAAAGCTACAATAACCTTACTTCCATAAAGGTTTTAAGGTTTTGTTTTTAAATAATCAAGGTTATTCAATTGATGTTAATATATGGATATTTTGTTAATGAAGAAAAGCCAGAAAACCCAAAATAAATATGAAGCTTACGAATTTGGCCTTAAAAAGCTAAATACATGGTCTGTTTCAGCACACTCGATTGGCTTCGATTGCTTCAACTGCTGGAACACCCTGCCAGAGATACTGGTTCGAAACTAGCTGGAGGCTGTTTTTAGCTACCTCTCACCTAAAAAGTTACCATCAGCATTAAACATCAACAAACTGGACATTTATTTCTTAAGAGATGATCTGGCCACTTCCGGACTAAGTTATTATTAGTGTTATCACTTACCATCAAAGCAGAACACTTCCTGGGCAACTGGTACTACTCGCACTATGGAGCGGTTGATATAATCCAATGTGGACTGCAATAAACACTGCTTATTATGATAAGAGATCAACCTGATTCTTTAAAACAGCAACTGAAGCAAATTTCCACGCGGAATCCACGCGGGCAAATCCGCGAGAACAGCTTACACGTTACACCTTTTGTAATATTTGCATTAGTACAAGATGATTTATAACAAGTATTAAAAATTTTCAATTGATCCCGTATACAGAATATTATTAAGTTGAAACGAAAGAGTGTAAACTTTTCAACTTTTGCTTCATTCCAGAATTATCCGAGTTTCAAAATTAACTTTCAAACTTTTAAATATATTAATGATAGTAAATTCAACTAAATATGGTGACACCGGTGGTGCAGTCTGGTGGTATTATGTGGAAATACCATAAAACCATACCATAGAATGATTAACCGGAAGAATATTTAATGCTAAATGTATTTTTTTGCTATTATGTCGAAAATAGACAGTAAGCAGTTTTGCCAATGTTTCTGACGCAAAAAAAAACATGCAAATTTGACTTAAAACTGTATATCTTCCACCAAAATTCAGAAATTGACCTGAATCAGAAAACAAAATATTGAGAATTTATTTGGCTTTGTAACAAAGAGTCTACTTCAGCATCCCGAAGTTTCTTAGCTATCCCACAGGGTGTCTCAAACAGAGACCGACACAATGTTTGTTCTCCCAGTATAATCAACGAAGCTGAAACTTTAATTTTAACGTAAAATTATATTCTATATGAGGAGATTCAGTTGTTAAAATAAGTTGATAACCGTGTATGTAGGGTTTTTAAAATTTTAGTGGCAGTGGCAATATCAACATCTATATTATGTATATAGGGGGAGTGACGATGAAGGTAAGCTGACCATGATTTGAAAACAAAATGACCGGGAAAACCCGTTTTAAACTGAAAAATTTTAATTCAACGCTTCTGAGGAGAATGGACAAGAATCCTGAAACTGATATTGATTCAATGACAAACTTCGGTTCTGCTTCCAATATTTCCTTTAATTGTAAATCAAATGAAATTCTTTATTATGAAGCAATTAACACCCCCTTGAATTACCATGCATAAAGTTTATTATACGTTAAGACAAGACCGTGTTGACAGAACACGGTTTTGATATACGTTCTACTACCTACTACTCATCACTGACATAATTATAAGACGTTAGATGAATCTATTCTGTGTCTGACAACGATGTGTCACATTACATAGAGAAAGACGTCTTTGATATCTACTCGTGCCTTTGATATTTATAATTATAAGGAAACTCCTTGGATAATAATTGATGTGATTTTGTAATTTTTTTTTTATTTGAATCATTGAGTATATCGGAAATAGCGGTTTCCGATAAATAAAAACCATCAGATGTAATGACTTTATCAGAAGCGGTCAATGCTAAAATTACAAATATACTTCTCCCTTAATTATATACAGGAATATCGAAAACAAGAAGTTGCATAAGATGAGCTTAAATTCATCAAGTGGGTCCCACAGGGTGTTGCCAAAGTGCGGATCTCAAGCATTGAGTTTTACTCATTGCACCGTTCCTAGATGTCATTGGCTATATATAGAGAAACTACAATCACAGAAATAAAAACGAGATACAAAAATGGCGAATTAAAATCAATTAGAAAAACATACCAAGCAGTTCAAATCCGGAGTGTATAATTCAAGTTATCCCGAGTGGAGCTACTCCATCATCACAATATGAAATCAAAGCAACCAACGCTGTTATACACATGAGGTTTGATCAGTTGGGAGTTACTAAGTGGTTTACGCCAGCCTTTAAATCAATCGTGTGACATTAACCCAATATACACTCTTTGACCGGGGGATAGCCATGGTCAATTAGCCGCAATAGGCGTCACAGTACAACAGTGTGCGCTAAATAGTTTCCCACAGACGTAAAGCGACCACATGGCTGCGGTGACACAATAGAACGGCACAAGGCAACATGCAATTAGAAGTGATGTTTGTAACTAGATTTTGATAGACATAATGCACATATCAAACGGTTGTATCCAGTTGGGTCATAGACTAAGGGCTGGTACTTGCACTTACTTATAAGTTAAGGCTCCCGTCTCCTACCCCCGAAACGCCAAAGTAACTCAAGCTATAATCATTGCGCCAATCGTGAAATGCTTGCTACCATTCGATTCTGTAGGTCTTTATGCTACTGCCATCGGAAAGGATTTCAATATTTATGCAGATTATTTATGCAAATTTTAGTGTTAAAAAATGTGGACTTTAAATATAGAAAAGCTTTCCGATGGCAGTGGCATCGGATTATTGTCTGCTGTAATACATTATAAAAGTACATTAAATGTTAACTATAAGAGCACAAGTTACTTTCTTCCGAACTTCTCTAGAATTGCATTCTGGTGCATTCTAGTAAGTTGGAAAAAATGATTACAATAGCGACAGTTCAGGTATCCAAAACTAGATGGCGCGGCCTAAATCCGCGTTTTACTAAAGTGTTTTTTATGTGATATGTCGATTGTGAAAGTACTATATCATCAACTAGAAAACGACTCCAGTTTCAATATTTATACAAATAGAAAGCAATAATATATTTGATATAGGTATATATATTATATTATAAATATATTATCAATAATATATTATTTATATTTGCAAATTACATATATCCACATATGGAAGACAACTTCATTGGTTTCCTGTATTTGAAAATTACTATGGTTTTCCAGTTAGTTTAATTAATGGGTAAATCTATTCGATTTCTCGTACGTAGTATGCTCAAACCACGTTCAAACAGAATGCATGCTACTTGCTAAAAAATAAATATTATATTAGTATAAATTATATTATTTGCTAAATTTTGGTACCCACTAAACAAGGAAATATATCTGCAACATGTCTATAACAAATTTCTTTGTCATTGTTAAATGCAAATAATGTAATATATTTAATTCTAACATTGTTACTACTTCTTATCTACTATTTTGACCATGTTATAATTAGAAGGATGCAAAATTTTAAAAAATATTTGAATCTTATATATTCATTGGAATTTGTTTTGTAAAATTTGATTAATATTCTTTTTGTAGTAGGTATTTTGTTGTATTATGTACTTCATAATATACTTACCTGACGGTTTTAGAAGGAGGAACTAGGGTTTAGGCAATAACTGTACAACTCACGTATATACAGTAGAGCGTCGATAATCCGAACCCCGGTAATCCGAACGTTCCCTAATCCGAACGCCCCAAAAATAAATAATAAAATAATAAATCACCGAGTCACCGAGCTATTTTTGTCGATTCCTTTTTACAAACATATATTGCTTTTGTTTTATAGCTTGTATCCAACACTCGATATTTGATAATCCGAACAATTTGATAATCCGAACCACCCTCGGTACCAATTAGTTCGAATTATCGACGCTCTACTGTATATGAATTATTTTAATAAATACGAAACTCATATGAAACTTATACTCAGTATGGCAATTACTACTAAAAATAACCGTTTTGTGGGAAAAAACTGGGACCCCTGTATGTAAATTATATATCATATCACATATAATTTCCGCGGGGAATAGTAGAACAGTTACATCATACGTATAACCGATGAACGTTTACTGTCTATTATACATATTAACAGACTGAAAAGTCATGACGAACTTTCTGGAAAAAGGGCAAAAGCTAGACACTTATGACACTATTCTCCGCAGAAACTGTACAACATATTTGACAAAGACTTCTTATTCTCTTCGGAAGGGTCACAGTTATCTTCCACCGTTTCCAGTGATATGCATGTGTATATAATAAGAAACAAACATTTCAACATCCTCGTTTGCTCCCAACGGATTATCAATAGTCAAATTCACACTGCCTTTTGGCATCTCCGCAGCAGAATCTTCCACAGTATCCAGTGACAACGGTTCTGGAGAGTTCGGCTGTACATCACCATATCTAAAATAATAATATTTTAATTTATAGCATACCTATTTGTATAAAATAAAACATACCGTAAAACCTCTTGAAATCTTGCCCACCTTAGTTTTGATGCCGCACTTCGTGAATTTGTGCCCTTCTTTTTCGAATAACTCCTTCGAGAATGGGATAAGCGATCCATTATTCCAACTAATGATTAGTAAATTTTGTATTGTGGGCAGAAAATATATGTATTTGTCACACGTCACACAAACGAGCATCAAACAAGTTATTTACAACCTAACCCACTAAATCTGTTAATATTTATTATAACTTGAAACTAGATAATCACCACTCAAAAATAATATAATACAAACATATACTACAAACTCCCACACACTTTATAACTCTAAGAACACTAACTCCTCTATAAATCAAAAACAAAGACCGAAACGGGAACTGGCAATTACAGTAGTAGCACTGACAAGGCGTCGGGGTTCCCCTACTATGCCGCAAACATACGTTAAATCGTCAAATGTAGTAAATACTAAATAAATTCAGAATTGGTTATATTGGCGCCATCTACATCTGGTAATTTTTCTATTTCGAAGCTTTGGAGAAAAGCGCTCCATTTGAATTGAGACGGGAGCCTTAATTCATTAAGAGAAACGTTCAGGTCGATTGTAGGTACAGACCGATATATCTGGTGACGGATACCACCGTGTTTATTCAGTATATAAGCTGTAAATATACTAAGGAATTATGACTATAAATTTTGTGTATTGATTTACTTGCAATTTTCACATTTGTTTCAAATTTGTATGGCATTATGCATCGGTTTGGTCATTATAAGTTTCATATTATCAACTAATTAATCAATCAGTATAAGATAAAGAAAGCATACAGTAAAATAAACAACACATTTAACTGTAAACGCTATTTGTTCCAATAAAGTATAAAAGTGCTGTACAATATACGTTCATATCGTTATAATAAACTTCTGTTGACCTGTTTGTGTTGACGAACAAATCTAACCAATATTCTTAATTTTACGACAATATTATTCAGAATAAGCCATTACAATAGCTTAGTATACTTGTCTCTTCACTTTGACAAAAGCTACTCGTTATTCGTTCCAATTATTTTGCGAGCAGCTTGTAACATGAGAATTCTTGACCAGTCGTTTGGGAAGCGATGTCGCTATTTTTCACTCATACAACGAGCGTATTTTGCATCTCATTTATTTGATTTACTTCTATTTGCAATAACAGTAACCTATAAATGGAACAAGTTGTGGTAATTTGGCTACCAGACACACTAATCGAAAAAAACGAATAAGAATAGAAGCTAAATGATTTGGGAACTGCGATTGTTTTCTGTTTTTAATGGACGCGTTATTAGGACATCACAGAAAGAAAATTGTATATTTCTAATAGCTATTTAAGGTAAACGCCCCAAATTCAGACAGGTTACGGAATTTTTGTTACATTTGTAACCGTAGAATTTATATTTATGTTTTAAACAAATATTTCCTTCTAAAGATATCTGGCTATTTATTTTTAAAGAAAATTGATAATAGTTACCTATGTAATTTACATTATATTTTATAAGTTTAACAATGTTGCCCCTATACACTAAGCGTATATTTTGATCCGAAATCCGACACCTTAGTGAACCTAATTCATACAGTGATCCTAAATCAGACACTTGTGGTACGTCATTCCGACAAATATAAACATTCAAGTAAATATTAAGTGTTTTAAATATTGTTAAATAAGAAATGTTAAACATTTATGCTTTACAATTTTTAATGAAACACAGTATAAAATAAGTCCTTAGTCTTCTTCAGTATGCCGTCCTTACTTCATTTGTATTTTAATGTTTCTTGCATCTGGAATTTTTAATGTTCTCTTTTTCTTGGCGCAGGTTTTTATTCTGCTCCTTTTTCGCTTCCTTTCTTATTTCTCTAAAATGATTTTCTTTTGTGCTTCCTCCTTTTTTATTAACATATATTCTCTCCAAGCATTAAAGATAGTTTTACAGAAGAACAGTTTGTTTTTACTTTATTTGGATGTTTCAGGCCAGAATAATGATATTTTTAATCTCCAAAAGTGGTATATCAATGCCAAAACCGCTACTCTCTGCTGCTAGTGTTGCATCATTCTGTCTATTTAATCATCTCCTATGATGCCTGTCGATATTCATGACGGAATTAGGGACTATTGATGATTGTAATTCCGACATCCTGTGTAATAGGGATTATTAGGGATTATTGATGTCCATAATGCTGACACTCTTGTCGAAATTTGGACAAAATGCGTACAATTACTTGTAATATAGCAAACGATGTAAAATATTTTATTTTCTTGTGGAAAGAGAGCAATAGAGCCATATGTATTACTTCTAGCCATGTACACAATTCCGACACACATGTCTTTTGATTTATTAAATATAGCAATATTTACATGTACCTAATTCTGACACCCCTAAATTTGTAAATAATAGTGGTTAAAATAGTGGTACACCGTATTATTATGAAAATATAAAGCATTTTTAGTCAGCCTAAATAGATATTATTAGAATTTTCTTAATCACTGTTAACCTGTAGCGATTTAAAAAGAAGTCGAATTGCAGTTACCTTATAAAGAAAACATCAACTTTTAGCATAACACTCAATTATCAAGATCAGTAAAACTTCTAGGTTATATTCTAACCGTTAGAACATTGGTAGAATAAGAAACAATTGTGGGTTGATAAGTGTAATGTCAAATCAACAAACCGAATGTCCTAAAATATAGTTCAATGTTGTTGATTTCTTATTTTATCCAACTAAACAGAAATATGTCGGAATTTAGGACAGTGTCTGAACTTGGGACTTTAACCTTATATTTCTTTAAGTTTTGTAAACTGTACATATGAACTTACATCTGCATGCGGTTAAAATATAATGTAAAACTAAGTTCCCATTAAAAAACATCCGTGTTTTTCAGTGTCATCTATATCTACAGGGTGTTCCTAAATGTAATGTAAATACGAAAAGGGGTAATTGTTTGGCTTATTTAATCACTAAAAATTCATATAAACATAGGTCCGCAAACGGTTCGTTGCCGATCTACAGGGTGTTGAAATTTCAAGATTTTTTTAGTTTTTTCTTTATAGCTCTTGTATCCTAGTTTTAATTTTTAACAGTTGGTGGCGAATAAAATGTCAAAATAAATACAAACAAAAGGTTATCTAAATCAAGCAAAGTCATACTAGACCAATTATTTAAAAAATTTTAATTTCATCTAGGGAAACACAGAAGCTTTTATTTTTTTTCTCGATAACGGTGGTAAATACGAAAAAACTACAAGAGATTAAAATGCTTTAGAACAAAACAAAAAACGCATTTTATATTTTAGAATCCACCAGCGGCGCACCGAAAAAAAGTTCATGGGGAGAAAAGAGGGCATGACCCCTAGAAAAATATCTCCCTGTAGATTCTTAAAAACCATTTGGTATGCCCAATGATGTAAGTCCCACAGCGTAACCTAAATTAGAAATTAGAGCTAAATATCTCAAAAACTATAAGAGCTATAAAGAAATAACTAAAAAAAGCGTTTGCGGACCTATGTTTATATGAATTTTTAGTCATTAAATAAGCCAGAGAATTACCCCTTTTCGTATTTACATGATATTTAGGAACACCCTGTATATGTTTAACTTTTTCTGACGTGGCATTTTTTTTGACAAAAAATCAATGGAAACAGTGAACTTCTATTCAAAAATATTTTAAGGAAAAAAAACCGGAAAATAATTTTAGTATAAAAATTGTATATTGATTAAATGAAAAAGAATGTTGTAGTATATACTTTTTAAAATACTGAGATATAAATGATTTGATTTTATAATTACTTTCGCGAATTACTGCGCGATTCTACATGCCGACAGCACGAACCAATATCATGCTAAGATCGCCCATCTACCATATGTCTAGAAACTTGGAGAAATATCACCACGATGATTGATTTTTGTCATTATAGCGCTGTAGCCTATTAGTTTGCCTATTTTTTTGAAGTGTTGCATTATGTTTTGTTTATGAACTATAAGTTTCTTTTTTTCTGTATATTATCCTGTAATTGGGGAAACCTGTAGGGTAATAAAGATTATTATTATTATTATTATTTATTATTATTTAATATTTTTTAAGCAAAACACTTAGTGATATGAATAAAAATAAGTATATACCGTATGCTAAATTTATTGACAGTAGCATGCTGATATTGAGCATCTGGTCCAGATTCTTGGTTCAATGGCTCTATATTTTTGGATCTTTTACTTCCACATATTGAGCATAAAGTATGAACTCATGAGCGTAAGTATATACTACTCATTCTATGCATAGCGCACTTATTCTATAATTTTGAATTATTTTCTAGTCATTCGACAAAAGTATATTTACATGACAAATTTGTAAGTTAAATAAAATACAAATAATATAATCAAAGTACTAATGGACTTAATGGACCATTATACATATTATTACATACACTGGTGCCCATTTCAAATCCCTGCGATCTAAAGGTCTGTAAATTCCCAAAGGCACGTTATTTTTTTTTAATTTTTTTGCAAACACCTACCTGTATCTGTGTACACTATTCACAAAATTCATGTCGGTAGGTACAACCATTAAAGAAATACATATTTGTTTTCTTTTGAGATAAGGTCTACGTCAACCGTCTACGCATTGTCCATCAGAGAAAGCTGCTGCTTCGTTAAAAAGAACTACAATGATTTATTTTCCCAATACGAGCAATTTCATTCCTACTCTACACGAGCAACAGAGTCAACATTTCTGAAAATACCCCAAACAAAGCTGAGCAAAGTGTACAAAGGTGTTGTGGTGCAGCTACTAACAATTTTTAAAAGGTTACCTAATTACCTGGTGAAATTACCATACAATAAAGTTAAGCATGAACTTACACGTTTACTAGTTGAAAGACCACTTTACACCGTCAGTGAATTTTACTCAACAATGTAATTTGAACTGTTTTTTTTTGTGAGTAATGTTTTTCTTCTAATTTCTTTTTTTGACGATTGCTTGTATGGCCTAATGAATAAATAAAGTATTATTATTTATTATTTAAGGCCAGAAAGTGGTAAGATATATAAATAATGTATATTAATAGTTCTTCTTCACATCTAAAGTTAGTTATTCTAAATAATAAATTAAGAAGAGAAAAATGGGGAGGGGGGAAATCCTTAGATATCGTCTGCTCGAACCTATCACCGACAAATGTTCACTTTCTATTACGCATGTCAACATTGTCAACAGAGAGAAATTAACACCTCGTCAAAATGACACCGGGAAATACTGACTAAAATGCTGTATTTTCGTACTTCTACACATTTATAAAATTCCAAATAGTCTTATCTTTTAGGTAACGCCAAACTTTATTTTTTTCGGAAAGATCATCTATAACTGCTTTTATCTTTTATAAAACGGAAGCTATAATATCAAAAATTTGATATGCAAGAAGCCATTATAAACTGCTAATACAGCCACCTCTCGCTCGAACGAACGAGACTACTTCGCATAAGTAACTTAGCCTTAAGCGTCTTAAAAACTCCTCGTTTTTTTTTGTGTTCTCGCAACTTTTCCACGACGTCGTCGAAGAAAGTTGGTAATCGCGTCAGTGGAGGGTGTCGAGATGCGTTTACAGCCGTGTGGGGGCAGCACTGTCTGTGTGTAAGAGTCATCGTGATTGCCGTTACGTAGGCGAGGAACCAATTTCTGCCGCTACCTCTGCAAAGGCCTCTACTGGAAATAATCTAGTTGTTATTGCGCTACACGCTTCGCTATTCTCCGCCCAACCCTATATCCACCCCTTAACAACCCCCGAAAGTGGTCACCGGCATCAAAAGCCTCCAGGCAATAATGGAATATTGGCAGAGGGTTTCTCGATGCATCCTCAAACGCACGAAGTGCATTTCGCCGCCGGGTTTTGCTGTGCTGCACGTCCAGATGGCGCTGAAACTGCTGAAACTACATCATCACTTGGGAGGTGTGTCCTGTTGTATTAGGTAGCCCTTCAAATTGAATTGCCTGTAGCCATTTGGCTTTCAAGCTTCATTGATTTGAGTTTATTGGAATTCTTTAATTGTAAATGCGTTTGTGCGGAAATTTGATTAATTGTGTACATGGGAATAATTCTTGTTTGAAAATACAGGTCCACGTAATATATCATTATTATAATACCTGTATTAATGCTTGCTCTAATGCTATAATTCTATATAGATGAGTGGCAATTTCATTTTGTGACCTATTTGAAGGTCAATAAAAAAATTCAAACAGTATAATTTAAACGTTTCGTTTTTTAAATCTTTCTGTTTTCGTTCCAAGTTATAGTCAAGATAAATGTTTTAACTGCTTTGGGAGCTGGTTTGCAATAAAATACTTCGTTTACGTTGTTGCTGACGTTTCGGTTATATTTTTCACCTTAATCATAGCTAAAACACAATAGGTTAATATAAAAAAAAGTACCCTAAAGTAACACAAAATTACATCGTTTTTTGCCTTTAGTTAGTGTTACCAACTCTTCCTTGTCCGTTAAATCCGAACTCAAAACGTTGGTACATATTGCCCATAAAAGTATGTATCTACAGAATTCATCGCTAACAAGGCTCCTACAATCCACTCTTCATATCATTGTTTATTTATAGTTTTATTTCGATATTACTGAAGAACGCTTTTAAGGTTAATGACGGAGTAATGACGAATTTATGTTTACATTTTAACGGATGTCTAAACTATGGTCTAGACGTTCCTAAAGCGCTAAAAAACTGAAATACTTGAGAGCGCTGTGACAGCAAAAATTGGACAAACGCTCCGGACTAAGCGCCCGAATATGTTCATGGCTCCTGAACACTCCCGCTAACTGCTTTTACTCTCCGATAAAATGTTATATTTTTCCTGAAATAAACAAATCTAAATATTTACTAATTAATTTTAAAGTTAACATAATCTCAAATTTTGTTTTTGGTTGATTGTAACTAAAATCCAAAATATATTTTCTTAAAAATTAACTAAAAATCGCGATCTAGCGCTCTAAGAAGTTAATTATGTCTAAAATTAATAAAAATTGAGTTTGAAACCTTATCCATATAATTATTAGCAAATCATTTACAATACATTAATCGCTACTAGGAAATTGTTATAATTGTTCCATTTTTGCATGTAAATCTATTTTGTAATTTCTTCTAGCAATTTACCGTAATTAGTACGTTGGCATTCACGGCCAGAATCATCTAGAAAGTAAATTGCTTCCGTGTTGCTCGCTTCTTCAGAGCTATCTGAATACTTAGTTAGCTCTGAAGAAGCGGGCTGAAAGGAATTGTTGTATAGAAACTGAATGTATTCTTTCAGTTTTTGTGTGTAAGTTTTACCACCTTTTATTTTTCGTTCAAACATAATAAGAAATAAAAGAAGTAAAATATAATATAAATATAATATATAATATATTATATATAATATACAGGGTTAGCCAAAATTACCGGAACACCCAAATAATTCTACAACGGTAAAAAATTTCAAAAAAAAAATGAAACAAAAGATTTTAGACTTTAAACAATCCATCGTTCAAATATATTTTGAATATACAGGTTGTTCATTTTATTATAGAAATCGCGTAAATTTTTTTTTTCAAATGGAACACCCTGTATCTTTTTACATTTTATAATTTTAGGACTAATTCTGGACATTGTTTATTGAAATAATTTTTTTATAAAATGCATCATTTTTGAGTTTTAAGCAATTAATTAAAATTAGTCAAAATTACCGGAACACCCAAATAATTCCCCATCGGTAAAAAAAATTCAAAAAACATTCAAACAAAAGTTTTTGACATTAAACAAGCTATCATTAAAATATATTTTTAATATACAGGCTGTTCATTTTTTATGCAAATTTGGTTAACTTTTTTTTTCAAATGGAATACCCTGTATATTTTTACATTTTATAATTCTAAGACTAATTCTAATAATTTTTTATTGGAATAATTTGTTTATAAATTTCATAATTTTTTAGTTATAAGCAATTGGATGAAGTAATACCTCATCTCCTAGTTATATTCAACGAAGATCTGAATAATATTTGGTTTCAACAAGATGGTGCACCGCCGCATTACGGTGTCCGGTGTTCGGAATTATTTAAATTCAATTTTCCCGCAGAGGTGGATTGGAAGGAGAGGATCCATTGAATGGCCACCTAGGTCGCCGGATTTACAAATACTGGATTTTTCTATTTGGGGCCACCTAAAGTCCTAGGTTTAATATATACACCAATAGGCCGCAAAATATTGTTGCGTTAAGCAGAGGATAGTGGACGAAGTTCAGAGTATTACTGTCGATCATTTAGACAACTGTTTACGGGAATTTGTTGATAGGTTGGGGCATTGTCAAGCGGCTCAGGGATGGCAGTTTGAAAATTTAATTTAATTGTTTTGTTATTTTTTCTTCACATTGTTATTATTTATCCGTTCGGCTAAAATAAAGGTTTTTGAGTTTTGATTAATTGCTGATAATTAAAAAATGAATCAATTTATAAAAACCTACTTGAAAAAAATTCTTAGAATTAATAAATAAAAATGTACAGGACGTTTAATGAGAAAAAGGAAAAGTTTTCCATACTTTCATAATAAAATAAACACCCTGTATATTAAAAATATATTTGAACGATAGCTTGTTTAAAGTAAAAAACATTTGTTTGAATGTTTTTTGAAATTTTTTTACCGATGAAGAATTATTTGGGTGTTGCGGTAATTTTGACTAATTTTAATTAATTGCTTAAAACTCAAAAATGATGCATTTTATAAAAGAATTATTTTAATAAACAATGTCCAGAATTAGTCCTAAAATTATAAAATGTAAAAAGATACAGGGTGTTCCATTTGAAAAAAGGAAATTTACGCGATTTCTATAATAAAATGAACACCCTGTATATTCAAAATATATTTGAACGATGGATTGTTTAAAGTCTAAAAGCTTTTGTTTGAATTTTTTTTTGAAATTTTTTACCGTTGTAGAATTATTTGGGTGTTCCGGTAATTTTGGCTAACCCTGTATAATAATAAATTGGTGTCATTAATGTATTTATCACCAGTAATAAACGAATTAAAGATAAACCATGCCCTTGCATTAGTTATACCAAAATTCCAAAAGTTAGTGATATATCAACGTTTCCAAGTCACATACGTCAGTAATATTGATGGTTTTTAGACAATCCGCCAATAAGAAAAAAATTAAAGTTTGTATATGAAGTATACTTTGTATAATAAATAGGTCTATTTAAACTCTTATTTTTGCTTCCAATTGTCAACACTAGTTTGTTAAACATAGTCAATTTAATAATTGAAAATTAAGGTTTTTCAGTAAACTTTTTGTTGCTCATGTTATGATATACTGTACTATATTTCATAATCATGTAATATAGCAAAAATATTCAAAAACGATTATGCTCTTATGACTACCGAAACCAAATATCTTTCTTGACCACAATGACTATATCATATATGAAATATTTTATTATAAAGTAGAATTACTAGAATTTATTCATTAAAATAGTATGCTTGGATTTCATAATTAAAAACAAGCCTGCCTCCAATACATTATTATGAATGTTATTGTTCCAAAACATTATTTAGAGAAAATTCATAAAACAGGAAAAGGATGAGAATTATACGATTCAAAGTCGTCCTTAATATTTCATACGATATCATATTTGCACGTACACACATACATGAATAAATTTATCGTCAACTCTCCTATAAATGAATACTCACACGTTTGCAATTATTAGAACATAGCCTCTTTTCAGTAATGAGTAGCGTAGTCGCGTTTTGGCATTGAAAGTGCGAATTTTAATTAAACTCTCTTCTGGTGCGCGGCAAGGAGCGTGCTTTCGACACTCGCCTCCACCCATAAAGCGAATATTAGCGACGCCTCGTGTAATTTCCCTTCCCTTAAAACCTTTAAATATTAAATTCCATTTGTAAGTTTTGTGGGTCGCGCCGCCGCCAACCCGTCATGCACAAAACAAAATATAAATACGAACTCGCCGAACCTAAACCGACACCCCCCACCACACCCTGTATAAACCAAAAAGCCACCCTTAGCCCCTCATCACCGCCACACTGCGAAGAGGGAAAGCCATTCGCGATTCCACAGTCGTATTTGTCGCGTTTCGCGCTTTCATTATTCAAAATCGCGACGAATTTCAGGACGATAGAGTAGTCGGAACGTTGCTCTGGATGATGGCGCCAAAAGCCGGCTATTCCTAATTCATAAGGGGAACTGGATTAACATTGGCTTGAGCAGTACAATGAGGCTTTTTACTGGCATAGGCCATCCTGAAAACATAATTGGGATAGGAAATCATAAAACGCTTTCGGAATTTGTTGTTGTCATTGTTATAAAAAACGATATCTTTAAGAAGCTTTAATTCAAAGTATTACTGTCAAAAAATATGCTATCTACTTTCTTGTGTTTTTGCAAGGAATTAAGCTGGGCAACCTTAATTTTGTCCTAAAAGTTCTGACGTCTGATATCTATATACGTATTTTGGGTTTACTTCACAGATTTTGTAAGATAATTGCTAAAAATGTTTATTTTGACATTTCTTGATGCTGTCCAAATGAATAATGTGATGTAATAGATTTCTTTAAGCAGGCTCAAATAATAGCTTAAACTGATAAAGCTATGATAGACATGAATTCATGTGCCCATGTGTTTGCTTCATAGCGTCACAGTTGATGATGACGTTAATTATTAATTAGCAAAACAACACATGTTTTGTAAAATATTATTTTCATCATTTTTCTTACCTTTGACATCATTGCAAAGTGATTCATTTGCAACTTTTAGGTGGATAAAATTATTTTTTTGTTTTAGATGAACTTAAAATAATAATTTGGTAACTAGAAAAGTAGTGAAAAAAATCTAAACCTTAAGGGGTTGCTTTTAGGGGGTTGAAACGCTAAATGTTTGTTTAATAATTTGAATTCATCTAAATGTGATAGTATTATACCCACAAAGAAAAATAAAAGTTGAAAAATAAAGTATAATTAAAAATTCTGAAACTTTTCAAATGTGTTATTACACCTGGGAACTCGTTAAAAATATGTTTTTAAAATCATTTGATAATCGGGTGGTTTTGGAGGGGGTTGATTAATAAAGTATGTTTCTTGTATATTGCGGTGGATCAGAGATAATATAGTAAAGAAAGTCGTAAAGAAGTAATTTCATGTAATGAGCGTGTTATATACATATATGAAGTGACACCGTTACTATTGTTTTTATGTTTCTATATCAACATGTATTTTATATATAGATAACTAGATATTAACACTGAACGTTCTAACAATTGATCTCCAACAAAAATTATGAAATTTTATAATTATATATTATTCCAGATAACTCGGTACTAAAAATGATATTAAAGCACAATTAGCAGTGGGTGGACAAAAATATTTTATTTTGCGCTTTGATTATTTATTGATTATAGTAAATACTTGCTCAATTATGACAAAAACAACAAAATGTCCTTGACATTAAATATAAAATACAAAAATTAAAAACCTGAGGAATATGCATAATTTATAATCAATAATAATAAAACAATAATAATAATTAAATAAAACATTATTCGAAAAGAAAACTGTATTCGTATGGAAACTGTATTAGCATTAATATTACAGAATTTATATATGAAAAATATCTTATTCAAAAAACAGCTCAACAGTACTATAAAAAAAAAAAAAATAAAATGCAATTATAAATTAACTTTGGAACAAACACAATGAAAATACTTATAACTGTGTGAGTGATATAATCCATTAGACGAGCATTTCGTTCTTCTTTCCTATGTTTTCGCCATTCTTCAAAAAACTCCAATTTTAAAATCGAGTAGACATGTTCTGAAAAAAAATCAATGCAGCAAAAGTGTGGCAAAATGTGGTATTCAAATTTATGTAATTTAAAAGATAAATGTTCAAACTATATTATATAATTTCAACATAATTATTACACCACATAGTCTGTTAATAGAATCTAATTTGTAGTGAAATAAGAAGGTACTTACCCTCTAAAGTAAAATTCATCACAGTACAAATTAAATTATCAACCACAAGTGTTGCGCTACCTTATCACGTGGTCTCCCTGCGTCTATAACTGTGGAATGCTTTTCACACCTATTACCTAAAATTGTCACCTCGGGGGGTTTGTTTAAAATATGTGACCATTAATTAACCGATTCTTAGAAATTACTTTTGTCCACCTAGATTATTATAGGCGATTCACTGTGCATTGACATTCTTTAATGGTAACGCTATACCTTCCTTTCAGCTTATGGCAGTTCTCTCAAAATAAATTGATACTTTGTATTTTTAGGTGCAATCCCGAAAATTTGTATTTGCAGCTATCCTTTAAATGGTGTTGAGCATAAAAGACACAACAAGACCTGACGTGATATGCAACTTTCAAGCTCAGATTAGCATTCAGCTCAAAGGAATCAACCGAAAACTCCAATTCGCTTTTCATTCGCAAACAAATAATAAATATAAATATTCCCTAATTTTGAACTGTACTTTTAAAATATGTTATGTATAATTATAAAGTCATAACATTTTTATGCCACTATAAATTTGACAAGTAGGGGTGCATATGAATCAGTAGGAACAAAATGGGGTTGCTATTTAATCAGTGTCAATGTCATAAGTCAAAAAGCAATTGAGGATGGTAATTGAATTTGACAGAATACGTGTGTTTTGGTACTTAAAAATGGTCGTTTCTGAGAATTTTTGAAATAACACGCCCACTGTATGTAAAATATTAAATTAGAGATTCCAGCATTATCGGTCTTTTAAAATGGAATATTATGATGCAAACTATTTATTATAATTAAAAACATAATAACTTTGATGAAACATTTTTGGGATTTTTATGATCTTTCTTTAATTAATTTGTAATAAAAACAAGATGACTAAATTCTGGTTACTAAAATTTCTTATGTTTGTTATATTGTCCTTTTTTGTTTGCTCTTTTTTAAATTTCTCAATCCTAGAACAAATAGAGCAACACGTACAGGCCGGACATCCTGAAACCCGTGCAATATCGTTAAACAATTACCCAAAGATTCAATTTATTTGAATATGCAGCACTCCACCCTACACTATATACACAACAAAAAACACCCTTAGCTCTTCATCACCGCCACACTGCGACGAGGGAAACCTATTCGCGGTTCCACAGTCGTACTTGTCGCGCTTCGCGCTTTCATTATTCAAAATTCGAATTTCAGGACGATAGAGTAGTCGGAACGTTGCTTTGGATGATGGTGCCAAAAGCCGGCTATTCCTAATTCATAAAGGGAACCGGATTAACATTGACTCGGGGAGTATAAAGAGGCTTTTTACTGGTATTATCGTTCACGGAATGCTGGAGATACGAATGCATAATAGGACGAACTGAAACATAGTTGGGATAAGAAATCCAAATCGTTTTCGGAATTTGTTGTAAACCGATGTTTTAGTTAAAAGTAATTTGTCAGAGAATATGCAAGGCACAAGAATTTTTAAATTTAGAGCCTCCGGAATGTCATGCTACTTGTTCCGCTTATTTGCTTTCTTGTAGAATGCAGGGAATTGTACTGGCCAACCTTGATTTTGTTCAAAAAGTTCTGACAGCCTAAAAGTGTAGCTGATATTTTTGTAAAACAATTGCTTAATATGTTTATTTTGACACTTCTTGATGTTCTCCAAATGAATGTGACGTGATAGATTTCTTTAAGCAGACTGGAATAAAAGCTTAAACACACAAAGCTATGATAGATATGGAACTATGTGACAAGTGTTTGCTTCATAGCTTTAATGTTCAATGTTTAAGCATTCATTTTAGCCTAACTCCTTTACATCGCACCGGTGACCACCATCGCAAAATGGCACGAAATGTGAAAATAAGATCAGAAAATTTTATCGAAAACACTTTACGACACATTATGAAACCCACTTCTGTAACGAGCATTTTTAGTACTGGTTTTAAAAGTCAGTTTTCTCTCTAGGTAGGAAAAGCGATGGCGTTGGTATCCCGATGGTATCCGCATCCGGTAATGGTACTGTACATACGTTTACAGTATGTTTACAGTACGAACGGACATTATCGCGACTTAGGGCTTCATGTCGAAGGGGCAAAACTCTGAGGGTCTGACGGCTACTAGAACTTTTAATTACCTGCAATTTGAAGTATAATAGAAATTTATGCCAGAATTTTTGCAAAAGTTATAGGCATTTTGCTGCAGGAACTGAATGAAATACGTTTCCTATTCGAACGGACATTATCGCGATTTAGGGCTTCATGTCGAGGGGGAAAAACTCTGACGGTCTGACGGCTACTAGAACTTTTAATTACCTACAAGTTGAGGTATGACAGAAATTTACGCAAAAATTTTTCTAAAAATTATAGACATTTTGCTGCAGGAACTGAATGAAATACTTTTCCTATTCGAACGGACATTATCGCGATTTAGGGCTTCATTTCGAGGGGGCAAAACTCTGAGGGTCTGACGGCTACTAGAACTTTTAATTACCTAGAATTTGCAGTATGATAGAAATTTATGCAAGAAGTTTTGCAAAAGTTATAGACATTTTGCTGCAGGAACTGAATGAAATACGTTTCCTATTCGAACGGACATTATCGCGACTTAGGGCTTCATGTCGAGGGAGCAAAACTCTGAGGGTCTGACGGCTACTAGAACTTTTAATTACCTACAAATTGAGGTATGATAGAAATTTATTCAAGAATTTTTGCAAAAGTTATAGACATTTTGCTGCAGGAACTGAATGAAATACGTTTCCTATTCGAACGGACATTATCGCGATTTAGGGCTTCATGTCGAGGGGGCAAAACTCTGACGGTCTGACGGCTACTCGAAGTTTTAAGTACCCACAATTTGAGGTATGATAGAAATTTATGGAAGAATTTTTGCAAAAGGTATAGACATTTTGCTGCAGGAACTGAATGAAATACGTTTCCTATTCGAACGGACATTATCGCGATTTAGGGCTTCATTTCGAGGGGGCAAAACTCTGAGGGTCTGACGGCTACTAGAATTTTTAATTACCTACAATTTGAGGTATGATAGAAATTTATGGAAGAATTATTGTAAAAGCTATAGACATTTTGCTGCAGGAACTGAATGAAATACGTTTCCTATTCGAACGGACATTATCGCGACTTAGGGCTTCATGTCGAGGGAGCAAAACTCTGAGGGTCTGACGGCTACTAGAACTTTTAATTACCTACAATTTGAGGTATGATAGAAATTTATTCAAGAATTTTTGCAAAAGTTATAGACATTTTGCTGCAGGAACTGAATGAAATACATTTCCAATTCGGACCGACATTATTGCCATTTAGGGCTGTATGTCGAGGGGCAAAACTCTGAGGGCCTGACGGCTACTAGAACTTTTAATTACCTACAATTTTCGGTATAATAGAAATTTATGCAAGAATTTTTGCAAAAGTTATAGGCATTTTTCTGCAGGAACTGAAGGAAGTACGTTTCCTATTCGAACGGACATTATCGCGATTTAGGGATTCATGTCGAAGGGGCAAAACTCTGACGGTCTGACGGCTACTAGAACTTTTAATTACCTACAAATTGAGGTATGATAGAAATTTATGCAAGAATTTTTGCAAAAGTTATAGACATTTTACTGCTGGAACTGAATGAAATACGTTTCCTATTCGAACGGACATTATCGCGATTTAGGGCTTCATGGCGAGGGGGCAAAACTCTGACGGTCTGACGGCTACTAGAACTTTTAATTACCTACAATTTGAGGTATGATAGAAATTTATGCTAGAAACATTATTGAGTGAACGCGTATAGTAGGGAAACATGTGAAAATATCCGATATAGGGCTTTATTTTAAGATAATTCCCGATTACGCCAATTTGTAAAATAAAAACACTTTTTTATTTTGATAACTCTGGGGGAACAAGGTCCTCCAACAAAATCTCAAAAGGGTCTCTACTAAACATTATACTTCTTTTGTCTGAAATCCTGAAAATTTGTTCACAATTTTTTTGAAGCATTTACAGGGATTTTTAAGTGCGGACGTTTCCATAAAAAAACGGAAACCATAATAAGCTGACATCATTGGCAACTTTTAAGCTCGGATTCATAGTCAGCCCAAAACAATCTAGCGAAATCACGTATTTGCTTTTCATTCGCAAACAAAATAACACACAATTTCAGAAATTTTGTCATATTTCCATACTTTGCACGCTTACTGTATGTAAAATACTGGATTACAATTTCTACCATTATCGGTTTTTGCAAATAAAATTTGATAACGCAACGCAATTTTAACTTCGATAAAACCATTTTTTTCTTTAATTAATTTGTGATAAAAACAAATGTCTGGTTAATCAAATTTCCAATGTTTGTCCCCTTTTGGTATGTCCTTATTTTCTGTGATGTTAAATTTGTTCCAAAATATAATTTCCGGAGGAGCTTTAGGGCCGTATAACAAAAAAAATATGCTCTAATGCGAGAACTAGCCATGATCACAAAATGATTATATAGCAAACAAATTGTGGTTTAAAATTTATTAAATTGGTTGGTACGAAAATAATGAATTTGGCTCTCATTAACCCATTTCAAAGACGAGTAAAAATATATAATATAAAAAATAGTTTCAACCGAAAGTTGCTTGGTTTCTAAAGAGTTATCCTATGATACCTCAAGTGACAACTTTCGTAAACTATTTCTGTGTTGGTACGATGGTATGGCTCTCTTTAACTCTGCTGCTTCCTACTATGAGTCCTCTCCAAACGCTTTAAATATTGCATTCTTCGTTTTGACATTGTATAGAAATTGCTGCGTGTTTACCAAGTTTTATCGGCGTCCAGTGTTCACTGCTGAACATGATTTGTATTACCTATTTCCTTTGAACTTTAAACTGAAACTACGTGCATATTTTTCATAACGATAAGTATCCAATAATTTATAAAAAATAAAGTAAATAATAAGATATTTTGTCTATTTTCAGCAGTATTCTTGCATTCTTTTTATGACCTCAATTCTAATAACTCTTGCTTTGTCAATTGTCAAAAATTGTGCCTTTCGAAAATGTATGTTATATTAGTCAATTAAATAGACTACATATAGAACTTGAACAAAAATCACTAGACGCTTACCGATATGGTAATTACGAAAAAAAGCAAATGTCAGGCACTCGTGGATGATATATTGGAGAATATTTTATATATTTATAGCTTACACCCTACACATAATTTCCTACAAACTTTGATCACTTTATTAGAACTTTTCTGCAGAGCCGTGTGTGAGGATGACAATCTAGAAACTGGGTTGAGACGCGTCTAAAGTTTTGCAAGCTCGTCCAAAACTTACCTGTCCCTGTATAGTACAGGTAAGTAAAGTTCAGAATTTAATTTTGCTTAGAATATGCTTTTAATTATTCATTTAAATTTTATGACGTTGACAGGCGCTTAGTTTATAGCACCTCTGTTATAGTTCATAATATTGTCCCCCTATATAAATTTCTATTAGCAAGTGAAATAGATAAGCAATATAGTGTAGAGGTTGACGACTAAGGAAAGTTTATGATGAGAGCTGCAAATTGAACGCAAACTGTGCTTTCGAAATTAATTAATTATAACCTTTGGTATACTCTTTATATATAATATTTTGAAACTCACAACAGCCTATCCCATAAGAGTCTATAAGTCATCAAGATCCTAGTTTCTTCTTTGTGAAACGATCATTTTTGGGGATCATCATAATAGTCGACTTTTCTTGACTCAATATGTGGCTATAATAGTGATTCCGTGAAACTTAGAAATAGACAAAGTGCATAAATGGGGAGGTCAGCAAAGTTGAATTAAATTGAATTTTAATTGTATTAGACATTAACATTTGTTAAATCAAAATTAACAATCTTAATTTTCTTATTTTATAATAAAGTACTATTTAACAAACCTCAATATTCAAGAATATAAATTTGAAATCACATTTGTATGATTCCAATCATAATTTTCACTTTTAGTTAAACATAAACACAATCAAATTTTATTTCCTCTTTAAGGACATAAAACAAAACAAAACTTAACCTATGGCAATCTTATGACATTACATTTTTGATGCAGTAAATATTCCTCAGTAGTAACCTATAGCCAACAAAGCTTTGAAGGTTTGACAGTACAATATTTAGGCGTTGTTTACATCCAACAACTGCAGAATCTTCCTATTCTGAAAAGTGACTGTGTTCAGTGTTTTACATAACATACTTATCTATATACAATATACTTCCAGCTGAAACAATCATCATTGAATACTCCCAGCAACTTAATTTGATCTTTCTGATTAGCTCTAATATCAAAGTATTGATTCTGAGGTTTTTCCACGTTCAATTTGAAACTAGTTGCTTTGAACCAATCGTGGGCTTTCTTAGAGGGGTACGCACTAGTCTCCAAATCTTCTGGCTATCGGTTATGTCTAAAATAATTGTCATCCGCATAGCTAACTGTCCTTGAAGTAATGTTAGAACCAAGATTAGTCACGTAAATGATAAATAAGGTCGCACCAAGTATCCACCAAGTAGTATAGAGTTGAAATATCATTTGAAAAGTTCAAGCAGCATTCCTCTGTTCTAAGATAATCGTCCCAAATTCAGACACTGTCCTAAATTTTGACGTATTTCTGTTTAGTTGAATAAAATATGAAATCCACAACATTATATTTTATTTTAGGACATCCCGTTTGTGGGTTTGACATTCCGCTGATTGACCCACAATCGCGTCTTATTCTACGGTCGCGTCTGTTCTAATGGTCAGAATATAACCAGAAGTTTGACTGATCTTGATAAATGAGTGTTATGCTAAAAGTTGATTTTTTCTTTATAAACTAACTGCAATTCGACTTCTTTTTAAATCGCTACAGGGTAACAGTAATTAAGAAAATTCTAATATCTATGTAGGCTGGCTAAAAATGCTTTATATTTTCATAATTACACTCTTTTAACCACTATTATTTAAAAATTTAGGGGTGTCGGAATTAGGTACACGTAAATATAGGGCGTCCGCAAATCAGACATGTGTGTCGGAATTGTGTACATGATTAGAAGTAATACACCACCTTTGGAGATAACAGTTGACTCACGCCATCTCCATTAAACAATCATTATTCTGGTCTGAAACACCCAAATAAACTACAAAGAAACTGTTCTTCTGTAGCACTATCTCTAATGCTTGGAGACAATATGTTTTAATAAAAAAGAAGGAAGCACAAAAGAAAATCATTCTAGAGGAACAAGAAAGGAAGCGAAAAGGGGACAGAACAAAAAGCTGCGCCAAGAAAAAGAGAACACTAAACATTCCAGATGCAAGAAACATTAAAATACAGATGAGGTAGAGACGGCAGACTGAAGAAGACTAAGGACTTATTTTATATTGTGTTGAATTAAAAATATTTAAAACACTTAGTATTTACTTGAATGTTTATATTTGTCGGAATAATGTACCACAAGTGTCTGATTTAGGATCACTGTCTGAATTAGGTTCACTGAGGTGTGGGATAGTGTCGGAATTAGGGGCAATTGTTAAACTTATAGAGTATATAAATTACTATTATCAATGTTCTTTAAAAATGAACAGCCAGATATTTTTAGAAGAAACTATATGTTTAAAAAAAAGTTGACATAGTTATTAGCACCTACTGTTACAATGTAACAAAAATTCCTTAATAATTTTGAAAGATTTAAAAGTTGACCTAGTCCTTATGTGTAAGTACGTATTTATGTAATTTCTTTTTTGAAAATACTGAGTTAATCGAGCCTTTAGTAGTTGTTCCGTGTCAATTTCCTCTAATATGGCTTGATTAATAATATTTAAAAAATCGATTAACAGTTACTTGATTGTATTGATATGTAGCTATTTCTAATACCTACTTGTTCTCTAATTTATCCATATCGTTTTCATTCAGTCATGCATTGAGTCTGATATACAGGTTTGGTTATGTATCTCACAGAATATGAAATGAATAAATGTGCACTGTCATAATATGTTATAACTAATAAACCAACGGATTGCTGCCTATAGTGGTGTCGCCGAAACAACATTATGATAGCTACGTGAATAATAAGCACAATACTGGGTTATGTTAGGTGATTTTTGTAAACGTCAAAATGACTATTTTGTATGGCAAAGCAAATATTACGTGTTTTATATTGCATAATGTCAGATCAACACGGAATTTGAAATGATGGTGTGTAATAGATATCTTTTGTAGGCAATACGTAATAGATAGGATAACGTAATGGTCCGACAATTTGTCGTAATACCAAAATGCGCATAATAAGACGATAACATTCGCTGCAACCCAGAGCTATTCAAATAAAAGCAAGCTTAACCTCTGCGGACACCTCGCTTATAGCCAGCGATTTCCTCGCAAACGGCCGTAATATGCGATCGTTCTAAACGTATTATCCTGATCGTTTTACTCATATTCTGTTTATATTCTATCACGTTCCCTTTAAATCATCCCCGGTTAAGCGCGTATATGTGGAATATGTAGCGCGGCATTATCCCCGGTCCAGTAATTAGACTAAGTTTCAACAAAACCGCCCCCGATATCCAGTTAAGCTCGCACAGCTTACGGTGAGTCTCGCAGTTGTTTGAGCAGGACGTACACACACATACAATATAGATATACACGTGTATGCACAACGGAATATAATCCGATTGTGCGGACTATGTATCTAAGCGGTTAAATCCGGCAATAAATACGAGGTACGTCATAAAATTAAAGTATCAAGTGTAGTTAAGTAGGTATAAATTGAGTAACATAGTATTCCAAATAACACGACATTTAAGTTAACAATGACAATAGTATGCATAGTATGTCCAACGAAAAGTGAGAGTGGTTCATCTGCAATGTATGCGCGAAACAACAGCTGGAATCTATGAGTCACTACTACTACTGACAATCAGTGTGAAAATAGCTAATTAGATGATTTAAAAGTGGAAATATCACAACACAACACTCATGTTGGTGTGAATTATTATGAAGGATTAGTTCTTTACTAAATTAATATACAATCCAATCCAATCATTACTCAAAGAATTAAGGGACCAAGGGTGTTAGGAAGATTACACCCGGAGGTCAGCTGCCGAGTCCAATTCAGTCAGAAGGGGTGGATAGTCCGATGTTGTTCAGAAGTTTAGTTGTCAGATTAATCAATCATGATGGAAAAGTTAGAATTACCAGAATATATAGAGAACATGATCGAACAGGCAACAGAAAATTAGTTCCATAAATCTCAATATAAATATAAAGGGAAGAAGAAAACTTAGGTGTTAGGTTATATACGACTTTTAAAACCAAACAAATTTTGTTTGAAACTGCTTTTACAGGTTGAAGGAAACCTATTTTTCTCTAATTGTCACCGATATCGCCCAATATCAATTTTATTTACTTGTGATCACCGTTGTGTAATGAAAAAAGTTTTGCTCAAAACCAGTTTGGATTTGAATCATGCGATACCTCATGCTCACCTGTCAAACAAGTTTAATTTTTGGTCCCATTTCTTCTTTCGAGCACGCCAAATGTATGTTTTCACTTTTCCTTTACGGTAAACGTTTCAAAAGTATTGGATTAGCTTAAGAATAAGTTTTTCTACATGAAAATATTTATAACCCAGTTTCGGGACGAGAGCCGTTTTAATATACAGACATACATACTGGGTTTCACCTGGCGCGTGCCAAACGCCAACAGGTTGTAGATATGTATTAAAATATATTCAATAAAAATGAACACAATACTATTAGCCCAGTGAAATTAGACAAATAAAAGTATTCACATCAAAATATTCAAACCCAGCGGGACTTGCATACACCAGTGCCAGTGCTTATAAATTGCAAATAACGGGTAACCTGGCCTTAATAAAGTGTCTAATTGCGAGGCAGTAGTTGTCAGTGTTATAGTAGTTTGAATTTCATTAACTGTTTATCATGAAAATGGGGCCACTGTTTTGGAAATATTAAGTGTTTTCAGATTAATTTCAAAATTAAATCCATAATCAATCATTTGTAGAATTATTATTTTGTGCATTTCTGTTAAATGAACCACTTTCATGATATACAGTTAATGAAATTCAAACCACTATAACCGACCTTTATTAAGGCCAGGCCAGCTTGGTTTTTTACTTTATCATACAGTTTTTGTTCAAAAAGGTTTAAAGGAACTGGGTGTTTTTTACTCTAATCTATTTCAAGGATTTTGCAAATGAGCCGCCATTCCTGAAATTTCGTCAAAATAGTCAAATAATAAACTAAAGTAGAGGAAATTCTGAATAATTTATGTCTATGACTTCTTTTGGTAAAATTAATAGTTTAGCGGCATATATAGCGGAGCAAATTCTATTTGATCGATATCGATCGTGTCTGCATTAATATAAAAGTAGTTAGCCAGGATTTGACAGATATTGTCATTCTAATGACCTTAGACCATCTATAACTAGACCGAGTACGGCCTATCCCAATGCATTGGCTTGTTTTGGCCCAACATACCTTGTCAATTAAGTCGAATTTCGTGTAGATTCTCGTGCACATTGTTCGCGCATGCGCGCAGATGCTAGATACCGCCATTATTTTGAACATATGTTTACATCGAGGTTATGAGTTTGTTTACCTATGTAGATGCATGACTGCATGTAGATGGTACCTTGGATGGTTAAGAGGTAACAATGGGGCGAAACTGCTGCTTTTGTAAAACGGCAGCATCAAAAAATATAACGTGTCACAGGTATGACCTTTATTACCGCAATACAGTAATATTAAATTATAACATATACCTTCTCGTAGATTTCCAACAGTTCAAGACTCAAAACAAGCTCGCATTGAAGCTATACCTATAAAAAGTCGGGGTTTTAAAACAACTGTGTTGTGTTCAAGACACTTTTCTAATAGCGATTATAAACTGGGAAAAGACGGAAGACCATAACTCTCCCGTAGTGCGGTGCCAAGTATTTTTGTTACGAGTGATCTACCAAATGAAAATACGGACACAGATAGTATGAGCGATGCAGTTGTAGCAGACACTAGTGGACACACAGAGTCAACAATCACTGCCACGGGCTACGAGCTTTGAAAGTGCCACACAGCGCAACACCAACGGAACATTCTTCAGCACTGCCAAGAAAAAGGAGAAAATTTATGTAATATGTAACTTTGTTTTAGGTACATTTTAACGTTATTTTATTGTAGGTACAATCCTCGATATAAGGGTGATGTACATACTTCAGCCTTATCTTCGTCTCCTCAAGCACGGGCAGTTTTAACATTAGCAAGAACTACCATAAGCAAGAAAATTGCTCGAATTCGCCAATTGTCTCGTTACAACATGCGATTAAGACAAAAAGTGTGCAATTTATCAACATTAATGGAGCATTATTTGTGTAAAACCATGTTATTAGAATCAGAAAAAAGAGTTCGAAGTTCTTACACCAAGACCATTTTGTTTAAAAACCAGTAGTTAAATTATGTTCAAATAAAATATCTTCCTATTATAAGTTGTATTTTGCTTGTAGTTTATTACCCATATTCCTATTAAAGAAAATAAACAAATCATGTATAGTACAACCAACTTAAACTTGACTCGACAGCGGTGCGCAGAGCGTAAATATAATGAGTACGTGACGTGAGTACTGCGCAACGCTCTCGATGCAACTACTCGCTGGTCAAGCTAAACAGAAACAAATAAAATCTTACACGCGAGAATACATTTTGTCCAAACCTATAAAAAAATGGATTCTGTTGTTACCACAGTTGTTACTATATAAAAGTTGAACAAACGTCACTTAAAAAGATTTTTGCAGAGAACTGGAATAGCGAATTAATTGCTCTTGGATGGTTTAATTGCTTTTTTAACAAATGTCACAATTATAACAGGTACTACAAATGTATGTACATTCAAAAACAAAAGGATTTTTATTTTGTGAGGTTA
The DNA here is from genome assembly GCA_963966075.1 of Aphodius sticticus. Lineage (NCBI taxonomy): Eukaryota > Metazoa > Arthropoda > Insecta > Coleoptera > Scarabaeidae > Aphodius > Aphodius sticticus. The sequence goes on from OZ014512.1 coordinate 11,967,673, forward strand.
CCTTTCGCGCCATACGCGACTACCTAATTCAAATTTGACATATAGCCGCCAGTTTAATCTGACCGCTCATTGGTGCGTTACATTGGGAACGAGAAAATATACGACTTTCGACCTTATTATCTTTGGCCACAAACAAAGCCCGTCACGCTCCCTCTAGTCATATAAGCTCGATGCTAATGACAATGGGTAGTGTCAAACGCTGATGTTTTGACATTACCAACTGTCAATAGTATCAAAATATGTGTGAAATCCTGGATAACTAATTTTATTTTATTGCAGACACCTGACATGATCGATCTCGATCAAATAGAATCTCATGCAGCTAATATGATAAAGTATGATAAAATCATGTGCCGGGCTACATCAGATTTTTTATTTCAAATCAGTAAAAAGAACGCTGAAATGGTTTTTGCCTCATTTACCGTTATCAAAACCTAAATGTTAAATAGGTATTGAGTGTCTTGTATCGAATTTCTGTAATCAACTAGTTTTGTATTTTAATGTTAATTTTTTAAATAAATCATTTAATAAAACACTTAATATTTCTGAAACAGTCGAAGATAGATATAGGACATTGTACATAAAATATGTCTAGAATATTCAGCGTAATCCAAAAATTGAATAATACCGGGTGATTCAATTTCGAGGCTCACCATGGGGATCTCGCTTATTAGTGGAGATAGAGCCTATGTTTAAATTTGGCAAAGTTTCGTATTTTTGTGCTGATCAATTAGCTGAAAAGAAAATGTAGCTATCATTTTTCATTTTAAAGATATCCGCAAAAAACAGAAATGTTAAGATATCGTTTTTAATGTTTTATTCAATACCAAACATAGCTAGAAATTTGAAACAAAAACTTTCTATAGCGACTTTTTAACAAGGAATGCAGTCATTTTTTAATTTGAAATAACATCAAAGATGGCGGCGTAAACATGAATGTTTGTAATCCAAAACACTCTGATTAGTCCGGCGCCGGCGATCTGTAACCAAGCACTAGTTGGGTACCTGATAAGCACGACAAACAACGAGAAAAAGAAGAAAGTTTTTTATTAATAAACCATTGTTTTAAAAAATAATGGCATTTTATATCCACAATTATGGTTTATTTGGTTAAATGGCAAGCCCAACGCTGAGCGCGCCGGTTGATCCAAGTGCATTTTGTTGACGTTGCTTGGCAACGAGTCCGGCGGTCTGTAACCAAGCTCGAGATAGGTACCTTTTTGATGATGTTATACATTGCGGAAATGAGAAAAAACACTACTATCGGAAAATGCCAAAATTCGACATGGCGCCCATAAGAAAAACAAAAGTTGGCCATGGTTACGCCGCCATCTTTGATACTATTTCAAATTGAAAAATAACACGCATTCCTTGTTAAAAAGTCGCTGTAGAATGTTTTTGTTTCAAATGTCTAGCTACGTTTGGTTTTGAATAAAAAATTAAAAACGATATCAACATTTCAGTTTTTTACGGAAATCTTTAAAATGAATAATGATAGCTAAATTTTCTTTTCAGATAATTGATCAGCACAAAAATACGAAACTTTGCCAAATTTAAACATAGGCTCTATCACTCCTAATAAGCGAGATCCCCATGGTGAGCCTCGAAATTGAATCACCCGGTATACAGGATGTTGTGTTTAACATAAGAAAGTTGGTATTGGCCACTGTTACACGACACACACTGCATAAAAGCTTTTTGTTGAAAAAAATGGGCAACTACAAATACCAATCAACGGGTCCGAGCATTTTTTCAAACACGCCCCCATTTATTTATTATCGATCTTATTTCATTTGGCTCATTCACACTGTATATAATATTTAGGTTTATTTTATGAGCAAAAGTTTTGATCGAACCAAGTTAAAATGTTTGCCGTTATTTGTTGATATGCATATTTCGCCACCTCGGACGTTTCGATTCAAGATCTTTTTTTGAACAAGTTTAGGAATTTTTATCTCAATAGCGGCAACGAATTGTGCATAGTATGTTTAGATATATGAATTTTCTAAGTTGACTAGTCATTTAAACACTTTAAAATTAAATTATCGTAGCACCGCCCAATACAGGGTGCTACAAAATGATTAATTAATGATTTCCATGTTGTTGCTAAAAAATTTATTTAGCTATTAATAAAGCAGAAACAACTTAGCAACCATCCTTTTGGTCAATTATGAAGCATTATTTGCATTCATATTCATTTTCAATTCATCTACCCAACTATGTAAGTTTTGATAGCCTCGAACCATCTCAAAGATATAATTGCTTAGTTGGATTGAAAATGAACAAAATTGCTTAAGAAAAACTTTAATTTACTTCCAAGTTTGATTTTGTAGCATAACACCTTCATCCACTCACTTTTCAATTATGTTGTAATGTATTCATAACTGATCTAATCAAATATCAATAGCCTAATTGAAGACATTCTTTTAAAAGGAGAGTAAAGCTATATGTCTCTGGTACCTTTGTGTAGTTTTTCACACCTTATGATTTTCTAACAGTTACTTTAAAAACTTTTATTGCCGAATTTTCTTCTGCGCAAAGTCAAATATTTTCACAAACTTCATAACATTACACATATTATTTCCGTAGTATTAATCGTACGTGGGAATTAAAGTCCCATTACTGTTCAAATAAACGAAGTTTTCACAAATGAGACGACAGCGGCGCAGAGCTAGTATATAATTATGTTCCCAGTTTTCCACTGCTTTATATAATTAAAATTGGAGATTTCGTAAGCCACTCTCCGGTCTCGGCTCAGCGGTACCGGATTTCGTGTGTATTTCTGAATAGGAAATGAGTAAGAAAAGTCGTCAACTGCGGCGGGCGAAAACAGAAACTTTCAGCACCTCCGCGAGCCGAAGCTTAACTTTACCAGCGATCGAATTTTAAATTCTAATTACGTATAAATACACTCGAGGAAGCGACCGATTTCCTTCTTTCAACGACCGATAAACTTCCAAACTGAAGTACCTAACCTACTCTTTTATCGTATTTACCTTTCGAGTGATAATAATCGATCGTAATTTAAGAGCCACACGGTCGGTAAATAGATAGGTTATTATCGAGGTAACAACTAACAGGCTTCTGGTTAGCTTAAATCTTTGGAAGCATCCTGAATCAATAAATTGTAACTTTATGATAGTTTGTAGATATATATAATATTGTCGATTGATGATTGATATTTTTGTTATCATATAGTCACAGTGGGAGACATGGCACTTTAATCATGGTTGTCATTATTGGTAATAATGTAGAGTTAATCAGTAGCACAGGGATATTTCAGCTATAACTAAGGACTCACATATGATATGTGAGAGCCTCCAAAAGGTTAACTGGAAAAATGTAATTGTCGTCAATATTTTATTGAAAGATTTTACGTATATATAATATTCCCAATCTTATTGTGGCAGGTACGCTAAAATTCCTTTTCTTTTACTTAGATCTATTTCTAAATTGCTCTATTTTCCTCAGTTGAGTCGTTTCTTAATTTTGGATTGCCTTACTTGATCTTAATACATAGACATTACATAGACACAGGTACATAGACACAGGTACATAGACATTTAAACTAATTCAATACTTCTAAAAATTACCTAAAAAAGCCATAGTTAAGATAGCAAACCTCTGCAACGCAGCATTTAGGCTTAAATATGTTCCAACTGTTTGGAAAACTGCGGAGGTAGTGATGATTTCCAAGCCAGGAAAACTATCAAATGAAGCATCCTCCTACAGGCCAATTTCTTTACTGCCCACATTGTCAAAACTGTTTGAAAAACTACTTGCAAAACGACTGAAGCCAATCTTAGAAGAAAGAAACATTATACCCGCTCATCAGTTTGGATTCAGAAACAAACATTCGACAATTGATCAGGTTCACAGAATAACAATGATAATAGAACGAACTTTAGAAGAAAAAAAGGTATGCTCCTCTATATTCCTGGATGTGGCAAAAGCCTTCGACAAAGTTTTTCACAAAGGCCTACTCTATAAGCTGGATACTACCCTTCGAGTATAGCCAACTATTAAAATCATACCTTTCTAACAGATACTTCCGTATAAAGCAAGATAATGAGTACTCAACTCTCAAAAGTATAAAAGCTGGAGTACCACAAGGTAGTGTACTTGGCCCAATTCTTTACCTTCTTTACACACATGATCTTCCGCAACCAGATGGTATTACCGTTGCCACTTTTTCTGATGACACTGCTATCATGGCAGTAGATACAAATGTTGAAGGAGCTACGCTAAAACTGCAGAATGCCGTCAACAATATTAGTGATTGGATGCAACGATGGCTAATTGCATTGAACGAAACCAAATCCGTTCACATAAATTTTACCAATAAGCGAATACAACACGTTCGAGTGAAAATAAATAACACTACCGTACCCTACTCGAACACCGCAAAATACCTCCGTATGACGCTGGACACCAAGCTTCGCTGGAAAGCACACGTTAAAAAGAAACGAGAAGAATTGGGCATAAGATACAAGAAAATCGACTGGCTTATTGGTAGGAAGTCGGCTTTGTGGACATATAATGAACTCCTACTTTACAAGCAGATACTTAAACCTGTGTGGACCTATGGTATCCAACTGTGGGGCTGCACTAAGCCAAGCAATATCGCCATCATTCAACGCTTCCAAAATAAGGTGCTAAGAAACATCGTGGGTGCACCTTGGTATATAAGAAACAGAAATCTCCACAGGGATCTTGAGATGGAATTAGTAACCAACGAAATTGGAAAGTTTGCAGAGAATCATCAGATGAGACTTCTCCAGCACACGAATGTTGAGGCAATCCAGCTTCTTGACAATTATGACAGTGTGCGACGACTTAAAAGAACTAAACCTTTTGAGTTGGTAAAGTGATGTTAAAAATGCAGAGCACAGTGTTAGGTGAGTGATAGGTGAACAAAGCAGAGCAACGTGCAGTGTGTGAAGTTTAAAGCGTCAGCATTCAAACTAAATTTAAGTTACACCAATGGGGAACACTTAATATCAAACACTTTCTATACGTAGCAATTTAGGTTAGATTAATATAGCTAGATAGTCATCAGACTAGGTGTTATACACAATTACCTATGAGGTGATGTTAATTAATAAAAAAAAATACTTCTACTTCTTTCTCGGTACTCTTAATCAAAATTATCTTCTACCCCACTCACACTCTAGAATTCCTTTGAGGAAAAATTTCCGGTTTGTCGCCTCAATGAGAATCGAAAAATCGTTTTTTTGTTTTTGTTTCGATGCGTTTATTTTTTACTTTATCATACGCAGTATGTAAAGTATTGTAATCGTGCCAAAAAAATTTTTTGAGATTTTAGCGGAAATATGTCTTTTTGGGTCCCCTGAACATTTTTGACCAAGGTACAAAAAATGTCTGTGTGTGTGTGTGTATGTGTGTGTGTATGTGTGTGTGTGTGTGTAGCCGTTTTTGTGGCGACGATTCCGGAGAAACTACTAAAGGTGTCGGGACGAAACTTCATATTTAGAAGTTTCATAACCAAACTTAGAGCTGAAAAGCTTTCTGTTGAAAATGGTCCAAAGGAACTGGTGGTTTACTCATAGCATTTTTCGAAGATTTTGCAAATGAGCCGCTATTTGTGTAATGTCGTCAAAATAGTTAAATAATAAATTAAAGAAGAGGAAATTTTCTATAATTTTTGTATATGAATTTTTTGGTAGAATTTATAGTTTAGCTGCATGAGCAAATTCTATTTCATCGAGATCGGTCGTACTGCTTTAAAATTAGTAGCCAGGATATGTCAGATTTTGTTATTGTAATGACAGTAGCTAGTGTCAAACGCTAATGTTTTGAAAATACTACTGTCAATATAGGCTGCGTTCGGATATTGAACCCCGTTACACTTTTTACACCCAATAACACGTAGGTGTCATTTGGACGGTGTACCCGGTGTCAACGGAGTACAATATCCGAACGCAGCTTTAATTGAGATTACTGTCTAGTTCTACTATTTTTATTTTAATGCAGACATAGCCGATCTCGATCAAATAGAATCTCATGCAGCTAAACTATTAATTTTATATGTAGTATGATAAAGTCATGTGCCTGGCCACATCAGATTTTTTTTTAAGAAACCGGCGAAATCAGTACAAATATCAGATTTCTGTTAGATAAGTAATTAAGAAAAAGGGATTAAAACCAAACCTAGCGTCATCATCAAAGTCGAAAATCGACAAATTCTAGGATTTGGATAAATTTCGAAAAAAGAAAAATTTATTATCGACACATCTGTTTTACGCAAATTGAATGCTCCTCATTATCTTTATTATTATTGGCAAATTGTTGTGCTAAACTTATTGAAATTAAATAAATATTATTGCATACAAGTAATAGTTTATTTTATTAATGTTTCTTACGGGGACTCAACCACATACTAGATTCATAAAACATATATCGTTTGTACGAATTAAATATTATTAATAAATAATATTTAAGCACCAAATATATTAAAATAATTATTTAATTTTGTTCTAACAATTTTCTTATGGTGATTAAAACAAATCTGAAGGTCCAAGAGAATAACAAACGTTCTTCTTATTCAACGGCCATGAATAATACCAGAAAATATGCTAAGGTTAGGGGTGCGATTTTAATTATTTTTCGAAGACATTATAAATCAATTAAACACGATTATCACATAACTTGAAAATTAAATACAGTAAGTTAGAGCTGAGTTTACCGGGAGAACAAAAATTGCGCTTTTTGCCTAAGTTTGATACAGCCTGTGGGGCAACTAAGGAATTTGTGTAGGTTCTAAACTCTTAGGAGGTTGGAATTCCTTCAATTCCACAAAATTCCTGGGTGTGTGTAGCATGCCCTCAGCGTCGGTGATTGACCTAAGTTTCGGAAATGGACCGATTCTTAACATTTTGTTACTTTATCATACGCAGTATGTAAAGTATTGTAATCGTGCCAAAAAAAAAATTTGAGATTTTAGCGGAAATATGTCTTTTTGGGTCCCCTGAACATTTTTGACCAAGGTACAAAAAATGTCTGTGTGTGTGTGTGTGTGTATGTGTGTGTGTACCCGTTTTTTGTGGCGACGATTCCGGAGAAACTACTAAAGGTATCGAGACGAAACTTCATATTTAGAAGTTTTGTGACCAAACTTAGAGCTGAAAAGCTTTGTGTTGAAAAGGGTCCACAGGAACTGGAGGTTTAGTCTTACCATTTTTGAAAGATTCTGCAAATAAGCCGCCATTTCTGGCATTTCGTCGAAATAGTTAAATAATAAATTAAAGTAGCTGAAATTCTTAATAATTTATGACTATGACATTTTTTGGTACAATCAATAGTTTAGCTGCATGAGCAAATTCTATTTTATGGAGATCGGTCGTACTGCATTAAAACTAGTAGCCATGATTTGTCAGATTTTTTGAATCTAATGGCATTAGGTAGTGTCAAACGCTAATGTTTTGACAATACCTACTGTCAATATAAGCTGCGTTCGGATATTGTACACCGTTACTGTTTTTACACCCAATAACAAACACGTAAGTGTCATTTGGACGGTGTACCCGGTGTCATCGGAGTACAATATCCGAACGCAGCTTTAATCGACATATCTGTCTAGTTCTACTAGTTTTATTTTAATGCAGACATGGCCGATCTCGATCAAATAGAATCTCATGCAGCTAAACTATTAATTTTATATATAGTATGATAAAGTTATGTGCCTGGCCACATCAGATTTTTTTTTTAATTTATACCAATATCTGAATTTGTGTAAATGATACAGTTTCAAGAAAAATGATGCACAGTTTTTACACCAGAATTAGTGGTAAAACTGCATTTTCTGAATAGGTTGCAATCCCTCAGAATCGAACTTTAAGTTCGGTGTTACGTCGACAACGTGCTGTTATTTCAAAAAGAAGTAATACACGTTATAAAAGTATAAAGTACACGTTAAGGATCATTTACACTTATTAAATTCTAATTGTCTACCCATCGGTTTATATGTTAATTTCTAGTCATTATCTTTATGCTAAATGGTTGTTGCTATTATTGTAACGCTTGGAACTTAAACTTAAACTTAAACTTGGAATTAACCAAAACACAAAATATTGAGAATTTACATGGTTTTTTAATAGAGTACTTTAGAACTTGCCCACGTGATTCCACAGCGTTTCGAAAATAGACCAAAAACATCATTATGGTTTACCCGGTGTAATCAGGTGTAAAATTTTGTATTTAACATTACAATGGTATGTATCTAATAATATTTACAATGTATCCAAGAAAGATATAAAATCGATCAAAGATTAGAAAAGTTTTTGAATATCCAAGTGCAGCAAAATTGGCATCAGGCGTTCTTTAATTGTACCTGTGCCATGTGTCAAATCTTCGAATTATCTTGTGGTGTGTCATTGTAGTATAGTTAATTTGTAGATGTAAATAGTCGAACAATCACTTAATTACATTGTTGCGTTATTGGAATGATGATCAAAGCAAGGTTGGAGAGGGTAGGTAGTGTAGTATTACTGAGGTAGATGGCGCTGCCGGATGTCAGATGGGTGTTCATAAAGTTTAAAAACATAATGTTATTGTTGGAATCTGTGATGTCGTTGAGGATATTGCGCGGGCTTATTGTTTTGTGATTGTGTATTTCTAATTCCTCCAATAGGTCCAGCTTTCGTAATTTTTCTATATTGTGTAGTAGCGACATAGGTATTTTCAACTGATGTATTGTGACATCTATTTTATTAGATTTTTGCCTTTCTGTGGTACTGGAGTGAGTTTCTAAAGTTTAGAGTTTTGTGAAAATCAATAGGACCGGGAATTTAGGCGCTGAACAAGCAATTTCTCTCGGCAAGAGAAACAGTCCGATAAAGTCAGCACATTAATACCTATGAGAACTTATTAGGACGAAGTATTGGCCTAACTGCATCTATGTGCAATGCCTGAATATAGCTGCTATTGGTGCGACAGTAAGTGTACGTCTAGATTTACAGCAGATGACCCATAAATCGGCTCGTACGCGCCAGGAAGCTTCCTAATATCTATGACTGCATATATATTTGATCGGTTATGCCAAGTGATATATTTTAGTAACCTAATACGCAACTATTTAGCTAACCATCATGAAAATCATACCAAAACATAAATTAGGCTCTCAACAGAAGTATTGTGAATGAATTTGACATATTTAAGCCGCAGTAGTTCCTCGCCACATGCCCTAAACATATTCTGAACACCCTTTACGAAATACTCATTCAATTTAAGCATAAATTCCCTACGTTCGCAAACTTTTAAATGTTTAAACGGTATGAAACGGCTTTACCTCGCTACTGAACCGAGTGTGCAAATTCAAAGCTTTTAAGTAGGTAATTATGATGAGATTTATTGTAATTGCACGGGTAATAAGTTTCGCCTCCCTTCTTAATAAGTATAAATTACCTAAAGTATAGCGAGCGGCGTACATCGTAGCGCTTCTTTCACCGGTTATTATTACTATATAGGTGGCATTAATTCGTATTTACGCCTTTGTATGAATATGTGGGAGCGGCTCAGCTCCACGAACGGGTGGAAAAGGTTTTCTCTGCTATCACGACAGTATAATAGTGATGATGTATGTGCTTACGCCCGCTTCGGGCTGGTATTTTGGATAAATAATGAAAAATTTCCACCTGGTTCCCAGTCTGGCTGGCTGGCAATTTATAAATTTAACAATTACATTATAATGCTGGGTTTCTACCTACTGTTGCTGAGCCACGTCAGTCCGTTAACGCATTTGTTATGCGATAAATACGGTTTTGCGTGACGCTAAAAACCGTGAAATAATTGATCTACTCTACGGTAATCCAAAAAAGATTACGTTTATGATAGTCGTCGATCGATGTGTAGATTTAATTGGAAATATCCGATTGTTAGGGTAGCACAAATTTATTATGGTTCACTACACCAGGGCTGTGGAGTCGGAGTCGTGGAGTCGGAGTTCAGACAAATTTCAGAAAAGCCGGAGTCGGAGTCGGAAAAAATGTACTGATTCCGGCTCCGGGTCCTTGTTTAAATAATGTAGAAAAAGAAAAATCTACGAATAAAAAAATCGGACTTTGATGTATACTTAATAGACGAATGAGATCTTTCCAAAGTGAAGCGACAACGTGTGGTTTTCCGTATTCATTAAAAATCGCTCGGCCATAAAGAGCAGCTGAACAATTCATTAAATATTACAAAAAGTATCTTAATGATATTCCCTTGCAATTTTAAAAGGAGAAAAATAGTTTCCTACAGCTTTTCTACCAGAAGAAACAACGTGAACCTGGTATCAGGTCGTATTATTAACTCTCAACTTTATTTTTTCGCCCCAATATCTGAATGTTTGTAAAAGTTAATACTTTACTAGTAAAACTTTGCAATTTTAGCTTTAATGTTTGATAACTTTAAACCTTTAACCCAAATTGATTCCTTTTTTCGGCACATCAACATATTTATCAAATATATCACATCCCTTTGTATTTAACAAAATATGTAGAGATTTAAAATTTTTGCTGAGATTGTGAAATAGGACCCTATATTTAAGGTTGGCTTCGGATTGAGTAGGCAACCAAATAGACATTATAATATTTTAATGAGATTTACACCAAAATGATTAGATATTTCCATTCAAATTATATGTTAAAGTGAACTTGGAACATTTACTGATAATATAAAAACTATCCGGCTCAGTTCTGTCGAGTGTAGGTGACGGATTTTAAGATTATTGATGGCTACGTCGTAGTGTTCTTGCGATTAACTAAAAAAACACCGATATTCGCGGAATTCGTTACAAACTAGTTCAGAATTATGTGCTCTCTGATTTCAGAGATATTTTGAAAAAATAACAAAGCGTCCTGTTTAAATATGGTCATAATATTGTGGTCCGATCAACAGGCCCCTTTTGATTTTTTTCACAATTAGATTATGTCAGTTTAATTTTCTCGTCAACAAATTGGCTAAAACAAATAAAATTTTGCCGGAGTCGGGTCGGAGAAGGAGTCGGAGACGAAAATTTTTTTCCGGCTCCACAGCACTACGCAGTAACATGAAATAAGTATATGGGTATAATTTATATAATTTTAATAATTTACATATTAATGTAATAAATAATGGTGTATCATTTCAGTCTGTTAATCGGGCGTTATTAAAGTTTTTTTTTATTATGTCTATTTTTTTTAGTATAATCTAAAAGAAATAGTTTAGGAAGATTTTATATATTTTGTTGAAATTGCCTTAGAATATCGTTCTTACACAATTCCACGGTTGTGACTATGTTGTGACACTTTTTACATGTGCACGGCATATTCACGCTAAGCAGGTAACACGTGATATGGCGGTTAGTCAAACATTACCAAGAATAACAGATATAAATCCATATTCAAATTTAACATTTTTTTAAATTTTACTGTCACGGCCGTGACCTACGTGGACTCGACGAATCTTAACATGTTAACATTGCTCACACCATATTTTGGCCAATGTTTAAAAATATCTGACATTCGAATGTTACCTTACTAAAAATATGCACAAGTGTTTCGCAATTTCAATATAAAGTGCATCACAAGAAGTGTCTCCATCTACAATCTTCAAGCATTCACATTAATTCATAAAATCAAAATCCTTTTTTTGTAATTGAATCGGTGAGTTCGAGAATACTGTGTACGGTGGAGCCCTGAGAAAATTTACACTATAACTTTGCAGAATAATCCTTAAAGCATTCAAATCATACTTTAGTATGATTATAAAGGGTTTCTGTAAAAATTATATTAAATAAGGTTTCTGTCAAAATTTGATGTCAGACTTTTAAAATTGAAGCTGGTTGACACAATATGGCGCCAAAAATGTAATATTTGTTGGATTTGCGTGAAACATATATCTCGTTATATTATTTAAAGACTGTAGATTCAAAATATCATGTCAGATATCCAAAATAAATTCAAAATGGCGGGTAAAACATGGCGACAACAAAATTTAAAAAACTCGGATTCGCATGAAACATATTTCATCAGATATTTGCTACTTTTTGATTATTTATATTACCAAAATGGCGCATCGAATATGCCGACAAAACATGTACAATCCTCATCTTTGTTTAAATCTTTTCTTAAGTGATTGATTTCATTGATCTCAATGATTCCAAATTTGTCAAGTCAATTTGAATCTTTCTTATGTGATATTTGGCATAGCTATGGCTATATTGCATAGATAATGAGAAAGAAAAATAACTACCATTCGTTTCTATGGTAATTGATATACCTATCTAGTGGGTTTTGTATATATTGGCTTGATACCCAAGAATTTAGAAAATGAGGAATGCAGTGGTAAGCTTCATCATTAGGCGCACAATAAATGGAAGACATTAAAAATGGTAAATTAATAATTTTCACATTGCAAAATACGCAATTCTGTCTGCTTTCTCAGCAGAATTAATCCGCGCAGATTAACAGCAGCGATTGGCAAAATAGACAAATAATAATTGCAACGACATCCTCCGCAATTACTCATGCGGTGGATAAATGGCAAGTTATCCAGTTACGCGGAGCTTTCCAAAGTGGAATTAATTAACAGCGTTCTCGGTAATAGACAAAAGGGGTGATTATATCCAATGAAGTGTTGAACAACCCTCATACATATGATCGCATATGTTAGCTTTGAAAGGTAGATTAACTTTCATAACCATTCACATATCTTCCTCGGGCAGTTTTCAATTAAAATTTTGAAAATAAGAACGGTCATATGTGCTATCGATAAAACTGGTTAACCTTTCGGAATTCAATGAACTGGGTTAATTAAGCTTCCTCTTTTGAAATGGCTTCGAAGTCAATTTCTATATCCTTTCAGTGTGCGTTATCCACGAAGTGAAATCAATATCCACTCCCTTTTACTCATGACAGCACAAACCTGGACTTGTGTTCGTATCGTAAAATATCCTTGTATCCTTAAACATACCAAGAAAAAAACGGTCTAAACCAGAAACGTATTATAAAATTAGCAATAGTACTACTAATAGGACTATAATAAAATGACACAGAAACAATGCATAACAAAAATGTTGACAATACTAATAGCTTCGAAACATTACGAAAACCAAAAATATAAAATCAATAAACTATAAGGCAAAATAGCAAAATTTAAATTCTAAATTTAAATTAATTTTATACTAACGCAATTTGCAGTTGTATGACATAATGTCACTTAACAAAGCAATACATACGAATCAACACACCTTAGCAACGTATATTTTTCTGGTGTTTTTCTGGTAACTTTGTTAATAGAGACAATGGTGTTATACAAAAAAGGACCGCAGAGTCCCAAGATACAATGTGGCAAAGTTACGTGCAGTTTCAATTTGACTCATTAAATTGTATCGAAACATCTGATGTGGCCAGGCACATTACTTTATCATACTATATATATATATATATATATAAAATTTATAGTTTAGCTGCATGAGATTCTATTTGATCAAGATCGGCCATGTCTACATGCAAATAAAACTAGTACAGACATATATTTTGATTATATTGACAATACCTAGTATTGTCAAAACATCAGCGTTTGACACTACCTACTGTCATTAGAATCAAAATATCTGACAAATCCTGGGTAACTAGTTTTCATGCAGTACGAGCGATCTCGAAGAAATAGAATTTGCGCATGCAGCAAAACTATTAATTTTACCAAAAAATGTCATAGTCATAAATTATTCAGAATTTCCTGTACTTTAATTTATTATTTAACTATTTCGACTAAATTTCAGAAATGGTGCTTATGTGCAAAATTTTTCAAAAATGCTAAGACTAAACCTCCAGCTCCCCAAGTTTCGTCCCGATACCTTTAGTAGTTTCTCCGGAATCGTCGCCACAAAAAAAATACTGGTTGTACCGGAGCAAAATCTATACAAATTTATTTCAATATCAATAACGTCAAACGATCAGCTGTCTAGTCCACTAACGCTTATCCACTAGACCAGCGTTTCCCAAACTTTTTCCCCGTGGTCCGGTTATTTTTACAGTTTCTTCGTGACCCACTAATTTTGTATGCCTATGCTAGGATCACCACAAAAAAAATACTGGTTGTACCGGAGCAAAATCTATACAAATTTATTTCAATATCAATAACGTCAAACGATCAGCTGTCTAGTCCACTAACGCTTATCCACTGGACCAGCGTTTCCCAAACTTTTTCCCCGTGGTCCGGTTATTTTTACAGTTTCTTCGTGACCCACTAATTTTGTATGCCTATGCTAGGATCAAATTTAAACTAAAATTAAAATAATTTTCTGAACCTATCAGTATATTTCTATCCGTTATAAAATTATTTCGGGTTTCACATAAATAAAGCCAGCCAGATTGACTGTATTATGAAATTTAACACTTTGATGTTCAGTAACTACGTAGGCTTTCACGGCCAGAATCATTTAGAAAATAAATTGCTTCCGGGTTATGCCGTGTGTCAAGATTCGTAAATGCTGACGTTTCGCGAACCATGTTGCTCGCTTCTTCAGAGCTAACTAAATACTGAAGACCTACCAAAGAAATCTCCCTTATGTACCTACATTTACACCTCACTGCACACATCTGGAGCTACCGCTCCCATGTGTTTTTCCACCTGACCGCGTTAGGATTTATTACCAGAGCCTACTAATATCAGTGCCGTCCTCACGATTCGTGCTGTTAGGATGTTTGTAAATGTCGAAGCTTTCTCTAATAACCCTTCAATGATAATTACTCACCCTTGCCAGCATCTTATCGTAATCGAAATCCGTTTTGTATCCCGACTTATGGCAGTGTTGAGCAACAGCTGTTGAATCTTGCCTAGTCGGGCCTCTCTACTGTGCTCCTTGACTCGACATTCGATGCTTCGTCTTGTCTGTCCTACATAGCATGTTCCACACTCACATCTTAACTTGTATACCCCTTCGTTGTTCAGGAGTGGTGTGATATCTTTTGGGCTAGGCAAAAGATCCTTGCCCGATTTCTTCAGTAATCTACCGACTCTCTGATACCCCACTTACGTATGGTAAGCAAGCCCCTTTGAGTCTTGCGGTTCCTATAAAACTTGTAGTTTTCTTTGTGTGACACCCTGTATGTCGGACTTGGTGTATCCATTCTAACGTAGGGCCCACTCCAAGTGTTTCCGTTCGTCGTCCAAGGTTCTGGAGTCGCATACCTTATTGGCTCTGTTGAACAGAGTGTTAATAACACTTGGGGATGCTGGTGTGATTTGGCATGCAGGTACCGATCGGTATGTGTCTTCTTACGGTGGACTGTATGTCCAAGCCTACCTTGGACGTTCTGGTAGGCTTTGACGTTCTGTATGCCAGCACATCCAAGAATGGCAGCTGATTATCCTCTTCTATTTCCATCGTGAATTTGATGGAAGGAGTAACATTGTTCAGGTGGTAAGTTTTTCTCTGCCGTGTGGCCAAACCACAAAGGTATCATCGATATATCTAACCCAATGCTTGGGTTTGTAGGGACTTGACCTAATGACTCCTTCTTCAAACAATTCCATGAATAAATTGGCGATTACCGGTGAAAGAGGTAATCCCATCGTATACAGCCAAAAAGGCCAAAAAGATCAAATCAGTCGAATTGGAATTGGCTGGGAGATGTCCGTCACCGTTTTTAATGATTTTAAAACTACATCTAAGATGACATGCCGGTGCGCCACCATTTTGATCTATTTTTATTCTGTAACTAACGTGATTATATAGTTAAATACTTGTGTTAAACAGGAGTATATTTAATTTTCTAAATTAAATTTAAATTTAAATTATTTTTGTTTTTGTAACACATGCTTACACTAAGGAATCATGTTTCGACTTCCAGTGGTGGCGGTTACCCTTAATAATTCTAGGAAAACTATGTACCTATTATTTAAATTTATTATTATTGTATCATTTGTTAAGTTTCATTCAGAAACAATAGATCCCCACTTTTTAGTTTTTCTTTTCTTCGAAAGCCACAAATCAGCAGCTAAACGGATTCATTCAAAAACTCGTGAAGTGAGACTACAGTAATGTCTGTTAATTTTGTTTATGTTAAATTTTGTACCAAATAGTAAAGTGCTTTTTTTCATGTCATTCTAATAGCATGATTTTTGTCATCGAATAAGTGATAATTACTGATAAACAGAAGTTGAGTGGAAGAACAGAACAAGTCCAACCGACTTGTACTAAAATGTTGTCAAATTACACAGTTTTCTTCAGTTTCTCAAGAACGACCGATTTCGAAATACTTACTCTGTTCTTCCACCCACCGGTTCATTTATAGGAAACTACACGGTAGACACCCTGTCAAGTTAAGATTGATTGACGCTACCATGTTGGCGTTAAATTTAAAACCTGCTACAGGAGATTAAACGATATGGCGCTACGGACAGCTGTCGATATCATCAATTCCGGCACTGAAATGCTTTCCCTACCAATCTACGAATTAATTAACATTAAAATGCCATTACTAGCCCGTTTGTTCATAATTAATATGTACGCCGTGGATATTTGCAATCCGACAGAAATTTGATCGCCGCTATATTTCATTAGGGCTCAGCGCTGATGTGCAGAGCTTTCCGGATTACACCTTTATGTCATTAAAAATACGTTCATACCGCGTCGGGAATTGAAGTGGTGCTTCTCGCTTTGAAAAAAAAAATAACTGGTATTGATTACAGTTCGTGGGTAACGCGCTTTGAAAGGATATAGCATTTGGGTGCGAAGCCATTTACAAAAGAGGATGGTAGGCTTCATTGGCTCATCAATTGATTTTTAGCTGTTGTCGCGGTATAGCGATCAATGTACTTTAGTCTTGCATATCTTTTCTTTTGATTCTACTTGTTCTAGGTCTAGTTTGCTCTCTTTTGAATTAATGGATGTTCATACACGTTTATACACTCGCCTACGGCTCGTGTACAAACTAGTCGCGATTCTTAGGTATGCGCTCGTTAAAACCGATCGAAAATTTTTAGTTTTTTTTGCGATTGTCGTTGGGAAGCCACATCCGTGGGAAGTAGCAAAGTTGATATTCGGATTCAGCACCCAAAAAAACATATAGAATGAGAGAAAAAAAAACTTCTATACTTTTTTCCTGGTACAGGCACCATCGGAAACGATTTGACTGGACTATTTTTCCATAATATACAGAGTGTTTTCTTATCCGCTTGTTCGACCTAACCTAGAAAAACGCCCCTGGGGGTGTATTCAGGGGGTCATATAGAATCATTATTAGCTAAAATTTCCCGGGAGGAAGAAAATTGATCAAAATTTGTCGCACAGAATTATAGCGGGGTTCCTGAAGACAAAATAACTGACATATAATTTCATCACCATAAATATACCAAACATTCCGGATAGACATTATGTGTCAGGTATCAGAAAAAGCTAACATAATTTGTTCAATAGTCCAGGATAAATAAGGGTACATTCCTTTGTGGCTAGAAATCATTTCATTTTATACAAAAAGTTTGAAGACTGTTTGCATTTAGGAGCATTGTTGAGTACAAGAAACTTCTTGAAAAAAACAAATTTGCTACGTGTGTAATAATATGTTGAAAATCGTTTCCACGTCTTACTATCGGCAATAATATCCTTCAAAATTTTGTTTGACAGACGGAATGACAAAACTAATCTTAAAACTCTACAAAAATATATCGTCGGGTTAAAGGTAGAAGTCACTAACTAACATCTAAAATAATTACGAAAATCTGACCTTAAGATGTATTACCAACAAATATAATGATATTTTCTGGATAATTAATGCATTTTCGATTACTTAGAACACTTATTGATCGCCTCCTTGTACAAGATGCGCATTTAGAAGCATTTGACTACAATTAATTCGGGTTTCAAGAAAATGTAACAAAATGTTAGTTAGTGACTTTTACCTTTAAGCCCACGACATATCCTGAATGAAATCGGCATATTTTATAAAATTCCGTATTTACACAAATTTTATGGAAAATGTATTTCGACGATATTTTTATCATCCTCCTTTAAGTAGTGTCGACTTGGAGATATCATTGTCATTATAAGAGATTTTCGTCACTCCAAAACGGCTCACATAGGGGTATCCGATATCAAAACCTGGCCAGAGGTTGAAATCAGAAATTTTACCTGAGAATAGATTTTATTCTGTTTTCTTGAAACTGAATAGTTTTCCCGTCGTGCGGCAAAAATTTTGTTTTTGTACTGTCGATATTTTGGCCGTAGTAACAGTAATTTATTTAATGCATGTGTATACCTTGCTGGAAATAGTCATCCGCGTTTATTTTGTTCTGTTTTTGAATTGCTGTTTAATAGTTCACAACACTATTATTGTTTAATAAGTTGTTTAATAGTTCTCAAGATGGATATAGAAGTTCAAGCTATGTACTATGTTTGTAATTGAAAATTGGTTAATCCATGCTAATATTAACATCGTTTCTGTACGTTTGAAAGAAATGTGTTAAACCAGCCCTAATTCCTTATGTGTTTTCCAAACATTTTACCTTAGCATACCTGCTTTTTTAAATAATTTTTTAGTATGGCCGCGTCCTTCCAGTCGAATTAGACTCAAGCTTCTAAAAAATAGAAACAAGCTAAAACAAGCTAAATCCTTGTGGGCCAAATTTGCTACTAAGTTAGACATTATCTCAGAAATTCCCAGCAATCCCACTACTGTAAAAATATATGTGAAGAAAGAGGGTTGAAGTTTTGCATGTGGCTATATTTCCAGTACAAAATAAATAAAAAACAAAAAAATAAAAACCTAGATAAAAACACCCTTAACTTTAATTACCCTTTAAACCAACTTAAAACACCATTCACATAAATTAAGGTTGTTTTTGTTAGTATAATATGTATTATAAAATTTCTAAAAATACTTAGATACTGTCACCATTAAACGTTTTTTTCTTACACGCTTCGGTATAGACCAGATAATTTTCACACGAGAATCTTTATTGCTGAATGTTAGTAAAGCCTGCGTAAAGTCTATAGTAAAGTTATTTGCCCAAACCTAGCTATTTCCGTCCGGAAATAACTTTTCCAACAAACATTACGTATTTAATGAGCTTCGTGTTTTCTTTGGTCTTCTTTTGCGTCAAATTCGCCAGTCAATTTACGTTATATGTATCTTGTAGCGCGCATTGCGTGGTAGCTTTCATTTGCATTTGGGGTGAATTCCATTTACGGCGCTATTTGCTAATTTGATCTAAGCTGGGCTGAACTCTAGAGTAAGCAATGTTTGAACTTTGCAAGCGCTGACAATTATATCGTCCGAGTTTACACTATACATATACATGTTTGCAACTGGAAACATCAGCGTGAAGATGGTACTAAGGGTAGTCGAGAGCTAAGTCCCTTGTGTGGTATTAGCTTGGATTGCTTTGTTTTCGCTCAGTTTCTTTTCCTCTACGGGGAATAATAAAATAGGCGTTTGCAAATATCGAGCCAATATCGAGGTATTACACACTTTACGACCCGTTAAATACATAGTAGTGTACAAAGGACGATTTATAGATTAGCTGCGGTAAAAGTGGAACGTGCACAAGCATTCTAATATATTTTTCTCGCGTTAAAACATCTATAAGTGGCGAGAATTGGTCGAACAGACTGTGAAAAGCTCTGAGCACACAGTCTGTGACGTTTTTTTGTAAATCAACAGCGGGATATATTCAACCCCCCCCCCCCCCCCCCGGTCTAGGGTTTTTAGACCGTAGACATCGCATTTCTATTTGAGAATTTAAGGAAACAAGATGCGGGTAATATATTTTAAGAGGGGCGTTTATTCATATACCAGTTACTGCTCAAAACAAGACTATTTAGTTAGCTCACGAAATCGAAAATATTTTTGGCTATTAAATAAAAAATACATAACGGATTGAGTTTCTGGTTCAAGCCATAAAGCAATGTGTGTTGCACATGCGGTAAAAATTTTAAATTGATCCAATAGTTTTACAGTTATAATTGCACAAGTAGATATCCGACGATATATGACGATCTCCTAAATTTTAATTAAAAATCCGCCATTTTGAATTTTGCAATATTTCTGCCAGAATTAGCTTCAGCGTCATTCAAAACACATAAATGCCAAGCTTGAAGGAGTTATGAGCGATTTGAGGTAAAATTTCCCAAAAAAGCATGACGCAGACATACAACTTTTTAGGACTTTTAGTATGGTGATCAGGGCACAATAGAAAGTATATACAAATTTGTAGAATGAATTTATTTTGTTTCAGGGTTTTGATTGAATTTAGTCTAAAATGACTGGGCTATTATAGGGGAGAGAAAATACCAGCCCTAAGTTTAACAACATCCTAGATTGTATATTACCTCATTTGTACTTGGTATACTGTATAATTTACATCAGTCAATCCTTCTAGTTTTGAAACTTTTTTTAAACTTCTATACAAAATGACGTTTGTGAAACGACAGCTATGCCGCACGCGCAGCCTGAGTTCCTTTAGACGTTAGACTATATGTCTGAGATTTAAAAAAATTTAAGCGAAAATAGAAACTAATATTAAATTATTCTAAAAACTTCTTTTCGTAATTATATTATACAGTGCAAGCCACTTACTATGATTATCAAATTGGAATTCGACTGTGGCCAAGTTATAAATAACATAATGATTAAAAAATCTGATGTGGCCAGGCACATGACTTTATCATACTATCTTTAAAATTAATAATTTAGCTGCATGAGATTCTATTTGATCGAGATCGGCTATGTCTGCATTAAAATAAAACTAGTAGAACTAGACAGATATCTCGATTAAAGCTGCGTTCGGATATTGTACTCCGTTGACACCGGGTACACCGTCCAAATGACACTTACGTGTTAGTGGGTGTAAAAAGTGTAACGGTGTTCAATATCCGAACGCAGCCTATATTGACAGTAGTATTTTCAAAACATTATCGTTTGACACTAGCTACTGTCATTAGAATCAAACAATCTGACATATCCTGGCTACTAGCTTTAAAGCAGTACGACCGATCTCGATGAAATAGAATTTGCTCATGCAGCTAAAAGTAGTAATCGTGCAGTCGAAGTGATCGGACGTGTTTTGCAATCAAGTTTTAATTGTTTGTGAGCGAGGAATATATTTCTGTCAATCAGCAATATAACTAAACTTATATCATGTAACTGTGTGCGTAATCAAACCGCGCTTCGGAATGTGTGTCAAACTGAGTTAATTGAACTGCTAAGTGTTGTGCTGAGTACGCGTTTAATACGCGTGCAATTTAAAGTGTAAAAGATGTCGCAAACCATCCAAATAAAAACAGAAAATGAGCATTTGCTATACAAAGAGTTGCAAAAAGAAAGATCTGCCAAAACCGAGTTGGAATCTGCTTTGAAGCAATTGCAAAAGCAACTCCATGAACTCCAACAGAAATTCAATGACAAAGAAAAGAAGGACGCAGAAAATGCGGTACAATCGAAACCAGATGCAATGGAATATTTCACTGATGAGGATGAAGTAGCCAAAGAAACTGAGTGGATTCTTAAACGGGGCAAAGGGAACAATACTAAGAGGAAGAAAATGGATACTTCGACTTGCTCAGATTCTTCTATAACCCCCCCACGCCACTCATCAGAACACAATCAAGAACAAAAACAACAACAAAACTCACAGGAAAAGAAGGTGAGAGAACACAAACCTCCACCGATAATGATATACGATGTAACTAAATATGAGCAAGTATATGAGCTGCTAAATACCAAAATTGAAAATAAGTATAAAATAACGTTACTAAACAGTGGCGTACTAAAAGTTAATGTTGATGCAATCGACAATTACAAGATAATCACCAACCTTCTCGAGGAAGGAAAACTAAACTGGTCATCTTACGAAAATAAGCAAGATAGACCAACTAAAGTGGTAGTAAAAAAACTGCATAAAACCTGCAGTAAGGAAAAGATAATTGAAGATCTGAAGCGAAAAAAATATAAAATTTTAGATGTAACTAATATTTTAAAACGAAAAACAAAAGATCCTTTACCGATCTTCATGCTATCTTTCGACAAGACCGAAGATATCAACAAAATCTTTGCAATAACTGATATAATGGGAATGAGAGTCGAAATATCTCCACTGAAAAAACCTAAATTGTTGCCACAATGTAAGAATTGCCAAGCGTGGGGTCACACTCGTGGATACTGCCACAAAGACCCAAGATGCGTAAAATGTGCTGGAGAGCACGATACCCAGAACTGCACAAAGGCAAAAGAGGAACCCGCAAAATGCTATAATTGCGGTAAAGGTCATCCTGCAAACTACAGGGGTTGTGTAGTTCCGATTGAACTTCAAAAGATTAAAAACGCCAATTTTAAGAAAAACTCTCCCCCGGAACAGCAGAAAACAAAGCAAATAAACAGGAAAATTATCAAGGCAAAAGAGGTATCTGGTGAGCAGTCTTTTGCCAACATAGTAAATGGTAAGTCGACCTCTAGTTCTAAGCCAGTAGAAATAGAAAGCAATGAGGTAAAAATGGACCAAACCGTAAACAATCTTCCAGAAATCAGCAAAACACTGCAATTAATACTGGAAAAACTGAATAAACAGGAAAATGTTACAAAATCCATTGTTGCCAGACTCGACAAGCTTGAAAAATTCCATAAAAATGGCTGATTGTCTCCGCATACTTTCCTGGAACGCTAACGGGCTATTACAACACAGAAATACCCTACACACATTTTTAATTGAACATAAAATTGATATTTGCCTAATATCAGAAACTCATTTCACCAAAGAATCCTACCTAAAACTTCGAGACTTCACACTCTATCACGCTATTCACCCCAGCAATTGCGCAAGAGGAGGAAGCGCAGTATTAATTAAAAATAATATATCTCATCATGAGGACGAGAAAATCGAAAAAGAAGAATTTCAAGTTACGTCCGTTAGAGTTAAAACAAAATGTGGAGTAATATCGATTGGAGCTCTTTATTCACCTCCGAGGCACAACATTAAGAGAACACAGTATCTAGATCTTTTGCAGACTTTTTCTGGGAAGTTCATACTTGGGGGAGACTTTAATTCCAAGAATACATATTGGGGTTCACGGCTAACTACAACAAAGGGAAGAGAATTGCTACATGCAATCCAAAGCTACAGATGCGAAGTCCACTCAACAGGTAAGCCAACTTATTGGCCTACTGACAGAAACAAGATTCCAGATCTAATAGACTTTTTTGTAATAAAAAATCTGTCATCTAGCTTCATTGATATCACCGAGGAACTAGATCTTGACTCTGACCATACACCAATTATCTTAACTCTAAGTCAATCGGTAATTAGAAAAGAAAGAAGACCAGCTCTGACAACTAAAGCTACAAACTGGGAAGCATTCAAAGCAAGCCTAGAGCAGAACATCAACTTGTCAGTTTCACTCAAAACTCCCGAAGAATTGGAAGACGCAGTGCAGAGATTCCACGGCGATATACAGGAAGCTGCGTGGTTAGCTACACCCCAAATAAGTTACCATATCAAGAATAGCAACATTTATCCTTTAGAAGTCAGAGAATTGATAGCAAAGAAGAGAAAAGTTCGCAAACGTTGGCAAACTACAAGAGACCCCATAGTTAAGACAGAACTAAATAATATGGTATGGAAACTTCGCAAACTTACCGAAGAAATCAAACAGCAAACTATTGGGCGGTATCTGGAGGGGCTAAGCAATGACTCTGCTACGGACTACTCTCTATGGAAAACCACCAAAAACATAAAGCGACCGATAATGCAAATTCCCCCGATAAGAAAGGAAGATCGATCTTGGGCCAGAAGTAACAAGGATAAGGCCGATCTCTTTGCCGATCACTTGGAAAAGACATTTACACCGAATGAAACTCATACCCCTGAACTTCCCGAGTCTGTCACCTGGACAGCACTGGAGTCAAAGCCTATACCCCATATTTCACCAAAAGAACTAATGACCGAAATCAAAACCAACCTCAGTTCGAAAAAGGCACCGGGATTTGATCTGATATCAGGAGCCCTGCTGAAGCAGCTACCGAGAAAAGCCGTAATAAAATTGTTAAATTTGTTCAACGCTGCACTTAGGTTAAGATATGTGCCCTCATTCTGGAAAGTGGCCGAGGTCATCATGATACCCAAACCCGGTAAACCGCCAAATGATGTAACCTCCTATAGACCTATATCTTTATTACCAACCATTTCAAAACTGTTTGAGAAATTACTTATCAAGAGAATATACCCAATTCTTGAGAAAAACCAAACTATTCCATCTCATCAATTCGGCTTTCGAGCTCGACATTCAACAATCGATCAGGTACACCGAATTACTGACGTTATAGAAAAGGCTCTTGAGGAAAAGAAAATTTGCTCAGCAATATTTTTAGACGTGGCTCAGGCTTTCGATAAGGTGTGGCATGATGGACTCTTCGAGAAACTGGAACAGCAGCTTCCTACTGAATATACAGAACTGTTAAAAACATATCTGAAGGACCGTCACTTCAGGGTGAAACAAGATGACGAATACTCCTCGCTACGCAATATCAATGCCGGAGTACCACAAGGAAGTGTATTGGGACCACTTTTGTACCTACTGTATACTTATGATATTCCTGTTCCGGGAGAAAGCACAGTGGCAACATTTGCAGACGACACGGCTATTTTGGCGATTAGTGACAGTGTCGAAGAAGCAACTGAAAAATTACAGATAGCTGCAAACAAAATCAACCTTTGGACAAAGAAATGGCGCATCAAACTAAATGAAGGAAAATCCACGCATGTAAACTACACTAATAAGAGAGTTAACTATATTCCAGTAACCATGAATGGGAAAGATATTCCATACGCGGATACAGCGAAATACCTTGGCATGACACTGGATGCCAAGCTTAGATGGAAAGTACATGTCAAGAAAAAGCGGGACGAACTCGACCTAAAATTCCGCAAAATGTATTGGCTAATGGGACGGAGGTCAGCCCTGTCAGTGCAAAATAAGCTCCTACTATACAAGCAAATATTAAAGCCAGTATGGGTGTATGGAATACAGTTGTGGGGATGCACTAAGCAGTCCAATGTCAACCTCATTCAGAGGTTCCAAAATAAAGTTCTAAGGGCCATTGTTGGTGCACCATGGTACATCAAAAACACCAATCTTCATCGGGACCTTCGCATGGAGATGGTAACCAGCGAAATATCAAAATTTGCTAAGAAGCACGAGGATCGTCTACTCCACCACGACAACATTGAAGCCATCCAGCTGCTAGACAACAGTGCGCTAGTGCGTCGGCTGAAAAGAACTAAACCATTCGAACTAGTGCGGGAGTGACTAAAAGCAGAGCACCCGTAGTGTATTCACAGTGATAGTGTAGGTGAAAACAACCGCCGTCTACTTGAGTGGTAAAAACTGTCAGACTAAAACAACTTGGGCCAATGGGCAAAATTGTAGAAACACTCATTATTTTATCAGTTTAGGTTAAGTGAAAATAACTTGTTAGTCATTGACTAGGTGTTATGTCACAAACACTCTGTGTTTGAACAAAAAAAAAAAAAAAAAAAAAAAAAAATGCAGCTAAACTATAAATTCTACCAAAAAATGTCATATACATAAATTATAGAAAATTTCCTCTCCTTTAATTTATTATTTAACTATTTTAACAAAATCTTCGAAAAATGCTAAGAGTAAACCACCAGTTCCTTTGGACCCTTTTCAACAGAAAGCTTTTCAGCTCTAAGTTTGGTTATGAAACTTCTAAATATGAAGTTTCGTCCCGATACCTTTAGTAGTTTCTCCGGAATCGTCGCCACAAAAAACGGGTACACACACACACACACACACACACACACACACACACACACACACACACACACACACACACACACACACACACACACACACACACACACACACACACGCACACACACACACACACACACATACACACACACACACAGACATTTTTTGTACCTTGGTCAAAAATGTTCAGGGGACCCAAAAAGACCAAAAAGAAAATTTTTTGGCATGATTACATTACTTTACATACTGCGTATGATAAAGTAAAAAAAAACTGTGCACCTGACTCTTATCCGAAATACGGAGTTAAATAAATAAATACCACGTGGATAATCTATATACTTCGCTATCAACCTAACGATAATGTACGATACAGATACATTAATAATTTGTTATCCTTCCAAGGATCTTTTTAGTAACAAATGTTTAATTACAAAGGCAATTATCATATCGCATAAAGAAACAAATAAAATTAGTAAATGTGTTTTTTGTATTATATTCTAAACTAGGTACAAAAATTAATCATTTACCGGTTTGTAAAGTTTAATCTCTTATGTGATCACTTATAGATGTTGTACGTAATGGTGTAAAAATAAAATTAACTACCGAACAGTAAAATCTCTTAAAAACAGTTGTTTTATCGCTGTTTTGCCAGTTTGAAACCGGCGATTCTTTTCAGCCGGATTAATTTATTTGAACGTGAGCTTTAATGACGTAAACAATTATATAAATTACTTCATTTACGGTGGTAATAAATCAGTACTGTGCACAATGGAGAGCGCGCGAGCGGCCAGTGTTGCCAATATATAACGTTTAAACTTTAATGACGGTAGCGGATCAAAACGTTGCTTTTTCATTAATCAACATACACAGCAGGAAAAACAACTGCGCAAATCCATAGACCTATTTGCAACACAGATCCAGTGAAAAAAATACCGAAAAATATGTATGCTGTATTTTTTTCCGGTTTGCTGTACAATCAGCCATGTTTTACATTATGTAGGTAATTTTTACGCTTTGTACGTGAGTTATTTTTTGTGATTAAATATGCGAA
The DNA here is from genome assembly GCA_963966075.1 of Aphodius sticticus. Lineage (NCBI taxonomy): Eukaryota > Metazoa > Arthropoda > Insecta > Coleoptera > Scarabaeidae > Aphodius > Aphodius sticticus. Next base: position 11,994,477 of record OZ014512.1, read on the forward strand.
GAGGAAAATCATGTTGCAACTCTATTTAGTGTTATTTTTGTTGTATACAAACTTAGAAGCAAACATGATATTTGTTGTTGAGTTTCCACGTAGTTTTTCAAGTCATGTAATAAGAAATTTAAGGTTGTAGATTTCATTTCAGCATACCTAAAGAATTCTGTCGCATTATCTTTATCCAATTTCTTAAAAACTCTAAGTAATGGAGACGTTTGTTTCAAGCACCAGAATCTAAGGAAGATCCCATCAAAATAAGATTTAATCATTTTTTCGGTTTTCATACACTTGTAATGAAGAAGAAACTGTGGCTTTAAACTCATTTTTTTTAAATTTTAATAAAGATTGAGTAACTAACAACAATTTGAATGTTCTCTAATAATGAAATTGACAGGCTATAGAATTGTCAACAGCAAAATTAGCAATAAGGAAGATAGGGATGGTGAAATAAATAACCACCACAAGTGTGGTGCCAATCTAGAAGTAGACAAGTTGATGAAAAAAAGTTTACAATATCTATTATAAAATTATGTGATGCTTGTGATTAAAAACAGGGACATCTGATATTTCAAACATGTTTATTATATATTAACCACATCAATGAATCGATCAGATTAAAATGCGTCCCCCATGTTTGGTAAGTAGCCGAAATTATCATGAGTTTGCCAATTATACCCTAGTATTATTGTTATACCCTATTACCAATTATATCAAAGCGCTTTGGAAAGGTGCTTCCAAAGAGAGAGAAAGCATTAGAAGAATGGTTTTTGTTTTCTCAACAGTCTTTCTTGATGTGACACAAACTTTTGATAGGATACATATCAGAGAGACTATTCAGAACAAAAAAAATTATATAAGTAGATAAACAGATAGAGATTTTCTATCTACTGTACACGTGACCTTCCATAGCTGGAAAATATGACAGTCGCCATTTTCGGAGATGACACGGTTCTAATGTCAGTGGGATCAACTGTTAGAGAATTTACTTGGAATCTTCACCAAGCAATAAAATACATCAAAGTATCAAAAAAAAAAAATGGAAGATCAATTCCAAAGCACTGAAATCTGTGCACATTAACTTTACAAACAAAACATACCTCATGTCAAGCTTAACGCCATAGTGCTATATGCAAACACTACATAGTATTGGGGAATATATATCGGCCCGACAAATAAGGTATTATCAACGACAAATTGTGCACGACAAAATATCTACTAAGCACGACAAATTCGGTATTCCCCACGACAATGGTTAACACGACAGAATATGTATTCAGCACGACAATTTGGGGATTCTTAACGACAGTTTAATTGACTAACACGACAGATTATGTAATTTTACTTTTTCAATCTGTTTGCGAAAGCTGTTGGTTATTTTGATTTTATTTTTTAATTTTTATTAGGTATAAAATTTTGCGTTTGTAAAACTTAATTAACATCTGTAGTTGGGGTATGCAAACATTTAATAACAACACAAATTAAATTTAAAATATTGTATTTAAATAAAGAAACACATAAACAATAATTTAAGTACAATTATCCGTATATTCTATAAAAAATAAACAAATATTTGAATGATTGTCTTGAATTATTGTGCATTTGAATATTTTTATCTTTTGATTTAGTAGAACATGTGTAATATTTAGTACCCACTTCAAGTTTCTTTTTGTTTAATTGTAACCATTGATATGGTTCCGTCCAGTCCTTTAATGAAGTTGTTTGTTGTGAGTAAAATTGTTTATATTTAGGGCACAATACATCTCGATATCAAAGTATTTCACGTATTTGCAAGTTTTAAATTGTCAAAGATAGAATAGTCGAAGCTAAGTGGTTATCCTGGCCAACAATGAACAAAATCGAGAAAGTGAAAACTATTTTTGCTAGGGGTTTCTCCATAGACTGTTCGATTGTGTTTATTGATGGCAATTAGCTTAGATTATTGTATTGTTTGACAAATTAAGTATCTAGATAGAAATATGTGAAGTGCTCTGACTCATAAGTTAATTGGTTATTTTTCTTGTGTAAGTTAATAACAGTGGTATATAAATTTTTGGTAGTAAGCAAAACAAATATGTTTCCTTTTTAATATGACTAAATTAAACGTATACTCGATTTTGTGCCCCGTGGGGTATGGGTTAATGTACTGTGTTGATCGAGCTCAAATTTCACAGCAATTAAGTACATATTGATATAAATAAACAAATTGAAAGGGTCCTGCATAAAAAAATAATAGTACAAGAAATAATCACCATCCTAATTGACATAATAAGACATGTTACAGAGTGTTTTAATTATACGTCAAACTTGAAATGTAAAAAGTACTAAACGTTAATATTATGCAACTGAAAACATTTTAGTTAAAAAGATCCTCTCACTCAAACAAGCAATTGCCTACAACTGTTCGATTTCTAGTTGTATTTTGATGTCCATATTATCTCTAGCTCAAATCATATATAATTTATAATTATAACTTACCTGAACACTGACTGAACAATAATACACCGAATAATTTTCAATTATCCCCGCCCTTTTGTGAACTTAAAAACAAACTACACATACCCACACTTTTAATGGTAGCACACTGCACGAGTATGGAAAAAGTTTTGTACGGCTGGCTTAGCGGCGCTGCTTGTCATACTGCTGTCATTTATAGTATTTGAAGTCAAATAACACATGAAAATGTTTAGCGACATACTATATCAAAGTAAAACTATGGGTGAATAATATGGTGACATACAGGCGGTATGTCACATAGTTTGCTGACCTTATCGTTCAAATATAAATATTGTCGTTCATTTATATTTTTTGTCGTTAATACGTATATTATGTCGTTTGTTTACATTTTCTGTCGTTAAAACACATATTTTGTCGTTCAAATGCATATTTTGTCACCCCATAGTATTTGACTCAGGAGACAAATCTCATCAAGTACCTAGTTTTAAGAATTCAGAGTCAAATTGGTGGTTAATCTTTTAGATTAGTTTTCATAAGTTAAGTATCTTTCTTGTGCTTAACATATTCAAACTAAATACTAACCATAACAAGCTGTAGTTCCCAGAATCGTTAAATCTTGGAAAATGTCAAATCGCATGAAGATTGACGTGGCTTTCAATTTAGAAGCCACACACAAACATACATAAACCTTAAAGTTTCTCTTAAACTTTTCATGTTACCACCACGAAATTTCTTGGGTACAATTGCAACTCCATTAGGAGATTAAAAATAATGCCGTGCGAGGGTGCAGACGGCGTAAGTTCTGATCTTCGAACGACCGTCGCGACGTCTTGCGACGCTGACGATGTTTACACGTGCCGCAAGCGAGCATTTACTTTGAGATGTATGTGTGTGTTAAAGTGAACGCCTCTGCGAGTGCAACACGAAATTGTTGAGATATTTTCCGTCAAACGGTTTATTCTACGGTGTGCCTTCGAATATATGAATAATGCAGTCATCCATTTGCACTCCAGTGCAGATGTTGTTGCACACGTCCCTGGATATTGAGATATCGTACCATAAATTATGAAGGGGTACATTTTTCTACGACTTTATCCAGGTAAATGTAAGCAGTGGTCTAGTCAAAATTACTCGTGGGTTTAATAAATAATTTGTTGGTGTTTTCATGATTAAAATCCGTTTGATTTGAAGGGAAAAGGGAACAGATGTATTTAATTTCTATTTTGTTAACGTTTTTAAGGTCAATTCAATCTAAATTTTCTAGATTATCGTTTTTCTTGTCATTTCAATTTTAAATAAAGTTTTCCTTTTTATGCAGCTTTACATTGTTATTAATCATCCGATCAATAGCAAGTCGCCATATCTTTTTTTCGTTTGCTGGTGTCTGTCAACTTCTATTTTAAATGGAACGTATATTTTCTGGTCCACAGATGCATGGAGGATTCGATAAAAATACAATTGACAATCGTAAAATATTTCTCTTGGGAGCGTGCATTTTTTTTTTCATATATTTCACTTTAATCCTTTTTTGCGATGGTAAGTTGACAGACAAGGAAATGAAAAACGTGGAAATAAAACTTATGGACTGTCGTGCCAAGTATGCTTGGATATGGAACAAACTATTTATTATTCTTTGGTGTAGTTGTGGTTTATTAATTCGCTAATCTATTGGGCATTAACATTTACTGTAATGTAACTAATAAAAATTATTGTTAGACAAAATCGCTGTATATTTGAAGCGTGGGATCTCGCCCCATAAACAAACTTAAATTTGTTAAAAAACAATTACCGAATATGAAAGAGTAGATAAAGATGTAAGTAGGTAGTTTAAAAAAAAATCCATTTGTGGTATCTGTCATCAGAGAATGTGGTTCAATCTTTTTTTGGATACAAACATACTATTCTCATTACAAAAAATATGAAAAATGTTCTAAATCTTTAAATAGAATATTATTTTATCAGATACCTACATTGCATTTTTTTTTAATATCAAAATTAATACCTACTGATTTTGGAGTTTCAGTAGCATTTGGGAATACTTATAAGTTATAACATAGCAAATATTTATAATAATTATACTATTACAGATATAACGGGTCATTATAAATGATCGAATCAAATGTAAAGATTTCTGGTTGCCGCTCTATTTGAATGGAAGATCACCGTTCTACACTCGAAACTTAAATTGGTTCCACAATCCATTTCACGTTTGACAGTTGTTTATGTAAAGTGGCAAAAACTTATTAACATTTATTATTAACTTCTTAACTCTATGCGCTACTAAATAACATAAGAAATTAAATAGTCAATAAAAACATATTGATTACTTTTGCTTTTCGCTTTTTTTCTACCAATGTGAGATTAAATTTGGTATTTAACCATACATATTTTTATTTAAACATATGTGACCTGGACTAAGGAACCGGTGTTTATGTGTCAAGAAGTCGATTTTGGATTTTTTGATGATTCTAATGGAGGCTTCCTTTCCAATAAAGACGAAAACTGATTATAATACACTATTATCCATATGTCGTAGGCAAATTGTTATTTCTGCTATTTGCCATGGCAAATCGATACCGAGTCTTATAGGTTTAAAGCTATTTGCATAGGCAAATGCATTTGCCAAAGCCGTTGCTAGGCAAATAGCATTTTGTTTAGAAATCGGTTGGCCACGTTTCACTATGCTAAAATACATTCCCTACGGGTAGAGAAGTCCGTAGCATCATCAATTAACGGGGGTCTCCCTGCCCTCCTCTCTGTCGGTTATCCTCATTTGTATAACAAAAACTCTTTGATGACAAGCATTGCCATACAAATGGCAGCAATAATTTTTTATTCTTCTGTGCCAATTTCATTCATACGGAGAATAAATGATGACGTTAGCGACTGGTTTTAGTGAACAGAGTGTAACCCTAATCGCAAGTGACTCTGAAATGTGCGCGTTTAGACGAACTGGAGACGGCAGTGCGCATAGTCAGCATAGTGTTGGATTTTAAAATTATATGAGGTTATGTGACTGTTGACAGTCAATGGATGACAGCGTTATAAACTTAATCTCCGTTCCTTATCACAACAATACGTACTTGGTTCGTTTGTGTGTTTGAAGCATCACAGTAATCTCCGCAGCATATCGGTGTACCATTATGAAGTCAAGCAAAACGTTGCAGCACACCAAATGTTCACTGAGTTGTACATTTGTTCCGCATGGTTTTCCGTGTGCAAAATAGATAGGTGATATCATCAGCATCGATGCGTCAAATCGCCCATTCCGATAAGAATTCACAAATTTACTGCTTTTCAGTATAGTATCACTTTTTTCCTTGTAAAAGGGAAACTAAACATTCCTAACCTAAAAGCCTTGTTTTAGTGGAATAAAATCCATATTGATCCATATTAAATCGTATCTCTTAACTCATGAGTGTTGACGCTTGTCACTACAAGTCAGGCGTACATTCATAAGAATCATGATGATTAGAATACGATATTACTCAGAAGTAATCAACGACTAAGTATTAATTATGACGTATTTGAGAACAAACAGGCAAATAGTTTTAAAATATAAATAAAGGTTTCATATCTATTTGCCCAGGCAAAAAGCGTTTTGCCTAAAATAACCACTTGCCTACGAGCTATAGATCCTATAGCTTAAATTTGGAACTTACAGAAGTACCTAAATTACAAAAGTGGACCATAAAAGAAATTACTATTTTAAGAATAAGCTAATACATCAAGTCTATTATTATTATTATTGTTATTATGACTATAGCCAGTATATCATTAATTTATTTGTATTTACCAATACAGATTCATTATTTATTATGTTTATTATATGACCCACTTCTTTTCTCGCAAATTTCAGTTTGTCATTCTAAAAAAGGTTTACATGAACTTATTTTTTTTCTATTTCCTGTGTTTGCGCATTGTTTGAAATGTTCTTTTTATGTTTATTTGATTTGCCAATAATCCAACCGGCTTTTTAAGGAATTAAAAAAAGTACAGGACATTTGCGTTAGAAAAATATATCTACATAAGGTCAGATGAGACTATTGAAACATACTCTAGGTAGCAATATATCTTATGATTTTTCGTTTGTCGATATTCTTACAATATCACGTATGTGTATCGATACGAAATTGTTGAAATATTTTCCGTCAATCGGTTTATTCTATACGGTACGCCTTCGATGCATGTATGAATAATGCAGTCGTCTATTTTACTCGAACACAGATGTTGTTGCACACGAATGGGGACGTATTGAGATGTTGACCCATAAATTATGAATCTGTTCATTTTTGTACTATTTTTGTACGTCGCGCGAGTGTATCGGCAATTTTGAATTGAACAAATCTCACCCATTCGGGACTTTCTACATGGAAAGTAGATTTGAAAATGTACAGCGTGGTACATATTTCAATGTCCTGCTCTCAAAATGTATAATAAAATGTAGAGAGCTATAATATGATACCACAACTAATTACATACTTTCCTTATGCTGTTTTTAATGTAGGTGCTATTAGAAGGGGGCGGTGTAGGGGCATACTAGAATATGGAAGCTTTATAATGAAATGATCTCTAAAGACCAGTATTATCAATTTTAAATATGCATCGCTTTTAAGTTTGTTTGGAATAATCGAATCGCACTGAGAACAATGAAGGACATAATTAGATTTAATTTCACTGTTGAATTGGATCCAGTTAAATCGTTGCATAGATATCCGAAGCAAAACGGTTTTGCTGCGCGGTCGGTACAGACGAAAAGCAATTAAAACGTAGTTGTGAACAAGAGTGAACTATTCCGTTAGTACGCCATGGCACTCACTATTCGATTGCGTTTATCTGCACTTCAAAAGGGTTCCACAAAGGCTCAAAGTATAATTAGATCCTCTCATTCAGTACGATTACTTATATCTCTGTTAACTCAATGTGGATACAGACAATTGACAACGACGCTAATTCTAAATTCATAAATAGTGCATTTATTTAAGTATTCGGTTGTATTGAAATGTTGCCTTGATTATTGTATCTTGTCAGGATGCATTGCTCAGCCAAATTCGATTTCTCTATTCATAAATTTCTAGACATTTAATATCATTCCTTTTGTGTGTTTTGCATTTGTTATTGTATAATCGTGGTTTGGTTATTAATGATTACGTAAATACATTATGGTATTTAACAATATTATAGACACCAAGAAATTTTTAAAACTCCGGCTGACGAAATTAAATTAAAAAGAAATCAACAGAATGGAACATGTGCCTGATCATAATACTAAATATATATTTTACGTATATCATACCGTGTTTGTCATTATTTTCACTTTTAAGTAATATCGCATACACTAGGGCCTCGATTTGAGTCGGCTCGATTTGCGTTGTTTTCGATTTGAGTTGATCGAAAATATAGGACCGTAAATCTGGTTTGCGTTGTTATGATTTAATATGCGTCCTTACAGACGAAATAAATCGGGGATTCCCTCGAAGCGTTGATTCGTCCGTTTGTTTACATCATCGGTTCCCAACCTGCTTCGGCTGTCGTTCTCCCACTTACGGCAGTCTGAGGGCACGGACACACATCGAGCGTATAGCGTAGCGGAAAGCGTTTTCTTTATATTCGAACATACAGAAAACGCATTCCGCTCCGCTATGCGCTCGGCGTTTTCTATATGTTCGAACATATAGAAAACGCTTTCCGCTGCGCTATACGCTCAGCGTTTTCTATATGTTCGAACATACGGAAAACGCTTTCCGCTCCGCTATACGCTGGATGTGTGTCCGTGCCCTGATACTTCGCTCTGCTGCTTGGGGGTCGCGACCCATCGGTTGGGAAACGGTAGGAAACATGCTTGATCTGGTAGTTCTTGGAGCAGTGATCAATACAAGTATTGGCAAAAAATTATCTTTGTCGTTGTATGTTTTATTAAAATACTTCCCAACATTGATCCCAGGAATTATTTTGTATGAGACATTATTTCATATCAAAAAGTAAATCCGACGTCTGCGGAACGCATCTCAAAAATTTGTATGGTGTCTTATGGAAAAATGTGATTCGATTTGCGTTGTTTCGATATGCGTCGCATTTTCCCGGAACGTAACCCCGACGCAAATCGAGGCCCTAGTGTATACTACAACGAACAGTCTATAAACAGTTTACAAAGCAATAAAACGAAATCGCTTACAATTTCGGAAAGTTTTACAAGTGTTTACGGTTATCATGGTTACAATGTAACCTAAATTCTAACTTAAGACATGCTTCGGAGACTATTGAGTGTTCGAAAATACTCAGAACCTAAAAACATTGTTTATAATGAACTAAACTTTCCAAGCTTGCGTTCTAAATAAATTTAGCGTTTCAGCAGTTTTAGTGATTATTATGATAATCAAATCAGGTTTAACATTGTTACTGTTACACAAGTTACGTTTATTTAACTTTTTATTTAATTTTTCAATTGCTTCATATATCCGACAACATCAAAGAAACCAAAGACATCCTGCGAGAAAATTGTGTGGGAAATTTTATTATACAGTGAAGTATGGAAACATGAGAAAATCTCTGAGACGGTTTGTCATTTTAAAAAGTCCATGTATGCGACCATTTTTACTTTATCATACGTAGTACGATTCCGGAGAAACTAGTAAAGGTATCGCGATGAAACTTCATATTTAGAAGTTTCATGACCAAACTTAGAGCCGAAAAGCTTTTTGTTCCAAAGGGTCCAAAGCAACTGGATGTTTACTCTAAGCATTTTTCATGGATTTCGCAAATGAGCCGACATTTCTGTAATTTCGTCAAAATAGAGGAAATTTTGTATAATTTATGTCCATGACATTTTTTGGTAACATTAATAGATTAGCTGCATGAGCAAATTCTATTAGCTCAAGATCGGTCGTATCTGCATTAATATAAAACTAGTTAACCAGGATTTGACAGATATTTTCATTCTAATGACAGTAGGTAGTGTCAAACGCTACCTACTGTCTATGTTTTGACAATACCTACTGTCAATAGAATCAAAACATCTGTCAATTCCTGGGTAACTAGCTTTATTTTAATGCAGACACGACCGATCTCGGTCAAATAGAATCTCATGCAGCAAACTATTAATTATAGTATGATTATGCCTGGCTGGTCACATCAGATTTTTACTATAGAAATACACATTTTAACGTAATGGCAACACCATATTTTGCTTAGTGATTTTGATAAAGCTCTTAATGTTACAAAACAATTTAAAATTGCAAAATATTGAAAACTCTAGAGTCACGGATTCCGGATTCGCAGTCACCGTAAATTAATTAATTGAAAACGTCTTTTCGCTCACTGAAGACGATTCAAACTGAAAAAGATTGTACGGACATACCGTAATGATGAAATATCAAATGTGTATAAAATGATGACATACAGGCGGGATATAAATTTATATAAATTTAAAGTCACACCCACAACCAAAATTAAATTTACATCTCACCATTTTCATTTAAAAAAAATGTATGTACAGCGAGACAATTCGTGTACTACAATTAAGCCAATATTGGCCATTTCAGAAATACGTCGATAACGTCATAATTCAAAAACATTTGAGTAGATATATAAGGGCACTTCTCGGGCCGCCGCCCGCCGCCAATTTACATAGGAAGCTATCCCCTCCACTTTTCCGCACGAAGACGACCGAGTCCCAAGTCAGCCGATCTGCCGAGCGCGACCGAACGTTGGAACCTGGAGTGTATGACTCACACGTCGCTGTTAGAGAGAGAACGCACTACTATTTTTATTTTCGAGCGTGGCATGTGCAAACCTATCAAATTATCGCATCAGATTAATTCGGATTTGAATTTCGCGCGCACCATCTTACCCGATGATGACCGAACGCCGAGCGCACCCGAACCGATAAAATTCAAATTTTTCCCGCCAACCTTAAAAAATTCGAATTTTCGCGTCAACATTCCCACGCATGCGCAAACCGATAAAATTCAAATTTTCGCATCAAATTTATTCGGATTTGAATTTCGCGCGCACCATCTTACTCGATGATGACCGAACGCCGATCGCCCGAACCGATAAAATTCAAATTTTTTCCGTCCGCAAGTAAATGCTGTGTCCGCAGAAACAGAAATAAATACACATACTTAATTGAATTGTCTTAATTGTGTTACTGTTTGAACAATAACCTGATTATTATTATTATTATTAATAAAAACTATAGAAATAATTATTTTAGAGGACAAACTCAGTTCAGATGTCAAAATAATTTTAGAGAGCAAAATCAAATCTGAGGACAAAATTATTTTAGAGGTACCGGCGGCGCCATCTATTGGCGAAGTGCCGAGCGCTCTACCGACCAATTACCGAACTACATACCGGCGTGGCATCAACACTGAATTTATAATAGTTCACCAATAGATGGCGCTACCGCTATTGAATTTATTTATTATAATTTTAATTTAATTTTTAATTTGTTCCAAGCGTTAAAATAAACGAATTTTATGAACTTAAGAAATAAATCATGCGATTGACCCATCTATTATACAATTCTCCATCCACAAAATTAAAATCGTGAGAACAATTGAATTGTCTTAATTGTGCTACTTACAGACCCTGTATACTTTGTACATGTTTGAACACGCATACAAATGATGACGTCACCATCAGTGTTTTAATATACTTACCGTTCACTCTTATATAATCACTGCTTAATCAATGAAATAAAACATAAGAAATTCGTTTAACGCATTTATTTCGTTATAATGGTAAAGTTGACACGGCGGTGGACACCGGTGGTATAAATTATTTGGGAATGTTTTTTTAATATCAGTAACCAGTTAGCCGTCGTCATGGGTGTTTCTTATTATATACGATACGTTTTCTTCGATGACAACGGTACAAGATTGAAGCTGAATACTCTGGAGTCCTACAAATTCCAAAAGGTTGAACAGAATGTAATTATTCCTTCTGGCGCAACGACAATTAGAATAGTTGGTTTCCATGAAGAAGAAGAAGAAGAAGAAGAAGAAGAAAAAGAAGAAGGAGAAGAAGAAGAAGAAGAAGAAGAAGAAGAAGAAGAAGAAGAAGAAGAAGAAGAAGAAGAAGAAGAAGAAGAAGAAGAAGATATAAGTGCTTATTGTGATTCCGAGTCTGAACTGGACGAAGGTGAAGTAAATGATGAATATGATTATGATGCTGATGATGACGAGGAACGTAGCGATGAGACTGATGAACAGTCAATTATATAATTATAAATTGTCAAGTTTACCATTATAAACAATAAACGCATTAAACGATTTTTTTTGTTTTATTTCATAGATTAAGAAGTGATATTAAAAACGAGTGAACTTGATACGGTAAGTTATACAGACCTGTATACAGACCCGGTATAAATGATAACAGATCCTGTATAAATTATACAGACCTGTATACAGAACCTGGATAAATGATAACAGACCCTGTATAATCACTACAGACCCGCCTCCATTTATCATCTTAGCGTCTCCATTTATCCGTTTAGCGCCTCCATTGATCATCTTAGCGCCTCCATTTATTCGTTTAGCGCCTCCATTTATCCGGTTAGCGCCTCCATTTATCCGTTTAGCGCCTCCATTTATCATCTTAGCGCCTCCATTTATTCGTTTAGCGCCTCCATTTATCCGGTTAGCGCCTCCATTTATCCGTTTAGCGCCTCCATTTATCATCTTAGCGCCTCCACTTATTCGTTTAGCGCCTCCATTTATCCGGTTAGCGCCTCCATTTATCCGTTTAGCGCCTCCATTTATCATGTTAGCGCCTCCATTTATCATGTTAGCGCCTCCATTTATCCGGTTAGCGCCTCCATTTATCATCTTAGCGCCTCCATTTATTCGTTTAGCGCCTCCATTTATCCGGTTAGCGCCTCCATTTATCCGGTTAGCGCCTCCATTTATCATCTTAGCGCCTCCATTTATCATCTTAGCGCCTCCATTTATCCGTTTAGCGCCTCCATTTATCATCTTAGCGCCTCCATTTATCATCTTAGCGCCTACATTTATCCTCTTAGCGCCTCCATTTATCATCTTAGCGCCTCCATTTATCCGGTTAGCGCCTCCATTTATCCGTTTAGCGCCTCCATTTATCATCTTAGCGCCTCCATTTATCATCTTAGCGCCTCCATTTATCATCTTAGCGCCTCCATTTATTCGTTTAGCGCCTCCATTTATCCGGTTAGCGCCTCCATTTATCCGTTTAGCGCCTCCATTTATCATCTTAGCGCCTCCATTTATCATCTTAGCGCCTCCATTTATTCGTTTAGCGCCTCCATTTATCCGGTTAGCGCCTCCATTTATCCGTTTAGCGCCTCCATTTATCATCTTAGCGCCCCCATAGCGCCTCCATTTATCATCTTAGCGCCTCCATTTATTCGTTTAGCGCCTCCATTTATCCGGTTAGCGCCTCCATTTATCCGTTTTCCTCCTTTTGTATAAATAAGTTACTACCACTGCTCGAACCTCATTAGTATTTAACATGTATGATAGTACAGATATGGAGAAAACTTTCCCTCGGGACAAACCCCTAGGTGGTCATAAAAGGATACATCAACAATGCCTTCAGTGTGAAAAAAAAATACAACCGTTTAGATAATTTAAAAAGACATATAATAAAAAAACATTTTGAAATAGCAGCCCAGAAAGATGAGGATAAAGAGAGTGAACACATACACCGATCCGCAACCAATAAATATGGGGATGAGGAAGAAGATGATTACCTGATGAATCTACCAGCAACCCGTAAAGATATTGATGACAATGAAGAGGATTACCTGATGAGTCCACCCGTAACTCATACAGATCGTGATTATGATGATGAGAAAGGAGAGGATAAACTGATAAACCCAGCCGAAACATATCTTAAGAACTATGCTGAGAGAACTAAGAATAACGAACTCTATTTTAAGCCTATGTTCAAACCGTACAATCCAAATTACTACGTAGCCATACTTCGAGATCTAGTTTATACTTATGGACTACGCAGTGCATCAGAAAAAAGTGAATTTAAAAGAATTACTAAAACTTTACGTAAACTTAATATTATTGAATAAATTGTTATGTCAATCAGCTACGTCATATGTTATAACATTACCCACTATTTAAGCGATTTATTATAATTCTTATCTATGAAATATATAAATTTAACCCACATATATATGTATATATATTTTTAACCCTACCATCAGACTCTTCCTTTTAATGATGTGATTTAGACGTGTTAGGTTGCTGATACACAGATACATCGGCTCGTTCTAGCGATTTGATTAGATGGGTTGGGTTAGAAAATGGTGCTCGGAACGCCTCTTCCTTACAATGATGTTATTTAGACGTGTTGACTTGCTGGTACACACATACAACGTTCCGCTATGCACGTCATCAATTTATGGAGTTCATGATTGGGATGGTAGGAGTACAGGATAAAGAACAACAATATTGCCATAAAATAATTTATTGAAAATCATATACTTCAATACAAAATATTATATGTACAGCATTTTCTTCTACAACCTTATCTTGACGTCCCTCCAGGTGTAAATCGTTCGGGAACTCTTTTATATCCATCCAATTCGCCGATCCACACATGAATTTTTTGGCTGGAACTGTTGATTTATCATACTATCTTCTTCACCCCATTAGTAAGGGGTAAGTACTCTATGATGGCATCATGAATTATTAGACAGTATGCCTTACATAATTTATTAAATGCTTTACTAGTCTCAAACTCCAGTTTAATATCTACCGTTGAGGATTTAACGCTCTCCACTTGCTTTGAACAATCAATTATGAAAATTGGATTTTTATGAAAACCTTCGTAATCTAAAAGAGGCTCAGATGCGGAAGTCCCATAGTAAGCTGATCTAAATTGCGTGTACATGTTATACGCTATAGCATACTTCTTTTTGTCCATTTCTAGATTCAAATTATCGTACGGATATTGTGAGGAGTTTAAATAAAGTTTTATGTTTTTTATGAGTGCATGGCTGTAATCAGAAGCGTCTTGATGGATATCGTCCTGAACTCCTTTTTGGAATGCCACAAATACAAAGCGAGGTCTCTCCAAATTAGTACTTGTCATGACTGACCAAATGTCTTTGGTTGACTCACGTAACGCTGGCAGTTCATGCAACTCCCATTTACGAAATGGAATAATTATGGGTATGTCACTTTCCAATAATTGTAATAATTGCAGACGTGATTTATCATCAACGGTAATGTGTCGCACCCTCCACTCAACATTCGTTAAAGTAAACTTTAACTTTTTCGTACCAGCAGGATCTTCGTTCCGGTAACAATTATCATCAGAGCGTGAGCGTATTAACACCAGCTCCTGACGAGAATTGATTATAATCTTTTTATAATCTTCGGCAAAACCGAAAATGAAACTTAGCGGAATGTACGCACTGAAGACTGCCTGAAACTGTCGTTTGTTTACGCGTAATGGGCAGCCATCCAGCACAATGTAAACCATTGCTCTCTGATATGCTGTATGAAGCATGAGCTTTCAAGTCGGTAGTAATGCCTGGCTCTAGACATCTATCAATCTCAACACCATTCAACTCATATCTTATTTCTCGAAAGAGAAACATGTAAGCGTTGTGAGTTAAACCACATAAACCGACCCCTGCTTCTTCTTCAATGGATCCTTCAATGTAAATATAACTATCGCATGGGGTAGTGTATATATCCTGATGCTGAATCGGAATTCGAATTTCATCGTTTATTTTAAATGATTGTATTCGAGGAAGGTATTAATGATACTGCTCACTTGTAATAGACTGGTCAAAGGACAGCCCTTCAGTTACAGATAATGCACTACTCATTGTTGAGTCAATTTAAATCCTAAAGATATTAAAAAATTTCTATTCTCCGTAGACAACCTCTTGGTGTGATAGATCTCACTAAATGAAGACTTAGTTGTAGCTGGCTCGTATTTATACCTTCGTCGATTATTGATGACTAATCCCATATTACAAAGTACTTCTCTACAGTTCTAACCGAATTACAATCTCCTCACCGCGTAAGTTAACCTCCTGCCCGTTCTGATCGATGAGTGATAATGATATATTTGTGATAGTGCTACTGCTATTTATTGGTAGATAAACAACATTTTTTGGCTCTATATCGATCGGATATCCTGCAGCTACCGGGATTGCAAACTCAATGAGTGTATGTGCACGCACTTCATCATAAAATGCGCTTGTAACTAAATTACATTCTACTCGAACAGTTCTTACTCTAATAATCTGCACTGGAAGATCCGACTCGTAAATTTTGTTCGGTTCGATTATCATTGGGCTAAATCCTAAAATACGTGCAATATTGTTTGGGTTTGTAAAATTTATTTTAAATTTACTATGGATTTCGCATCGTAATGTGTTCTTATTTTCTTTGATGGTAATTGGATCTACTGATTTCTCATTCTCGCTAATGATTCGTTGCACATATGATTCAATATCACTAACGTCATATGCACCTGTAGGAATTTTAATTGGGGTATCATTATCTCCATAGTAAAATGTATCCTCACCCTCTTGTATATTCGGAATGCTATTATAAGTGTATAATCCTATAAGTCCCAACGTATACGAAAATCTAGGATCCAGTTCAATTGGGGGATGGTATGAAGCAGACAGCTGGCTCCGCGTGCCTCTTAACGTGAACATGTGAGACATGACTGATAACATTATCAAATGTGCAGCTATATATATACACGAATTTTTTAGTGTTTTAATTTAGGATACAGGAAGAGACCGAATCCTTTACGATATGGTTTTAAATATAACCCGTTGCCCGATTTTGGTTGTTGTTTTCCAATTGCGATAGCCTCCATTGTTTTATTATGCCTCGATTGTTCAGCCAATTTATTTTTAGCGTTTCTTACATCTTTTATCGCTTTCACAACATTACTCACACCGGAGGCGAGTGCTCCTGCTGCTGATAGACCAGCAAATAGTGGTATTAAAAATGGTAAAAATCCGCCGGCTTTAATAGGTGAAGAATCTGGAAGCTCAATTATATGAGGAATATGTATTCGTTTCTTTCCTCCAGCCTGGTTGATAGCAAATTTTGCCTCCGAAAGGGCGTACTTCACAGCGTTATGAATATTATTCCGGTTAACAATATCTCCCAACGTATCGCTAACATGTTTGAGAACTGCTTGTTTAAAGGGAACCACGCCTAGCTTTTCTTTACGTTTTTTGTGCGTACCCAACCCCTGTTTACGTTCAAACTTCATTCTTATTATAATTACGTCACTCTTTTCTCACCTGCGTACACCGCTAGTGTTAACAGACGATGTTGGAATGAGCGACTTTATATAAACACCCTTCTTTATATACTGTTTTATAAGTGCAAAGAGTTTGGTTGCAGGATTGTACATTTGGGA
The DNA here is from genome assembly GCA_963966075.1 of Aphodius sticticus. Lineage (NCBI taxonomy): Eukaryota > Metazoa > Arthropoda > Insecta > Coleoptera > Scarabaeidae > Aphodius > Aphodius sticticus. The sequence continues at coordinate 12,011,322 of OZ014512.1, forward strand.
TCAATAATAATTTGCATAATTTATTTATTTAATTTATTTAGGTAAATGTTCATTTTCATTTTCAAGTGTATCTATAAACGATTATTCAATAATACCAGCCTCTCGAAGTTCCTCGATGATAGCTGAAATTTCATCATTATCAGCTGTATTTTTACTTGCGGTTTGTGAACTAGCCAATATCCGTAATCTATCTATAATATCGTTTATGTAGTCAGAGTAGGTATATTGATGTGGACTCCTCTCATCCGCAGTTAAACCCACACCCATCTTGATGCTTACTGACTTTGCTCTCGTACGAATATTTCCAGTTGACACATCAAACATTGGTTTAATGATCCTTTTGTACTTCGGTAAACGAGTGCCCTTTATCTGATTCTCCGGATGATTTGATCGACGATGAGCATTTGTTCTTTTCAATATATCTTTATATTGATCTAGATCGGCGTTGTTGTAGCCAATAGGCTGCTTCTTGAAAAGTAGCTCATACAACCCTGGTGTGCCAGCATATCTAATATCCTTAATAATTAAATCTTTTCCATCGAGAGTTACGAAGCCATCTCCAATCTGCCATTTTTCTGTTTGCGCGTCGAAGGAAACTCCGTAAACAACATCCTGTTCAAATTCATTTGTTAGTATACCCTCAATATATGTCCGTGGTAACGGATCGTATTGCCCAAGATATTCGTTAAGAACATCAGGACTCATACTTTCGACTGTTGGAGGAGAAGTCTCCATGACTTCATCATCATCTTCTTCTTCTTGTATGGGATCATACTGGAAAGAAACATCCTCCTGCAAGAACTCTGGTTGTGATAAACTTCTCGGTTTTGGGATTATACCTCGAAATGGAGTGCCTGTATATAAATCAGACGCAGTTTGGTGTTTATTGAACTCATCTTCTGTAAGTTGATCTAATTCGGGCTGGTTATGTATCAAAACAGGTTGTTCTACCTTAAACAAATCCGTTTTGGCAGATGAAGGTTGCGGCTTTATAAGTAGGTCAAGTTCGGGTTGTGTCTCCGATTTAATTTTTTTTATTAGTTCGATGAGCGGTTCCGTAATAGGTTTATAAGTTTCTTTTAGCATTTTGACATGGTCGCGTTGCCCTCTTTTGGTGGATAACTGTTTTTGTCTTATTGCATTACTAATTTTAATTATCTGCGATGTAATACGACGATAATGATTCTCATCATCAGGTTGACTCTTATGTATCCAAGGTATCCGCGCTCTGTGTCTATGTCCGTGATGTCTCATCATCGTAATTGTTTTGATGGTAATGAAACTTGACCTCCTATTTATAGAAGTTGACGACTTCAGGAGGGGTTTTCTAGAATATGCTCGTCCAATGGTCGAATAATATTAATCCATATCTGCACTGT